>OX453268.1:9736035-10936035 GCA_949709985.1 Luffia ferchaultella
CAATACAAAAAATTACACACAAAAAAAAAGAGAGTCTCCGCAGCCATGACAGGAGCTGACTCAGCATCCGCTGCAGGTGTGTGTGACCACGCCCACAGCACTGATTTTCAGTCAGCCCCTACGCATACACCAGAGCACAAAAAAAAGCAATTCTAAAAAACATAATAACATACAATGAATACTTGTCAAAAAAAAATGGAATAAACTACAACAGTGTATTCTTACAAAAAACACAAAAAAATACATGAATAATATACGGAATAAAGAAAGATAGAAATTAAAAAAACATTGCATATAATACATACATAATGACATTTCACTGATAGTATTGAATTACACATAAATGCTCGTGCTCGTAAATATGTGCTCACATTTGTGTAGTCACAATACGATATCTTTATGCACATCAATTCATACATCGTTATTATTACAATACATGAATGAAAATACATGAAATATACATATTTCAAACAGAAACGAAAAAGTTACACATTAAAAACAACATTACATACTAATTACTCAAAACGCACAGGTACAAAAATCATTAAAGAAAATAAAACTAATGTGAGAAAGATGTTAAGTGCTGGAAGAGATTAACATTTCTGTACTGCCAACAACAATTTTTTAAGCTTTCGCTTAAAACTAAACCTACCGCGAACATCACGGATAGGCGGTGGAATATCATTCCAGCACCTGGACGCCGCAAATCTGAAACTACCCCTAAACATTACTGTCCTGTGTCCCGGCAAGATTGCTCTGACTTTGTACAAACGTTGACTGGTTGACCATGTTAGTTTTTTATACAGATATACAGGCGTCTTCTCAGTAACCACATCAAATAACAAAGCTGCAAAATGCAACTGCCTACGCGCCTGCATATTTAACAAATTAGCACTGTTCAGGTACGGTGTTATATGAGAACGAGGAGAAACACAGAAACAGAAACGCACACATGCATTCTGCACACGTTGTATCAACCTTTTAGTCCGACTGAGTATACAACCACCGAAGACAACATCACAATAATTCAACTTTGACAATATTAGCGACTCACACAGGTGGATACGCAAATCAACATTGAGGTAATTACGAAAATTGTAAAGGGTCTTTAGCCGATAGAAACAGTTACTGACGGCCTTCTGGATGTGGCTCTCAAAACGCAATTCACTATCTATTAGTACTACAAGGTTCCCTGGCTTCCGTTACTTGTTCAATAGGTTGACCGGAGATAGAAACACAAGTGGTAGCAAGATTGCTTGATGTGCCACTGACCTGAGACTTAGTTCCAAGCACCATATACTTAGATTTCAGGGTTCAGAGCCAAGCAGTTTCTCTCTGACCAGGCTGCAATGCGATCCAGGTCAGCATTGATTCTCTCGACCAACGGATAAGCGTCATCCGGTGTGCTTGAAGCATACAACTGTAAATCATCAGCGTAAAGATGGTAGTGACAATTTTCTATACTGTTAATAATATCAGCGCTGTACATCACAAACAGAAGTGGTCCCAGTATAGATCCCTGCAGAACTCCCCTTGTCAGGGGACTCAAAGAGGACAACAGGGTTGTACCATTCACTTCACGCAAATTAACCAACTGCGTGCGACCAGAAAGGTAACTGTTGAACCATTTTACCGCTGCATTATCAAATCCATAATACATCTTAGATAGTAGCAATGGAATACTTAAGCAGTCGAAAGCTCGAGAAAAATCCAGCAATACTAGGATCGTACTCTTCCCTTTGTCTGCGGCGTGGAGGATGTCATCTACTACATCGAGCAATGCAGTGGCCGTAGATCGACCCTTGCGGAAACCCGACTGCAACTCCGGTAAGATATTACAGTCCTCCAGATATTTTGACACCTGATTATAGACAACCTTTTCCACTATCTTCGGTGCACAGGGAAGAATACTGATGGGACGCAGATCCGTCATATCGACAGGATTAGATATCTTAGGAAGTGGTGTCACATATGCAATCTTCCAGTCGATCGGAAACATCGTACTCTTGATACTTTTGTTCACAATGCTAGTGAGAATTTCAAGTGTTGTGGGCAGTGTCAGTAGCAACATGTCAATACCAATTCTGTCAGACCCTTGTGCGTTAGTCTTTATTCCTAGGATTGCTTGGGTGACTTCGCTAGTCTCGACAGTCTTAAGAGTGAAATTCGATTTGCCATATTTTTGAAATTCGTAATAGGTCAAGTCAGATATTGTTACATCGGTCTTTCCTGGTACAGTCAAAAAGTGTTGGTTAATAGCGTCCGGGTCGTCAAAGTGTTGCGGTAAGTCATCATTACGCTTATTTGAAACAACGAATTGGTTTAAGTTTTTCCACAACTTTTTCAGATTTTTGACATTATCGTTTATACATTTATCAAAAAAAGCCTTCTTCTCGTTATAAACTGCTGAAGTAACAAGGTGTTTGAGGTCTTTGTAGTACTGTCTATACGTGTCATTCCTTGTCAACTTGTACTTTTCATGAGCTTTGTTCCTTAGTCTCATCATGAGTTGAACAGTGTTTGGTAACCAAGGCTTAGAAGACTCAGTTACCGTAATGACCTTCTCCGGTGCATGTTTCTCAAAAAGCCCAATAACAAGATAATAAAATTCTCGTACCATGTCGTTCACATCATCATATAATTTTAAACGATCCCAATCTATCCTTTGAAGGTCTAGTTCAAAATTACTAATGTTAACTAATGTTAATATCCCTTAATGGCCTATAAATAATATGTCGCGGAATTGACTTCTTCTTTTTCAAATTTAATTCAACTGTAATAAAAGCGTGGCCACCTAAGTCCGGGATATGCTTCACAGATACAAGGGAAACCGTCATGTCTGTACATACTAAGTCTATTGTCGATTGACTGTGTTCTGTAAAGTGAGTCGGTTCGTTTATTAATTGGTTCATATTAACTGTAGTCAAAAATTCGGTCAAAGTTTTGTGGTTGGTGTCATTAAAATTTATATTAAAATCGCCCAGTAACAAAAGTCGGTCGTAATTGTTAAAAGAAGTGACCGAGTCAGTAATCGCGTCAAAAAATTGTCAGCATTAAGCCACGGAGGGCGATATGCAGTGCGTCCCAAAGTAGACACCTACCCTTTTCCCACGGCACCAAAGTCATACCATCGGGTCTTTTGCCATCGGAACGGCTAAGACCAGGAGGCTCCAACACGCATGGAACATTGGCCGAAATTAAAGCCCTGCGGACTATGTCGTTAAGAGCGTGGTGTCGCGGAAATCTCCACGAGCAGCGATGATAACTCAACGCGTGGTGTCCGTCGGCCTCCACCATGGAACCGCAGATGCATAGGTGGCGTTCACAAACATCGCGGCCCAAGCGGAGCCCCACTGCCACACGCAAAGACTCGCCGTCAAGTAGGGTACCCATGTGCGGGGAGGAAAGAGCGTTTAGCCCGGCTCCGGACTCAGCCCGTGACACTGCTCGCAGCCTCACTAAGTCCACCCCTGCCGCCTGGTCCAAGAGACTATTAAAAATCCTTTCAGCTCCTGTTTCGTCCCATGCGCGCTGGCTATGTAGAATAGCCGGCAACGGTGCGCCCGGGTTGAGAGCCACCCAAGCGGCTAAAGCATCGGTTGCGTAGGGTATGTCCGCCTTGCCACCTTTACAAGATAGGATATCAGTGACAAGGTCGGCGACCGCATGCACCGTCGTCAAGAAGGCAGGCAGGCCAACACCCCGCGCGCACCGAACCCCCAGCCCTCCATGTCGGATTGGTAAGGTGGCTTGAAGCCACTGGTTCGACTCGAGACGGAGGTTCAAAATCTCCTCCAGGAGAAGTTTCAAGACGTCATCGAAAGAGTCAGCCTCCTCAGGGAAAAGCCAGCTAGGAGACGTCCTCAAAAGGTAAGTAACTCTAAGAGCAGCGAAACACATCCGCAAAAGGACAAGAGCAATGTGGGCAGAAAGGTCTTTCAGCCGTGCCTGTGCGCCAAGAAGAAATCTTTTCCTTGCAGCAATGGCCATAGGGATGGTTTCTGGGAATATCGGCGAGCCTAGAAGGTTAAAAGATAAGGGGGACAGTACCCTGAGGCCAGGAAGAAGAGAGGAAAACAAGGGGAAAGAGGAACGGGATTCACGGCAGCAAGGGAAAAACTCACACTTGCTGGCATTAATCTCCAGCCCCAGCTGTTTCAGACGCGGTACTAGATAGCGTAAATCCTGCTCGACCACTTCAGTTCTGCCTCCGATGGTCCCGTCGTCCAGGTACCAAATGTTTAATGGGGCTTTGAGCTCTTGTATCACTTTCTGGATTACAAGGCAAAAAAGTAGAGGCCCCAATGGATCCCCCTGCTGCACGCCAACTTGAGAAAGAATAAGCGAGCCGTCATGATATAGATTTGAAGGAGAGTAATAGACTTGAAAAAGAAAGGGGTAAAGGGAAGGGACTTTTTCTTTAATTTCGCTCAGAAGCGTGTCCCTCTCGACGGTGTTATAGGCATTCTTCAAATCTAGTTTTATTATTACATTTTTGGCACACTCAGGGCCAGCAGCAAATGCGCGAGTCGCGTGGATTGCAGCCTCACAGCCCCACTGTGTCCCGAAACCCAGCTGGTGTGGCCGAAGGTAAGACCGTATCTCATCTCTCACGGTGCGGCAACATAATTTAGGAGTCAAGCGGCGGATAGCACAGCCTACGGCTATAGGTCGCACACCCCCCTCCTTTTTCGAAATGGCGCATAAATTGGCACCATAAGTATATGGACAGACCTCTGGATTTAGCTGGCCACTAAGCAAAAAATTCCATAACTTAGTTAGGCTTTCCAGAAGCCGTAGGCCGTTGTCCCCTGCCGAGCTTGAGGTTAGCTCCTTTAAGTGCGCAGGGCGTATGCTGTCAAGACCCGCAGCTGAACCACTATGAAAGGTAGCGAGGGCCTGAACCACATCCCTGACTTCAACCAAGCACGTGGGAGTGGATCGATCAGGCTCGTGCGGGAACACCAACGGTCGGGACGGAGACGGGTGCTTTGATTGAAGGGCGGCTAGTGTTTCGAGGCCGTAAGGAGCCACCGAGTCCTCGGACATTAAAATACGAGCAGCGCCACGCAGATCAATCTCAAAAACCTTGTTTTCTATCGTCCATATTACTGAAGGTGGCCTCGGGACGCCGATTCCCCGCTGACATCATCCAACAAACAATCACGGGCGGAATCAATATTCCGTTTGACTTTGGTAGTAAGAATAACCGAATCCCGAGTGTCTGGAGCCTTCAAAGCTGCATATGCGAATATCAGGAGTGCAAACGAATTGGCTGTTTCGTTCAATACGTTCATTAATTATTTCACACATTCTTCCGGCCGCCATGTTTCTTGCTCCCTTCGGTATGTGGCGCAAAACCCGCACTCTTTGCCTAAGATTGGCAAGATGATTCAGATTACAATCAAACAGCTGCTGTCGAGGAGGTTGCGAATCGCCGATTCCACTACGCTGTTGGGTGGCAGATGAAGAGCCAGAGCGAACCACTTCTTTATGTACGCGCCCAATGTGCACCTTAAGACCATGTGAACCAAAGGTACGCAGAGAACTAGCGGGGCAGTGTGGACATGTCTGAGACATCTTATCCAATGATAACCATGATTCTCAAAAAATAAGAACATATAACATTTAACAAACAATATTAACGAAATCTGTTATGAACAAGTTACTTTGACAAGTTTTTGGTGTAAGTATACACAATTTTCAATTACTTATAAAAATATAATATCTAAAAGGCATACCGTTTAAATCTCGAATAAACGCTTGACCTCAAACTCAAACTACAACCTATATAATATATACAAAATGATACATACAGGATACAAAATTGTATATCTGTGACCAGCACAAACACACAGTTTTCACACATCAGTCTATATACAGCAGTACCGTAAATAGCGCTTGCTAGTTCACTTCCAACATCATTGCTTGCTAAGTTTTTGCGGTTTCTGAAGTCGGAAGCCGGCCATCGACGGTTAAGCGATTGCGTTGCCGAGGGACGTCAAACCACTTGTGT
The DNA here is from genome assembly GCA_949709985.1 of Luffia ferchaultella. Taxonomy (NCBI): domain Eukaryota; kingdom Metazoa; phylum Arthropoda; class Insecta; order Lepidoptera; family Psychidae; genus Luffia; species Luffia ferchaultella. Next base: position 9,742,052 of record OX453268.1, read on the forward strand.
TGAATGATACACCGAAACTAAGTGGTGGTTGCTGCCAACAGGTTTCTTGTATAATTACTACAAAACCGAAGCGTCACCAACGGGGAACGCACACGGCGACAATGTGTTCCAGACGTAGGTGAACGGAGAAGGACCAGCCAACTGTTGTATGTTGCCTAATGCTTGTCTAGGATCTGACAAAACAGCACTGCCTTGATTTGAGTTCGTGAAACAAGATGTCTTCAACTTTTTCTTGTTGTCCTTAGATTCTCAAAGGATTTGATCTAGGCTACTGTTTGTTGATTTCACAGCGAACACAGTATTGTCTTGGAGTATGTACTTTCTTAAATTCCAATATTGCTCCTTTTGAGCTGCTACTTGCGCGTGGACCGCCTGCGATCCGGCAGCCAGTGCGACTAGGGACTCATGCATACGGCGTATGCCGAGGATTAGTTCTTGTTCAGAAACTTATTATGTTATATTTCATATTTATTAAAATTTTTACTAATATTTAAAACGAAAGTCTTAATTTATGATTTTATACTGGCAACTGAAACGAGAATTTGGGGAATTTTGACATTTGTCAAAGTTGAAGTTTTTGACGTCATAATACTAAGGTGTCCATAATATTTAGATTAGTTAATAATAATACTTTGGTAGTTGCCTTTTGCCCTCTTTTGCCTATGATGTGGCCGTAATAATAGGTTGCCAGATATTTAAATGAATATGAAAGATGGAAACCTATGTATTGTTTTAAAGAGAAATGTTTTTCGTTAAAGTAAGAAAATAATTTAGTTACAGATCTGACGTCATTCTAGTTACAGATTTGACACCGTGGGTAATGAATTTGACGTCATATATGCATTTGAGAGACTTGTGTGTGTGATTTCGATGAGGTATTGAATCTGTCCGTATCTCTGGTGCCAATCGAAAGGAAGGAGGCCATCATATTAATATTTGAGATCCTTAGGTCTCGCACCAGCGTTGAATTTTGAGACATTTCGGCCCTAGAAATAATGTTTCGGTTTCTAGAGTCTTTTGAATCCATTTTTATCCGCCGAATGATTAGGAATTCTTGAGATTGTTGGGTTTTTTCAAGAAAGAAAGGAAATATATTTCAAACATATATATCTACAAAATCCTTGACCTTTTTAATAGCGTGTTTAGACTTATTGGGATCGTTTCAACGAGATATTTCCTGAGTGATGGTTCTGAGGGCCTCGGCGTGCAAAAGTACCTACGCAACTTGTCGCGTTTGGGACTTCTGTGGGATTTAATTATTTTGTAAATAAAGGCGGTTAGCTATCCAAATATGAATCACATTCTAGGTAGCTTTATTACTGTAATCAATGGGAGATTTGTATTCAAAAGAGTATTATACATAAAGGGAGCAAGCTGCTAATTTACTAAGGTGATTGAGATATCGATATTTGAAGCTTTGATTTTTAGAGTTACTAACTGCTTCACAATTTATTTTGGAGGTGAGAAGCCTCCGTCGATTGATTATATTTTCTGGGGGTTGCCTGCTTTTAGTGACTCCCTTAAACTTCTGTTTGCTTGCTTCTACTTTTCTATCGAGGTGGATAGGACTCGGGCTACTGCCGTTTATTTTATTTTTTTTTGTAAATTTGATGATTTAAGTGTATTTCGTACAAATCCAACCAGTATTTTTGATGCTATTGCGAGTTGTACTACGCGGTGCCCACGCGAGACCTCTTTTCAGTGCTTAAGTTCGTGGTTTATGATCCCTTATAAATATTAAAATTACTTGTTAATAATGAATGTAAATTTATTTCAATCATTCATGTATGTTTTTTTATTATATGTTATTGACACGGACATACAGAAATCTTTATACTCATGTAAAAAAAGTTTACTTCAGTGTCACGGGTTAAGATAGGCTTAGAAAGTTATGTTCGATCTTAGTCGAAAATTAAAAAGTTCCTGTTATGGTCTTATTTATCCTACGTAACTTTGTAACCCTAATCAGAAAGAGACAATATGGCACCCACTAACGTCCTTGTTACTTTTTTCTTTTTAATTCGTTTTCAAGGTCAAATTTCTAGGACCTCGAAATTTCTTCGTACAGCTCATTCCAGTTGTACGAAGTACTTATTAGTTCCATGGAAAAATCAAGAAATGTTACAAAATGGACATTTTGTTAAAGTGGACATGTCCACTGTATAAAAATAACCACTTTATTGATTCTTTAAGAAGCGGGAAAATTAGTGTAATTACTGCTTGGGCTAAAGATTGAGTATTGGATTTATTATGACGTCGCATACTTTTGGTTATTTTGCGTATTTAAGTATACCTTTCTGCCAAATTTCACTAAAATCGGATTAGTAGTTTAACTATGTAACAGACAGACATAAATCAAGTTTAAAAAAATAAATCCATTTCGCTCTGAAAATGACTATTACTATTAAATTAGTGGAAAATGACACCCATACAGATTTTTTTATGAAATATAAAAATAGACTTTATACGATTGCAAAATTTATAAACAAAATTTTATACGATTGGAGAACATGGAACTAATAAGCAAATAAAAAAAATATCTCGGTTTTTTTTAAGGGTGGAAGGGGAATGAAGATTGAAAGTTTGAATGGGTGTAACCAAAATTGGTTTCAGCAGAAAGTACGTATAAACCATCTCGAACGTTAATAGTACCTATAACACGAATTTGTAGTCTAGGCAAACGAAGCTGCGGGCGGTCGCTAATTGTAAAATAAAGGCCCCCGTTGTGTCTGTCTGTCTGAACGTAAGAAATTTAAAAACTACTGAACGGATTTTCATTGGTTTTGCCCATGATTTCGGAAAAAAATAAGCCGACTGGGAACTTTCATCAAAAACGTTGCTTTTCAATTCAATTCAATTTTATTGCGTTCCACAGTTTTTAGCATACATTTACCTTAAAAAGAAAATAGACATGCTATATCATTATTATGGACCTTGTCATAGAGGGCACAGCAAACAAAAAAATGGATAAAAGAGAGGATGCCTTAAATCTACTAAAAATATTGAAACATCAAAATTCTTAAATACTTGCTATAACTACACTGTATACGAGACCTACCTATACTAATTTATACACTTATTTGTTCATTAACAATATTTTATTTTTTTTATTTATATTAATTTCCATTATTTTTATTCATGTATTTAAAAAAATATTTATATTATCAGTGTTTATATTATATTGTACGAATAAACTAAACCTCTAAATATTTATATTAATATATTTTTGTATTTATTTTAAAACTTTATTCCTATTAATTTACACGCATTAATTTGCTTAATTCCTTTGAGATATAACAAAACAATGTATTTGGGAATTGTTCCTCTTTTATAGGTCTAAAGAAAAGTCCAAGATGCCATATGTCTAATATTTAAGAATAGCTTACTATACTTATTTTAATATTTAAAAAAATGGTCACATATAATGTGATGATAATTGAAAAGTTATTTACACGGATACGGTATTAATCCTTATCAAATTAAAAACGTTAGTTACCATAAGCATTTCATGCACATTGTAATTGCGCTTTACACCATACAATTTAAATTAATATCTAAGGAGTTATCGCAAAATTAAGACTATCGCCCGACAACAAATTTTAGATTCTTTATATATAGGTATATTCTTTACTTTTCCAAATATTCATAGAATTGAAAATCAAATATTGTATATTCAAAATACTCAAAGCAGGATGGACATATTTTATAGTTATATCTAATTAAATTTAATCTACACATTCGACGCAACAAGCTGTTGTCACTACGACAAAAAAATAATATGCACATATGTTCTGCTACGCGTGCGAAGCCGGGGCGGGTCGCTAGTTTACAACACTTGTGTTTTTCTGCCATAATGAGAAGAAAGTAAGCAACACACCAAATTATACTTATTCGAGTGATTGCGTGTCTGTTACTGAATCAGAGCGCATGGCGGCGCATTCTTTCATAGGAGCAGGTAGATGGCACCAAATGACGTCACACCCGCTCTCAGCGACAGCGGTTGCGCGAATAATTTTAAAAATGTCTACCTTTGCCATTTTTTAAGATTTCAATAAAAAAATCACTAATAGAATTTTCTTAGTCGGTAGAATAGATTTATAGAATAATAAAAAAACATTAGACGAGCTCATTAAAGACTCGATCGGACATATAAGACGTAACACGTGGCCAGTGACGAAAATCGGCAAATTAGATGTTCGCTCCAGCCTCAAGTATTGGTTCTCCAATTCTGAAAGTGGTAATGTCGCGCCACAGACAATGTCGCGGCGATCGACCATAGACTAACTGGACGTTTTTAACATGACGAAAAACAACTTTTGATTTGACAAGAATCAGACAGACGGTTTTTCCAAAAAGACACAATTTCATATATGTCGTTATAGTGAAAAGTGAATCACGAAAAACTTTATAAATTGTCATGGACATTTCACAAAGTGAATGCCTAAATTATCAATTTATTTAATAACGTTTATAAATTGTAATAATTTTCTTTTCTCAATTATTGTATTTTAACAAATAATTTTCTTTCACAAAATTTATCTTATTGTTCCTGCCATATATTCAAGTATAATTCATAACATTTTCTTATTATTATTAGAAATTTTATTTCAATTTTCTTTTCTTTCTTTTCAACAATGATTGAAATTCGAAATTTCTATTTTCGTTTAAATATTAATAAGATTTTTTAAATTATTATTTTAAACGATTTAAAAATATTTAGAACGAATTTATTACAATTATTAAATATTTTATAAATTACATTGTATGAAAAATGAATCATTGTTACTAGTAAAACTAGTGACGGGTCAATCCACTTTTATGCAGTTTGGCCCTTCTGGGAACTGTTACCGACCCTTAGAAATCGTTTCTAAAAACGTGGAAAACCGGATTTATATATTTATATCGTCAATTCACAATATATATCCCATGTAAATAGCCGTATAAAATTTTTAGTATTTAAGTTAAGTAATTTCTTAGTTAAGTAATTTCTTGTAAACTGTTTTTCAATGTATTTTGTGTCATTTAAAATTCTATGTCATTTAAAGAGGTGTATTTCTATTGTGTTTATTGTTAGTTATAAAACGACAAGTAGTCTGAACGACAAAGCTGAGTTGAATACTCGAAAAATTTCTTTTAGGAAAATTATAAAATTGCTATAGAAAAATTATTGTCCAAAGGCATACGACAAAAACATGCGATACTGTGAATCGTTCCAAAGTACACATAGCAACGAGGTCAAGCGGCGGATATGAGTCACGCCGTCCGGACCCGAACAAAGAAGTCACAGAAACACTCAAGGGTATCTATACTAATATTATAAATCTGAAGAGTTTGTTTGTTTGTTTGTTTGTTTGTTTGTTTGTTTGTTTGAACGCGCAAATCTCAGGAAGTACTGGTTCGAATTGAAAAATTATTTTTTTGTTGGATAGTCCATTTATCGAGGAAGGCTATACTACATCACGCTACGACCAATAGTAGTGGAGCATCAATGAAAAATGTTGCAAAAACGGGAAAAATTATTCCTTTTGAGAGCTTCCGTCGCGCGCGCTGCGTAAACGGTTGATGTTAAGCAAAAATCATGTATTACGGAATTGTACCCCTTTAAAAGTTCTAACCAAAAGTCCGCGACAGCATATGTGTATCTTTCAAGGTTAACTTACTATAACCTTTTTTATGACAATCAAATTTGTTCAACATAATGTACTATTTGCGAAGATGTTTTTTAAACGTGATATTAATCCTTATCAAATTAAATACGTTAGTTGTCTTAAGCATTTCATGCATATTATAATTGCCCTTTACATCATACAATTTAAATTAATATCTTAACAGTTTTTATTGAAATTTAAAAACTATAGCGGGAGAAAATAAATTCGCTGTCTGCCTCTGTTCGTTAACTTTTTACTTCCAAACCAATAGACTTTGATACAATTTTTAATAATATCTTATTTTCTTATTATCTTATAATCTATTAATCTATATAATAGAAATACTTATTATAAAGCTGAAGAGTTTGTTTGTTTGTTTGAATGCGCTAATCTCTGAAACTACCAGTCGGATTTGAAATTCGAAATCGAATTTTTTTTTGCCTTTGATAGCCTGAATCTAGCGGTGGGTTATAGGCTATATACATGAAAATGAACTGTCTGTCTATTCGAGCAAATCGGCTTCGGCCAAAACGGCTTAACCGATTTTGATGAAACTTAACACATATAACAGGATGTAATCTTTTGACTACATCCTTTCCATATGTGACATACAGAACTTTTTGTATGTCTGTCTGTACGTCCATATGTCTAAACCTATTTAAATGAAACATCAATGAATATGAAAAGAAGGTCGTTAAAACTAACAAATGTTGCTTTTTGTCCGTCTGTCTGTCTGTACGTGTATCTGTCTATTTGAGCTAATCTCCAAAACGGCAAAACAGATTTTAAGGAAACTTTGCAGACGGGAAAGAAGGTTGTCAAGATATTTGACATTAGCTACTTTTTGTCCGTCTGTTTGTCTGTACGTCTCATCATCATCATCATCATCAGCCCATTTTTACCCCACTGCAGGGGCTTAGGCCTCCCCAGGGTGAGGAGGGGGGCTTGGAGCTTAAGTCCACCACGCTGCTCCACTGCGGGTTGGGAACTGTAACGACCGCCATCTATTGACAGCGTCCGGGACCGACTGCTTAACGTGCCCTCCGAAGCACGGTGTCAGTGATATTGTGTACTTAAGTCAGAAAAACTCATTGGTACACGCCCGGATTCGAACCATGGCCTTGTAAATTTGAGACAGGTTCGTTGCGCTCTGGGCTATCACGACTTTACGACTGTACGTCTATTCAATTCAATTTTATCCATTCGAGCTAATATCCAATACGGCTGAACAGATTTTAATGAAACTTTGCAGACGTGAAAGAAGGTTGTCAAGAGTATAATGTCATAAGCTACTTTTTGTGTTTGTCTGTCTGTCTATCTGTCTGTCGTTTGTCCTCACTGATTTAGCAACGTACAGCCGAAAGTACTAAGTCTAGGAAGCTTAAATTTGGAACATAAGTTTATTTTATAACGTGAGCATTATAAAGTTAAGAAAGGCTTTTTTAGAAATTTCAAACTTAAGGATGGGAATGGAGGGACTTAAATAATGACGTTTTTCAGGGTTTTTAGATTTTCACATTTTAAGAGTGGGAAACGGGAGATGAAAAATTGTATCGGTTTTTTAAAGGGTGGAAGGGGAATGAAGATTGAAAGTTTGAATGGGTGTGACCAAAATTGGTTCCAGCAAAATGTATGTATAAACCATCTCGAACGTTAATAGTACCTATAACAGAAATTTGTAGTCTACGCAAGCGAAGCTGCGGGCGGTCGCTAGTGTTTACATAAGGCTCGAGTTCACGAAAACGAACGAGCACAGACGAATATGACGCATCGCGTATCAAGCAGTGCGATAAAAACTTCTTTAGCAAAGAAATCAGTTTACGAAATAACGATACGAACGATCGGCCTGATCAACCGAAAGTTGTAGAATTATTGCGCAAACCGAATGATTAGTAGATCTAGTATTGATTGAAAGAAAGGTAATAAATAAATTTAGAAACGAAGGAAAAATAAAGTATGAAAATGATTATTTCGCATAATGTCCGAGAACATTAAATACAATTTACTTAAATCTTGATTTATCGTTACGAATGTCGCGAGCCGAATTCGTAAACAAATTAAGAAATTTTTGTAAAGAAATAAAATCGAAAATTTTTGTTTTATTAAAAACAATTAGGACAATTAAATATTAAAATTATAGAGAAATTAGTAAAGAATTAATAAAGATATGAAATGGATATTAAAATAATGATAAATAGTATAAAACGCGTATAATTATTTCATGTGTAATATTGATAAGAATTGTTAAGTAATAAAACAACATATATACGTCAATTCATTTATTTTACTTTATAAATTTACTTAAATAATTTCGTAGTTTTAACCTATAAATTAAGCAATGCATTGTAGTAGTTCCCCTTATTGGAATAAAATTTTTATATTGTTGTAATATCTTATAGTGTCATAAATTTTTTTTTTTTTAAATATTGTAACATTAACATTATCGTAATTTTTCCATATTGTAATAAAAATTTTTTTATATTGTCGTATTTTTCTATGTTATAAAAGTTTATCATTGTCGTACTTTTTCCATAATGTCTTATTATTCTATGTTATAAATTTTTTTTTTTTAAACAATATCGTAAAATTTTATTTTGTCATATTTTTTTTACATTGCTATACTTTACTATTATTATATTATTGTGTTTTAATTTACATTATGAAAATTTTTGCATCTTTAATGAAAATTTTTTTCAATATTGCCCCGGTGGTGTAGTACGTGACATCATCGTTAGTATAAGCATAGGTATAAGTACACATGTATGCATGTTAGTATGTAAAAGCAGTAACAATATAGCCCTTGAACAGTCAACTCGTCTCTCATTTCTAACAACTCCCATATTAATTATCAGATTGTTCACGGTCAAAGATTTGCTTACATTAACAAGTTTCGTGGAAGATTTTAACACAAAGGGACATTAAATTTAGTAGCAGACGCGTTAAGTAAAATAGTAACGACGTCAAAGGAATTGAAAAGTATGAATGAAAAGTGAATGGTTCGGTAGTGAAAAGAAATATGAAAAGGAGTAGAGAAGTAGAGGAGTTGATGGAGAGTTTACGTGATAACGATATAAACAATCGGCCTGATCATCCGAAAGTTGTAGAATTATTGCGCAAACCGAATGATTAGTAGATCTAGTATTGATTGAAAGAAAGGTAATAAATAAATTTAGAAACGAAGGAAAAATAAAGTATGAAAATGATTATTTCGCATAATGTCCGAGAACATTAAATACAATTTACTTAAATCTTGATTTATCGTTACGAATGTCGCGAGCCGAATTCGTAAACAAATTAAGAAATTTTTGTAAAGAAATAAAAGTCGAAAAATTATGTTTATTAAAAACAAATAGGACAATTAAATATTAAAATTATAGAGAAATTAGTAAAGAATTAATAAAGATATGAAATGGATATTAAAATAATGATAAATAGTATAAAACGCGTATAATTATTTCATGTGTAATATTGATAAGAATTGTTAAGTAATAAACAACATATATACGTCAATTCATTTATTTTACTTTATAAATTTACTTAAGTAATTTCTTAGTTTTAACTTAGAATTACTCAATGTATTGTTGTAATATCTTATAGTGTCATAAAATTTTTTTTTTTTAATATTGTCGTAACATTAACATTATCGTAATTTTTCCATATTGTAATAAAAATATTTTTATTGCAGTAATTTTTATATTGTCGTATTTTTCTATGTTATAAAAGTTTATCTTTGTCGTAGTTTTTCCATAATGTCTTATTATTTTCTGTTATACAAAAATTTTTTTTTTAAACAATATCGTAAATTTCTATATTGTCATATTTTTTTTTTAATTGCTATACTTTACTATTATTATATTATTGTGTTTTAATTTACATAATGAAAATTTTTGCATCTTTAATGAAATTTTTTTTCAATATTGCCCCGGTGGTGTAGTACGTGACATCATCGTTAGTATAAGCATAGGTATAAGTACACATGTATGCATGTTAGTATGTAAGAGCAGTAACAATATAGGCCTTGAACAGTCAACTCGTCTCTCATTTCTAACAACTCCCATATTAATTATCAGAACATGTGCCACAAATAAATGGCTTCTCACCTGTGTGTTTACGTTTATGTATAATTAAACTATTTAATTGTGTGAATTTCGCATTACATGTGCCACAACTAAATGGCTTCTCACCTGTGTGTATGCGCTTGTGAGTAATTAAATTACCAGAACATGCAAATTTCGCATTACATACGTCACACTTAAATGGCTTCTCACCGGTGTGTATGCGCTTGTGGCAATTTAAAGCACTAAGTTTTGCGAATTTCGCATCACATGTGCCACAAATAAATGGCTTCTCACCTGTGTGTATGCGTTTATGTGTAATTAAAGTACTATGTTGTGCGAATTTCGCATCACATGTGCAACAAATAAATGGCTTCTCATCTGTGTGTATGCGTTTATGTGTAATTAAAGTACTAAGTTGTGCGAACTTCGCATCACATGTGCCGCAACTAAATGGCTTCTCACCTGTGTGTATACGTTTATGTATTATTAAAGCATGTAATTGTGTGAATTTTGCATTACATGTGCCACAACTAAATGGCTTCTCACCTGTGTGTATACGTTTATGTATTATTAAAGCATGTAATTATATGAATTTCGCATTACATGTGCCACAACTAAATGGCTTCTCACCTGTGTGTATACGCTTATGTATAATTAAACTATTTAATTGTGTGAATTTCGCATTACATTTGCCACAAATAAATGGCTTCTCACCTGTGTGTATGCGTTTATGTATAATTAAACTATTTAATTGTGTAAATTTCGCATTACATGTGCCACAACTAAATGGCTTCTCACCTGTGTGTATACGTTTGTGTGTGTTTAAATTACTAGAACATGCAAATTTCGCATTACATACGTCACACTTAAATGGCTTCTCACCGGTGTGTATGCGCTTGTGGAAATTTAAAGCACTAAGTTTTGCGAATTTCGCATAACATGTGCCACAAATAAATGGCATCTCACCTGTGTGTATGCGTTTATGTGTAATTAAAGTACTATGTTGTGCGAATTTCGCATCACATGTGCAACAAATAAATGGCTTCTCATCTGTGTGTATGCGTTTATGTGTAATTAAAGTACTAAGTTGTGCGAACTTCGCATCACATGTGCCGCAACTAAATGGCTTCTCACCTGTGTGTATGCGTTTGTGTGAGATTAAATTACTAGAACATGCAAATTTCGCATTACATATGTCACACTTAAATGGCTTCTCACCTATGTGTATGCGCTCGTGACGATTTAAAGCACAAAGTCGTGCGGATTTCGCATCACATGTGCCACAACTAAATGGCTTCTCACCTGTGTGTATACGTTTATGTATTATTAAAGCATGTAATTGTGTGAATTTTGCATTACATGTGCCACAACTAAATGGCTTCTCATCTGTGTGTATACGTTTATGTATTATTAAAGCATGTAATTATATGAATTTCGCATTACATGTGCCACAACTAAATGGCTTCTCACCTGTGTGTATACGCTTATGTATAATTAAACTATTTAATTGTGTGAATTTCGCATTACATTTGCCACAAATAAATGGCTTCTCACCTGTGTGTATGCGTTTGTGTGCAATTAAATTACTAGAACATGTGAATTTCGCATCACATACGCCACAACTAAATGGCTTCTCACCTGTGTGTATACGTTTATGTGTAATTAAAGAACTAAGTTGTGCAAACTTCGCATCACATGTGCAACAAATAAATGGCTTCTCATCTGTGTGTATGCGTTTATGTGTAATTAAAGTACTAGAAAGTGCAAATTTCGCATTACATATGTCACACTTAAATAGCTTCTCACCTGTGTGTACGCGCTTGTGACAATTTAAAGCACTAAGTCGTGCGAATTGTGCATCACATGTGCCACAACTAAACGGCTTCTCACCTGTGTGTATACGTTTATGTGTTATTAAAGTATGTAATTCTGTGAATATCGCATCACATGTGCCACAACTAAATGGCTTCTCACCTGTGTGTATGCGCTTGTGACGATTTAAAGCACTAAGTAGTGCGAATTTCTCATCGCATATGCTACAACTAAATGGCTTCTCACCTGTGTGTGTGCGTTTGTGTGCAATTAAATTAGTAGAACATGTGAATTTCGCATCACATACGCCACAACTAAATGGCTTCTCGCCTGTGTGTATGCGTCTGTGTGTAATTAAATTATTTAATTGTGTGAATTTCGCATTACATGTGCCACAACTAAATGGCTTCTCACCTGTGTGTTTACGTTTATGTATAATTAAACTATTTAATTGTGTGAATTTCGCATTACATGTGCCACAACTAAATGGCTTCTCACCTGTGTGTATGCGCTTGTGAGTAATTAAATTACCAGAACATGCAAATTTCGCATTACATACGTCACACTTAAATGGCTTCTCACCGGTGTGTATGCGCTTGTGGCAATTTAAAGCACTAAGTTTTGCGAATTTCGCATCACATGTGCCATAAATAAATGGCTTCTCACCTGTGTGTATGCGTTTATGTGTAATTAAAGTACTATGTTGTGCGAATTTCGCATCACATGTGCAACAAATAAATGGCTTCTCATCTGTGTGTATGCGTTTATGTGTAATTAAAGTACTAAGTTGTGCGAACTTCGCATCACATGTGCCGCAACTAAATGGCTTCTCACCTGTGTGTATACGTTTATGTATTATTAAAGCATGTAATTGTGTGAATTTTGCATTACATGTGCCACAACTAAATGGCTTCTCACCTGTGTGTATACGTTTATGTATTATTAAAGCATGTAATTATATGAATTTCGCATTACATGTGCCACAACTAAATGGCTTCTCACCTGTGTGTATACGCTTATGTATAATTAAACTATTTAATTGTGTGAATTTCGCATTACATTTGCCACAAATAAATGGCTTCTCACCTGTGTGTATGCGCTTGTGAGTAATTAAATTACCAGAACATGCAAATTTCGCATTACATACGTCACACTTAAATGGCTTCTCACCGGTGTGTATGCGCTTGTGGCAATTTAAAGCACTAAGTTGTGCAAACTTCGCATCACATGTGCCGCAACTAAATGGCTTCTCACCTGTGTGTATGCGTTTGTGTGAGATTAAAGTACTAGAAAGTGCAAATTTCGCATTACATATGTCACACTTAAATAGCTTTTCACCTGTGTGTACGCGCTTGTGACAATTTAAAGCACTAAGTCGTGCGAATTGTGCATCACATGTGCCACAACTAAACGGCTTCTCACCTGTGTGTATACGTTTATGTGTTATTAAAGTATGTAATTCTGTGAATTTCGCATCACATGTGCCACAACTAAATGGCTTCTCACCTGTGTGTATGCGCTTGTGACGATTTAAAGCACTAAGTAGTGCAAATTTCTCATCGCATATGCTACAACTAAATGGCTTCTCACCTGTGTGTGTGCGTTTGTGTGCAATTAAATTAGTAGAACATGTGAATTTCGCATCACATACGCCACAACTAAATGGCTTCTCGCCTGTGTGTATGCGTCTGTGTGTAATTAAATTATTTAATTGTGTGAATTTCGCATTACATGTGCCACAACTAAATGGCTTCTCACCTGTGTGTATGCGTTTGTGTCTAATTAAATTACCAGAACATGCAAATTTCGCATTACATGTGTCACACTTAAATGGCTTCTCACCTGTGTGTATGCGCTTGTGACGATTTAAAGCACTAAGTCGTGCGAATTTCTCATCGCATATGTTACAACTAAATGGTTTGTCACCTGTGTGTGTGCGTTTGTGTGCAATTAAATTAGTAGATTGTGCAAATTTTAATTCAAACCTTTCATTATATAACGCTTTATTGCCACTATGTAAGTTTTTAAGTTTGATTGAATTATCAGAATGCATAAATTTCGCATTACATTCACATGTCGTTTTACTTGTATCCTCAGTGCACTCCAATTCCAATTTTGCTGAAGGCCTACCAATTGCAGCAACCTATAAACAAAATACTCACTTAAATAATGCCAATATACAGGTTGCAAGAGACCAGAACATTACACACCTCAGTTCTGTGAAGGCCTGAGCTGGATGGCACATATTGCTGGAGTATAGTAGGCCCTATCTCCAACTCATCTTTGATGACAGGCCCATCCTCATTCAGCTGCCTCTGCATGTCTACATCCATCTGCCAATCACATTGAAACTAATAATGAACACTTTTTAAATATGTCAAGAGATCACTTCAGTTTTTACTTTTCACTATGAATACTATTTGGAAATTTAACTTTCAAACAATGTTTATTTAATTAAAATGATTGAAAACACTAACGCCATTGGATTATATACACTTCAGTATTTGTTTAAAATAATATATATTTGTAGTACCTAGTGTCGGTATATCAGAAATTCTGACAAAAAGTATTTGTGTAAAGGTAAAACATTTATATGGGTGTCCTTCCTTTACGCTAACCATTTGCAATGTTTTAATAATAATACTTTTAAGTATTGTGAGGCCTACAAATCCCAATACCCTTGGGAAGAAATAGCACGAAATAAGTAACCCTTAAACCACTGCCTTCTATAGTTACAAGCCATACTATTAGAACTGACAATGTCGCATCTAATGACCCTTTTCTCAAAACAACTTTCAATTTAAAGGTCATATTAGCTGTATTGAGCTTAGTTGTGAGTAAAAGAAATGAAATGTCAGCCTAACCATGGTACAGGCGTTATCATTCATAGGCTCCGATTTCATGTGTAGCTCTTCAACCTCATCACACTGCGTGCTCACTCTTGCGTCGGGCGACATCAAGACATTGAAAATGTCACATTGGTACAGCCGTACGAAGCATTTTCTCAATTTGGAAACTTGGTTCCTTGCAGGTTCAAATGTATAACTTTTGTTCTCTTCCATCTCATCCATAAGCATGATATACTTAAAAAATGATGAGTAGCCCGTGAGCAAAATTGTCAAATAAAACAATTGTCTCCCTGTAAAGATACATAGTTTCAGATAAAAATATTTTGAAGCAAAGATTTACAATAAACATTAAACAAACAAAGTTCATCACACATAATAATGATACATGGGACATCCCACACAGCGTCATCTAGTCCCAAAGTAAGCAAGTATTATGATTGTGTTATGGGTTACTAGACAACTGATTTACATACTTAAATATATTTTTTTTTATAATATATAAATATTTTATACTCAGACCCGGAACGAAATAAACATGTTCATGCACACAAGTATTTGTCCGGGCGGGAATTGAACCCGCGACCCTTGGCTCCGCAGTTAGGGGCTCGAATCACTCGGCCAACCGATCAGTCAAATATTGTAAATATGAAACTCGAAAGTTATTTAATGGCAAGAATTGTCTGAATATTATAAACAAATCATCAAATTTAGTATCATTTAACAGGATCTAGCCAGCTACTTACATATTATAAATGAAATTTTGACTGACCGATTGACCAAGTTACATGGGGTAAAAATAGGCTAATGATGATGATGATTGACCAAGTAGTAACTCCGGAGCCAAGGGTTGCGGGTTCCATTCCCACATGGGACAAATATTTGTGTGCATGAACATGTCTATTTGTTCTGTGTCTAGGTGTAAAAAAGTATCAATATAAGTATATATTATTTAGAAAAAAGATTTTTTAAGTATGTTTACCAGTTATCTAGTACCCGATAATGCAAGCATAATACATATTTACTTTGGGACTAGATGGCGCTGTGTGGGACGTCCCAGGTATTATTATTATAAAATTTTATTATTGCCATAAAATAAAAATAGCTCCTATTTTCACTGGACCCACACCTCGAAACTATATATACTTGCTCTATTTACTAATTTGTTAATAAGTATATTTTATTTATAATTTTTAAATGGTGACATCAGTAGCGTCTCCATTTTACTGTGGTCAGGTTGTTCATTGACATAGATCTCCTCCCAATTACTTCAGCTCCATCTGTTCTGTGCAAACTTTTCTCCATCTTTTTGATAGGTTATCTTTCCCTCTTTCAATCTTTCTTCCTTTTTGTCTTTTCTCATCCCTGGGGAACTAAGTGGTCATATCTTTTGTCTAACGCCATTTTAGTATTCTTTTTTTTATCATGTTGGTGACTTTAATAATGTTTCTATTTTACATGATACTCTATTTGTCTCTCAATTTTATGTTCAACATGCCTGTCTTCGTGTAGTTCCGAAATACTTTTTGTTATTTGATTGGGTGAATGAACAGGTCCGGCAGTCATACAACAAATTAGGCTAAGGTAAATGCACAATATGCACGTGTTGAAATTTATAGTTTTCTCAGAGCTTAATATTGATGGATTTATCATAATTTCTTTTAGAAACTAGCACCGTGACCAACTGTTGAAAACTCTTCTATTTACTTCTTTACACATCTGTTGTACTGGTGACATGATTTAACCCATATATTTGTATTCGTCTACATACTCTACTTCTTGATTTCCTATGTAGAGATTTTCTTTGTCCCCATTTGTTACTGCTTTAATTTTTGAAAAATTCAATGGAATACATGGTTTATATTAAAGTAAACGAGAAAAATATAGCAGCGTACACGCATACGACGAAGCAAACTTGCTTAGCGGGGCAGGGGCACTGCATGTCGCCACCTCCCCAATTATTGTCGCGTAGTAGCAACGCTATTAAAGAATATTGTTGCTCCTGTGTGACAGGAATGAGAACCGTAGGTGCTTGTGCACACATTGTTACTGCCATAATATGCTACTTAAGGTTATGCAGACACCTGGATAATTATTCAGGTCCTGCGAGTGCTTGAGAGAAATAAGGGCGTCTCTCATTCTCCCTTTGCCATCACTCATTTGTACAGTTGTAATATGTGGATAACAATAAAAGATATACTTATAAATGAAATGTGACAACTCAGTTTTTTCCTTCAGTATTACGTGAATGATCACAGCACATGATGGCATTTTTCTTATTAAAATTAATATTTTATCAGAGCTCTAACAAGCGCTGTTGCTAAACATACACTTGAACTAAGTGTAGTTCTGGTAAAGCAGCATAAGTATGTTCTAGAGACTACCTGGTAGAAATTTTAACAACCATGCAAAATTTTTGTAGATGTTAGGCATCATCGATGGACCTCATCACGTAAATAAAAAATATAGTAAAAAAACTAAAAATCTAACTGCGAAAGTGGATTTAAAAAAAAAACATGGAAACAAAGATGTTTTACTTCTCTCTCCGATCTCACAGACTACTAATACACCCTAAGAAACTTCATACTCTAAACAATAACACGCAGTCAGAGGCATCTTCTTAAGTTAATCTTGAATGACTACTTGAGGACATTTTGAGTTAACCTTGAGGGCAAAAAACAAACTTTTAGAATTTTTAGAAACGTGGAAATGTGAAAAAAAAAACAAAAATTAAAAATTAAGGATACATACCCATTACCAATGACATGAAATCGCTCCTTGTATTGACATAATTAAAAGGTTGACTATTGAAAGACGGAATAGATTTCAACATTAAAATAAATTGAAAACACTAAATATGTTAAGAACTTCCTAACCTAACTTTAGTAACAAGTGAAAATTTGTTTTGCGAGCCATCGTTCGAGGATTCATCTTATGTTTGTAGTGGGGTGAAATCATTGATTGTTGGAACCGTAGTCGGAGCCCCTATATATTTGGTTATTAATGTATTTTTTTTTAACTAAATGGTGGAAAAGTAACCTACCTAGACCAAATTTCTTTTGGACATTATTTTACATACCAAACCTAAACAGTTGAGACTTATTAGAAGAGTGGCTGGCCATTTAGTGTTAGTTTCAAGTGTTTTGAGATTGAAGGCTATCAAAAATGTCTTAGTAACAGGTTTCGTTCCAATCAAACTTTATGGCGGATGTGAACAAAGGTACAAGCCGCGTTGCAGTAACCAGTTTTAGGTGTAGCGAGATGCAGTGGAGCGAGGGGTAGCGTTGTATTACGATCTGCCATAAAGTTTGAGGCGAACTATATGTATTACTTACTCATTTTTAAATTTTGTTTTTTTCCCGCATTTCTAAAAATTGGTTTAATCTTTTCATCTCGCCCCCCTCTTTCTCATTATTAATTCTCTTAGGGTGGTAGTTTTAGAAAGCCAGCCCGCATGCTGTGTGATCAGTCACTATTTAGTTATCGTAAGTAGGTGAATCCAACTACCATCTAATCATTTGTTATCTTACATATTTTATTATATTGAAAGTACTGATTAATAAAAAAAAATATGTGGGAACGATTGCCAATTAACTTAAGATACTTAAAGATCCCAAATGGTCCTTCATAATTATTGTGAGTTACATAAAGATTTCGGAACACCTTTTCATTGATCCTACTCTACATAGTTCATTGATTTCCATTTATTTAATATTTCATCTCTAGAACGCTTCATAGGAATAAGTTCAATAAATAAAACGATCAGCCCATTAATGACCCACTTCAGGGTTTAAGCCTCCCCTCGGTATGAGGAGGCTTGGAGCTTAATCCAACACGCTGCTCCAGTGTGGGTTGGTGGATTTTCACGACTGCCATCCGGTGACCTCCATCTATTGATGGGGATCACTATAGGGGTGATATTTATATAGCTTCTAGCAATTAGCGATTACCTACCGGTTAGTTGATGGTGTTTATCGATCGTTGGTAGTGGACTGATGAAAACACTATAATTTTTATACAGGAACTCACCTTTTTTTGTAGTAATTAAATTATAATCTTGTTTTGCAATTTTTCACTACTTTGTGACACATGCCTTAATCAGCCATATTGTTTGTGCATATTGTACGTAATATAAGTACGAGTTAACATGACACCCAGCTCAGCTGACGTTTGTGTAATGTATAGTGTGCAAAAAAAAATTAGATTTTTTTAGAAATTTATGGATTTAATTTTGGTACCTACATAAGTCCATATGATATCATATGTTAAATAAATTGAACAATACTGAACAATTAATTTCTGATGAAAATAAAACAAAAACAAACAATTTGTTAAGAAAAACTTAACAGTTTCAACAAAAATGTTCAAACGAGGTTATTAAAATTAAAAGGCACAAGGTTCTAGAATACCCTCTCAAAAAAAAATATTGATGAATTTCCCAGATGTTTTTGAAAATACATCTGATCTGACAATAAAATTGTCCCTGTGAAGGCGGTTTATCTTTTGCGCTGCTTAGCACAGTAAAAAATTGAAGTTACAACTAAACAAAAAGTATGGAGGTAAAGTGAAATCCTCACGAACCAATGAAAATATTATGAATTTGCTTTAAAATAATGCTACTGTAGTTATAAAGAATTTAATTGTGTAAACTATTTTCTGTATGTTCTATATGTATGTTTTATTTCATGCTCTATTTAGCACTGTTTGTTTCCTGAAGAAATAAATAAATTAGTAGTCATCTGTCTAGTTGACGTCACAAGGACATTTTATTAATATTTTTTTTGGATAAGACTTCTTTTTTTTTAATTTTGAGGGGAAGGTATAAATTGAGCCATATTTTCGGGAAATATATTAAAAGTATGTGTAAATTTTTTTTTATGAAAAGTATATATTTTTCTGAAAGTTGACACCCGTATATGCAGGATACAGCAACCATTCAAATGCATCAAATAACAGCCACAAATGACACTTTTGTCTGTTTTATCGCTATTATCGTTCACGTGTGGCGATTTAACTATCAGTGTCATGCGGTTCAGATGCTTCTTTTTCGGCGTTAATTGCGTTTATAACAGCTAAGATTTTTGCATTTCACACGTTATTTTGACATTTGATATTTAATACGGTTCCAGATGCAATTTATGTGTCAGTAGCTTTGTTAGTAAGAAAAGTCTGTGGTGACATATTTCTAATTTTTATGAATATTTTAATACTTCAACGTGTCATATCATATGACACAATTTTTAATTTTAAACATTTTCATGTTTAAACAAATGGTGATTGGAAAGCAATTTATACGGATACAGTATTAATCCTGATCAAATTAAATACGTTATTTACCTTCAACATTTCATGTACATTATAAATGCCTTTACACCATACAATTTAAATTAATATCTTCGGAAATATCGCGAAATAAAAACCATAGCGTCACAAGTGACAAACGTATGAGCCGGGCCGAGCATCGGATGGGCCGGGCCGGAGGATCGGCGCCCTATGCCCGACGTGATTCGCGTGATGTAAAATTAGGCCGAAATTATCAATGTTGTATACAAAGAAATATTGTAGTTTGTTTTTATTGATTTATTCTTTACTTCATCAAATATTTATAGAATTGGAAATAAAATACAATAAAAATACTCCAAGTAAGATGAACTAAAACATAATTAAATCTAATCCACATGTTCAACGCAACAAGCTGATAGGTCTATACGACATATAAACACTACGGCTTATATGCTCTGCTACCCGTGCGAAGCCGAGGCGGATCGCTAGTGTAAGCTAAGTAAAATATTGTATGTCTCTAATAAAATAAATAAATAAACAGTTGTTATGCTATCGCTACTCGCAATACGACAGCGGGGCTCGGCACGAGGAAGCGGGAGGAAGATCGAGTTTCGAGCTGGGTGTCATCTTATCGCGTCCGTATTGTACACATGTCCTATTGTGTCATATGAAATGACTATGAATTAATATGAAATGAATGTCAAGTCAATATTAGTCAATCATGGAACTATTATGTACTACGTACAACTGGAATGTTATCTCTTTAACATTAGCGTGGTCATACGTAAACTGGTGATTAAAAAAAAAAGTGCGAAAGAGAAGTAACCGGGTGCCTAACTATCTCTTTCTACACCACTTCTGTGTGGCTAGCATAAAATATTGTACCACTACACTGGGAAAAGTACTATGGTGAATTTAGATTTCATTATGAGGGAACCGAGGAATAAAAAACTATGCGTCATGATAATTACGATACAGGACCTACAATTTCCGCTGACGCATTATTTTTTCCTCTTCATATTTCTTGTTTTTTATTATGGGGTTCATCCATTGCTCGTCTGTTGAACGTTTTTCTTAGGGTAGGTAATTAGCGACCTACAAAAGTTAGGTAATGGCATTGCTTCGCAACGCTATGATCTCACGTCGCGTTCTAATGTCACTTCTTCTAAAAGTTCTGAATCCATTTTGATGATTTTTGTGTTTGGTCACTATTTTTAACATAGGATAGATACAGTGAAAGAATTATCGAAATCAGCTGGTTTAATACGTCACTTTGGCCGTTCCGTATCCGAGCTGCTATTTCACGCCGTTGGTTGTACACAGTCGCTGAGCGGAGGTGAAGTCAGAGACGCATATTTTTTCCTCTTCACATTTCTCGTTTTTTATTATGGGGGTCATCCATTGCTCGACTATTGATCAACACTTTTTTTTAGGGTAGGTAATTAGTGGCCTATAAAGATTACTAACTTTTTAACTTTCTAGGGTAGCTAATCTGATAATCATTTAAGATTTTCAGACAAGCTACCCTAGAAAGTAAGATTCAGCCTTATTTCAAAAAGTTATAAAGGTACCTAGACGAAAACACTAGTGTCAAAAAATGCAAGAGCTTGCGTGGCAAAGTATGGTAGCAATCGAAAATTGGTCCATAACGTTCTTCGAAATTTTTTTGTCGTACAATTTTGTTGTCCTCCGATAATTGCGAGAAGAGCGAAATCTGTAGATTTTTTTTTTCTAGGAAACTTATTTTTTTAGACCTAAATTATAAATATGTATTTATAGAAATAGATACTAATACACATCTAATATCTATTTTGTGTGACTTCTGGTTTTTAATATATATTGGTATGCAGAATATGATAATAGAAAAAATGCGAGTGTGTGGCAAAAATAATGATTAACTGTTAAAATAAACTAAAAATTAAAAAAAAATACTACAACTAATTCTTAAAAATGGTAATCAAATAAAACAAATCTAATAATCCACCCCTCGTTGCACCCGACGCAAATGTGCCCATAACGCTCATCGCATTGCCGCGCTGAATCGCAATGGCGATTCTTTGCACCAGGAAAGAGCCGGAACGGGGGTCGAGTCCCATTTCTCTCAGACGACGGCCGATGCCCGCGACGAAACGTTTGGCTTCACTACCCCAACAGCCAGCATCTTCAAGCGCAAGAGGGATAAACAAGTATTTACTCTCCAGAGAAGAGTATTTGACTCGTTTTCTGGCGGCTGCAGACTCCGCAGCGGCTCCGGCCGTTCCCATGGTGTAACCAAGGTGAGAGGCGGTAAATGTGCTGACACACGTTGAAGAAAGAAGAAAGAAAGAAAGAAATTTAATCAAAACCACGGATACATAATACACAATACAAAAAATTACACACAAAAAAAGAGAGTCTCCGCAGCAATGACAGGAGCTGACTCAGCATCCGCTGCAGGTGTGTGTGACCACGCCCACAGCACTGATTTTCAGTCAGCCCCTACGCATACACCAAAGCACAAAAAAAAGCAATTCTAAAAAACATAATAATACACACAATGAATACTTGTCAAAAAAAATTGGATTAAACTACAACAGTGTATTCTCACAAAAAACACAAAAAAATACATGAATAATATACGGAATAAAGAAAGATAGAAATTAAAAAAACATTGCATATAATACATACATAATGACATTTCACTGATAGTATTGAATTACACATAAATGCTCGTGCTCGTAAATATATGCTCACATTTGTGTAGTCACAATACGATATCTTTATGTACATCAATTCATACATCGTTATTATTACAATACATGAATGAAAATACATGAAATATACATATTTCAAACAGAAACGAAAAAGTTACACATTAAAAACAACATTACATACTAATTACTCAAAACGCACAGGTACAAAAATCATTGAAGAAAATAAAACTAATGTGAGAAAGATGTTAAGTGCTGGAAGAGATTAACATTTCTGTACTGCCAACAACAATTTTTTAAGCTTTCGCTTAAAACTAAACCTACCGCGAACATCACGGATAGGCGGTGGAATATCAATCCAGCACCTGGACGCCGCAAATCTGAAACTACCCCTAAACATTACTGTCCTGTGTCCCGGCAAGATTGCTCTGACTTTGTACAAACGTTGACTGGTTGACCATGTTAGTTTTTTATACAGATATACAGGCGTCTCCTCACGAACCGCATCAAATAACAAAACTGCAAAATGCAACTGCCTACGCGCCTGCATATTTAACAAATTAGCACTGTTCAGGTACGGTGTTATATGAGAACGAGGAGAAACACAGAAACAGAAACGCACACATGCATTCTGCACACGTTGTATCAACCTTTTAGTCCGACTGAGTATACAACCACCGAAGACAACATCACAATAATTCAACTTTGACAATATTAGCGACTCACACAGGTGGATACGCAAATCAACATTGAGGTAATTACGAAAATTGTAAAGGGTCTTTAGCCGATAGAAACAGTTACTGACGGCCTTCTGGATGTGGCTCTCAAAACGCAATTCACTATCTATTAGTACTACAAGGTTCCCTGGCTTCCGTTACTTGTTCAATAGGTTGACCGGAGATAGAAACACAAGTGGTAGCAAGATTGCTTGATGTGCCACTGACCTGAGACTTAGTTCCAAGCACCATATACTTAGATTTGCCAGGGTTCAGAGCCAAGCAGTTTCTCTCTGACCAGGCTGCAATGCGATCCAGGTCAGCATTGATTCTCTCGACCAACGGATAAGCGTCATCCGGTGTGCTTGAAGCATACAACTGTAAATCATCAGCGTAAAGATGGTAGTGACAATTTTCTAAACTGTTAATAATATCAGCGCTGTACATCACAAACAGAAGTGGTCCCAGTATAGATCCCTGCAGAACTCCCCTTGTCAGGGGACTCAAAGAGGACAACAGGGTTGTACCATTCACTTCACGCAAATTAACCAACTGCGTGCGACCAGAAAGGTAACTGTTGAACCATTTTACCGCTGCATTATCAAATCCATAATACATCTTAGATAGTAGCAATGGAATACTTAAGCAGTCGAAAGCTCGAGAAAAATCCAGCAATACTAGGATCGTACTCTTCCCTTTGTCTGCGGCGTGGAGGATGTCATCTACTACATCGAGCAATGCAGTGGCCGTAGAACGACCCTTGCGGAAACCCGACTGCAACTCCGGTAAAATATTACAGTCCTCCAGATATTTTGACACCTGATTATAGACAACCCTTTCCACTATCTTCGATGCACAGGGAAGAATACTGATGGGACGCAGATCGGTCATATCGACAGGATTAGATATCTTAGGAAGTGGTGTCACATATGCAATCTTCCAGTCGATCGGAAACATCGTACTCTTGATACTTTTGTTCACAATGCTAGTGAGAATTTCAAGTGTTGTGGGCAGTGTCAGTAGCAACATGTCAATACCAATTCTGTCAGACCCTTGTGCGTTAGTCTTTATTCCTAGGATTGCTTGGGTGACTTCGCTAGTCTCGACAGTCTTAAGAGTGAAATTCGATTTGCCATATTTTTGAAATTCGTAATAGGTCAAGTCAGATATTGTTACATCGGTCTTTCCTGGTACAGTCAAAAAGTGTTGGTTAATAGCGTCCGGGTCGTCAAAGTGTTGCGGTAAGTCATCATTACGCTTATTTAAATAAAAATAAAATACACACACAATACACACAATGACAACAACGTCTAGGTCCCAAACTAAGCATTAGCTTGTATTTTGGGTACCAAGCGAAGACACCACATACATATAACAACCAAGACCCGGTGCCAATATTAATATTCATCATATAAATACTGACCCGACCTGGGATTCGAACCCGGGACCTCCAGCTTCGCAAGCAGGGTCGCTGCCCACTAGGCTAAGCGGTCGTCATAAAAACAAATAAAACATAAACATAAATAAAAATAAATATAAATAAAAATATAAATCTAAATTAATCCCTTCAGGTGTACCTCAAGGGTCTCATCTAGGACCACTGCTTTTCAATATCTATCTGTGTGACATAGAAAGTTGTTTCATATATTCTGAGATTTTAATGTATGCAGACGATAATAAGATCATCATGCCCATCAGTTGTGTTGAAGATTGTGACAAATTCCAAACAGATCTAGACAGACTCGACAGATCTAAATGTCAAGAAATGCCAAGCAATCACTTTCACTCGTAAACTAAAGTTTATTACAAATGACTACAACCTTAATGGTATTTCAATTCCAAGAGTCAAACTGGTGCGAGACCTCGGTGTGATGATGGACTCCAAACTATTATATACATGGCATTTTGAATACATTACACAGAAAGCCTACAAAATGCTGGGATTTATTCATAGGAGTACAAAATGTTTTAAAAACATAGCGTCTTTGAAAACACTTTACTTTGCTTATGTTCGTAGTGTGATGGAATACGCTTCTCCAATCTGGTCCCCATCCTACGTTACTCACATTGCGCAGCTGGAATCCGTGCAGCGCTGTTTTACGCGCCGCCTAAATTATCGTCTTGATGAACGACATGCCTACACAGATAGACTTGTCTCTTTCAGTTTGCTTTCTCTCGAAGATAGACGGCTTATTACTGACATGAAGCTGCTGTTCGATGTCGTAAATGGTTTTCTGGACTGCTCTTACCTAATTGAACGGATCGGATTGCGAGTGTCATGCGTTCGCACCAGGAATACACGCTCACTGGTAATTGCGGGTGGGGCGCGCGCAAATTACGCTAAACATTCAGTCTTGCACAGAATAGTGAACGAATATGATAGGAAATTCAGCGATTTGGACATTTTTTGTCTCAATCGAGACATATTTGTAAAATTATTATCAAGATCAGATCAGCTGCCTTCACAGACGACACTATATTGGAAACATAAACAGAACAATTTCACACGCATACTCAACACTCATACATACACGCACCCATACATCGACCCCTACACACACATATTTATTATTATTGTTTGTGTTTGTTATGCTTTTTATTAATTAAATATATCATTTTATAGAAAATTTAATTTAGGTAGGCTTGTCATTGGCTTTGTAAAATGTAATATTGTCAAATTTTAATTTTGCAAACTATTTACAGCTGTAAGCTTACTTTATAACAATAAATAAATAAATAAATAAATAAATTTGAAACAACGAATTGGTTTAAGTTTTTCCACAACTTTTTCAGATTTTTGACATTATCGTTTATACATTTATCAAAAAAAGCCTTCTTCTCGTTATAAACTGCTGAAGTAACAAGGTGTTTGAGGTCTTTGTAGTACTGTCTATACGTGTCATTCCTTGTCAACTTGTACTTTTCATGAGCTTTGTTCCTTAGTCTCATCATGAGTTGAACAGTGTTTGTTAACCAAGGCTTAGAAGACTCAGTTACCGTAATGACCTTCTCCGGTGCATGTTTCTCAAAAAGCCCAATAACAAGATAATAAAATTCTCGTACCATGTCGTTCACATCATCATATAATTTTAAACGATCCCAATCTATCCTTTGAAGGTCTAGTTCAAAATTACTAATGTTAACTAATGTTAATATCCCTTAATGGCCTATAAATAATATGTCGCGGAATTGACTTCTTCTTTTTCAAATTTAATTCAACTGTAATAAAAGCGTGGCCACCTAAGTCCGGGATATGCTTCACAGATACAAGGGAAACCGTCATGTCTGTACATACTAAGTCTATTGTCGATTGACTGTGTTCTGTAAAGTGAGTCGGTTCGTTTATTAATTGGTTCATATTAACTGTAGTCAAAAATTCAGTCAAAGTTTTGTGGTTGGTGTCATTAAAATTTATATTAAAATCGCCCAGTAACAAAAGTCGGTCGTAATTGTTAAAAGAAGTGACCGAGTCAGTAATCGCGTCAAAAAATTGTCAGCATTAAGCCACGGAGGGCGATATGCAGTGCGTCCCAAAGTAGACACCTACCCTTTTCCCACGGCACCAAAGTCATACCATCGGGTCTTTTGCCATCGGAACGGCTAAGACCAGGAGGCTCCAACACGCATGGAACATTGGCCGAAATTAAAGCCCTGCGGACTATGTCGTTAAGAGCGTGGTGTCGCGGAAATCTCCACGAGCAGCGATGATAACTCAACGCGTGGTGTCCGTCGGCCTCCACCATGGAACCGCAGATGCATAGGTGTCGTTCACAAACATCGCGGCCCAAGCGGAGCCCCACTGCCACACGCAAAGACTCGCCGTCAAGTAGGGTACCCATGTGCGGGGAGGAAAGAGCGTTTAGCCCGGCTCCGGACTCAGCCCGTGACACTGCTCGCAGCCTCACTAAGTCCACCCCTGCCGCCTGGTCCAAGAGACTATTAAAAATCCTTTCAGCTCCTGTTTCGTCCCATGCGCGCTGGCTATGTAGAATAGCCGGCAACGGTGCGCCCGGGTTGAGAGCCACCCAAGCGGCTAAAGCATCGGTTGCGTAGGGTATGTCCGCCTTGCCACCTTTACAAGATAGGATATCAGTGACAAGGTCGGCGACCGCATGCACCGTCGTCAAGAAGGCAGGCAGGCCAACACCCCGCGCGCACCGAACCCCCAGCCCTCCATGTCGGATTGGTAAGGTGGCTTGAAGCCACTGGTTCGACTCGAGACGGAGGTTCAAAATCTCCTCCAGGAGAAGTTTCAAGACGTCATCGAAAGAGTCAGCCTCCTCAGGGAAAAGCCAGCTAGGAGACGTCCTCAAAAGGTAAGTAACTCTAAGAGCAGCGAAACACATCCGCAAAAGGACAAGAGCAATGTGGGCAGAAAGGTCTTTCAGCCGTGCCTGTGCGCCAAGAAGAAATCTTTTCCTTGCAGCAATGGCCATAGGGATGGTTTCTGGGAATATCGGCGAGCCTAGAAGGTTAAAAGATAAGGGGGACAGTACCCTGAGGCCAGGAAGAAGAGAGGAAAACAAGGGGAAAGAGGAACGGGATTCACGGCAGCAAGGGAAAAACTCACACTTGCTGGCATTAATCTCCAGCCCCAGCTGTTTCAGACGCGGTACTAGATAGCGTAAATCCTGCTCGACCACTTCAGTTCTGCCTCCGATGGTCCCGTCGTCCAGGTACCAAATGTTTAATGGGGCTTTGAGCTCTTGTATCACTTTCTGGATTACAAGGCAAAAAAGTAGAGGCCCCAATGGATCCCCCTGCTGCACGCCAACTTGAGAAAGAATAAGCGAGCCGTCATGATATAGATTTGAAGGAGAGTAATAGACTTGAAAAAGAAAGGGGTAAAGGGAAGGGACTTTTTCTTTAATTTCGCTCAGAAGCGTGTCCCTCTCGACGGTGTTATAGGCATTCTTCAAATCTAGTTTTATTATTACATTTTTGGCACACTCAGGGCCAGCAGCAAATGCGCGAGTCGCGTGGATTGCAGCCTCACAGCCCCACTGTGTCCCGAAACCCAGCTGGTGTGGCCGAAGGTAAGACCGTATCTCATCTCTCACGGTGCGGCAACATAATTTAGGAGTCAAGCGGCGGATAGCACAGCCTACGGCTATAGGTCGCACACCCCCTTCCTTTTTCGAAATGGCGCATAAATTGGCAC
Source organism: Luffia ferchaultella (assembly GCA_949709985.1). NCBI lineage: Eukaryota > Metazoa > Arthropoda > Insecta > Lepidoptera > Psychidae > Luffia > Luffia ferchaultella. Next base: position 9,770,266 of record OX453268.1, read on the forward strand.
CATAAGTATATGGACAGACCTCTGGATTTAGCTGGCCACTAAGCAAAAAAATTCCATAACTTAGTTAGGCTTTCCAGAAGCCGTAGGCCGTTGTCCCCTGCCGAGCTTGAGGTTAGCTCCTTTAAGTGCGCAGGGCGTATGCTGAGTGTCTGTGATTGCGTGTCTGGTACCGAGAGTGCATGGCGGCGCATTCTTTCATAGGAGCAGGCGGATGGCACCGAATGACGTCACACCCGCTCTCAGCGACAGCGGTTGCGCGAATAATTTTAAAAATGTCTACCTTTGCCATTTTTTAAGATTTCAATAAAAAAATCACTAATAGAATTTTCTTAGTCGGTAGAATAGATTTATAGAATTATAAAAAAACATTAGACGAGCTCATTAAAGACTCGATCGAACATATAAGACGTAACACGTGGCCAGTGACGAAAATCGGCAAATTAGATGTTCGCTCCGGCCCTAAGTATTGGTTCTCCGATTCTGGAAGTGGGAATCTTGCGGCGATCGATCATAGACTGACTGGACGTTTTTGAACATGACGAAAAACAACTTTTAATTTGACAAGAATCAGACAGACGGTTTTTCCAAAAAGACACAATTTCATATAACTGTATTAAAAATTAAATTTCTTCTTCTTCATAGAGGACAAAACAAAACTACGAAAATGTACGAATTTCGTATGACATATGCCACAAATAAATGGCTTCTCACCTGTGCGTATGCGTTTGTGTGCAATTAAATGAATAGTGTGAAATTTACTTCAATTTCAATTAAAACATTAAATTAAACATAAACGCATATTATGTTTAATTCAATGATTTAATTGTGTGAATTTCGCATCACATGTGCCACAACTAAATGGCTTCTCACCTGTGTGTATGCATTTGTGTGCAATTAAATGACTTGTATGAAATTTACTTTTACAATTAAATCATTTAATTAAACATAAACGCATATTATGTTTAATTAAATGATTTAATTGTGTGAATTTCGCATCACATGTGCCACAACTAAATGGCTTCTCACCTGTGTGAATGCGTTTGTGGCGATTTAAAGCACTAAGTTGCGCGAATTTCGCATCACATGTGCCACAAATAAATGGCTTCTCACCTGTGTGTATGCGTTTATGTGTAATTAAAGAACTAAGTTGTGCGAACTTCGCATCACATGTGCCACAACTAAATGGCTTCTCACCTGTGTGTATGCGTTTGTGTGTGTTTAAATTACTAGAACATGCAAATTTCGCATTACATATGTCACACTTAAATGGCTTCTCATCGGTGTGTATGCGCTTGTGACCATTTAAAGCACTAAGTCGTGTGAATTTCGCATTACATGTGCCACAACTAAATGGCTTCTCACCTGTGTGTTTACGTTTATGTGTAATTAAATTATTTAATTGTGTGAATTTCGCATTACATGTGCCACAACTAAATGGCTTCTCACCTGTGTGTATGCGCTTGTGAGTAATTAAATTACAAGGAACTGCAAATTTCGCAATACATATGTCACACTTAAATGGCTTCTCACCGGTGTGTATGCACTTGTGGCGATTTAAAGCACTGAGTATTGCGAATTTCGCATCACATGTGCCACAGGTAAATGGCTTCTCACCTGTGTGTATGCGTTTATGTGTAATTAAAGTACTAGGTTGTGCGAACTTCGCATCACATGCGCCGCAACTAAATCGCTTCTCACCTGTGTGTAGGCGTTTGTGTCTGATTAAATTACTAGAACATGCAAATTTCGCATTACATATGTCACACTTAAATGGCTTCTCACCTGTGTGTATGCGCTTGTGACGATTTAAATCACCAAGTCGTGCGAATTTCGCATCACATATGCCACAGCTAAATGGCTTCTCACCTGTGTGTATAAGCTTATGTATAATTAAACTATTTAAATGTGTGAATTTCGCATTACATCTGCCACAAATAAATGGCTTCTCACCTGTGTGTATGCGTTTATGGGTACTTAAAGTACTTAATTGTGTGAATTTCGCATCACATGTGCCACAACTAAATGGCTTCTCACCTGTGTGTATGCGTTTGTGTGAGATTAAAGTACTAGAACGTGCAAATTTCGCATTACATGTGTCACACTTAAATGGCTTCTCACCTGTGTGTATGCGCTTGTGACGATTTAAAGCACTAAGTCGTACGAATTTCGCATCACATACGCCACAACTAAATGGCTTCTCACCTGTGTGTATGCGTTTGTGAGTAATTAAATTACTAGAAACTGCAAATTTCGCATTACATATGTCACAACTAAATGGCTTCTCAATGATGTGTATGCATTTATGTCCAATTAAATTACTAGATTGTGCAAATTTTAATTCAAACCTTTCATTATATAACGCTTTATTGCCACTATGTAAGTTTTTAAGTTTGATTGAATTACCAGAATGCATAAATTTCGCATTACATTCACATGTCGTTTTACTCGTATCCTCAGTGCACTCCAGTTCCAATTTTGCTGAAGGCCTACCAATTGCAGCAACCTATAAACAAAATACTCACTTAAATAATGCCAATATACAGGTTGCAAGAGACCAGAACATTACACACCTCGGTTCTGTGAAGGCCTGAGCTGGGTGGCACATATTGCTGGAGTATAGTAGGCCCTATCTCCAACTCATCTTTGATGACAGGCCCATCCTCATTCAGCTGCCTCTGCATGTCTACATCCATCTGCCAATCACATTGAAACTAATAATGAACACTTTTTAAATATGTCAAGAGATCACTTCAGTTTTTACTTTTCACTATGAATACTGTTTAGTTTTAGATTTAAATATTTCGCGGCAAAATAAAAACATTAAAATTTTATAATTTATTTGAAGGTAGTAGAGAGAACTAACAAAATTTCGTGTGTCGTTTTTAGTATTCTCTCGTTGGTACTCTCGAAAAACTATCGTATGTCTTTGTCGTTTGTCGAAGAATTGAGAGATAAATTTGTCGCAAAATAACTCGAAATTATTGCATATTTAAAGCCGGAAATTTGAGATTGTGCTGCTAATGAGTGTGTGACTCAACAAAGGCGGATTCCATACTTCGGCAATTAACGCTGGTCTAGGTGCGTGAAAGGGTAACGGTATTTCGAAGGTAAGTTGACGAACCAACGTATGCTGAAGCCTGGCCATGACACCGAAACCAGCCTAAGGAGGAATCTGCAAAAGCGGTGAGTTCATACAATTTCATTCAGTGGCTCACATAATCAAAGAATCCAGTTTCTCAAACAATTTATCGTTGAATATATAGTCCACACCCCCTTCTCGAAAATTAACCCCAACCTTAAATCCCATCATTTACCAATCATAAATAACCTAACAAATACTATTTAGAAATTTAACTTTCAAACAATGTTTATCTAATTAAAATGATTGAAAACACTAACGCCATTAGATTATATATACTTCAGTATTTTGTTTAAAATTATATATATTTGTAGTACCTAGTGTTGGTATTTCAGAAATTCTGACGAAAAGTATTTGTGTAAAGGTAAAACATTTATATGGGTGTCCTTTCTTTACACTAACCATTTGCAATGTTTTAATAATAATACTTTTAAGTATTTTAAGGCCCACAAATCCTAATGCCCCTGGGAAGAAATAACACGAACTAAGTAACCCTTAAACCACTGCCTTCTATAGTTACAAGCCGTACTATTAGAATTGACAATGTCGCATCTAATGACCCTTTTCTCAAAACAACTTTAAATTTAAAGGTCATATTAGCTGTATTGAGCTTAGTTGTGAGAAAAAGAAATGAAATGTCAGCCTAACCATGGTGCAGGCGTGATCATTCATAGGCTCCGATTTCATGTGTAGCTCTTCAACCTCATCACACTGCGTGCTCACTCTTGCGTCGGGCGACATCAAGACTTTGAAAATGTCACATCGGTACAGCCGTACGGAGCATTTTCTCAATTTGGAAACTTGGTTCCTTGCAGGTTCAAATGTATAACTTTTGTTCTCTTCCATCTCATCCATAAGCATGATATACTTAAAAAATGATGAGTAGCCCGTGAGTTGAATTGTCCAATAAAACAATTGTCTCCCTGTAAAGATACATAGTTTCAGATAAAAATACTTTTGAAGCAAAGATTTACAATACACATTAAACAAACAAAGTTCATCACACATAATAATGATACATGGGACATCCCACACAGCGTCATCTAGTCCCGAAGTAAGCAAGTATTATGATTGTGTTATGGGTTACTAGACAACTGATTTACATACTTAAATATATTTTTTTTATAATATATAAATATTTTATACTCAGACCCTTAACGAAATAAACATGTTCATGCACACAAGTATTTGTCCGGGCGGGAATTGAACCCGCGACCCTTGGCTCCGCAGTTAGGGGCTCTAATCACTCGGCCAACCGATCAGTCAAATATTGTAAATATGAAACTCGAAAGTTATTTAATGGCAAGAATTGTCTGAATATAATAAACAAATCATCAAATTTAGTATCATTTAACAGGATCTAGCCAGCTAGTTACATATTATAAATGACATTTTGACTGACCGATTGCCCAAGTAGTAACTCCGGAGCCAAGGGTTGTGGGTTTCATTCCCACATGGGACAAATATTTGTGTGCATGAACATGTCTATTTGTTCTGTGTCTAGGTGTAAAAAACTATCTATATAAGTATATATTATATAGAAAAAAGATTTTTTAAGTATGTTTACCAGTTATCTAGTATCCGATAATGCAAGCATAATACATCTTTACTTTGGGACTAGATGGCGCTGTGTGGATGTCCCAGGTATTATTATAAAATTTTATTATTGCCATAAAACAAAAATAGCCCCTATTTTCACTGGACCCACACCTCGAAACTATATATACTTGCTCTATTTACTAATCTGTTAATAAGTATATTTTATTTATAATTTTTAAATGGTGACATCAGTAGCGTCTCCATTTTACTGTGGTCAGGTTGTTCTTTGACATAGATCTCCTCCCAATTACTCCAGCTCCATCTGTTCTGTGCAAACTTTTCTCCATTTTTTTGGTAGGTTATCTTCCCCTCTTTCAATCTTTCTTCCTTTTTGTCTTTTCTCATCCCCGGGGTACAAAGTGGTCATATCTTTTGTCTAACGCCATTTTAGTATTCTTTTTTTTATCATGTTGGTGACTTTCATAATGTTTCTATTTTACATAATACTCTATTTGTCTCTCAATTTTATGTTCAACATGCTTGTCTTCATGTAGTTCCGAAATACTTTTTGCTATTTGATTGGGTGAATGACCAGGTCCGGCAGTCATACAAAAAATTAGGCTAAGGTAAATGCACAATATACACATGTTGAAATTTATAGTTTTCTAAGAGCTTAATATTGATGGATTTATCATAATTTCTTTTAGAAACTAGCACCGTGACCAACTGTTGAAAACTCTTCTATTTACTTCTTTACACATCTGTTGTATTGGTGACATGATTTAACCCATATATATGTATTCGTCTACATACTCTATTTCTTGATTTCCTATGTAGAGATTTTCTTTGTCCCCATTTGTTACTGCTTTAATTTATGAAAAATTCAATGGAATACATGGTTTCTATTAAAGTAAACGAGAAAAATATAGCAACGTACACGCATACGACGAAGCAAACTTGCTTAGCGGGGCAGTGGGCACTGCATGTCGCCACCTCCCCAATTATGGTCGCGTTGTAGGAACGCTATTAAAGAATATTATTGCTCCTGTGTGACAGGAATGAGAACCGTAGGTGCTTGTGCACATATTGTTACTGCCATAATATGCTACTTAAGGTTATGTAGACACCTGGATAATTATTCAGGTCCTGCGAGTGCTTGAGAGAGATGAGGGCGTCTCTCATTCTCCCTTTGCCATCACTCATTTGTACAGTTGTAATATGTGAATAACAATAACAGGAATACTTATAAATGACATGTGACAACTCGGTTTTTTCCTTCAGTATTACTTACGTAAATGATCATAGCACATGACGGCATTTTTCCTTATTAAAATTAATATTTTATCGGAGCTCTAACAAGTGCTGTTGCTAAAGTTTGGTTTTTTCGGAAAAGGTTTGTGTTGTCATATCTCAATATTTTTCTATTGAACGATACTAAAAGGAAACAAGAAGGCCATCGGGTTATTACTAACGATCATTACATTAAAATTTGGATGGTTACTAAAATTTCACCTTGTATGTATTACTTTTACTTCTGGGTTGTAAATAAATACTGTCATGTATATATATTTGCTCTATGAACATATAATAATAAAAATACTTTTAAATTAACATTTTTAATCTGTTTTCTAAAGACAAACCCAGTACATAATGTTTTTGAAAGAACGAAATATAAAGAAACAAAAAAAATCTAAAAATTGAACTACGAAAGTGAATTAAAAAAAATGGAAACAAAGATGTTCTACTTCTCTCTCCGATCTCACAGACTACTAATACACACTAAGAAACTTCATACTTTAAACAATATCACGCAGTCGGAGACATCTTCTTAAGTAAATCTTGAATGATTAATTACATGATATTTTTTACAATACCTATTAAGTTTCTCCAGGTGTACTGGCATGCTGGGTATGCCTTTCCAAAACTACCACCCTAGAAGTATTAATAATAATTTAGAGGATGGTGGTACGAGGACAAGAAACCAACTTCTAAAATTACTTCTAAATTTTAAAAAAATGCAGAAATGTGAAAAAAAAAAAACAAAAATTAAAAATTAAGGATACATACCCATTGCCAAAGACATGAATTCGCTCCGCGTATTGACATAATTAAAAGGTTGACTATATAAAGATGGAATAGATTTCAACATTAAGTAAATTGAAAACACTAAATATGTTAAGAACTTCCTAACCTAACTTTAGTAACAAGTGAAAATTTGTTTTGCGAGCCATCGTTCGAGGATTCACTTTATGTTCGTAGTGGGGTGAAATCATTGATTGTTGGAACAGTAGTCGGAGCGCCCATATATTTGGTTATAAATGAATTAATTTTTTAAACTAAATGGTGGAAAAGCAACCTACCTACACCAAATTTCTTTTAAACATTATTTTATGTACCAAACCTAAACAGTTGAGACTTATTAGAAGAGTGGCTGGCCGTTTAGTGTTAGCTTCAAGTGTTTTGAGTTTGAAGGCTATCAAAAATGTCTTAGTAACAGGTTTAGTTCCAATCAAACTTTATGGCGGATGTGAACATAGGCACAAGCCGCGTCGCAGTAACCAGTTTTAGGTGTAGCAGGTAGCGGGTATTACACTAGCAAGGACCCTTGCGGAACACCACTGGGTACGTCAACCCAGCTAGACATATAATTACTTACCACTACGGCTTGCGATCTCCTATCTATATATGATGTAAACCATCTCAATAGATCGCCTCTGACACCAATATTCATTAATTTCAATAACAGCAGCTTGTGGTCAATTCTATCGAAACATTTGCTGTAATCTGTGTATATTACGTCAACTTGACCATTAGCATCCATAACTTCTGTAATAAAATCATTGAGAAGAATGAGATTAGAGGTAGTTGATCTTCCTTTGAGAAAACCGTGTTGGGTAGGGCTGAACGAATTGGAAATTGCTGGATAAAGTTGGTTATAAATCAGTCTCTCAAAAACTTTAGCTATTATACACAACTTAGAGATAGGTCTATAATTGAGTATATCAGTTGCAGAACCTTTTTTATGCACTGGAGTTACAAACGCAGATTTCCATATGGGTGGAACTATACCTTCGCGCAGCGAGCGTTGAAAAAGGAGTGAGATGGGGACAGAAATCGAATCTGCAGTATTAATAAGAAAATGGGCTGGTATCCGGTCTGGACCGGCTGATTTAAATGGATCGAGAGCCTTGATCAGGTTACGAACGTTATCTATAGAAACGTGGATAGTGTGAATATCGGAAACAGATAAAGGGGAGGAAGTTGGATTAAAAGATTTGCGTTGAGAACTAGACGGATCATTAAACGTTGAATGGAAGTAAGAAGAAAAGGCATTACAAATGTCAGGACCAGTGTTAACGTGAGCATCACCATACGTAAGACTGTTAGGTATGGTATTACCTTTAGCTCTATCTTTTATAAACGTCCAAAAATATTTTGGGCACTTTTCGATTGAGCCTTCAACTTTTAAAATATATCGGTCGAAGCAGGATTGCTCAAGTCGTTTCACTCTGTCACGAAGGCATTTAAATGTTTCCCAGTCGGCACGATTACCATATTTTTTGTGTTTAGTATGAAACTTGTTTTTTTCTTTTATGCAATTAATGAGTGCAGCAGAGTACCATCTAGGATAGTTCACTTTGTTAGAGCAGTTAATGGAAGGGATATGGGCATCTATAATTTTCTCGACAACACTATAGAAATAATCAATCGCATCTAAGAATGACCTACTGCGCTGGTCTAGTTCGATTACCCAATCATGCTTAGAAATTTCAATATTAATCAATTGATAGTCACACTTGTTGTATAAATACTTAGTATATAACGCCGGTTTTAGGTAACTCACATGTGCAAACTGAACATTAACGACCAATGCGTTGTGATTTGGGTCAATCGGAACAAGTGGATCCTGACATTCAGAAACGGAAACTATATCGTTACAAAATACTAAATCAAGAAACCGGCCGTACCTGTTGGACACGCCATTAAATTGCATTAAGTTGCACGTATTCATCTCATCAATTAACACGCACGAGTCACTTGAAGTCATATTCAAAGGTAGATATATATTGTTTTGCAACTGCCAATGAATTTTACTTAGGTTAAAGTCACCTATAATCAAAAATTTATCGTTTATATTATTTAAGACGTGTGTATTGAGCTTGGATAAAAAATTAGATAACTGTTGTGAAAACGAATTGCCTAGGTTTTGATTGCATAAGTATAATACACAAATGTGTATTTTAATTTGCGACTTAAGTTTTTCAGTGCTATTGAGAGTAATCGTCAGCCAGAGATCCTCAGCGCTGGAATGAAACGACGGTTGTGGGGTAACCGACAAGTGTTTGCTAGTCGCAATGAGTACGCCGCCTCCGCGAGTCTGGTCTGTGGTGCAGTAATCACGATCACGCCGCCAGGTCGTGTACCGACTGTCGAACAGTTCGCTGTTATGGATTCCTTCCAAAAGCCAAGTTTCCGTTATCATAATGATATCATAACTTGCCAATCGTACATTACGCTGAAATTCAAAAGTTTTAGAACGTAATCCCCTCACATTCTGATAATAGATATTAAGGTATTTACTATCCATTGAGAAAAAATACAGTCTTTAGCATCATAATAAAAACATGATATGTATTTATAGTTAAATGAGGGTAGAATAGTTTATAATATAAATATATAGGCAGACACCTGTGGAGTGTATTGCATATGCGAGAAAAGTATTTAGTTACTATTGTATGCGACATGATAAGAAAAGAGATAGGCAGATTACAGATAAGCGGCAGGGCGAACGAGACGCGCGCGGGTAGGCTGTTACTAGGCAGCGAAACGCTAATGAGGGAAGAGGTTACAAACATTTTTAAAGTTATACACGGGAGTAAATTAAAATTACAATTATAAGTGCAAAATGTTAACATACACATATTAGTAAAGACAAGCTTTTGGTACTTAAAATAAGTTGAAATAAAATTTGATGTACGACATATTAAATAATTTTGTTTAAATCAGACTCAGAGTTGATAATGCTAACTTTAGAAGTATCGTTTTTTCTAATGTGTATTTTACAATACTTCACCCAAATATACTGATATCCTTTGTCTTTTAGCGCACTTTTAGTTTTAGATAATAACTTCTTGCGTTCAGGGGTTAGGTGGTCATTGACGAACACACGGTAGGAGTTGCCCTTGAAGCCCAGGTCATCAGCTGTTAGGATCTTTTTGGCACGAGCAGCTGCAATAAACTCTTCTTTGACATAACGATTTACAAAACTGACGACAATTGATTTCTCCTTTTCGTTGAACGTGGGCACTCTGGCCATATAGTTAAACTGAGTTTTAGGAACCATGTATCTAACGTTATTACATATGGAATCAACGATGGAAAATAAATTCTCATCTGCCTTAAATGGCACACCCTTGATTTCAATGTTATTAAAACGCGCCCATTGATCTTTAGCTTCTAGGTCAAGTTGTATTTTTTGCAAAATATTAGTTGTCTTCAGGAAGTTTTTTTCAAGAACATCAATTTGTTTGACCTTTTGCTCAACCACGGAAATTCTGTTTGCAAACTCAACTAGTTGAGCATGGTTAAACTCACAAGATGAAGAGAGCTCCTTTACGTCATTCCTGATACAATCAATATCATTAGTCAATTTCGGTAAAACCAAAAGTTGCTGCTTTAATTCCAAGATTTCGTTAAGAATGTCTTCAAGAGACACAGGAACGCCGGGACGCATGGGTGTCTTACAGTTGGCACATTTCCAGGTTGCCCGCCTTTCAGCACCAAGTTTTCGGAATCCTGATTCAGTAACCCCAGCACAGAGAAAATCGTAGTACTTTTTGCACGTACTACATTGCACACCATCATTAAAATCTAAAGCGCATTTGCTGCATTTCTTCATCATGGATTTCCCTTTTTTTTCTTTTTTTGTGTGTAGTTATTATAACTGCTACAAATGGAAGTTGATATTATAAATTGTTAATTATTTAAATCAATAAGAATTACCAAAAGTTTACAACCACTGAAACTGCATGTGACAGGGAACTATTGTGAACGAACGAAACGTGTTAACTTTATGAGTGCTCAAACCGTACATGAAATATACATATTTCAAACAGAAACGAAAAAGTTACACATTAAAAACAACATTACATATTAATTACTCAAAACGCACAGGTACAAAAATCATTAAAGAAAATAAAACTAACGTGAGAAAGATGTTAAGTGCTGGAAGAGGTTAACGTTTCTGTACTGCCAACAAGTATTTTTTAAGATTTCGCTTAAAACTAAACCTACCGCGAACATCACGGATAGGCGGTGGAATATCATTCCAGCACCTGGACGCCGCAAATCTGAAACTACCCCTAAACATTACTGTCCTGTATCCCGGCAAGATTGCTCTGACTTTGTACAAACGTTGACTGGTTGACCATGTTAGTTTTTTATACAGATATACAGGCGTCTTCTCAGTAACCACATCAAATAACAAAGCTGCAAAATGCAACTGCCTACGCGCCTGCATATTTAACAAATTAGCACTGTTCAGGTACGGTGTTATATGAGAACGAGGAGAAACACAGAAACAGAAACGCACACATGCATTCTGCACACGTTGTATCAACCTTTTAGTCCGACTGAGTATACAACCACCGAAGACAACATCACAATAATTCAACTTTGACAATATTAGCGACTCACACAGGTGGATACGCAAATCAACACTGAGGTAATTACGAAAATTGTAAAGGGTCTTTAGGCGATAGAAACAGTTACTGACGGCCTTCTGGATGTGGCTCTCAAAACGCTATTCACTATCTATTAGTACTCCAAGGTTCCTGGCTTCCATTACTTGTTCAATAGGTTGACCGGAGATAGAAACACAAGTGGTGGCAAGATTGCTTGTTTATAATCCCCTTGCGGGAATAAAAGAGTGGACTGTATTTGGCTGATTTAATATACTTATTAACAAAAAGGTAGTTATATGAACAATCCAAATCAATCAATTTAATAATCAAAAGGTGAAGTGAAGTATTTCAAAGTCCCCAATTCGAGGGTATTTTTATAATCTGTCGCAGCTGTCAAGGCTCGCTGTCTAACCGCTCACGCTTGACATCTATCAATCTCCAACACACTCCCGGCGTTGAACTCGTTCAAGACGATGGCAGGGGGCAGATGTTGGGAAAGGCGCGCCGTAGTACTCCCTTCCTTGTGCGAATGTCGGCGACTCTGGCTACTCCATCCTGACCCGGAATGGTCCGAATCACGCGGCCAAGGAGCCACATGAGCGGTGGCGCCGTCTTGTCCCGGATGAGCACCAATGAGCCCTCTTCCAGTGTTCCATCTGATTGAAGCCATTTCGTCTTTTGCTGGAGCCACCCAACATAGTCAGCAGCGAAGCGTTGCCAAAAGTGTTGCTTTAGGCCTTCGATCCGTCGGAAACGGCTCAAACTGGAGATGGCGACCGTGGTGACGTCCTTGTGCGGTACAAACATAAGAGATCTCCCAATAAGAAAATGAGCGGGAGTTAGAGGAGTAAGGTCAAAAGGATCAGGAGAAAGAGGTGTGAGAGGTCTTGAATTTAATATAGCTTCAATCTGAGTTAAGCACGTAGACATTTCCTCAAATGTTAAATTAGTGGTACTTAAAATACGCCTCAGATGATGTTTGATTGCCTTTACGGCAGACTCCCACAACCCACCGAAGTGTGGGGTATACGCTGGAATAAAAGAAAACTCTATGCCTTGTTCGGCTTGGGCTAGCGGAGAAAGTTCTTTGAGTAAGGCTGACAATTCGTTAAATGTTCCCACGAACGATGTTCCATTGTCGGAAACTATAGATTGTGGCTTACCCCTGCGAGCAATAAATCGATTTAATGATGCTAAAATGCCTCCTTTGTCAAATCCGAGACGAGCTCCAGATGCAGCCCTTTTGTCGCTAAACACACAAAAACACAAATGTAGCACTTAATTAGTTGGCATCCTCTGCCTTTTCGATTAGCAATCAGTATTGGCCCGGCATAGTCAACACCCGTGTGGAGGAAAGGAAATTCTAATTCAAGACGCTGTTGTGGCAAATTTCCCATAATGGGCTGTACTGTCTTGCCTTTGAATCTACAACATTTTACGCAGGCCCTATACGTTTTCCTTGCAAGATTTCTACCACCTAAGGCCCAGTAATTTTGTCTCACCGTCGATAATAGCAGCTGTGGACCAGCATGAAAGAGCTGTCTGTGTGTTGTCTCGAAGATGAGTTTACACATGTGGTGTTTACTATCAATAAGTATTGGATGCTTTACGTTAAAATCGTAACATGAGTTACTTAATCTACCACCTACCCGTAGCAGACCATCGGAATCGATGAACGGTGAGAGTGACAGTAACCTGTTTTTGCGTGGCAATTGTTTGCCTGATTGTAATAAGGTGTATTCGTCTAGAAATGACTCTTGTTGAGATGTTTTTAATAAATGATGACGTGCATTGGTTAGTTCCGATGAAGTCAAGGAACCATTTTTTTTTATAATATTAGTTTTATGGCAATTGTATATAAACCTATAGACATAAGCAATTATACGTTGTAATTTATCTAAATTCGAATATTTATCTATCTGCAGTAAAGTAATTTTTGGATTCGCAGTAGTATGTAATGTATGTACAGTTTCCAGTAAGTCTAATTGTTTTCGAGTGTCTGGCATAATAGGCCATTGAGATTCGGGCGACTGTAAATAGGATGGACCTGACCACCACATGGATGATGCGACTAGCAATTCTGCATTCTGTCCTCTGGACACGAGGTCTGCGGGATTCTCTTTGGAAGGGACATAACGCCACGCATGCTTCCCACAGATTTCCTGTATCTCAGAAACGCGATGACGAACAAAGGGTTCAAGCTGAGCTGTTGACGATGCAAGCCAGCCAAGCACTATTGTTGAATCGCACCAAAATATGCATTTATTGTAGGTTAAAGTAACAGACTCTAACACCTTCGCACATAATCTTGCTCCCAATAAGGCAGCGCATAACTCCAAACGTGGAATTGTTGTAATCTTAATCGGCGCGACCTTACTTTTGGAGGCTAAAAGGTGAACAAAGATTTTACCAGTGTCAACCACCGAGCGTACGTACACACACGCACCATAAGCCTTTTCCGATGCATCTGTAAATATGTGAAACTCTAATTGTGTAGGTGAGTTACATGTGATCCATCTCTGTATGTGTATGTTGTTTAAATTTGACAAAGTTTCTATAATTGTTATCCATTGTTTTTTAATGTCTGTTGGTAATTCTTCATCCCATGAACATTTACTTAACCATAACTGTTGCATTAAAATTTTTGCCTCCACTATGCAAGGTGATATTAAACCAAGTGGATCGAACACTTGGGCTATAGTGGATAAAATATGACGTTTATTTATAATTTTATGATTTGAGGAAAATTTTATTGAAAATGTAAGTGAATCTGAAGTACAGTTCCAATATAACCCTAACGTTTTTGATAATTCATTTTCACTCAAATTCACGATGTGTAAAGTGTTTTTACTACCTGTAATTTTATCTAAAATTTCTATATTATTCGAATGCCATTTTCGAAGATTGAACTTTGCCGTCTGTAACTTAGAGATGACCTGTTGACATAATTCTATGGTCTCTTCTATCGTATTAGCCCCAGACAAAAAATCATCAACATAAAAGTCATGCCTGATAGCACGTGATGCATTCTTGTCTGTGGTTTCCATTGACAAATGTTGTAAACATTTTGTAGATAAATAAGGCGCAGACGCAGTTCCGTAACTTAATGTATTTAATGTGTAAGATTTTAACTGATGTGATGTATCAGATCTCCATAGGATCTGTTGTAATGAACGTTGTGATTTACAAACTTGTATCTGCCTATACATTTTCTCAATGTCGGCTGTGACAACAAATTGATGTTGACGAAATCGTAACAAAATTGAGAATAAATCGTCTTGGACACGTGGGCCCACCATTTGAATGTTATTAAAAGATATTCCAGAGGTTGTACTAGCCGAAGCATCAAACACAACCCGCAGCTTGGTTGTTGAGCTATTTTCGTTGAGGACACCATGATGTGGCATATAGTAGTTTGTAGTTTCATGTGATAATGCATTATTTTCACTCATGTGTCCCAAGGTTAGATATTCGTTAATAAAATCCGTGTACATAAGTTTTAAAGTTGGGTTTTGTTCTAAGCGCCGCTCTAATGCAAAGAATCGACGCTCAGCCATGTAATATGAGTTACCTAAGACCTCTGGTGACTCTTTTAGAGGTATTTTCACCACAAATCTACCATCTTCGTTCTGTCTTGTAGTTGTAATGAAGTTATGTTCACATGCCTGTTCTTCAAGTGTAAAATGGTGTTTAGAAGAAACTGTGTCCAACTCCCAGAAGCGGGTAAGATCTACCTCAGTGTGAGTGGATTGGCTTAGCATACAAACGGACGTGTTGTTAGTTGGCTGGTGTATGACCCCAGTTATGACCCAGCCCAGTTTGGTATCAACCAGGACGGGTTTGTGTTTACCTAATGGAATACGATGTGACCCAATAACGCTCCAGAATATGTCTGCTCCCACCAAGATGTCGATAGCAGATGGTACATTAAATGAAGGATCGGCCAAGACAATTCCTGTTGGTAAAGGTAAGTTGTGTATGTTTATATTACAAGTAGGTATAGATGATGTTATTTTTGGTAGTACGAAGCAATCAATGTTCACCGTATAGCCCCCATTATAAGACTCCATTGTAAGAGAGCATGAAGTGGAGCTGTCCGATATTTGATTGTTAATGCCTGCCACCTTTGAGTGTTTTTTGTTTATAACCGCCTGAATTTTGTTACAGAAAGAGCGTGATATGAAATGAGCTGTACTTGCATTGTCCAGCAATATTCTGGCTGTGTGACGCTTCCCCTTGCTGTCCATCACTTTAACCAGTGCCGTGGAAAGCAATACATGACGAGATAAAGCAGGCTGCATGTTATTAGCAGATAGCGCAATCATGTTTTGAGAAGACGATGGCTGTGTGTCCTGTTCTACATTATGCAATAAAGTATTATGTTTATTTTTACAATATTTACAATGGGTGAGGTTGCACTCCTTGTCGGTGTGACCTGCACGTAGGCAATTCATACATACTTTAAATTGTTTTGCCTTCTGTATCCGTTCTTCTACTGATAGGCGGCGAAATGACTGACAGCCGTATAGGTAGTGTGTTTGTTTACATAATGGACAGAGTATTTTATTTTTACCAGTCGATATGATAATACTTTTTTCTTTTGTTTCTAAATAATTACTTTTATTTTTAATGTTTTTTGCTTCCTCAAGGCTTTCCAAAAAATCTGCTCTGTTTGTTAAAAATTTTATAAATATTTGTAAGGTAGGTGGATCGGACAACATTGTCCTGTGTTCCTCCCATTCCCTACTAGTGACATTATCTAATTTTGTTGCCATCATGTGTATTACTAATGTATCCCAATGATGTGTGGGTTGGTCAAGCGTTGCCAATGCTCGGAGATTTTTGTTTGTAGTGTCAACAATACGACGTAATGCCCTACTCGATTCTTTGTGAATAGATTCTACATTGAACAATGCTTGCACATGATTGTTGACAAGTAATCTCTTGTTATCATACCTGTTACATAACAATTTCCATGCATGTTTATAATTTTCAGTTTTAAAATCTAAACTTTTTATGATCAAGGCAGCGCTTCCTTGTAGAGAAGCTCTTAAATAGTGAAATTTATTTATATCATCAATATTTATGTTTTCGTGAATTAATGAAGTAAATGTGTCGCGATACTCAAGCCAATACTGATATGCTCCGCTAAAATGTGGTAAATCTATTTTAGGTAATCTGATGCTGGACTGAGTGCCCGGTGTGTGTGCTGAGACATTGCTAGCATCGTGGAAGCTCACCTCGGATACACCGCTGCCAGCTGGCTGATATTTTCGGAGCAAGTCGCGGGCTGATGCAACCAAACCATAATAAATGCGTTCATATTCCTCACGAGATGAATATTGCTCGTCTGGGTTGTCCACAATCGATTCCAACTCCGTCTGTAACTGATCATATTCACTGTATGAATGTTCTATTTTTTCAAGACGAACTTTAAGTTCAGAAAGCTGTAAATCACTCAAAATATCACTACTTTTAGATATTTTCAAATATGAATTAAATTGTGTGATTTTTGCTTTACATGATGCTCGTTTTTTAATTAATTCTTTAATTCTTGGATCAGACATAATGTTGCAATACTTTTGTATATAACAATAGAATTAAAATATTTGTAGTAAATTAAGTTGCAAAATAAACCACTTTGTACATAAATAGGTATTAGCAATGTTTTTAAGCTATGCAAGGCGTTTTTAAGCAATGATTCTATAATTCACTTGGTACTATGCTCAATTCTTTGTAAATAATGATAACATGCGCTAATTACAATGAAATGATGCTGAATATTTCTTACAAATTAAATGCTTGATTGACTATTGTTTGATTCTATGATTTAAGCTATTTATAAGTGCAGGTAAGCGTGAAATGTGAATGGAAAATATAAATGGATTGGATGAATAAGATGATGCAAGGCAATTTAAGGAAAATGGAAAGATCTCACAGTGTTTTGTAGCTGTAGACTCAGAGCTCGATGTAGTAGGTAGTCCGAGTGCAGGTAAGCATCAGTTTGTGTTCCCAAGTAGACGGGCCCGATGTTTCCCTTGTAGATCGAGTTAGTAGGCACGAGTTGCATGTGGCAAAGACCTATGCAATGATGTAGGCTGCCGATGCGAAGACCCGTGTGATGATGATGACGATCTTCAGATGTGCAATCAATGATAAGGCGGATTGCCCATAAACCACTGCTAGCCGCCTCCAGAAAACGTCGTGTGGATGAGGGTTTCGTGTCCAAATGCTCCAGTTTTCTTCGCAAATTTAGCGACGACGACCTTTGACCTCCACGTACGTGACGATTATTTTGGCGGTTTTTTGTTAACGACGGTTCGTATGGACCATGTTTATAATCCCCTTGCGGGAATAAAAGAGTGGACTGTATTTGGCTGATTTAATATACTTATTAACAAAAAGGTAGTTATATGAACAATCCAAATCAATCAATTTAATAATCAAAAGGTGAAGTGAAGTATTTCAAAGTCCCCAATTCGAGGGTATTTTTATAATCTGTCGCAGCTGTCAAGGCTCGCTGTCTAACCGCTCACGCTTGACATCTATCAATCTCCAACATTGCTTGATGTGCCACTGACCTGAGACTTAGTTCCAAGCACCATATACTTAGATTTGCCAGGGTTCAGAGCCAAGCAGTTTCTCTCTGACCAGGCTGCAATGCGATCCAGGTCAGCATTGATTCTCGCGACCAACGGACAAGCGTCATCCGGTGTGCTTGAAGCATACAACTGTAAATCATCAGCGTAAAGATGGTAGTGACAATTTTCTATACTGTTAATAATAACAGCGCTGTACATCACAAACAGAAGTGGTCCCAGTATAGATCCCTACAGAACTCCCCTTGTCAGGGGACTCAAAGAGGACAACAGTGTTGTACCATTCACTTGACGCAAATTAACCAACTGCGTGCGACCAGAAAGGTAACTGTTGAACCACTTTACCGCTGCATTATCAAATCCATAATACGACATCTTAGATAGTAGCAATGGAATACTTAAGCAGTCGAAAGCTCGAGAAAAATCCGGCAATACTAGGATCGTACTCTTCCCTTTGTCTGCGGCGTGGAAGATGTCATCTACTACATCGAGCAATGCAGTGGCCGTAGAACGACCCTTGCGGAAACCCGACTGCAACTCCGGTAAGATATTACACTCCTCCAGATATTTTGACACCTGATTATAGACAACCTTTTCCACTATCTTCGGTGCACAGGGAAGAATACTGATGGGACGCAGATCGGTCATATCGACAGGATTAGATATCTTAGGAAGTGGTGTCACATATGCAATCTTCCAGTCGATCGGAAACATCGTACTCTTGATACTTTTGTTCACAATGCTAGTGAGAATTTCAAGCGTTGTGGGCAGTGTCAGTAGCAACATGTCAATACCAATTCTGTCAGACCCTTGTGCGTTAGTCTTTATTCCTAGGATTGCTTTGGGGACTTCGCTAGTCTCGACAGTCTTAAGAGTGAAATTCGATTTGCCATATTTTTGAAATTCGTAATAGATCAAGTCAGATATTGTTACATCGGTCTTTCCTGGTACAGTCAAAAAGTGTCGGTTAATAACGTCCGGGTCGTCAAAGTGTTGCGGTAAGTCATCATTACGCTAATTTGAAACAACGAATTGGTTTAAGTTTTTCCACAACTTTTTCAGATTTTTGACATTATCGTTTATACATTTATAAAAAAAAGCCTTCTTCTCGTTATAAACTGCTGAAGTAACAAGGTGTTTGAGGTCTTTGTAGTACTGTCTATACGTGTCATTCCTTGTCAACTTGTACTTTTCATGAGCTTTGTTCCTTAGTCTCATCATGAGTTGAACAGTGTTTGGTAACCAAGGCTTAGAAGACTCAGTTACCGTAATGACCTTCTCCGGTGCATGTTTCTCAAAAAGCCCAATAACAAGATAATAAAATTCTCGTACCATGTCGTTCACATCATCATATAATTTTAAACGATCCCAATCTATCCTTTGAAGGTCTAGTTCAAAATTACTAATGTTAACTAATGTTAATATCCCTTAATGGCCTATAAATAATATGTCGCGGAATTGACTTCTTCTTTTTCAAATTTAATTCAACTGTAATAAAAGCGTGGCCACCTAAGTCCGGGATATGCTTCACAGATACAAGGGAAACCGTCATGTCTGTACATACTAAGTCTATTGTCGATTGACTGTGTTCTGTAAAGTGAGTCGGTTCGTTTATTAATTGGTTCATATTAACTGTAGTCAAAAATTCGGTCAAAGTTTTGTGGTTGGTGTCATTAAAATTTATATTAAAATCGCCCAGTAACAAAAGTCGGTCGTAATTGTTAAAAGAAGTGACCGAGTCAGTAATCGCGTCAAAAAATTGTCAGCATTAAGCCACGGAGGGCGATATGCAGTGCGTCCCAAAGTAGACACCTACCCTTTTCCCACGGCACCAAAGTCATACCATCGGGTCTTTTGCCATCGGAACGGCTAAGACCAGGAGGCTCCAACACGCATGGAACATTGGCCGAAATTAAAGCCCTGCGGACTATGTCGTTAAGAGCGTGGTGTCGCGGAAATCTCCACGAGCAGCGATGATAACTCAACGCGTGGTGTCCGTCGGCCTTTACCATGGAACCGCAGATGCATAGGTGTCGTTCACAAACATCGCGGCCCAAGCGGAGCCCCACTGCCACACGCAAAGACTCGCCGTCAAGTAGGGTACCCATGTGCGGGGAGGAAAGAGCGTTTAGCCCGGCTCCGGACTCAGCCCGTGACACTGCTCGCAGCCTCACTAAGTCCACCTCTGCCGCCTGGTCCAAGAGACTATTAAAAATCCTTTCAGCTCCTGTTTCGTCCCATGCGCGCTGGCTATGTAGAATAGCCGGCAACGGTGCGCCCGGGTTGAGAGCCACCCAAGCGGCTAAAGCATCGGTTGCGTAGGGTATGTCCGCCTTGCCACCTTTACAAGATAGGATATCAGTGACAAGGTCGGCGACCGCATGCACCGTCGTCAAGAAGGCAGGCAGGCCAACACCCCGCGCGCACCGAACCCCCAGCCCTCCATGTCGGATTGGTAAGGTGGCTTGAAGCCACTGGTTCGACTCGAGATGGAGGTTCAAAATCTCCTCCAGGGGAAGTTTCAAGACGTCATCGAAAGAGTCAACCTCCTCAGGGAAAAGCCAGCTAGGAGACGTCCTCAAAAGGTAAGTAACTCTAAGAGCAGCGAAACACATCCGCAAAAATACAAGAGCAATGTGGGCAGAAAGGTCTTTCAGCCGTGCCTGTGCGCCAAGAAGAAATCTTTTCCTTGCAGCAATGGCCATAGGGATGGTTTCTGGGAATATCGGCGAGCCTAGAAGTTTAAAAGTTAAGGGGGACAGTTCCCTGAGGCCAGGAAGAAGAGAGGAAAACAAGGGGAAAGAGGAACGGGATTCACGGCAGCAAGGGAAAAACTCACACTTGCTGGCATTAATCTCCAGCCCCAGCTGTTTCAGAGGCGGTACTAGATAGCGTAAATCCTGCTCGACCACTTCAGGTCTGCCTCCGATGATCCCGTCGTCCAGGTACCAAATGTTTAATGGGGCTTTGAGCTCTTGTATCACTTTCTGGATTACAAGGCAGAAAATAAGAGGCTCCAATGGATCCCCCTGCTGCTCGCCAACTTGAGAAAGAATAAGCGAGCCGTCATGATATAGATTTGAAGGAGAGTGGTAGAGTTGAAAAAGAAAGGGGTAAAGGGAAGGGACTTTTTCTTTAATTTCGCTCAGAAGCGTGTCCCTCTCGACGGTGTTAAAGGCATTCTTCAAATCTAGTTTTATTATTACATTTTTGGCACACTCAGGGCCAGCAGCAAATGCGCGAGTCGCGTGGATTGCAGCCTCACAGCCCCACTGTGTCCCGAAACCCAGCTGGTGTGGCCGAAGGTAAGACCCTATCTCATCTCTCACGGTGCGGCAACATAATTTAGGAGTCAAGCGGCGGATAGCACAGCCTACGGCTATAGGTCGCACACCCCCCTCCTTTTTCGAAATGGCGCATAAATTGGCACCATAAGTATATGGACAGACCTCTGGATTTAGCTGGCCACTAAGCAAAAAATTCCATAACTTAGTTAGGCTTTCCAGAAGCCGTAGGCCGTTGTCCCCTGCCGAGCTTGAGGTTAGCTCCTTTAAGTGCGCAGGGCGTATGCCGTCAAGACCCGCACTATGAAAGGTAGCGAGGGCCTGAACCACATCCCTGACTTCAACCGAGCACGTGGGAGTGGATCGATCAGGATCGTGCGGGAACACCAACGGTCGGGACGGAGACGGGTGCTTTGATTGAAACGCGGCTAGGGTTTCGGGGCCGTAAGGAGCCACCGAGTCCTCGGACATTAAAATACGAGCAGCGCCACGCAGATCACCCTCAAAAACCTTGTTTTCTATCGTCCTTATTACTGAAGGTGGCCTCGGGAACGCCGATTCCCCGCTGACATCATCCAACAAACAATCACGGGCGGAATCAATATTCCGTTTGACTTTGGTAGTAAGAATAACCGAATCCTGAGTGTCTGGAGCCTTCAAAGCTGCATATGCGAATATCAGCAGTGCAAACCAATTGGCTGTTTCGTTGTTTTCAATACGTTCATTAATTATTTCGCACATTCTTTCGGCCGCCATGTTTCTTGCTCCCTTCGGTATGTGGCGCAAAACCCGCACTCTTTGCCTAAGATTAGCAAGATGATTCAGATTACAATCAAACAGCTGCTGTCGAGGAGGTTGCGAATCGCCGATTCCACTACGCTGTTGGGTGGCAGATGAAGAGCCAGAGCGAACCACTTCTTTATGTACGCGCCCAATGTGCACCGTAAGACCATGTGAACCAAAGGTACGCAGAGAACTAGCGGGGCAGTGTGGACACGTCTGAGATATCTTATCCAATGATAACCATGATTCTCAAAAAATAAGAACATATAACATTTAACAAACAATATTAACGAAATCTGTTATGAACAAGTTACTTTGACAAGTTTTTTGTGTAAGTATATCTGGGGGCACGGCCTTGCCCCCACCAAGTCGAGCAAAAAAGCGTCACGGCCGTACCATCCTTTTCTCGAAGCAATTCAGACCATTTTCGACCCCCTGTAACTTTGAAAACACGTGTAAATTCAATCGCCTGAAAACACATGTAAATTCAATTATTTAGTGCGATGGCCAAGGCTCAATATATTTATATAAAACATTACATACTTACAAGTAGAGACTTACAAGTAGAGACTGAATAAATTAATAACCGACTTGGTATTACATGGATCTCACAACTTTTTACCGCAGAACAACTGAGTTGTGAGACTTGGTTTTTTTGTCAAGTATTGTTTTTGATGGGTACAATTTTCAATTACCTATAAAAATATAATATGTAAAAGGCATACCATTCAAATCTCGAATAAACGCTTGACCTCAAACTCAAACTACAACCTATATAATATATACAAAATGATACATACAGGATTCAAAATTGTATATCTGTGACCAGCACAAACACACAGTTTTCACACATCAGTCTATATACAGCAGTACCGTAAATAGCGCTTGCTAGTTCACTTCCAACATCATTGCTTGCTAAGTTTTTGCGGTTTCTGAAGTCGGAAGCCGGTCATCGACGGTTCAGCGATTGCGTTGCCGAGGGACGTCAAACCACTTGTGTTGAATGATACACCGAAACTAGGTGGTGGTTGCTGCCAACAGGTTTCTTGTATAATTACTACAAAACCGAAGCGACACCAACGGGGAACGCACGCGGCGACAATGTGTTCCAGACGTAGGTGAACGGAGAAGGACCAGCCAACTGTTGTATGTTGCCTAATGCTTGTCTAGGATCTGACAAAACAGCACTGCCTTGATTTGAGTTCGTGAAACAAGATGTCTTCAACTTTTTCTTGTTGTCCTTAGATTCTCAAAGGATTTGATCTAGGCTACTGTTTGTTGATTTCACAGCGAACACAGTATTGTCTTGGAGTATGTACTTTCTTAAATTCCAATATTGCTCCTTTTGAGCTGCTACTTGCGCGTAGACCGCCTGCGATCCGGCAGCCAGTGCGACTAGGGACTCATGCATACGGCATATGCCGAGGATTAGTTCTTGTTCAGAAACTTATTATGTTATATTTCATATTTATTAAAATTTTTTACTAATATTTAAAACGAAAGTCTTTATGATTTTATACTGGCAACTGAAACGTGAATTTGGGGAATTTTGACATTTGTCAAAGTAGAAGTTTTTGACGTCATAATACTAAGGTGTCCATAATGTTTAGATTAGTTAATAATAATACTTTGGTAGTTACCTTTTGCCTATGATGTGGCCGTAATAATAGGTTGCCAGATATTTAAATGAATATGAAAGATGGAAACCTATGTATTGTTTTAAAGAGAAATGTTTTTCGTTAAAGTAAGAAAATAATTTAGTTACAGATCTGACGTCATTCTAGTTACAGATCTGACACCGTGGGTAATGAATTTGACGTCATATATGCATTTGAGAGACTTGTGTGTGTGATTTCGATGGGGTATTGAATCTGTTCGTATCTCTGGTGCCAATCGAAAGGAAGGAGACCATCATATTAATATTTGAGATCCTTAGGTCTCGCACCAGCGTTGAATTTTGAGACATTTCGGCCCTAGAAATAATGTTTCGGTTTCTAGAGTCTTTTAAATCCATTTTTATCTGCCGAATGATTAGGAATTTTTGAGATTGTTGGGTTTTTTCAAGAAAGAAAGGAAATACATTTCAAACATATATATCTACAGAATCCTTGACCTTTTTAATAGCGTGTTTAGACTCATTGGGATCGTTTCAACGAGATATTTCCTGAGTGATGGTTCTGAGGGCCTCGGCGTGCAAAAGTACCTACGCAACTTGTCGCGCTTGGAACTTCTGTGGGATTTAATTATTTTGTAAATAAAGGCGGTTAGCTATCCAAATATGAATTACATTCTAGGTAGCTTTATTACTGTAATCAATGGGAGATTTGTATTCAAAAGAGTATTATACATAAAGGGAGCAAGCTGCTAATTTACTAAGGTGATTGAGATATCGATATTTGAAACTTTGATTTTTAGAGTTACTAACTGCTTCACAATTTATTTTGGAGGTGAGAAGCCTCCGTCGATTGATTATATTTTCTGCGGGTTGCCTGCTTTTAGTGACTCCCTTAAACTTCTGTTTGCTTGCTTCTACTTTTCTATCGAGGTGGATAGGAGTCGGGCTACTGCCGTTTATTTTTTTTATTTTTTAATTTGATGATTTAACAGTATTTCGTACAAATCCAACCAGTATTTTTGATGCTATTGCGAGTTGTACTACGCGGTGCCCACGCGAGACCTCATTTTCAGTGCTTAAGTTCGTGGTTTATGATCCCTTATAAATATTAAAATTACTTGTTAATAATGAATGTAAATTTATTTCAATCATTCATGTATGTTTTTTTATTATATGTTATTGACACGGACATACAGAAATCTTTATACTCATGTAAAAAAAGTTTACTTCAGTGTCACGGGTTAAGATAGGCTTAGAAAGTTTTGTTCGATCTTAGTCGAAAATTAAAAAGTTCCTGTTATGGTCTTATTTATCCTACGTAACTTTGTCACCCTAATCAGAAAGAGACAATATGGCACCCACTAAGGTCCTTGTTACTTTTTTCTTTTTAATTCGTTTTCAAGGTCAAATTTCTAGGACCTCGAAATTTCTTCGTACAGTTCATTCCAGTTGTACGAAGTACTTATTAGTTCCATGGAAAAATCAAAAAATGTTACAAAATGGACATTTTGTTAAAGTGGACATGTCCACTGTATAAAAATAACCACTTTATTGATTCTTTAAGAAGCGGGAAAATTAGTGTAATTACTGCTTGGGCTAAAGATTGAGTATTGGATTTATTATGACGTCGCATACTTTTGGTTATTTTGCGTATTTAAGTAAACCTTTCTGCCAAATTTCACTAAAATCGGATTAGTAGTTCAACTATGTAACAGACAGACATAAATCAAGTTTAAAAAAATAAATCCATTTCGCTCTGAAAATGACTATTACTATTAAATTAGTGGAAAATGACACCCATACAGATTTTTTATGAAATATAAAAATAGACTTTATACGATTGCAAAATTTATGAACAAAATTTTATACGATTGAAGAACATGGAACTAATAAGCAAATAAAAAAAATATCTCGGTTTTTTTAAAGGGTGGAAAGGGAATGAAGATTGAAAGTTTGAATGGGTGTAACCAAAATTGGTTTCAGCAGAAAGCACGTATAAACCATCTCGAACGTTAATAGTATCTATAACACGAATTTGTAGTCTACGCAAGCGAAGCTTTGGGCGGTCGCTAATTGTAAAATAAAGGCCCCCGTCGTGCGTCTGTCTGTCTGAACGTAAGAAATTTAAAAACTACTGAACGGATTTTCATTGGTTTTGCCCATGATTTCGGAAAAAAATAAGCCGACTGGAAACTTTCATCAAAAACGTTGCTTTTCAATTCAATTCAATTTTATTGCGTTCCACAGTTTTTAGCATACATTTACCTTAAATAGAAAATGGACATGTTATGTCATTATTGTGGACCCTGTCATAGAGGGCACAGCAAACAAAAAAATTGATAAAAGAGAGGACGCCTTAAATCTACTAAAAATATTGAAACATCAAAATTCTTAAATACTTGCTAAAACTACACTTTATACGAGACCTACCTATACTAATTTATACACTTATTTGTTCTTTAACAATATTTATTTTTTTATTTATATTAATTTCTATTTTTTTATTCATGTATTTTAAAAAATATTTATATTATCAGTGTTTATATTATATTGTACGAATAAACTAAACCTCTAAATATTTATATTAATATATTTTTGTATTTATTACTTTAAAATTTTATTCCTATTAATTTATACGCATTAATTTGCTTACTTCCTTTGAGATATAACAAAACAATGTATTCGGGAATTGTTCCTCTTTTATAGGTCTAAAGAAAAGTCCAAGATGACATGTCTAATATTTAAGAATAGCTTACTATACTTATTTTAATATTTAAAAAAATGGTCACATATAATGTGATGATAATTGAAAAGTTATTTACACGGATACGGTATTAATCCTTATCAAATTAAAAACGTTAGTTACCATAAGCATTTCATGCACATTGTAATTGCGCTTTACACCATACAATTTAAATTAATATCTAAGGAGTTATCGCAAAATTAAGACTATCGCCCGACAACAAGTTTTAGATTCTTTATATATATATTTTTTACTTTTCCAAATATTCATAGAATTGAAAATTAAATATTGTATATTCAAAATACTCAAAGCAGGATGGACATATTTTATAGTTATATCTAATTAAATTCAATCCACACATTCGACGCAACAAGCTGTTGACACTACGACAAAAAAATAATATGCACATATGTTCTGCTACCCGTGCGAAGTCGGGGCGGGTCGCTAGTTTACAATACTTTTGTTTTTCTGCCATAATGAGAAGAAAGTAAACAACACACCAAATTATACTTATTCGAGTGATTGCGTGTCTGGTACCGACTCAGATCGCATGGCGGCGCATTCTTTCATAGGAGCAGGCAGATGGCACCGAATGACGTCACACCCGGTCTCAGCGACAGCGGTTGCGCGAATAATTTTAAAAATGTCTACCTTTGCCATTTTTTAAGATTTCAATAAAAAAAAAATCACTAATAGAATTTTCTTAGTCGGTAGAATAGATTTATAAAATAATAAAAAAAACATTAGACAAGCTCATTAAAGACTCTATCGGACATATAAGACGTTACACGTGGCCAGTGACGAAAATCGGCAAATTAGATGTTCGCTCCAGCCCTAAGTATTGGTTCTCCAATTCTGAAAGTGGGAATCTTGCGGCGATCGACCATAGACTGACTGGACATTTTTAAACATGACGAAAAACAACTTTTAATTTGACAAGAATCAGACAGACGGTTTTTCCAAAAAGACACAATTTTATATAGTATTAAAGATTAAATTTCTTCTTCTTATTAGAGGACAAAACAAAACTATGAAAATTAACGAATTTCGCATGACATATGCCACAAATAAATGGCTTCTCACCTGTGCGAATGCGTTTGTGTGCAATTAAATGAAGTGTGAAATTTACTTCAATTTCAATTAAATCATTTAATTAAACATAAACGCATATTATGTTTAATTAAATGATTTAACTGGGTGAATTTCGCATCACATGTGCCACAACTAAGTGGCTTTTCACCTGTGTGTATGCGTTTGTGTGATTAAATTACTAGGAACTGCAAATTTCGAATTACATATGTCACACTTAAATGGCTTCTCACCGGTGTGTATGCGCTTGTGGTGATTTAAAGCACTAAGTTGTACGAATTTCGCATCCATGTGCCACAACTAAATGGCTTCTCACCTGTGTGTATACGTTTATGTATTATTAAAGTACGTAATTCTGTGAATTTCGCATTACATGTGCCACAACTAAATGGCTTAATACCTGTGTGTATGTGTTTGTGAGTAATTAAATTACTAGAAACTGCAAATTACGCATTACATGTCACACTTAAATGGCTTTTCTCTCACCGGTGTGTATGCGCTTGTGGCGATTTAAAGCACTACGTTGTGCGAATTTCGCATCACATGTGCCACAGCTAAATGGCTTCTCACCTGTGTGTATGCGTTTGTGTCTGATTAAATAACTAGAACATGCAAATTTCGCATCACATGTGCCACAGCTAAATGGCTTCCCACCTGTGTGTATAAGCTTATGTATAATTAAACTATTTAAATGTGTGAATTTCGCATTACATCTGCCACAAATAAATGGCTTCTCACCTGTGTGTATGCGTTTATGGGTACTTAAAGTACTTAATTGTGTGAATTTCGCATCACATGTGCCACAACTAAATGGCTTCTCACCTGTGTGTATGCGTTTGTGTGAGATTAAAGTACTAGAAAGTGCAAATTTCGCATTACATATGTCACACTTAAATGGCTTCTCACCTGTGTGTACGCGCTTGTGACGATTTAAAGTACTAAGTCCT
This sequence comes from Luffia ferchaultella, assembly GCA_949709985.1. Taxonomy (NCBI): domain Eukaryota; kingdom Metazoa; phylum Arthropoda; class Insecta; order Lepidoptera; family Psychidae; genus Luffia; species Luffia ferchaultella. Next base: position 9,798,687 of record OX453268.1, read on the forward strand.
GCGAATTTCGCATCACATGTGCCACACTTAAATGGCTTCTCACCTGTGTGTAGGCGTTTGTGTCTGATTAAATAACTAGAATATGCGAATTTCGCATCACATACGCCACAACTAAATGGCTTCTCACCTGTGTGTATGCACTTGTGAGTAATTAAATTACCAGAACATGCAAATTTCGCATTACATACGTCACACTTAAATGGCTTCTCACCGGTGTGTATGCGCTTGTGGCGATTTAAAGCACTAAGTCGTGTGAATTTCGCATCACATGTGCCACAAATAAATGGCTTCTCACCTGTGTGTTTCCGTTTATGTATAATTAAACTATTCAATTGTGTGAATTTCGCATTACATGTGCCGCAACTAAATGGCTTCTCACCTGTGTGTATGCGTTTGTGTGAGATTAAAGTACTAGAAAGTGCAAATTTCGCATAACATACGTCACACTTAAATGGCTTCTCACCGGTGTGTATGCGCTTGTGGCAATTTAAAGCATTAAGTTTTGCGAATTTCGCATCACATGTGCCACAAATAAATGGCTTTTCACCTGTGTGTATGCGTTTGTGTGTAATTAAAGTACTAGGTTGTGCGAACTTCGCATCACATGTGCCGCAACTAAATGGCTTCTCACCTGTGTGTATGCGTTTGTGTGTGATTAAATTACTAGAACATGCAAATTTCGCATTACATATGTCACACTTAAATGGCTTCTCACCTGTGTGTAGGCGTTTGTGTCTGATTAAATAACTAGAATATGCGAATTTCGCATCACATGCGCCACAACTAAATGGCTTCTCACCTGTGTGTATGCGTTTATGTATAATTAAATGACCAGAACGTGCGAATTTTGCATCACACGTGCCACAACTAAATGGCTTAACACCTGTGTGTATGCGTTTGTGAGTAATTAAATTACTAGAAACTGCAAATTTCGCATTACATATGTCACAACTAAATGGCTTCTCAATGATGTGTATGCATTTATGTCCAATTAAATTACTAGATTGTGCAAATTTTAATTCAAACCTTTCATTATATAACGCTTTATTGCCACTATGTAAGTTTTTAAGTTTGATTGAATTACCAGAATGCATAAATTTCGCATTACATTCACATGTCGTTTTACTTGTATCCTCAGTGCACTCCAATTCCAATTTTGCTGAAGGCCTACCAATTGCAGCAACCTATAAACAAAATACTCACTTAAATAATGCCAATATACAGGTTGCACGAGACCAGAACATTACACACCTCAGTTCTGTGAAGGCCTGAGCTGGGTGGCACATATTGTTGGAGTATAGTAGGCCCTATCTCCAACTCATCTTTGATGATAGGCCCATCCTCATTCAGCTGCCTCTGCATGTCTACATCCATCTGCCAATCACATTGAAACTAATAATGAACACTTTAAATATGTCAAGAGATCACTTCAGTTTTTACTTTGAATATTATTGAATACTACTATGATCACTATTTGGAAATTTAACTTTCAAACAATGTTTATTTAATTAAAATGATTGAAAACACTAACGCCATTGGATTATATACACTTCAGTATTTGTTTAAAATAATATATATTTGTAGTACCTAGTGTTGGTATATCAGAAATTCTGACAAAAAGTATTTGTGTAAAGGTAAAAAATTTATATGGGTGTCCTTCTTTTACACTAACCATTTGCAATGTTTTAATAATAATACTTTTAAGTATTGTAAGGCCTACAAATCTCAATGCCCCTGGGAAGAAATAACACGAACTAAGTAACCCTCAAACCACTGCCTTCTATAGTTACAAGCCATACTATTAGAATTGACAATGTCGCATCTAATGACCCTTTTCTCAAAACAACTTTCAATTTAAAGGTCATATTAGCTATATGGAGCTTAGTTGTGAGTAAAAGAAATGAAATGTCAGCCTAACCATGGTGCAGGCGTCTTCCTTCATAGGCTCCGATTTGATGTGTAGCTCTTCAACCTCATCACACTGCGTGCTCACTCTTGCGTCGGGCGACATCAAGACATTGAAAATGTCACATCGGTACAGCCGTACGGAGCATTTTCTCAATTTGGAAACTTGGTTCCTTGCAGTTTCAAATGTATAACTTTTGTTCTCTTCCATCTCATCCATAAGCATGATATACTTAAAAAATGATGAGTAGCCTGTGAGCAAAATTGTCAAATAAATCAATTGTCGTCCTGTAAAGATACATAGTTTCAGATAAAAATACTTTTGAAGCAAAGATTTACAATAAACTTTAAACAAACAAACAACAAAGTTCATCACAAATAATAATGATACATAGGAAATCCCACACAGCGTCATCTAGTCCCAAAGTCCCAAAATCCCAAAGCAAGTCTATATGCCGTTGGTATGTCTAATAAATAAATAAATAAATAAATAAATAAATAAATAAATAAAAAAGTATTATGATTGTGTTATGGGTTACTAGACAACTGATTTACATACTTAAATATATTTTTTTTTATAATATATAAATATTTTATACTCAGACCCGGAACGAAATAAACATGTTCATGCACACAAGTATTTGTCCGGGCGGGAATTGAACCCGCGACCCTTGGCTCCGCAGTTAGGGGCTCGAATCACTCGGCCAACCGATCAGTCAAATATTGTAAATATGAAACTCGAAAGTTATTTAATGGCAAGAATTGTCTGAATATTATAAACAAATCATCAAATTTAGTATCATTTAACAGGATCTAGCCAGCTACTTACATATTATAAATGAAATTTTGACTGACCAATTGACCAAGTAGTAACTCCGGAGCCAAGGGTTGCGGGTTCCATTCCCACATGGGACAAATATTTGTGTGCATGAACATGTCTATTTGTTCTATGTCTAGGTGTAAAAAAGTATCTATATAAGTATATATTATATAGAAAAAAATTTTTTTAAGTATGTTTACCAGTTATCTAGTATCCGATAATGCAAGCATAATACATCTTTACTTTGGGACTAGATGGCGCTGTGTGGATGTCCCAGGTATTATTATAAAATTTTATTATTGCCATAAAACAAAAATAGCCCCCCTATTTTCACTGGACCCACACCTCGAAACTATATATACTTGCTCTATTTACTAATCTGTTAATAAGTATATTTTATTTATATTTTTAAATGGTGACATCAGTAGCGTCTCCATTTTACTGTGGTCAGGTTGTTCTTTGACATAGATCTCCTCCCAATTACTCCAGCTCCATCTGTTCTGTGCAAACTTTTCTCCATCTTTTTGGTAGGTTATCTTCCCCTCTTTCAATCTTTCTTCCTTTTTGTCTTTTCTCATCCCTGGGGAACTAAGTGGTCATATCTTTTGTCTAACGCCATTTTAGTATTCTTTTTTTTATCATGTTGGTGACTTTAATAATGTTTCTATTTTACATGATACTCTATTTGTCTCTCAATTTTATGTTCAACATGCCTGTCTTCGTGTAGTTCCGAAATACTTTTTGTTATTTGATTGGGTGAATGAACAGGTCCGGCAGTCATACAACAAATTAGGCTAAGGTAAATGCACAATATGCACGTGTTGAAATTTATAGTTTTCTCAGAGCTTAATATTGATGGATTTATCATAATTTCTTTTAGAAACTAGCACCGTGACCAACTGTTGAAAACTCTTCTATTTACTTCTTTACACATCTGTTGTACTGGTGACATGATTTAACCCATATATTTGTATTCGTCTACATACTCTACTTCTTGATTTCCTATGTAGAGATTTTCTTTGTCCCCATTTGTTACTGCTTTAATTTTTGAAAAATTCAATGGAATACATGGTTTATATTAAAGTAAACGAGAAAAATATAGCAGCGTACACGCATACGACGAAGCAAACTTGCTTAGCGGGGCAGGGGCACTGCATGTCGCCACCTCCCCAATTATTGTCGCGTAGTAGCAACGCTATTAAAGAATATTGTTGCTCCTGTGTGACAGGAATGAGAACCGTAGGTGCTTGTGCACACATTGTTACTGCCATAATATGCTACTTAAGGTTATGCAGACACCTGGATAATTATTCAGGTCCTGCGAGTGCTTGAGAGAAATAAGGGCGTCTCTCATTCTCCCTTTGCCATCACTCATTTGTACAGTTGTAATATGTGAATAACAATAACAGGAATACTTATAAATGAAATGTGACAACTCAGTTTTTTCCTTCAGTATTACGTGAATGATCATAGCACATGATGGCATTTTTCCTTATTAAAATTAATATTTTATCAGAGCTCTAACAAGCGCTGTTGCTAAACATACACTTGAACTAAGTGTAGTTCTGGTAAAGCAGCATAAGTATGTTCTAGAGACTACCTGGTAGAAATTTTAACAACCATGCAAAATTTTTGTAGATGTTAGGCATCATCGATGGACCTCATCACGTAAATAAAAAATATAGTAAAAAAACTAAAAATTTAACTGCGAAAGTGGATTTAAAAAAAAAACATGGAAACAAAGATGTTTTACTTCTCTCTCCGATCTCACAGACTACTAATACACCCTAAGAAACTTCATACTCTAAACAATAACACGCAGTCAGAGGCATCTTCTTAAGTTAATCTTGAATGACTACTTGAGGACATTTTGAGTTAACCTTGAGGGCAAAAAACAAACTTTTAGAATTTTTAGAAACGTGGAAATGTGAAAAAAAAAACAAAAATTAAAAATTAAGGATACATACCCATTACCAATGACATGAAATCGCTCCTTGTATTGACATAATTAAAAGGTTGACTATTGAAAGACGGAATAGATTTCAACATTAAAATAAATTGAAAACACTAAATATGTTAAGAACTTCCTAACCTAACTTTAGTAACAAGTGAAAATTTGTTTTGCGAACCATCGTTCGAGGATTCATCTTATGTTTGTAGTGGGGTGAAATCATTGATTGTTGGAACCGTAGTCGGAGCCCCTATATATTTGGTTATTAATGTATTTTTTTTTAACTAAATGGTGGAAAAGTAACCTACCTAGACCAAATTTCTTTTGGACATTATTTTACGTACCAAACCTAAACAGTTGAGACTTATTAGAAGAGTGGCTGGCCATTTAGTGTTAGTTTCAAGTGTTTTGAGATTGAAGGCTATCAAAAATGTCTTAGTAACAGGTTTCGTTCCAATCAAACTTTATGGCGGATGTGAACAAAGGTACAAGCCGCGTTGCAGTAACCAGTTTTAGGTGTAGCGAGATGCAGTGGAGCGAGGGGTAGCGTTGTATTACGATCTGCCATAAAGTTTGAGGCGAACTATATGTATTACTTACTCATTTTTAAATTTTGTTTTTTTCCCGCATTTCTAAAAATTGGTTTAATCTTTTCATCTCGCCCCCCTCTTTCTCATTATTAATTCTCTTAGGGTGGTAGTTTTAGAAAGCCAGCCCGCATGCTGTGTGATCAGTCACTATTTAGTTATCGTAAGTAGGTGAATCCAACTACCATCTAATCATTTGTTATCTTACATATTTTATTATATTGAAAGTACTGATTAATAAAAAAAAATATGTGGGAACGATTGCCAATTAACTTAAGATACTTAAAGATCCCAAATGGTCCTTCATAATTATTGTGAGTTACATAAAGATTTCGGAACACCTTTTCATTGATCCTACTCTACATAGTTCATTGATTTCCATTTATTTAATATTTCATCTCTAGAACGCTTCATAGGAATAAGTTCAATAAATAAAACGATCAGCCCATTAATGACCCACTTCAGGGTTTAAGCCTCCCCTCGGTATGAGGAGGCTTGGAGCTTAATCCAACACGCTGCTCCAGTGTGGGTTGGTGGATTTTCACGACTGCCATCCGGTGACCTCCATCTATTGATGGGGATCACTATAGGGGTGATATTTATATAGCTTCTAGCAATTAGCGATTACCTACCGGTTAGTTGATGGTGTTTATCGATCGTTGGTAGTGGACTGATGAAAACACTATAATTTTTATACAGGAACTCACCTTTTTTTGTAGTAATTAAATTATAATCTTGTTTTGCAATTTTTCACTACTTTGTGACACATGCCATAATCAGCCATATTGTGCATATTGTGGCCATATTGTTTGTGCATATTGTACGTACACATGTCCTATTGTGTCATATGAAATGACTATGAATTAATATGAAATGAATGTCAAGTCAATATTAGTCAATCATGGAACTATTATGTACTACGTACAACTGGAATGTTATCTCTTTAACATTAGCGTGGTCATACGTAAACTGGCGATTAAAAAAAAAAGTGCGAAAGAGAAGTAACCGGGTGCCTAACTATCTCTTTCTACACCACTTCTGTGTGGCTAGCATAAAATATTGTACCAATACACTGGGAAAAGTACTATGGTGAATTTAGATTTCATTATGAGGGAACCGAGGAATAAAAAACTATGCGTCATGATAATTACGATACAGGACCAATAATTTCCGCTGACGCATTATTTTTTCCTCTTCATATTTCTTGTTTTTTATTATAGAGTTCATCCATTGCTCGACTGTTGAACATTTTTCTTAGGGTAGGTAATTAGCGACCTACAAAAGTTAGGTAATGGCATTGCTTCGCAACGCTATGATCTCACGTCGCGTTCTAATGTCACTTCTTCTAAAAGTTCTGAATCCATTTTGATGATTTTTGTGTTTGGTCACTATTTTTAACATAGGGTAGATACAATGAAAGAATTATCGAAATCAGCTGGTTTAATACGTCACTTTGGCCGTTCCGTATCCGAACTGCTATTTCACGCCGTTGGTTGTACACAGTCGCTGAGCGGAGGTGAAGTCAGAGACGCATATTTTTCCTCTTCACATTTCTCGTTTTTTATTATGGGGGTCATCCATTGCTCGACTATTGATCAACACTTTTTTTAGGGTAGGTAATTAGTGGCCTATAAAGGTTACTAACTTTTTAACTTTCTAGGGTAGCTAATCTGATAATCATTTAAGATTTTCAGATAAGCTACCCTAGAAAGTAAGATTCAGCCTTATTTCAAAAAGTTATAAAGGTAGACGAAAACACTAGTGTCACAAAATGCAAGAGCTTGCGTGGCAAAGTATGGTAGCACATCGAAAATTGGTCCATAACGTTCTTCGAAATTTTTTTGTCGTACAATTTTGTTGTCCTCCGATAATTGCGAGAAGAGCGAAATCTGAAGATTTTTTTTTCTAGGAAACTTATTTTTTTAGACCTAAATTATAAATATATATTTATAGAAATAGATACTAATACACATCTAATATCTATTTTGTGTGACTTCTGGTTTTTAATATATATTGGTATGCAGAATATGATAATAGAAAAAATGCGAGTGTGTGGCAAAAATAATGATTAACTGTTTAAATAAACTAAAAATTAAAAAAAAATACTATAACTAATTCTTAAAAATGGTAATCAAATAAAACAAATCTAATAATCCACCCCTCGTTGCACCCGACGCAAATGTGCCCATAACGCTCATCGCATTGCCGTGCTGAATCGCAATGGCGATTCTTTGCACCAGGAAAGAGCCGGAACGGGGGTCGAGTCCCATTTCTCTCAGACGACGGCCGATGCCCGCGACGAAACGTTTGGCTTCACTACCCCAACCGCCAGCATCTTCAAGCGCAAGAGGGATAAACAAGTATTTACTCTCCAGAGAAGAGTATTTGACTCGTTTTCTGGCGGCTGCAGACTCCGCAGCGGCTCCGGCCGTTCCCATGGTGTAACCAAGGTGAGAGGCGGTAAATGTGCTGACACACGTTGAAGAAAGAAGAAAGAAAGAAAGAAATTTAATCAAAACCACGGATACATAATACACAATACAAAAAATTACACACAAAAAAAAGAGAGTCTCCGCAGCAATGACAGGAGCTGACTCAGCATCCGCTGCAGGTGTGTGTGACCACGCCCACAGCACTGATTTTCAGTCAGCCCCTACGCATACACCAAAGCACAAAAAAAAGCAATTCTAAAAAACATAATAATACACACAATGAATACTTGTCAAAAAAAAATGGATTAAACTACAACAGTGTATTCTTACAAAAAACACAAAAAAATACATGAATAATATACGGAATAAAGAAAGATAGAAATTAAAAAAACATTGCATATAATACATACATAATGACATTTCACTGATAGTATTGAATTACACATAAATGCTCGTGCTCGTAAATATATGCTCACATTTGTGTAGTCACAATACGATATCTTTATGTACATCAATTCATACATCGTTATTATTACAATACATGAATGAAAATACATGAAATATACATATTTCAAACAGAAACGAAAAAGTTACACATTAAAAACAACATTACATACTAATTACTCAAAACGCACAGGTACAAAAATCATTGAAGAAAATAAAACTAATGTGAGAAAGATGTTAAGTGCTGGAAGAGATTAACATTTCTGTACTGCCAACAACTATTTTTTAAGCTTTCGCTTAAAACTAAACCTACCGCGAACATCACGGATAGGCGGTGTAATATCGTTCCAGCACCTGGACGCCGCAAATCTGAAACTACCCCTAAACATTACTGTCCTGTGTCCCGGCAAGATTGCTCTGACTTTGTACAAACGTTGACTGGTTGACCATGTTAGTTTTTTATACAGATATACAGGCGTCTCCTCACGAACCACATCAAATAACAAAGCTGCAAAATGCAACTGCCTACGCGCCTGCATATTTAAAAAATTAGCACTGTTCAGGTACGGTGTTATATGAGAACGAAGAGAAACACAGAAACAGAAACGCACACATGCATTCTGCACACGTTGTATCAACCTTTTAGTCCGACTGAGTATACAACCACCGAAGACAACATCACAATAATTCAACTTTGACAATATTAGCGACTCACACAGGTGGATACGCAAATCAACACTGAGGTAATTACGAAAATTGTAAAGGGTCTTTAGGCGATAGAAACAGTTACTGACGGCCTTCTGGATGTGGCTCTCAAAACGCAATTCACTATCTATTAGTACTCCAAGGTTCCTGGCTTCCGTTACTTGTTCAATAGGTTGACCGGAGATAGAAACACAAGTGGTGACAAGATTGCTTGATGTGCCACTGACCTGAGACTTAGTTCCAAGCACCATATACTTAGATTTGCCAGGGTTCAGAGCCAAGCAGTTTCTCTCTGACCAGGCTGCAATGCGATCCAGGTCAGCATTGATTCTCTCGACCAACGGATAAGCGTCATCCGGTGTGCTTGAAGCATACAACTGTAAATCATCAGCGTAAAGATGGTAGTGACAATTTTCTATACTGTTAATAATATCAGCGCTGTACATCACAAACAGAAGTGGTCCCAGTATAGATCCCTGCAGAACTCCCCTTGTCAGGGGACTCAAAGAGGACAACAGGGTTGTACCATTCACTTCACGCAAATTAACCAACTGCGTGCGACCAGAAAGGTAACTGTTGAACCACTTTACCGCTGCATTATCAAATCCATAATACATCTTAGATAGTAGCAATGGAATACTTAAGCAGTCGAAAGCTCGAGAAAAATCCAGCAATACTAGGATCGTACTCTTCCCTTTGTCTGCGGCGTGGAGGATGTCATCTACTACATCGAGCAATGCAGTGGCCGTAGAACGACCCTTGCGGAAACCCGACTGCAACTCCGGTAAGATATTACAGTCCTCCAGATATTTTGACACCTGATTATAGACAACCTTTTCCACTATCTTCGGTGCACAGGGAAGAATACTGATGGGACGCAGATCGGTCATATCGACAGGATTAGATATCTTAGGAAGTGGTGTCACATATGCAATCTTCCAGTCGATCGGAAACATCGTACTCTTGATACTTTTGTTCACAATGCTAGTGAGAATTTCAAGCGTTGTGGGCAGTGTCAGTAGCAACATGTCAATACCAATTCTGTCAGACCCTTGTGCGTTAGTCTTTATTCCTAGGATTGCTTTGGGGACTTCGCTAGTCTCGACAGTCTTAAGAGTGAAATTCGATTTGCCATATTTTTGAAATTCGTAATAGATCAAGTCAGATATTGTTACATCGGTCTTTCCTGGTACAGTCAAAAAGTGTCGGTTAATAGCGTCCGGGTCGTCAAAGTGTTGCGGTAAGTCATCATTACGCTAATTTGAAACAACGAATTGGTTTAAGTTTTTCCACAACTTTTTCAGATTTTTGACATTATCGTTTATACATTTATAAAAAAAAGCCTTCTTCTCGTTATAAACTGCTGAAGTAACAAGGTGTTTGAGGTCTTTGTAGTACTGTCTATACGTGTCATTCCTTGTCAACTTGTACTTTTCATGAGCTTTGTTCCTTAGTCTCATCATGAGTTGAACAGTGTTTGGTAACCAAGGCTTAGAAGACTCAGTTACCGTAATGACCTTCTCCGGTGCATGTTTCTCAAAAAGCCCAATAACAAGATAATAAAATTCTCGTACCATGTCGTTCACATCATCATATAATTTTAAACGATCCCAATCTATCCTTTGAAGGTCTAGTTCAAAATTACTAATGTTAACTAATGTTAATATCCCTTAATGGCCTATAAATAATATGTCGCGGAATTGACTTCTTCTTTTTCAAATTTAATTCAACTGTAATAAAAGCGTGGCCACCTAAGTCCGGGATATGCTTCACAGATACAAGGGAAACCGTCATGTCTGTACATACTAAGTCTATTGTCGATTGACTGTGTTCTGTAAAGTGAGTCGGTTCGTTTATTAATTGGTTCATATTAACTGTAGTCAAAAATTCGGTCAAAGTTTTGTGGTTGGTGTCATTAAAATTTATATTAAAATCGCCCAGTAACAAAAGTCGGTCGTAATTGTTAAAAGAAGTGACCGAGTCAGTAATCGCGTCAAAAAATTGTCAGCATTAAGCCACGGAGGGCGATATGCAGTGCGTCCCAAAGTAGACACCTACCCTTTTCCCACGGCACCAAAGTCATACCATCGGGTCTTTTGCCATCGGAACGGCTAAGACCAGGAGGCTCCAACACGCATGGAACATTGGCCGAAATTAAAGCCCTGCGGACTATGTCGTTAAGAGCGTGGTGTCGCGGAAATCTCCACGAGCAGCGATGATAACTCAACGCGTGGTGTCCGTCGGCCTCCACCATGGAACCGCAGATGCATAGGTGTCGTTCACAAACATCGCGGCCCAAGCGGAGCCCCACTGCCACACGCAAAGACTCGCCGTCAAGTAGGGTACCCATGTGCGGGGAGGAAAGAGCGTTTAGCCCGTCTCCGGACTCAGCCCGTGACACTGCTCGCAGCCTCACTAAGTCCACCCCTGCCGCCTGGTCCAAGAGACTATTAAAAATCCTTTCAGCTCCTGTTTCGTCCCATGCGCGCTGGCTATGTAGAATAGCCGGCAACGGTGCGCCCGGGTTGAGAGCCACCCAAGCGGCTAAAGCATCGGTTGCGTAGGGTATGTCCGCCTTGCCACCTTTACAAGATAGGATATCAGTGACAAGGTCGGCGACCGCATGCACCGTCGTCAAGAAGGCAGGCAGGCCAACACCCCGCGCGCACCGAACCCCCAGCCCTCCATGTCGGATTGGTAAGGTGGCTTGAAGCCACTGGTTCGACTCGAGACGGAGGTTCAAAATCTCCTCCAGGAGAAGTTTCAAGACGTCATCGAAAGAGTCAGCCTCCTCAGGGAAAAGCCAGCTAGGAGACGTCCTCAAAAGGTAAGTAACTCTAAGAGCAGCGAAACACATCCGCAAAAGGACAAGAGCAATGTGGGCAGAAAGGTCTTTCAGCCGTGCCTGTGCGCCAAGAAGAAATCTTTTCCTTGCAGCAATGGCCATAGGGATGGTTTCTGGGAATATCGGCGAGCCTAGAAGGTTAAAAGATAAGGGGGACAGTACCCTGAGGCCAGGAAGAAGAGAGGAAAACAAGGGGAAAGAGGAACGGGATTCACGGCAGCAAGGGAAAAACTCACACTTGCTGGCATTAATCTCCAGCCCCAGCTGTTTCAGACGCGGTACTAGATAGCGTAAATCCTGCTCGACCACTTCAGTTCTGCCTCCGATGGTCCCGTCGTCCAGGTACCAAATGTTTAATGGGGCTTTGAGCTCTTGTATCACTTTCTGGATTACAAGGCAAAAAAGTAGAGGCCCCAATGGATCCCCCTGCTGCACGCCAACTTGAGAAAGAATAAGCGAGCCGTCATGATATAGATTTGAAGGAGAGTGGTAGAGTTGAAAAAGAAAGGGGTAAAGGGAAGGGACTTTTTCTTTAATTTCGCTCAGAAGCGTGTCCCTCTCGACGGTGTTAAAGGCATTCTTCAAATCTAGTTTTATTATTACATTTTTGGCACACTCAGGGCCAGCAGCAAATGCGCGAGTCGCGTGGATTGCAGCCTCACAGCCCCACTGTGTCCCGAAACCCAGCTGGTGTGGCCGAAGGTAAGACCCTATCTCATCTCTCACGGTGCGGCAACATAATTTAGGAGTCAAGCGGCGGATAGCACAGCCTACGGCTATAGGTCGCACACCCCCCTCCTTTTTCGAAATGGCGCATAAATTGGCACCATAAGTATATGGACAGACCTCTGGATTTAGCTGGCCACTAAGCAAAAAATTCCATAACTTAGTTAGGCTTTCCAGAAGCCGTAGGCCGTTGTCCCCTGCCGAGCTTGAGGTTAGCTCCTTTAAGTGCGCAGGGCGTATGCCGTCAAGACCCGCAGCTGAACCACTATGAAAGGTAGCGAGGGCCTGAACCACATCCCTGACTTCAACCGAGCACGTGGGAGTGGATCGATCAGGCTCGTGCGGGAACACCAACGGTCGGGACGGAGACGGGTGCTTTGATTGAAGGGCGGCTAGGGTTTCGGGGCCGTAAGGAGCCACCGAGTCTTCGGACATTAAAATACGAGCAGCGCCACGCAGATCACCCTCAAAAACCTTGTTTTCTATCGTCCTTATTACTGAAGGTGGCCTCGGGAACGCCGATTCCCCGCTGACATCATCCAACAAACAATCACGGGCGGAATCAATATTCCGTTTGACTTTGGTAGTAAGAATAACCGAATCCTGAGTGTCTGGAGCCTTCAAAGCTGCATATGCGAATATCAGCAGTGCAAACCAATTGGCTGTTTCGTTGTTTTCAATACGTTCATTAATTATTTCGCACATTCTTTCGGCCGCCATGTTTCTTGCTCCCTTCGGTATGTGGCGCAAAACCCGCACTCTTTGCCTAAGATTGGCAAGATGATTCAGATTACAATCAAACAGCTGCTGTCGAGGAGGTTGCGAATCGCCGATTCCACTACGCTGTTGGGTGGCAGATGAAGAGCCAGAGCGAACCACTTCTTTATGTACGCGCCCAATGTGCACCTTAAGACCATGTGAACCAAAGGTACGCAGAGAACTAGCGGGGCAGTGTGGACACGTCTGAGATATCTTATCCAATGATAACCATGATTCTCAAAAAATAAGAACATATAACATTTAACAAACAATATTAACGAAATCTGTTATGAACAAGTTACTTTGACAAGTTTTTGGTGTAAGTATATCTGGGGGCACGGCCGTGCCCCCACCAAGTCGACCAAAAAAGCGTCACGGCCGTACCATCCTTTTCTCGAAGCAATTCAGACCATTTTCGACCCCATTCGTTGTGGATAAAACTAGAAGACTGAAATTTTCAGTAACCATGCGGGCATATTATATAAGCATATTACACGTTTTAATTCAATTTGAACCAGTATTTTTAAGAAATTATAACGAGTCAAATTTCTTAATTTTGTCACTCACTGACTCAACGATCATCAAAATTCTAAGGCACTTCTAGCAGACCTAGAAGCTTCAAATTTGGAATATAAGTAGTGTTTGGTGTATGAATCAAGGAAAAACTAAAAAATCTAGAAAAGACCGCAAAGAAAATTAAGCCCATACAGCCAAGTCTTCAGTTAAATTTTTCAATATTGGCTTTATTCGTAACGATGTTTTATTACGGCAGTTATTATTATATTAAACTGTAGCTGAAGCTCAAGAAGTAGTACCGGAAAAGAGAAAACGGAAGGCTACCTACAAAAATAAAAAAAGTTCATAAGTCAGGGAGAGGGCTTTAAGAAAATTCGTTGCTGGTAGATATACATATACACAATAAGTAGAAGGTACCGAAAAGGAAAAAAGTAGAACTGTCTACAAAATACAAAAAGAAATGAGATCCCATCAAAAACAATACTTGACAAAAAAAACCATGTCTCGCAACTCAGTTGTTCTGCGGTAAAAAGTTGTGAGATCCATGTAATAGTCGGTTATTAATTTATTCAGTCTCTACTTGTAAGTCTCTACTTGTAAGTATGTAATGTTTTATATAAATATATTGAGACTTGGCCATCGCACTAAATAATTGAATTTACATGTGTTTTCAGGCGATTGAATTTACACGTGTTTTCAGGCGATGGCCAAGTCTCAATATATTTATATAAAACATTACATACTTACAAGTAGAGACTTACAAGTACAATTTTCAATTACCTATAAAAATATAATATGTAAAAGGCATACCATTCAAATCTCGAATAAACGCTTGACCTCAAACTCAAACTACAACCTATATAATATATACAAAATGATACATACAGGATACAAAATTGTATATCTGTGTCCAGCACAAATACACAGTTTTCACACATCAGTCTATATACAGCATTACCGTAAATAGCGCTTGCTAGTTCACTTCCAACATCATTGCTTGCTATGTTTTTGCGGTTTCTGAAGTCGGAAGCCGGTCATCGACGGTTCAGCGATTGCGTTGCCGAGGGACGTCAAACCACTTGTGTTGAATGATACACCGAAACTAGGTGGTGGTTGCTGCCAACAGGTTTCTTGTATAATTACTACAAAACCGAAGCGTCACCAACGGGGAACGCACACGGCGACAATGTGTTCCAGACGTAGGTGAACGGAGAAGGACCAGCCAACTGTTGTATGTTGCCTAATGCTTGTCTAGGATCTGACAAAACAGCACTGCCTTGATTTGAGTTCGTGAAACAAGATGTCTTCAACTTTTTCTTGTTGTCCTTAGATTCTCAAAGGATTTGATCTAGGCTACTGTTTGTTGATTTCACAGCGAACACAGTATTGTCTTGGAGTATGTACTTTCTTAAATTCCAATATTGCTCCTTTTGAGCTGCAACTTGCGCGCAGACCGCCTGCGATCCGGCAGCCAGTGCGACTAGGGACTCATGCATACGGCGTATGCCGAGGATTAGTTCTTGTTCAGAAACTTATTATGTTATATTTCATATTTATTAAAATTTTTACTAATATTTAAAACGAAAGTCTTAATTTTTGATTTTATACTGGCAACTGAAACGTGAATTTGGGGAATTTTGACATTTGTCAAAGTTGAAGTTTTTGACGTCATAATACTAAGGTGTCCATAATGTTTAGATTAGTTAATAATAATACTTTGGTAGTTGCCTTTTGCCCCCTTTTGCCTATGATGTGGCCGTAATAATAGGTTGCCAGATATTTAAATGAATATGAAAGATGGAAACCTATGTATTGTTTTAAAGAGAAATGTTTTTCGTTAAAGTAAGAAAATAATTTAGTTACAGATCTGACGTCATTCTAGTTACAGATCTGACACCGTGGGTAATGAATTTGACGTCATATATGCATTTGAGAGACTTGTGTGTGTGATTTCGATGGGGTATTGAATCTGTTCGTATCTCTGGTGCCAATCGAAAGGAAGGAGACCATCATATTAATATTTGAGATCCTTAGGTCTCGCACCAGCGTTGAATTTTGAGACATTTCGGCCCTAGAAATAATGTTTCGGTTTCTAGAGTCTTTTAAATCCATTTTTATCCGCCGAATGATTAGGAATTTTTGAGATTGTTGGGTTTTTTCAAGAAAGAAAGGAAATACATTTCAAACATATATATCTACAGAATCCTTGACCTTTTTAATAGCGTGTTTAGACTCATTGGGATCGTTTCAACGAGATATTTCCTGAGTGATGGTTCTGAGGGCCTCGGCGTGCAAAAGTACCTACGCAACTTGTCGCGCTTGGAACTTCTGTGGGATTTAATTATTTTGTAAATAAAGGCGGTTAGCTATCCAAATATGAATTACATTCTAGGTAGCTTTATTACTGTAATCAATGGGAGATTTGTATTCAAAAGAGTATTATACATAAAGGGAGCAAGCTGCTAATTTACTAAGGTGATTGAGATATCGATATTTGAAACTTTGATTTTTAGAGTTACTAACTGCTTCACAATTTATTTTGGAGGTGAGAAGCCTCCGTCGATTGATTATATTTTCTGCGGGTTGCCTGCTTTTAGTGACTCCCTTAAACTTCTGTTTGCTTGCTTCTACTTTTCTATCGAGGTGGATAGGAGTCGGGCTACTGCCGTTTATTTTTTTTATTTTTTAATTTGATGATTTAACAGTATTTCGTACAAATCCAACCAGTATTTTTGATGCTATTGCGAGTTGTACTACGCGGTGCCCACGCGAGACCTCATTTTCAGTGCTTAAGTTCGTGGTTTATGATCCCTTATAAATATTAAAATTACTTGTTAATAATGAATGTAAATTTATTTCAATCATTCATGTATGTTTTTTTATTATATGTTATTGACACGGACATACAGAAATCTTTATACTCATGTAAAAAAAGTTTACTTCAGTGTCACGGGTTAAGATAGGCTTAGAAAGTTTTGTTCGATCTTAGTCGAAAATCAAAAAGTTCCTGTTATGGTCTTATTTATCCTACGTAACTTTGTCACCCTAATCAGAAAGAGACAATATGGCACCCACTAAGGTCCTTGTTACTTTTTTCTTTTTAATTCGTTTTCAAGGTCAAATTTCTAGGACCTCGAAATTTCTTCGTACAGCTCATTCCAGTTGTACGAAGTACTTATTAGTTCCATGGAAAAATCAAGAAATGTTACAAAATGGACATTTTGTTAAAGTGGACATGTCCACTGTATAAAAATAACCACTTTATTGATTCTTTAAGAAGCGGGAAAATTAGTGTAATTACTGCTTGGGCTAAAGATTGAGTATTGGATTTATTATGACGTCGCATACTTTTGGTTATTTTGCGTATTTAAGTATACCTTTCTGCCAAATTTCACTAAAATCGGATTAGTAGTTTAACTATGTAACAGACATAAATCAAGTTTAAAAAAATAAATCCATTTCGCTCTGAAAATGACTATTACTATTAAATTAGTGGAAAATGACACCCATACAGATTTTTTTATGAAATATAAAAATAGACTTTATACGATTGCAAAATTTATGAACAAAATTTTATACGATTGAAGAACATGGAACTAATAAGCAAATAAAAAAAATATCTCGGTTTTTTTAAAGGGTGGAAAGGGAATGAAGATTGAAAGTTTGAATGGGTGTAACCAAAATTGGTTTCAGCAGAAAGCACGTATAAACCATCTCGAACGTTAATAGTATCTATAACACGAATTTGTAGTCTACGCAAGCGAAGCTTTGGGCGGTCGCTAATTGTAAAATAAAGGCCCCCGTCGTGCGTCTGTCTGTCTGAACGTAAGAAATTTAAAAACTACTGAACGGATTTTCATTGGTTTTGCCCATGATTTCGGAAAAAAATAAGCCGACTGGAAACTTTCATCAAAAACGTTGCTTTTCAATTCAATTCAATTTTATTGCGTTCCACAGTTTTTAGCATACATTTACCTTAAATAGAAAATGGACATGTTATGTCATTATTGTGGACCCTGTCATAGAGGGCACAGCAAACAAAAAAATTGATAAAAGAGAGGACGCCTTAAATCTACTAAAAATATTGAAACATCAAAATTCTTAAATACTTGCTAAAACTACACTTTATACGAGACCTACCTATACTAATTTATACACTTATTTGTTCTTTAACAATATTTATTTTTTTATTTATATTAATTTCTATTTTTTTATTCATGTATTTTAAAAAATATTTATATTATCAGTGTTTATATTATATTGTACGAATAAACTAAACCTCTAAATATTTATATTAATATATTTTTGTATTTATTACTTTAAAATTTTATTCCTATTAATTTATACGCATTAATTTGCTTACTTCCTTTGAGATATAACAAAACAATGTATTCGGGAATTGTTCCTCTTTTATAGGTCTAAAGAAAAGTCCAAGATGACATGTCTAATATTTAAGAATAGCTTACTATACTTATTTTAATATTTAAAAAAATGGTCACATATAATGTGATGATAATTGAAAAGTTATTTACACGGATACGGTATTAATCCTTATCAAATTAAAAACGTTAGTTACCATAAGCATTTCATGCACATTGTAATTGCGCTTTACACCATACAATTTAAATTAATATCTAAGGAGTTATCGCAAAATTAAGACTATCGCCCGACAACAAGTTTTAGATTCTTTATATATATATTTTTTACTTTTCCAAATATTCATAGAATTGAAAATTAAATATTGTATATTCAAAATACTCAAAGCAGGATGGACATATTTTATAGTTATATCTAATTAAATTCAATCCACACATTCGACGCAACAAGCTGTTGACACTACGACAAAAAAATAATATGCACATATGTTCTGCTACCCGTGCGAAGTCGGGGCGGGTCGCTAGTTTACAATACTTTTGTTTTTCTGCCATAATGAGAAGAAAGTAAACAACACACCAAATTATACTTATTCGAGTGATTGCGTGTCTGGTACCGACTCAGATCGCATGGCGGCGCATTCTTTCATAGGAGCAGGCAGATGGCACCGAATGACGTCACACCCGGTCTCAGCGACAGCGGTTGCGCGAATAATTTTAAAAATGTCTACCTTTGCCATTTTTTAAGATTTCAATAAAAAAAAAATCACTAATAGAATTTTCTTAGTCGGTAGAATAGATTTATAAAATAATAAAAAAAACATTAGACAAGCTCATTAAAGACTCTATCGGACATATAAGACGTTACACGTGGCCAGTGACGAAAATCGGCAAATTAGATGTTCGCTCCAGCCCTAAGTATTGGTTCTCCAATTCTGAAAGTGGGAATCTTGCGGCGATCGACCATAGACTGACTGGACATTTTTAAACATGACGAAAAACAACTTTTAATTTGACAAGAATCAGACAGACGGTTTTTCCAAAAAGACACAATTTTATATAGTATTAAAGATTAAATTTCTTCTTCTTATTAGAGGACAAAACAAAACTATGAAAATTAACGAATTTCGCATGACATATGCCACAAATAAATGGCTTCTCACCTGTGCGAATGCGTTTGTGTGCAATTAAATGAAGTGTGAAATTTACTTCAATTTCAATTAAATCATTTAATTAAACATAAACGCATATTATGTTTAATTAAATGATTTAACTGGGTGAATTTCGCATCACATGTGCCACAACTAAGTGGCTTTTCACCTGTGTGTATGCGTTTGTGTGATTAAATTACTAGGAACTGCAAATTTCGAATTACATATGTCACACTTAAATGGCTTCTCACCGGTGTGTATGCGCTTGTGGTGATTTAAAGCACTAAGTTGTACGAATTTCGCATCCATGTGCCACAACTAAATGGCTTCTCACCTGTGTGTATACGTTTATGTATTATTAAAGTACGTAATTCTGTGAATTTCGCATTACATGTGCCACAACTAAATGGCTTAATACCTGTGTGTATGTGTTTGTGAGTAATTAAATTACTAGAAACTGCAAATTACGCATTACATGTCACACTTAAATGGCTTTTCTCTCACCGGTGTGTATGCGCTTGTGGCGATTTAAAGCACTACGTTGTGCGAATTTCGCATCACATGTGCCACAGCTAAATGGCTTCTCACCTGTGTGTATGCGTTTGTGTCTGATTAAATAACTAGAACATGCAAATTTCGCATCACATGTGCCACAGCTAAATGGCTTCCCACCTGTGTGTATAAGCTTATGTATAATTAAACTATTTAAATGTGTGAATTTCGCATTACATCTGCCACAAATAAATGGCTTCTCACCTGTGTGTATGCGTTTATGGGTACTTAAAGTACTTAATTGTGTGAATTTCGCATCACATGTGCCACAACTAAATGGCTTCTCACCTGTGTGTATGCGTTTGTGTGAGATTAAAGTACTAGAAAGTGCAAATTTCGCATTACATATGTCACACTTAAATGGCTTCTCACCTGTGTGTACGCGCTTGTGACGATTTAAAGTACTAAGTCCTGCGAATTTCGCATCACATGTGCCACACTTAAATGGCTTCTCACCTGTGTGTAGGCGTTTGTGTCTGATTAAATAACTAGAATATGCGAATTTCGCATCACATACGCCACAACTAAATGGCTTCTCACCTGTGTGTATGCACTTGTGAGTAATTAAATTACCAGAACATGCAAATTTCGCATTACATACGTCACACTTAAATGGCTTCTCACCGGTGTGTATGCGCTTGTGGCGATTTAAAGCACTAAGTCGTGTGAATTTCGCATCACATGTGCCACAAATAAATGGCTTCTCACCTGTGTGTTTCCGTTTATGTATAATTAAACTATTCAATTGTGTGAATTTCGCATTACATGTGCCGCAACTAAATGGCTTCTCACCTGTGTGTATGCGTTTGTGTGAGATTAAAGTACTAGAAAGTGCAAATTTCGCATAACATACGTCACACTTAAATGGCTTCTCACCGGTGTGTATGCGCTTGTGGCAATTTAAAGCATTAAGTTTTGCGAATTTCGCATCACATGTGCCACAAATAAATGGCTTTTCACCTGTGTGTATGCGTTTGTGTGTAATTAAAGTACTAGGTTGTGCGAACTTCGCATCACATGTGCCGCAACTAAATGGCTTCTCACCTGTGTGTATGCGTTTGTGTGTGATTAAATTACTAGAACATGCAAATTTCGCATTACATATGTCACACTTAAATGGCTTCTCACCTGTGTGTAGGCGTTTGTGTCTGATTAAATAACTAGAATATGCGAATTTCGCATCACATGCGCCACAACTAAATGGCTTCTCACCTGTGTGTATGCGTTTATGTATAATTAAATGACCAGAACGTGCGAATTTTGCATCACACGTGCCACAACTAAATGGCTTAACACCTGTGTGTATGCGTTTGTGAGTAATTAAATTACTAGAAACTGCAAATTTCGCATTACATATGTCACAACTAAATGGCTTCTCAATGATGTGTATGCATTTATGTCCAATTAAATTACTAGATTGTGCAAATTTTAATTCAAACCTTTCATTATATAACGCTTTATTGCCACTATGTAAGTTTTTAAGTTTGATTGAATTACCAGAATGCATAAATTTCGCATTACATTCACATGTCGTTTTACTTGTATCCTCAGTGCACTCCAATTCCAATTTTGCTGAAGGCCTACCAATTGCAGCAACCTATAAACAAAATACTCACTTAAATAATGCCAATATACAGGTTGCACGAGACCAGAACATTACACACCTCAGTTCTGTGAAGGCCTGAGCTGGGTGGCACATATTGTTGGAGTATAGTAGGCCCTATCTCCAACTCATCTTTGATGATAGGCCCATCCTCATTCAGCTGCCTCTGCATGTCTACATCCATCTGCCAATCACATTGAAACTAATAATGAACACTTTAAATATGTCAAGAGATCACTTCAGTTTTTACTTTGAATATTATTGAATACTACTATGATCACTATTTGGAAATTTAACTTTCAAACAATGTTTATTTAATTAAAATGATTGAAAACACTAACGCCATTGGATTATATACACTTCAGTATTTGTTTAAAATAATATATATTTGTAGTACCTAGTGTTGGTATATCAGAAATTCTGACAAAAAGTATTTGTGTAAAGGTAAAAAATTTATATGGGTGTCCTTCTTTTACACTAACCATTTGCAATGTTTTAATAATAATACTTTTAAGTATTGTAAGGCCTACAAATCTCAATGCCCCTGGGAAGAAATAACACGAACTAAGTAACCCTCAAACCACTGCCTTCTATAGTTACAAGCCATACTATTAGAATTGACAATGTCGCATCTAATGACCCTTTTCTCAAAACAACTTTCAATTTAAAGGTCATATTAGCTATATGGAGCTTAGTTGTGAGTAAAAGAAATGAAATGTCAGCCTAACCATGGTGCAGGCGTCTTCCTTCATAGGCTCCGATTTGATGTGTAGCTCTTCAACCTCATCACACTGCGTGCTCACTCTTGCGTCGGGCGACATCAAGACATTGAAAATGTCACATCGGTACAGCCGTACGGAGCATTTTCTCAATTTGGAAACTTGGTTCCTTGCAGTTTCAAATGTATAACTTTTGTTCTCTTCCATCTCATCCATAAGCATGATATACTTAAAAAATGATGAGTAGCCTGTGAGCAAAATTGTCAAATAAAACAATTGTCGTCCTGTAAAGATACATAGTTTCAGATAAAAATACTTTTGAAGCAAAGATTTACAATAAACTTTAAACAAACAAACAACAAAGTTCATCACAAATAATAATGATACATAGGAAATCCCACACAGCGTCATCTAGTCCCAAAGTCCCAAAATCCCAAAGCAAGTCTATATGCCGTTGGTATGTCTAATAAATAAATAAATAAATAAATAAATAAATAAAAAAGTATTATGTTTGTGTTATGGGCTACTAGACAACTGATATACATACTTAAATAATCTTTTTTTTAAATAATAAATATTTTATACTCAGACCCGGAACGAAATAAATATGTTCATGCACACAAGTATTTGTCCAGGCGGGAATTGAACTCGCAACCCTTGGCTCCGCAGTTAGAGGCTCTAATCACTCGGCCAACCGGTCAGTCAAATATTGTAAATATGAAACTCGAAAGTTATTTAATGGCAAGAATTGTCTGAATATTATAAACAAATCATCAAATTTAGTATCATTTAACAGGATCTAGCCAGCTACTTACATATTATAAATGAAATTTTGACTGACCAATTGACCAAGTAGTAACTCCGGAGCCAAGGGTTGCGGGTTCCATTCCCACATGGGACAAATATTTGTGTGCATGAACATGTCTATTTGTTCTATGTCTAGGTGTAAAAAAGTATCTATATAAGTATATATTATATAGAAAAAAATTTTTTTAAGTATGTTTACCAGTTATCTAGTATCCGATAATGCAAGCATAATACATCTTTACTTTGGGACTAGATGGCGCTGTGTGGATGTCCCAGGTATTATTATAAAATTTTATTATTGCCATAAAACAAAAATAGCCCCCCTATTTTCACTGGACCCACACCTCGAAACTATATATACTTGCTCTATTTACTAATCTGTTAATAAGTATATTTTATTTATATTTTTAAATGGTGACATCAGTAGCGTCTCCATTTTACTGTGGTCAGGTTGTTCTTTGACATAGATCTCCTCCCAATTACTCCAGCTCCATCTGTTCTGTGCAAACTTTTCTCCATCTTTTTGGTAGGTTATCTTCCCCTCTTTCAATCTTTCTTCCTTTTTGTCTTTTCTCATCCCTGGGGAACTAAGTGGTCATATCTTTTGTCTAACGCCATTTTAGTATTCTTTTTTTTATCATGTTGGTGACTTTAATAATGTTTCTATTTTACATGATACTCTATTTGTCTCTCAATTTTATGTTCAACATGCCTGTCTTCGTGTAGTTCCGAAATACTTTTTGTTATTTGATTGGGTGAATGAACAGGTCCGGCAGTCATACAACAAATTAGGCTAAGGTAAATGCACAATATGCACGTGTTGAAATTTATAGTTTTCTCAGAGCTTAATATTGATGGATTTATCATAATTTCTTTTAGAAACTAGCACCGTGACCAACTGTTGAAAACTCTTCTATTTACTTCTTTACACATCTGTTGTACTGGTGACATGATTTAACCCATATATTTGTATTCGTCTACATACTCTACTTCTTGATTTCCTATGTAGAGATTTTCTTTGTCCCCATTTGTTACTGCTTTAATTTTTGAAAAATTCAATGGAATACATGGTTTATATTAAAGTAAACGAGAAAAATATAGCAGCGTACACGCATACGACGAAGCAAACTTGCTTAGCGGGGCAGGGGCACTGCATGTCGCCACCTCCCCAATTATTGTCGCGTAGTAGCAACGCTATTAAAGAATATTGTTGCTCCTGTGTGACAGGAATGAGAACCGTAGGTGCTTGTGCACACATTGTTACTGCCATAATATGCTACTTAAGGTTATGCAGACACCTGGATAATTATTCAGGTCCTGCGAGTGCTTGAGAGAAATAAGGGCGTCTCTCATTCTCCCTTTGCCATCACTCATTTGTACAGTTGTAATATGTGAATAACAATAACAGGAATACTTATAAATGAAATGTGACAACTCAGTTTTTTCCTTCAGTATTACGTGAATGATCATAGCACATGATGGCATTTTTCCTTATTAAAATTAATATTTTATCAGAGCTCTAACAAGCGCTGTTGCTAAACATACACTTGAACTAAGTGTAGTTCTGGTAAAGCAGCATAAGTATGTTCTAGAGACTACCTGGTAGAAATTTTAACAACCATGCAAAATTTTTGTAGATGTTAGGCATCATCGATGGACCTCATCACGTAAATAAAAAATATAGTAAAAAAACTAAAAATTTAACTGCGAAAGTGGATTTAAAAAAAAAACATGGAAACAAAGATGTTTTACTTCTCTCTCCGATCTCACAGACTACTAATACACCCTAAGAAACTTCATACTCTAAACAATAACACGCAGTCAGAGGCATCTTCTTAAGTTAATCTTGAATGACTACTTGAGGACATTTTGAGTTAACCTTGAGGGCAAAAAACAAACTTTTAGAATTTTTAGAAACGTGGAAATGTGAAAAAAAAAACAAAAATTAAAAATTAAGGATACATACATATTACCAATGACATGAAATCGCTCCTTGTATTGACATAATTAAAAGGTTGACTATTGAAAGACGGAATAGATTTCAACATTAAAATAAATTGAAAACACTAAATATGTTAAGAACTTCCTAACCTAACTTTAGTAACAAGTGAAAATTTGTTTTGCGAGCCATCGTTCGAGGATTCATCTTATGTTTGTAGTGGGGTGAAATCATTGATTGTTGGAACCGTAGTCGGAGCCCCTATATATTTGGTTATTAATGTATTTTTTTTTAACTAAATGGTGGAAAAGTAACCTACCTAGACCAAATTTCTTTTGGACATTATTTTACGTACCAAACCTAAACAGTTGAGACTTATTAGAAGAGTGGCTGGCCATTTAGTGTTAGTTTCAAGTGTTTTGAGATTGAAGGCTATCAAAAATGTCTTAGTAACAGGTTTCGTTCCAATCAAACTTTATGGCGGATGTGAACAAAGGTACAAGCCGCGTTGCAGTAACCAGTTTTAGGTGTAGCGAGATGCAGTGGAGCGAGGGGTAGCGTTGTATTACGATCTGCCATAAAGTTTGAGGCGAACTATATGTATTACTTACTCATTTTTAAATTTTGTTTTTTTCCCGCATTTCTAAAAATTGGTTTAATCTTTTCATCTCGCCCCCCTCTTTCTCATTATTAATTCTCTTAGGGTGGTAGTTTTAGAAAGCCAGCCCGCATGCTGTGTGATCAGTCACTATTTAGTTATCGTAAGTAGGTGAATCCAACTACCATCTAATCATTTGTTATCTTACATATTTTATTATATTGAAAGTACTGATTAATAAAAAAAAATATGTGGGAACGATTGCCAATTAACTTAAGATACTTAAAGATCCCAAATGGTCCTTCATAATTATTGTGAGTTACATAAAGATTTCGGAACACCTTTTCATTGATCCTACTCTACATAGTTCATTGATTTCCATTTATTTAATATTTCATCTCTAGAACGCTTCATAGGAATAAGTTCAATAAATAAAACGATCAGCCCATTAATGACCCACTTCAGGGTTTAAGCCTCCCCTCGGTATGAGGAGGCTTGGAGCTTAATCCAACACGCTGCTCCAGTGTGGGTTGGTGGATTTTCACGACTGCCATCCGGTGACCTCCATCTATTGATGGGGATCACTATAGGGGTGATATTTATATAGCTTCTAGCAATTAGCGATTACCTACCGGTTAGTTGATGGTGTTTATCGATCGTTGGTAGTGGACTGATGAAAACACTATAATTTTTATACAGGAACTCACCTTTTTTTGTAGTAATTAAATTATAATCTTGTTTTGCAATTTTTCACTACTTTGTGACACATGCCATAATCAGCCATATTGTGCATATTGTGGCCATATTGTTTGTGCATATTGTACGTACACATGTCCTATTGTGTCATATGAAATGACTATGAATTAATATGAAATGAATGTCAAGTCAATATTAGTCAATCATGGAACTATTATGTACTACGTACAACTGGAATGTTATCTCTTTAACATTAGCGTGGTCATACGTAAACTGGCGATTAAAAAAAAAAGTGCGAAAGAGAAGTAACCGGGTGCCTAACTATCTCTTTCTACACCACTTCTGTGTGGCTAGCATAAAATATTGTACCAATACACTGGGAAAAGTACTATGGTGAATTTAGATTTCATTATGAGGGAACCGAGGAATAAAAAACTATGCGTCATGATAATTACGATACAGGACCAATAATTTCCGCTGACGCATTATTTTTTCCTCTTCATATTTCTTGTTTTTTATTATAGAGTTCATCCATTGCTCGACTGTTGAACATTTTTCTTAGGGTAGGTAATTAGCGACCTACAAAAGTTAGGTAATGGCATTGCTTCGCAACGCTATGATCTCACGTCGCGTTCTAATGTCACTTCTTCTAAAAGTTCTGAATCCATTTTGATGATTTTTGTGTTTGGTCACTATTTTTAACATAGGGTAGATACAATGAAAGAATTATCGAAATCAGCTGGTTTAATACGTCACTTTGGCCGTTCCGTATCCGAACTGCTATTTCACGCCGTTGGTTGTACACAGTCGCTGAGCGGAGGTGAAGTCAGAGACGCATATTTTTCCTCTTCACATTTCTCGTTTTTTATTATGGGGGTCATCCATTGCTCGACTATTGATCAACACTTTTTTTAGGGTAGGTAATTAGTGGCCTATAAAGGTTACTAACTTTTTAACTTTCTAGGGTAGCTAATCTGATAATCATTTAAGATTTTCAGATAAGCTACCCTAGAAAGTAAGATTCAGCCTTATTTCAAAAAGTTATAAAGGTAGACGAAAACACTAGTGTCACAAAATGCAAGAGCTTGCGTGGCAAAGTATGGTAGCACATCGAAAATTGGTCCATAACGTTCTTCGAAATTTTTTTGTCGTACAATTTTGTTGTCCTCCGATAATTGCGAGAAGAGCGAAATCTGTAGATTTTTTTTTTCTAGGAAACTTATTTTTTTAGACCTAAATTATAAATATGTATTTATAGAAATAGATACTAATACACATCTAATATCTATTTTGTGTGACTTCTGGTTTTTAATATATATTGGTATGCAGAATATGATAATAGAAAAAATGCGAGTGTGTGGCAAAAATAATGATTAACTGTTAAAATAAACTAAAAATTAAAAAAAAATACTACAACTAATTCTTAAAAATGGTAATCAAATAAAACAAATCTAATAATCCACCCCTCGTTGCACCCGACGCAAATGTGCCCATAACGCTCATCGCATTGCCGCGCTGAATCGCAATGGCGATTCTTTGCACCAGGAAAGAGCCGGAACGGGGGTCGAGTCCCATTTCTCTCAGACGACGGCCGATGCCCGCGACGAAACGTTT
Organism: Luffia ferchaultella; assembly: GCA_949709985.1. NCBI lineage: Eukaryota > Metazoa > Arthropoda > Insecta > Lepidoptera > Psychidae > Luffia > Luffia ferchaultella. The sequence goes on from OX453268.1 coordinate 9,826,429, forward strand.
GGCTTCACTACCCCAACAGCCAGCATCTTCAAGCGCAAGAGGGATAAACAAGTATTTACTCTCCAGAGAAGAGTATTTGACTCGTTTTCTGGCGGCTGCAGACTCCGCAGCGGCTCCGGCCGTTCCCATGGTGTAACCAAGGTGAGAGGCGGTAAATGTGCTGACACACGTTGAAGAAAGAAGAAAGAAAGAAAGAAATTTAATCAAAACCACGGATACATAATACACAATACAAAAAATTACACACAAAAAAAGAGAGTCTCCGCAGCAATGACAGGAGCTGACTCAGCATCCGCTGCAGGTGTGTGTGACCACGCCCACAGCACTGATTTTCAGTCAGCCCCTACGCATACACCAAAGCACAAAAAAAAGCAATTCTAAAAAACATAATAATACACACAATGAATACTTGTCAAAAAAAATTGGATTAAACTACAACAGTGTATTCTTACAAAAAACACAAAAAAATACATGAATAATATACGGAATAAAGAAAGATAGAAATTAAAAAAACATTGCATATAATACATACATAATGACATTTCACTGATAGTATTGAATTACACATAAATGCTCGTGCTCGTAAATATATGCTCACATTTGTGTAGTCACAATACGATATCTTTATGTACATCAATTCATACATCGTTATTATTACAATACATGAATGAAAATACATGAAATATACATATTTCAAACAGAAACGAAAAAGTTACACATTAAAAACAACATTACATACTAATTACTCAAAACGCACAGGTACAAAAATCATTGAAGAAAATAAAACTAATGTGAGAAAGATGTTAAGTGCTGGAAGAGATTAACATTTCTGTACTGCCAACAACTATTTTTTAAGCTTTCGCTTAAAACTAAACCTACCGCGAACATCACGGATAGGCGGTGTAATATCGTTCCAGCACCTGGACGCCGCAAATCTGAAACTACCCCTAAACATTACTGTCCTGTGTCCCGGCAAGATTGCTCTGACTTTGTACAAACGTTGACTGGTTGACCATGTTAGTTTTTTATACAGATATACAGGCGTCTCCTCACGAACCACATCAAATAACAAAGCTGCAAAATGCAACTGCCTACGCGCCTGCATATTTAAAAAATTAGCACTGTTCAGGTACGGTGTTATATGAGAACGAAGAGAAACACAGAAACAGAAACGCACACATGCATTCTGCACACGTTGTATCAACCTTTTAGTCCGACTGAGTATACAACCACCGAAGACAACATCACAATAATTCAACTTTGACAATATTAGCGACTCACACAGGTGGATACGCAAATCAACACTGAGGTAATTACGAAAATTGTAAAGGGTCTTTAGGCGATAGAAACAGTTACTGACGGCCTTCTGGATGTGGCTCTCAAAACGCAATTCACTATCTATTAGTACTCCAAGGTTCCTGGCTTCCGTTACTTGTTCAATAGGTTGACCGGAGATAGAAACACAAGTGGTGACAAGATTGCTTGATGTGCCACTGACCTGAGACTTAGTTCCAAGCACCATATACTTAGATTTGCCAGGGTTCAGAGCCAAGCAGTTTCTCTCTGACCAGGCTGCAATGCGATCCAGGTCAGCATTGATTCTCTCGACCAACGGATAAGCGTCATCCGGTGTGCTTGAAGCATACAACTGTAAATCATCAGCGTAAAGATGGTAGTGACAATTTTCTATACTGTTAATAATATCAGCGCTGTACATCACAAACAGAAGTGGTCCCAGTATAGATCCCTGCAGAACTCCCCTTGTCAGGGGACTCAAAGAGGACAACAGGGTTGTACCATTCACTTCACGCAAATTAACTAACTGCGTGCGACCAGAAAGGTAACTGTTGAACCACTTTACCGCTGCATTATCAAATCCATAATACATCTTAGATAGTAGCAATGGAATACTTAAGCAGTCGAAAGCTCGAGAAAAATCCAGCAATACTAGGATCGTACTCTTCCCTTTGTCTGCGGCGTGGAGGATGTCATCTACTACATCGAGCAATGCAGTGGCCGTAGAACGACCCTTGCGGAAACCCGACTGCAACTCCGGTAAGATATTACAGTCCTCCAGATATTTTGACACCTGATTATAGACAACCTTTTCCACTATCTTCGGTGCACAGGGAAGAATACTGATGGGACGCAGATCGGTCATATCGACAGGATTAGATATCTTAGGAAGTGGTGTCACATATGCAATCTTCCAGTCGATCGGAAACATCGTACTCTTGATACTTTTGTTCACAATGCTAGTGAGAATTTCAAGCGTTGTGGGCAGTGTCAGTAGCAACATGTCAATACCAATTCTGTCAGACCCTTGTGCGTTAGTCTTTATTCCTAGGATTGCTTTGGGGACTTCGCTAGTCTCGACAGTCTTAAGAGTGAAATTCGATTTGCCATATTTTTGAAATTCGTAATAGATCAAGTCAGATATTGTTACATCGGTCTTTCCTGGTACAGTCAAAAAGTGTCGGTTAATAGCGTCCGGGTCGTCAAAGTGTTGCGGTAAGTCATCATTACGCTAATTTGAAACAACGAATTGGTTTAAGTTTTTCCACAACTTTTTCAGATTTTTGACATTATCGTTTATACATTTATAAAAAAAGCCTTCTTCTCGTTATAAACTGCTGAAGTAACAAGGTGTTTGAGGTCTTTGTAGTACTGTCTATACGTGTCATTCCTTGTCAACTTGTACTTTTCATGAGCTTTGTTCCTTAGTCTCATCATGAGTTGAACAGTGTTTGGTAACCAAGGCTTAGAAGACTCAGTTACCGTAATGACCTTCTCCGGTGCATGTTTCTCAAAAAGCCCAATAACAAGATAATAAAATTCTCGTACCATGTCGTTCACATCATCATATAATTTTAAACGATCCCAATCTATCCTTTGAAGGTCTAGTTCAAAATTACTAATGTTAACTAATGTTAATATCCCTTAATGGCCTATAAATAATATGTCGCGGAATTGACTTCTTCTTTTTCAAATTTAATTCAACTGTAATAAAAGCGTGGCCACCTAAGTCCGGGATATGCTTCACAGATACAAGGGAAACCGTCATGTCTGTACATACTAAGTCTATTGTCGATTGACTGTGTTCTGTAAAGTGAGTCGGTTCGTTTATTAATTGGTTCATATTAACTGTAGTCAAAAATTCGGTCAAAGTTTTGTGGTTGGTGTCATTAAAATTTATATTAAAATCGCCCAGTAACAAAAGTCGGTCGTAATTGTTAAAAGAAGTGACCGAGTCAGTAATCGCGTCAAAAAATTGTCAGCATTAAGCCACGGAGGGCGATATGCAGTGCGTCCCAAAGTAGACACCTACCCTTTTCCCACGGCACCAAAGTCATACCATCGGGTCTTTTGCCATCGGAACGGCTAAGACCAGGAGGCTCCAACACGCATGGAACATTGGCCGAAATTAAAGCCCTGCGGACTATGTCGTTAAGAGCGTGGTGTCGCGGAAATCTCCACGAGCAGCGATGATAACTCAACGCGTGGTGTCCGTCGGCCTCCACCATGGAACCGCAGATGCATAGGTGTCGTTCACAAACATCGCGGCCCAAGCGGAGCCCCACTGCCACACGCAAAGACTCGCCGTCAAGTAGGGTACCCATGTGCGGGGAGGAAAGAGCGTTTAGCCCGTCTCCGGACTCAGCCCGTGACACTGCTCGCAGCCTCACTAAGTCCACCCCTGCCGCCTGGTCCAAGAGACTATTAAAAATCCTTTCAGCTCCTGTTTCGTCCCATGCGCGCTGGCTATGTAGAATAGCCGGCAACGGTGCGCCCGGGTTGAGAGCCACCCAAGCGGCTAAAGCATCGGTTGCGTAGGGTATGTCCGCCTTGCCACCTTTACAAGATAGGATATCAGTGACAAGGTCGGCGACCGCATGCACCGTCGTCAAGAAGGCAGGCAGGCCAACACCCCGCGCGCACCGAACCCCCAGCCCTCCATGTCGGATTGGTAAGGTGGCTTGAAGCCACTGGTTCGACTCGAGACGGAGGTTCAAAATCTCCTCCAGGAGAAGTTTCAAGACGTCATCGAAAGAGTCAGCCTCCTCAGGGAAAAGCCAGCTAGGAGACGTCCTCAAAAGGTAAGTAACTCTAAGAGCAGCGAAACACATCCGCAAAAGGACAAGAGCAATGTGGGCAGAAAGGTCTTTCAGCCGTGCCTGTGCGCCAAGAAGAAATCTTTTCCTTGCAGCAATGGCCATAGGGATGGTTTCTGGGAATATCGGCGAGCCTAGAAGGTTAAAAGATAAGGGGGACAGTACCCTGAGGCCAGGAAGAAGAGAGGAAAACAAGGGGAAAGAGGAACGGGATTCACGGCAGCAAGGGAAAAACTCACACTTGCTGGCATTAATCTCCAGCCCCAGCTGTTTCAGACGCGGTACTAGATAGCGTAAATCCTGCTCGACCACTTCAGGTCTGCCTCCGATGGTCCCGTCGTCCAGGTACCAAATGTTTAATGGGGCTTTGAGCTCTTGTATCACTTTCTGGATTACAAGGCAAAAAAGTAGAGGCCCCAATGGATCCCCCTGCTGCACGCCAACTTGAGAAAGAATAAGCGAGCCGTCATGATATAGATTTGAAGGAGAGTGGTAGAGTTGAAAAAGAAAGGGGTAAAGGGAAGGGACTTTTTCTTTAATTTCGCTCAGAAGCGTGTCCCTCTCGACGGTGTTAAAGGCATTCTTCAAATCTAGTTTTATTATTACATTTTTGGCACACTCAGGGCCAGCAGCAAATGCGCGAGTCGCGTGGATTGCAGCCTCACAGCCCCACTGTGTCCCGAAACCCAGCTGGTGTGGCCGAAGGTAAGACCCTATCTCATCTCTCACGGTGCGGCAACATAATTTAGGAGTCAAGCGGCGGATAGCACAGCCTACGGCTATAGGTCGCACACCCCCCTCCTTTTTCGAAATGGCGCATAAATTGGCACCATAAGTATATGGACAGACCTCTGGATTTAGCTGGCCACTAAGCAAAAAATTCCATAACTTAGTTAGGCTTTCCAGAAGCCGTAGGCCGTTGTCCCCTGCCGAGCTTGAGGTTAGCTCCTTTAAGTGCGCAGGGCGTATGCCGTCAAGACCCGCAGCTGAACCACTATGAAAGGTAGCGAGGGCCTGAACCACATCCCTGACTTCAACCGAGCACGTGGGAGTGGATCGATCAGGCTCGTGCGGGAACACCAACGGTCGGGACGGAGACGGGTGCTTTGATTGAAGGGCGGCTAGGGTTTCGGGGCCGTAAGGAGCCACCGAGTCTTCGGACATTAAAATACGAGCAGCGCCACGCAGATCACCCTCAAAAACCTTGTTTTCTATCGTCCTTATTACTGAAGGTGGCCTCGGGAACGCCGATTCCCCGCTGACATCATCCAACAAACAATCACGGGCGGAATCAATATTCCGTTTGACTTTGGTAGTAAGAATAACCGAATCCTGAGTGTCTGGAGCCTTCAAAGCTGCATATGCGAATATCAGCAGTGCAAACCAATTGGCTGTTTCGTTGTTTTCAATACGTTCATTAATTATTTCGCACATTCTTTCGGCCGCCATGTTTCTTGCTCCCTTCGGTATGTGGCGCAAAACCCGCACTCTTTGCCTAAGATTGGCAAGATGATTCAGATTACAATCAAACAGCTGCTGTCGAGGAGGTTGCGAATCGCCGATTCCACTACGCTGTTGGGTGGCAGATGAAGAGCCAGAGCGAACCACTTCTTTATGTACGCGCCCAATGTGCACCTTAAGACCATGTGAACCAAAGGTACGCAGAGAACTAGCGGGGCAGTGTGGACACGTCTGAGATATCTTATCCAATGATAACCATGATTCTCAAAAAATAAGAACATATAACATTTAACAAACAATATTAACGAAATCTGTTATGAACAAGTTACTTTGACAAGTTTTTGGTGTAAGTATATCTGGGGGCACGGCCGTGCCCCCACCAAGTCGACCAAAAAAGCGTCACGGCCGTACCATCCTTTTCTCGAAGCAATTCAGACCATTTTCGACCCCATTCGTTGTGGATAAAACTAGAAGACTGAAATTTTCAGTAACCATGCGGGCATATTATATAAGCATATTACACGTTTTAATTCAATTTGAACCAGTATTTTTAAGAAATTATAACGAGTCAAATTTCTTAATTTTGTCACTCACTGACTCAACGATCATCAAAATTCTAAGGCACTTCTAGCAGACCTAGAAGCTTCAAATTTGGAATATAAGTAGTGTTTGGTGTATGAATCAAGGAAAAACTAAAAAATCTAGAAAAGACCGCAAAGAAAATTAAGCCCATACAGCCAAGTCTTCAGTTAAATTTTTCAATATTGGCTTTATTCGTAACGATGTTTTATTACGGCAGTTATTATTATATTAAACTGTAGCTGAAGCTCAAGAAGTAGTACCGGAAAAGAGAAAACGGAAGGCTACCTACAAAAATAAAAAAAGTTCATAAGTCAGGGAGAGGGCTTTAAGAAAATTCGTTGCTGGTAGATATACATATACACAATAAGTAGAAGGTACCGAAAAGGAAAAAAGTAGAACTGTCTACAAAATACAAAAAGAAATGAGATCCCATCAAAAACAATACTTGACAAAAAAAACCATGTCTCGCAACTCAGTTGTTCTGCGGTAAAAAGTTGTGAGATCCATGTAATAGTCGGTTATTAATTTATTCAGTCTCTACTTGTAAGTCTCTACTTGTAAGTATGTAATGTTTTATATAAATATATTGAGACTTGGCCATCGCACTAAATAATTGAATTTACATGTGTTTTCAGGCGATTGAATTTACACGTGTTTTCAGGCGATGGCCAAGTCTCAATATATTTATATAAAACATTACATACTTACAAGTAGAGACTTACAAGTACAATTTTCAATTACCTATAAAAATATAATATGTAAAAGGCATACCATTCAAATCTCGAATAAACGCTTGACCTCAAACTCAAACTACAACCTATATAATATATACAAAATGATACATACAGGATACAAAATTGTATATCTGTGTCCAGCACAAATACACAGTTTTCACACATCAGTCTATATACAGCATTACCGTAAATAGCGCTTGCTAGTTCACTTCCAACATCATTGCTTGCTATGTTTTTGCGGTTTCTGAAGTCGGAAGCCGGTCATCGACGGTTCAGCGATTGCGTTGCCGAGGGACGTCAAACCACTTGTGTTGAATGATACACCGAAACTAGGTGGTGGTTGCTGCCAACAGGTTTCTTGTATAATTACTACAAAACCGAAGCGTCACCAACGGGGAACGCACACGGCGACAATGTGTTCCAGACGTAGGTGAACGGAGAAGGACCAGCCAACTGTTGTATGTTGCCTAATGCTTGTCTAGGATCTGACAAAACAGCACTGCCTTGATTTGAGTTCGTGAAACAAGATGTCTTCAACTTTTTCTTGTTGTCCTTAGATTCTCAAAGGATTTGATCTAGGCTACTGTTTGTTGATTTCACAGCGAACACAGTATTGTCTTGGAGTATGTACTTTCTTAAATTCCAATATTGCTCCTTTTGAGCTGCAACTTGCGCGCAGACCGCCTGCGATCCGGCAGCCAGTGCGACTAGGGACTCATGCATACGGCGTATGCCGAGGATTAGTTCTTGTTCAGAAACTTATTATGTTATATTTCATATTTATTAAAATTTTTACTAATATTTAAAACGAAAGTCTTAATTTTTGATTTTATACTGGCAACTGAAACGTGAATTTGGGGAATTTTGACATTTGTCAAAGTTGAAGTTTTTGACGTCATAATACTAAGGTGTCCATAATGTTTAGATTAGTTAATAATAATACTTTGGTAGTTGCCTTTTGCCCCCTTTTGCCTATGATGTGGCCGTAATAATAGGTTGCCAGATATTTAAATGAATATGAAAGATGGAAACCTATGTATTGTTTTAAAGAGAAATGTTTTTCGTTAAAGTAAGAAAATAATTTAGTTACAGATCTGACGTCATTCTAGTTACAGATCTGACACCGTGGGTAATGAATTTGACGTCATATATGCATTTGAGAGACTTGTGTGTGTGATTTCGATGGGGTATTGAATCTGTTCGTATCTCTGGTGCCAATCGAAAGGAAGGAGACCATCATATTAATATTTGAGATCCTTAGGTCTCGCACCAGCGTTGAATTTTGAGACATTTCGGCCCTAGAAATAATGTTTCGGTTTCTAGAGTCTTTTAAATCCATTTTTATCCGCCGAATGATTAGGAATTTTTGAGATTGTTGGGTTTTTTCAAGAAAGAAAGGAAATACATTTCAAACATATATATCTACAGAATCCTTGACCTTTTTAATAGCGTGTTTAGACTCATTGGGATCGTTTCAACGAGATATTTCCTGAGTGATGGTTCTGAGGGCCTCGGCGTGCAAAAGTACCTACGCAACTTGTCGCGCTTGGAACTTCTGTGGGATTTAATTATTTTGTAAATAAAGGCGGTTAGCTATCCAAATATGAATTACATTCTAGGTAGCTTTATTACTGTAATCAATGGGAGATTTGTATTCAAAAGAGTATTATACATAAAGGGAGCAAGCTGCTAATTTACTAAGGTGATTGAGATATCGATATTTGAAACTTTGATTTTTAGAGTTACTAACTGCTTCACAATTTATTTTGGAGGTGAGAAGCCTCCGTCGATTGATTATATTTTCTGCGGGTTGCCTGCTTTTAGTGACTCCCTTAAACTTCTGTTTGCTTGCTTCTACTTTTCTATCGAGGTGGATAGGAGTCGGGCTACTGCCGTTTATTTTTTTTATTTTTTAATTTGATGATTTAACAGTATTTCGTACAAATCCAACCAGTATTTTTGATGCTATTGCGAGTTGTACTACGCGGTGCCCACGCGAGACCTCATTTTCAGTGCTTAAGTTCGTGGTTTATGATCCCTTATAAATATTAAAATTACTTGTTAATAATGAATGTAAATTTATTTCAATCATTCATGTATGTTTTTTTATTATATGTTATTGACACGGACATACAGAAATCTTTATACTCATGTAAAAAAAGTTTACTTCAGTGTCACGGGTTAAGATAGGCTTAGAAAGTTTTGTTCGATCTTAGTCGAAAATTAAAAAGTTCCTGTTATGGTCTTATTTATCCTACGTAACTTTGTCACCCTAATCAGAAAGAGACAATATGGCACCCACTAAGGTCCTTGTTACTTTTTTCTTTTTAATTCGTTTTCAAGGTCAAATTTCTAGGACCTCGAAATTTCTTCGTACAGCTCATTCCAGTTGTACGAAGTACTTATTAGTTCCATGGAAAAATCAAGAAATGTTACAAAATGGACATTTTGTTAAAGTGGACATGTCCACTGTATAAAAATAACCACTTTATTGATTCTTTAAGAAGCGGGAAAATTAGTGTAATTACTGCTTGGGCTAAAGATTGAGTATTGGATTTATTATGACGTCGCATACTTTTGGTTATTTTGCGTATTTAAGTATACCTTTCTGCCAAATTTCACTAAAATCGGATTAGTAGTTTAACTATGTAACAGACATAAATCAAGTTTAAAAAAATAAATCCATTTCGCTCTGAAAATGACTATTACTATTAAATTAGTGGAAAATGACACCCATACAGATTTTTTTATGAAATATAAAAATAGACTTTATACGATTGCAAAATTTATGAACAAAATTTTATACGATTGAAGAACATGGAACTAATAAGCAAATAAAAAAAATATCTCGGTTTTTTTAAAGGGTGGAAAGGGAATGAAGATTGAAAGTTTGAATGGGTGTAACCAAAATTGGTTTCAGCAGAAAGCACGTATAAACCATCTCGAACGTTAATAGTATCTATAACACGAATTTGTAGTCTACGCAAGCGAAGCTTTGGGCGGTCGCTAATTGTAAAATAAAGGCCCCCGTCGTGCGTCTGTCTGTCTGAACGTAAGAAATTTAAAAACTACTGAACGGATTTTCATTGGTTTTGCCCATGATTTCGGAAAAAAATAAGCCGACTGGAAACTTTCATCAAAAACGTTGCTTTTCAATTCAATTCAATTTTATTGCGTTCCACAGTTTTTAGCATACATTTACCTTAAATAGAAAATGGACATGTTATGTCATTATTGTGGACCCTGTCATAGAGGGCACAGCAAACAAAAAAATTGATAAAAGAGAGGACGCCTTAAATCTACTAAAAATATTGAAACATCAAAATTCTTAAATACTTGCTAAAACTACACTTTATACGAGACCTACCTATACTAATTTATACACTTATTTGTTCTTTAACAATATTTATTTTTTTATTTATATTAATTTCTATTTTTTTATTCATGTATTTTAAAAAATATTTATATTATCAGTGTTTATATTATATTGTACGAATAAACTAAACCTCTAAATATTTATATTAATATATTTTTGTATTTATTACTTTAAAATTTTATTCCTATTAATTTATACGCATTAATTTGCTTACTTCCTTTGAGATATAACAAAACAATGTATTCGGGAATTGTTCCTCTTTTATAGGTCTAAAGAAAAGTCCAAGATGACATGTCTAATATTTAAGAATAGCTTACTATACTTATTTTAATATTTAAAAAAATGGTCACATATAATGTGATGATAATTGAAAAGTTATTTACACGGATACGGTATTAATCCTTATCAAATTAAAAACGTTAGTTACCATAAGCATTTCATGCACATTGTAATTGCGCTTTACACCATACAATTTAAATTAATATCTAAGGAGTTATCGCAAAATTAAGACTATCGCCCGACAACAAGTTTTAGATTCTTTATATATATATTTTTTACTTTTCCAAATATTCATAGAATTGAAAATTAAATATTGTATATTCAAAATACTCAAAGCAGGATGGACATATTTTATAGTTATATCTAATTAAATTCAATCCACACATTCGACGCAACAAGCTGTTGACACTACGACAAAAAAATAATATGCACATATGTTCTGCTACCCGTGCGAAGTCGGGGCGGGTCGCTAGTTTACAATACTTTTGTTTTTCTGCCATAATGAGAAGAAAGTAAACAACACACCAAATTATACTTATTCGAGTGATTGCGTGTCTGGTACCGACTCAGATCGCATGGCGGCGCATTCTTTCATAGGAGCAGGCAGATGGCACCGAATGACGTCACACCCGGTCTCAGCGACAGCGGTTGCGCGAATAATTTTAAAAATGTCTACCTTTGCCATTTTTTAAGATTTCAATAAAAAAAAAATCACTAATAGAATTTTCTTAGTCGGTAGAATAGATTTATAAAATAATAAAAAAAACATTAGACAAGCTCATTAAAGACTCTATCGGACATATAAGACGTTACACGTGGCCAGTGACGAAAATCGGCAAATTAGATGTTCGCTCCAGCCCTAAGTATTGGTTCTCCAATTCTGAAAGTGGGAATCTTGCGGCGATCGACCATAGACTGACTGGACATTTTTAAACATGACGAAAAACAACTTTTAATTTGACAAGAATCAGACAGACGGTTTTTCCAAAAAGACACAATTTTATATAGTATTAAAGATTAAATTTCTTCTTCTTATTAGAGGACAAAACAAAACTATGAAAATTAACGAATTTCGCATGACATATGCCACAAATAAATGGCTTCTCACCTGTGCGAATGCGTTTGTGTGCAATTAAATGAAGTGTGAAATTTACTTCAATTTCAATTAAATCATTTAATTAAACATAAACGCATATTATGTTTAATTAAATGATTTAACTGGGTGAATTTCGCATCACATGTGCCACAACTAAGTGGCTTTTCACCTGTGTGTATGCGTTTGTGTGATTAAATTACTAGGAACTGCAAATTTCGAATTACATATGTCACACTTAAATGGCTTCTCACCGGTGTGTATGCGCTTGTGGTGATTTAAAGCACTAAGTTGTACGAATTTCGCATCCATGTGCCACAACTAAATGGCTTCTCACCTGTGTGTATACGTTTATGTATTATTAAAGTACGTAATTCTGTGAATTTCGCATTACATGTGCCACAACTAAATGGCTTAATACCTGTGTGTATGTGTTTGTGAGTAATTAAATTACTAGAAACTGCAAATTACGCATTACATGTCACACTTAAATGGCTTTTCTCTCACCGGTGTGTATGCGCTTGTGGCGATTTAAAGCACTACGTTGTGCGAATTTCGCATCACATGTGCCACAGCTAAATGGCTTCTCACCTGTGTGTATGCGTTTGTGTCTGATTAAATAACTAGAACATGCAAATTTCGCATCACATGTGCCACAGCTAAATGGCTTCCCACCTGTGTGTATAAGCTTATGTATAATTAAACTATTTAAATGTGTGAATTTCGCATTACATCTGCCACAAATAAATGGCTTCTCACCTGTGTGTATGCGTTTATGGGTACTTAAAGTACTTAATTGTGTGAATTTCGCATCACATGTGCCACAACTAAATGGCTTCTCACCTGTGTGTATGCGTTTGTGTGAGATTAAAGTACTAGAAAGTGCAAATTTCGCATTACATATGTCACACTTAAATGGCTTCTCACCTGTGTGTACGCGCTTGTGACGATTTAAAGTACTAAGTCCTGCGAATTTCGCATCACATGTGCCACACTTAAATGGCTTCTCACCTGTGTGTAGGCGTTTGTGTCTGATTAAATAACTAGAATATGCGAATTTCGCATCACATACGCCACAACTAAATGGCTTCTCACCTGTGTGTATGCACTTGTGAGTAATTAAATTACCAGAACATGCAAATTTCGCATTACATACGTCACACTTAAATGGCTTCTCACCGGTGTGTATGCGCTTGTGGCGATTTAAAGCACTAAGTCGTGTGAATTTCGCATCACATGTGCCACAAATAAATGGCTTCTCACCTGTGTGTTTCCGTTTATGTATAATTAAACTATTCAATTGTGTGAATTTCGCATTACATGTGCCGCAACTAAATGGCTTCTCACCTGTGTGTATGCGTTTGTGTGAGATTAAAGTACTAGAAAGTGCAAATTTCGCATAACATACGTCACACTTAAATGGCTTCTCACCGGTGTGTATGCGCTTGTGGCAATTTAAAGCATTAAGTTTTGCGAATTTCGCATCACATGTGCCACAAATAAATGGCTTTTCACCTGTGTGTATGCGTTTGTGTGTAATTAAAGTACTAGGTTGTGCGAACTTCGCATCACATGTGCCGCAACTAAATGGCTTCTCACCTGTGTGTATGCGTTTGTGTGTGATTAAATTACTAGAACATGCAAATTTCGCATTACATATGTCACACTTAAATGGCTTCTCACCTGTGTGTAGGCGTTTGTGTCTGATTAAATAACTAGAATATGCGAATTTCGCATCACATGCGCCACAACTAAATGGCTTCTCACCTGTGTGTATGCGTTTATGTATAATTAAATGACCAGAACGTGCGAATTTTGCATCACACGTGCCACAACTAAATGGCTTAACACCTGTGTGTATGCGTTTGTGAGTAATTAAATTACTAGAAAATGCAAATTTCGCATTACATATGTCACAACTAAATGGCTTCTCAATGATGTGTATGCATTTATGTCCAATTAAATTACTAGATTGTGCAAATTTTAATTCAAACCTTTCATTATATAACGCTTTATTGCCACTATGTAAGTTTTTAAGTTTGATTGAATTACCAGAATGCATAAATTTCGCATTACATTCACATGTCGTTTTACTTGTATCCTCAGTGCACTCCAATTCCAATTTTGCTGAAGGCCTACCAATTGCAGCAACCTATAAACAAAATACTCACTTAAATAATGCCAATATACAGGTTGCACGAGACCAGAACATTACACACCTCAGTTCTGTGAAGGCCTGAGCTGGGTGGCACATATTGTTGGAGTATAGTAGGCCCTATCTCCAACTCATCTTTGATGATAGGCCCATCCTCATTCAGCTGCCTCTGCATGTCTACATCCATCTGCCAATCACATTGAAACTAATAATGAACACTTTAAATATGTCAAGAGATCACTTCAGTTTTTACTTTGAATATTATTGAATACTACTATGATCACTATTTGGAAATTTAACTTTCAAACAATGTTTATTTAATTAAAATGATTGAAAACACTAACGCCATTGGATTATATACACTTCAGTATTTGTTTAAAATAATATATATTTGTAGTACCTAGTGTTGGTATTTCAGAAATTCTGACAAAAAGTATTTGTGTAAAGGTAAAAAATTTATATGGGTGTCCTTCCTTTACACTAACCATTTGCAATGTTTTAATAATAATACTTTTAAGTATTGTAAGGCCTACAAATCCCCATGCCCCTGGGAAGAAATAACACGAACTAAGTAACCCTCAAACCACTGCCTTCTATAGTTACAAGCCATACTATTAGAATTGACAATGTCGCATCTAATGACCCTTTTCTCAAAACAACTTTCAATTTAAAGGTCATATTAGCTGTATTGAGCTTAGTTGTGAGTAAAAGAAATGAAATGTCAGCCTAACCATGGTACAGGCGTTATCATTCATAGGCTCCGATTTGATGTGTAGCTCTTCAACCTCATCACACTGCGTGCTCACTCTTGCGTCGGGCGATATCAAGACATTGAAAATGTCACATCGGTACAGCCGTACGGAGCATTTTCTCAATTTGGAAACTTGGTTCCTTGCAGGTTCAAATGTATAACTTTTGTTCTCTTCCATCTCATCCATAAGCATGATATACTTAAAAAATGATGAGTAGCCCGTGAGCAAAATTGGCAAATAAAACAATTGCCTTCCTGTAAAGATACATAGCTTCAGATAAAAATACTTTTGAAGCAAAGATTTACAATAAACTTTAAACAAACAAACAACAAAGTTCATCACAAATAATAATGATACATAGGAAATCCCACACAGCGTCATCTAGTCCCAAAGTCCCAAAATCCCAAAGCAAGTCTATATGCCGTTGGTATGTCTAATAAATAAATAAATAAAAAAGTATTATGTTTGTGTTATGGGCTACTAGACAACTGATATACATACTTGAATAATCTTTTTTTTATATAATAAATATTTTATACTCATACCCGGAACGAAATAAACATGTTCATGCACACAAGTATTTGTCCGGGCGGGAATTGAACTCGCAACCCTTGGCTCAGCAGTTAGAGGCTCTAATCACTCGGCCAACCGGTCAGTCAAATATTGTAAATATGAAACTCGAAAGTTATTTAATGGCAAGAATTGTCTGAATATTATAAACAAATCATCAAAGGACACGGTCAGAAGTGGCCTTTGAACTCCGACAAGTACAGTATATATTTCAATAAAAAGCTTATTTATTGGGTTATTTAAAAATACTTTAAAAATATTTTTTGGTGCCAGCGTTTTTTATTAAATGTTATTCGTATATTGTATGTTTGTTTCATATTTTACACAAAACGGAACGCATCAATTTATGTACTACGCTTTTTATTCTGTGATAATTTATATACACGCCTTTTATTCTGTGACATATCTTTTTTGATTGATATTCAATTGTTATGTCATTGTGAAATTGAATTAACAATGAACAAGACATTCATATTATTTAAATGCTGTGCAATACACCATAAAACATTAACAGGACTAAATAGTGGTGGAAGGAATTTTACCCCCAATTCGAAAATCGTAAGTATACTATTTTTCTATTAGACTTTTACATTATTTTAAAACAAGTACACCACCGATTATATATTTATAAAAATATACTAGTACATTATAATTTTTGTTTACAGATCTATGGAAAAGGAGCTATATGTTTGTCACAAAGTACTAAAATTGATAACTCTACACTAGGGTATTTGATATAAAAGCAGAAAACACCATAATTAAGAGGAAGGAAGAGCCCTTTGTGTTTATTTTTAAAATACCTTTCACATACCTTTGCTGAAGTAGTTAAAGCTAAAAATATTTTTGATTACCTGACTGTTAGGAAAAATAAGATTGTATTCTGATTTTTTTTAAGAATATAGAAAAGAAAACGTACATATGAATAAAGTGACAAAAGAACAAGATGTTTTATTATTTTCTATAATATTTCGAAAAAAGGTGCATTAAACAGGGTATTTACCGAAATATTTACTACCAAAGAATATACAAATGTTACTTAGTTGAGTTTGTGCTTAGTTGTAGGATATTATCTAAATATATTTTATATAGAGGGACATTCCAAAATTCATTAGCTAAGGGAGAACCAGAGTGATACAAGTGACCTTATAACAGTGCAAATTGTCACTTGAAATAGTCGGCAATAGGCATTCCTGTAAGTAGCAAGCTAACGCCAAACCTTGAAATGTTAATAGAAAAGAATGTTATTTTTGCATTTGGATCAGCTTGCCATGAAGGATTTATTTTTCTCGGAATAAAAGTCACTTGGATCACAATGGTTCTCTCTTACACAACTATTAAAGTAATACTTTTTCTATACCCACTCTATTTATCGGTTAACACACTTTACATATTGTATTTCTTTTATTCTGCTTATATTTGTTTTTTTATTTTATTTGCTTATAAAATGAATAAACTAAAAATATATCCTTTTGAAATATCACTCCTTAATGAAAATTAAATTAATGCCACTGAATTATGTATGATTTTTTAAGTAAATCCTAAAGTGAATAGGTAGAGATCGCATATTTCCAATTGCTAAGTCTTGACATCTTTCGTTTCATTCATTTGATGATTCTTTTGTGAGGGTATAACCCGACCTAAAATGTGTACCTTATAACACGACTTATTTTAATACAATAACTCCACAGAGTGTCTGACTGGAGCTCGTACAGTATTGACGTGTATTTAATTAACCCCAACCTTGAACGTCATATGGCGACCCTGCCAATTGGAGTCCGTCAATCGGCCGGCGTAGCCGCATGGCACGTCCGGCCGACCGAAGCCGAAAAGGCAATGTAATAGTACGATAGTTTTATGAGTTTTATACACTAATTTGAAAAGTAATCAACTAAAAATTAAATAAATAAATAATTTGTTTTAAAATCAAAGTGAGTGAGAATGAACCTTGCGGTCCACGCACGCAATGAGTAAGTTTTAAGTTAATTACACTTAAAAAAAAAAAATTATGCCTGAATATGAGCAACAAGAAGAAATTTCGATAAAGAAATATTTGATAATAATTGCATTGGTTACAATTTGGATATCAATTGAAATATATATTCTATTGAAAATTTACGATGGCATAACATTTAATTTACTACAAAAATTTATAATGAAGTAATCGCAAACGCTACATAACAATAACAGTATGGGAGGTCAATCAAGTAAATCCGACCCCATTATCATAAATGAAAACTCAAATATTGGAGCAAATTTATTAAATCAAGTTGTGGAAAAACACCAAATTTCTTTTTCTATGCAAATAATTATTCTTACAATATTGTGCATTATTTTAATCGTTTATTGCATAAGGAAACTAAAAGATTGTTTTGAGAAGAAAATCAATAAGGAAATAAGTAGAGCTGCAATAGAAAGAGTTCGTAATAGATTCTCAACATGCACTCGAGGTCCTGAAAAGGATATGGAACCTTCATCAAGTATTGTTTAAAACCAATATTTTGTATCAACATTGCTAATTATTAAACCTCATATCAAGAAGCATTCGTCACACAGCGATGACATCATCGGTCAAGAATGCATGCGACTTCCTGTGAACGGGCAACACACAATGGTATTGCATAGATAAGCAACTCCGTTCCCACGAGAACGCTACCGACGAACACTTCAGGTTAAGCGTATTTTTAATATTAATGTATTTTTATGATATGCAATATGAACAATTTAAGTTTCTTTGTGTAATTTTTAATTTTGTGTATACTACTTTTTAATTTTATATAATTTTTATGGCTGAAAGTTTATTTTTAAGTCTGTATAAGCAGATAAAAGAGATACATGATACTCTTTCAAAACTAGGTCCAAAACGTCGAGCAGAACGTAAAGAATATGTTTGTAACTATATTACAAAACTTATTTCACTATATGATGATTTTAAAAAATTATTACGAAATGTAACAGATCTAAATGACGACATATTATTATTAACACAAAAAATCGACACCTTGTTTGACAAAACTATATTATTTTCTAGTGAAAAGTCATCTATCAGCGTAAACATGACTGACACAACGGAAAACATGACTCGATTTGACATAAAAGTAGCAACTTCTTTGTTTCCTATTTTAGATGGATCTAATGAAACCGCAGAAAAATTAATAGACGCTATCGAAATGTACGAAACATGCATCGATACATCTCAAATTCACTTGTTAATTAATTTTGTGCTGAAAACACGGTTAGATAAATTTTCAAAACTTAAATTAAATTCTAAATATGATACAACTATCGACTTAATAAATGACATAAAAAAGTTTCTTATTACAAAAAAATCAGCAAATACTTTACAAAATCAGATTAGCCACATAACGCAAGAAAATAGGTCTATTAGTAATTATGGACATAAATCAGAGCAATTATTTACGGAATTGACCATCTCACAAACAAACGGAGAAGAGGAGGCATACAAAATTTTAAGTCCGATAAATGAAAAGTACGCAATCAAAAAGTTTAGTGACGGGTTACGTAACAAACGGCTAGGAACAATTATTTCTGCACGTAATTACAATAACTTAAAAGACGCTATTCAAGGAGCAATGGATGAGGAAATTTCAGACAACGCTACGTCATCTAGTTATACCCTCACACTTTTATAGGGTACACTCTTAACATGGTGTTTTTTCATTGTTTTTGATTTCATAATGGTAAGCCACTATCTACATTTATTTTATGTTATGCTACCACACTAAGTTGAATATATACTGGTGGAGCAAAGTCACTGTTGCTTTTGACCAGTTTCAAAACAAATCGTCCAGTCCAAAACGCTAAGCACAACGGGAGTCCAAAATGAATAGCAGGTGTCAAATATTAGATGTATAATGTTGAATTCAAAACAAAACCCGGGTCGGTTAAAAAATAACACTAGGAGAAACAACAATTTCGAAAAGTCTTTCTAAAGCTACGAAAAGATACTGACATTTGGGATTTCGGTCTTGGTTGGATAAATATTTTCAGAGATGGATGTTTCGATGCTCGATCTTCTATTTTTTGAATCGATTTTCAGTACACTAGATCGATTCAGATATCGCCGTAAAACATAGAGATTGAATGTCGATTTTTCTACCATTCAGGCGGTGTAAATAATTAGTTATCCATAGCGATTGCAAATAAAAACTATCTAATCATATATATATTATTCTTCAACTAAATTGATTTTCTTGAAATAGTCCATACGTTCATCCTCAATTATGAAAATATACTTTACAATATACAAAAATTGCCGACTACATATACAACTTTTTGAAGGAAAAAAAAGATTTTATTCATATCGATCTTTTGTTCCTTGGTTTTTTTTTTTGGGGCAATCTCAGAATCCCCGATTCGAATCGATTTTCATGATCGATATCTTGACTGAAAATTGGAATCCCTAATTGACATCTGTCATGACACATGGCGGCGGTGTTAGTGTTGCCAATATATTTTTTTAAACTTCCACTGCATTTTTTAAAATCAGTTATTTAAAATTAATGCTGGTGATGAAAAACTATTTTTAATGCTTGATAAAACCCATAATTTATTTAATATCTGAATCGATCTAGTGTACTGAAAATCGATTCAAAAAATAGAAGATCGAGCATCGAAACATCCATCTCTGAAAATATTTATCCAACCAAGACCGAAATCCCAAATGTCAGTATCTTTTCGTAGCTTTAGAAAGACTTTTTGAAATTGTTGTTTCTCCTAGTGTTATTTTTTAACTGACCCGGGTTTTGTTTTGAATTCAACATTATACATCTAATATTTGACATCTGCTATTCATTTTGGACTCCCGTTGTGCTTAGCGTTTTGGACTGGACGATTTGTTTTGAAACTGGTCAAAAGCAACAGTGACTTTGCTCCACCAGTATATATTCAACTTAGTGTGGTAGCATAACATAAAATAAATGTAGATAGTGGCTTACCATTATGAAATCAAAAACAATGAAAAAACACCATGTTAAGAGTGTACCCTATAAAAGAATCATCAAATGAATGAAACGAAAGATGTCAAGACTTAGCAATTGGAAATATGCGATCTCTACCTATTCACTTTAGGATTTACTTAAAAAATCATACATAATTCAGTGGCATTAATTTAATTTTCATTAAGGAGTGATATTTCAAAAGGATATATTTTTAGTTTATTCATTTTATAAGCAAATAAAATAAAAAAACAAATATAAGCAGAATAAAAGAAATACAATATGTAAAGTGTGTTAACCGATAAATAGAGTGGGTATAGAAAAAGTATTACTTTAATAGTTGTGTAAGAGAGAACCATTGTGATCCAAGTGACTTTTATTCCGAGAAAAATAAATCCTTCATGGCAAGCTGATCCAAATGCAAAAATAACATTCTTTTCTATTAACATTTCAAGGTTTGGCGTTAGCTTGCTACTTACAGGAATGCCTATTGCCGACTATTTCAAGTGACAATTTGCACTGTTATAAGGTCACTTGTATCACTCTGGTTCTCCCTTAGCTAATGAATTTTGGAATGTCCCTCTATATAAAATATATTTAGATAATATCCTACAACTAAGCACAAACTCAACTAAGTAACATTTGTATATTCTTTGGTAGTAAATATTTCGGTAAATACCCTGTTTAATGCACCTTTTTTCGAAATATTATAGAAAATAATAAAACATCTTGTTCTTTTGTCACTTTATTCATATGTACGTTTTCTTTTCTATATTCTTAAAAAAAATCAGAATACAATCTTATTTTTCCTAACAGTCAGGTAATCAAAAATATTTTTAGCTTTAACTACTTCAGCAAAGGTATGTGAAAGGTATTTTAAAAATAAACACAAAGGGCTCTTCCTTCCTCTTAATTATGGTGTTTTCTGCTTTTATATCAAATACCCTAGTGTAGAGTTATCAATTTTAGTACTTTGTGACAAACATATAGCTCCTTTTCCATAGATCTGTAAACAAAAATTATAATGTACTAGTATATTTTTATAAATATATAATCGGTGGTGTACTTGTTTTAAAATAATGTAAAAGTCTAATAGAAAAATAGTATACTTACGATTTTCGAATTGGGGGTAAAATTCCTTCCACCACTATTTAGTCCTGTTAATGTTTTATGGTGTATTGCACAGCATTTAAATAATATGAATGTCTTGTTCATTGTTAATTCAATTTCACAATGACATAACAATTGAATATCAATCAAAAAAGATATGTCACAGAATAAAAGGCGTGTATATAAATTATCACAGAATAAAAAGCGTAGTACATAAATTGATGCGTTCCGTTTTGTGTAAAATATGAAACAAACATACAATATACGAATAACATTTAATAAAAAACGCTGGCACCAAAAAATATTTTTTAAGTATTTTTAAATAACCCAATAAATAAGCTTTTTATTGAAATATATACTGTACTTGTCAAAGTTCAAAGGCCACTTCTGACCGTGTCCTTTCCGGCTTTTAATACGACACAATGCAACAATTTTGAGTTATGCTGCGACAAATTTATCTCTCAACTCTACGACAAGCGATAAAGGCATACGATAGATTTTCGAGAGTACGAACGAGAGAATACGAACGACAAAACAATACTAATACGACGTACACGAAATTTTGTTAGTTCTCTCTACTACCTTCGAATAAACTAATAAAATTTTAATGTTTTTATTTTGCCGCGAAATATTTGAATCTAAAACTAAACAGCCATAAAACAAAAATAGCCCCTATTTTCACTGGACCCACACCTCGAAACTATATATACTTGCTCTATTTACTAATCTGTTAATAAGTATATTTTATTTATAATTTTTAAATGGTGACATCAGTAGCGTCTCCATTTTACTGTGGTCAGGTTGTTCTTTGACATAGATCTCCTCCCAATTACTCCAGCTCCATCTGTTCTGTGCAAACTTTTCTCCATCTTTTTGATAGGTTATCTTTCCCTCTTTCAATCTTTCTTCCTTTTTGTCATTTCTCATCCCCGGGGTACTAAGTGGTCATATCTTTTGTCTAACACCATTTTAGTATTCTTTTTTTTATCATGTTGGTGACTTTCATAATGTTTCTATTTTACATGATACTCTATTTGTCTCAATTTTATGTTCAACATGCCTGTCTTCATGTAGTTCCGAAATACTTTTTGCTATTTGATTGGGTGAATGACCAGGTCCGGCAGTCATACAACAAATTAGGCTAAGGTAAATGCACAATATGCACATGTTGAAATTTATATTTTTCTCAGAGCTTAATATTGATGGATTTATCATAATTTCTTTTAGAAACTAGCACCGTGACCAACTGTTGAAAACTCTTCTATTTACTTCTTTACACATCTGTTGTATTGGTGACATGATTTCACATATATATATATATATATATATGTATTCGTCTACATTCTCTATTTCTTGATTTCCTATGTAGAGATTTTCTTTGTCCCCATTTGTTACTGCTTTAATTTTTGAAAAATTCAATGGAATACATCATCATCATCAGCCCGTGTCTCTCCACTGCAGGATATAGGCCTCTCCCAAGGCTCGCCACCACACACGGTCCTCCGCCTTTCGCATCCAACTACCCCCGGTATGGTGCTTCAGGTCATCTGTCCACCTGGCCGGGGGGCGTCCAACGCTTCGCTTTCCGGTACGTGGCCTCCATTCGAGCACTCGTCTACCTTATCGGTTATCCGTTCTACGGCAAATATGACCGGCCCATTGCTACTTCAGCCTGCTGATCGCTTCGGCTATGTCGACAACTTTAGTTCTTTAACGGATTTCAGTGTTTCTGATTTTATCCATCAAAGAAACACCGAGCATAGCCCGCTCCATAGCACGCTGAGCGACTTTGAATTTATGGATCAGTCCTGCCGTGAGAGTCCACGTTTCGGCACCGTACGTCATTGTAGGTAGGACGCATTGGTTGAAGACCTTGGTCTTCAGACATTGTGGTAGTGGCGACGAGAACAGATGACGAAGCTTCCCGAAAGCAGCCCAGCTCAGCTGAATTCTTCGGTCGGCCTCTTTGTTGAAGTTGTGTTTGCCTAACTGAAGTCTGTCCTAAATAGACAAAGTCTTGCACAACTTCTAGAGTCGCACCCTCTACGGTTACCGGTCTCGGAAGAATATGTTCGTTGAACATGACTTTCGTCTTGTCCAAGTTCATCGCGAGCCCCACCCGCCGAGAGGCGACATTGAGGCCGTTAACCATTCCGCTGAGCTCCTCCAGCGACTCTGCCATGATGACTATGTCGTCAGCAAATGGAATACATGGTTTCTATTAAAGTAAACGAGAAAAATATAGCAGCGTACACGCATACGACGAAGCAAACGTGCTTAGCGGGGCAGGGGCACTGCATGTCGCCACCTCCCCAATTATTGTCGTGTTGTAGCAACGCTATTAAAGAATATTGTTGCTCCTGTGTGACAGGAATGAGAACCATAGGTGCTTGTGCACATATTGTTACTGCCATAATATGCTACTTAAGGTTATGCAGACACCTGGATAATTATTCAGGTCCTGCGAGTGCTTGAGAGACATAAGCGCGTCTCGCATTCTCCCTTTGCCATCACTCATTTGTACAGTTGTAATATGTGAATAACAATAAAAGGAATACTTATAAATGAAATGTGACAACTCAGTTTTTTCCTTCAGTATTACTTACGTGAATGATCATAGCACATGATGGCATTTTTCCTTATTAAAATTAATATTTTATCGTAGCTCTAACATGCGCTGTTGCTAAACATACACTTGAACTAAGTGTAGTTCTGGTAAAGCAGCATAAGTATGTTCTAGAGACTACCTGGTAGAAATTTTAACAACCATGCAAAATTTTTGTAGATGTTAGGCATCACCGATGGACCTCATCACGTAAATAAAAAATATAGTAAAAAAACTAAAAATCTAACTGCTAAAGTGAATTTAAAAAAACAAACCCATTACCAATGACATGAATTCGCTCCTTGTATTGACATAATTAAAAGGTTGACTATTGAAAGACGGAATAGATTTCAACATTAAAATAAATTGAAAACACTAAATATGTTAAGGACTTCCTAACCTAACTTGGTAACAAGTGAAAATTTGTTTTGCGAGCCATCGTTCGAGGATTCATTTTATGTTCGTAGTGGGGTGAAATCATCGATTGTTGGAATGGTAGTCGGAGTGCCCATATATTTGGTTATTAATGTATTTTTTTTTAACTAAATAGTGGAAAAGCAACCTACCTAGACCAAATTTCTTTTAAACATTATTTTACGTACCAAACCTAAACAGTTGAGACTTATTAGAAGAGTGGCTGGCCGTTTAATGTTAGCTTCAAGTGTTTTGAGTTTGAAGGCTATCAAAAATGTCTTAGTAACAGGTTTAGTTCCAATCAAACTTTATGGCGGATGTGAACATAGGCACAAGCCGCGTCGCAGTAACCAGTTTTAGGTGTAGCGGGATGCAGTGGAGCGAGGGGTAGAGTTGTATTCCGATCTACCATAAAGTTTGAGGCGAACTATATGTATTACTTACTCATTTTTAAATTTTATTTTTTATCCGCATTTCTAAAAATTCTAAAAGTTGGTTTAATCTTTTCATCTCGCCCCCCTCTTTCTCATTATTAATACTCTTAGGGTGGTAGTTTTAGAAAGCCAGCCTGCATGCTGTGTGATCAGTCACTTTTTAGTTATTGTAAGTAGGTGAATCCAACTACCATCTAATTATTTGTTATCTTACATATTTTATTATATTGAAAGTACTGATTAATAAAAACATATGTGGGAACGGTTGCCAATTAACTTTAGATACTTAAAGATTCCAAATGGTCCTTCATAATTATTGTGAGATACCTTTTCAATGATCCTACTCTACATAATTCATTGATTTTCATTTATTTAATATTTCATCTCTAGAACGCTTCATAGGAATAAGTTCAACATACAAAACGATCAGGGTAGCGCTTTCCAATGTAGCCTGCTGAAAAGTAACAAAATATTTAATTAGGCTTATGAGGAAGGGTTGTAGGAACCTCAAACAGTAAATATTTTTTTAAGGAAATGAAAAAAAAATTATAAGACTTATTTAGTGGCTCATCGCTCTGCTACGCTTCGCTTCTCGCATTATCATAAGCAAACCATAACCTAACCTATTGTTTTTGTAATGGTAGACCATCAACCTATCTTAGCCAGATTTCAAATTGATCATTTTTATGAACATAATTTTCATCAGGCAACAATGGAAAGCCAACCCACGATCAGCCCATTAATGACCCACTTCAGGGTTTAAGCCTCCCCTCGGTATGAGGTGGCTTAGAGCTTAATCCGACCCGCTGCTCCAGTGCGGGTTGGTGGATTTTAACGACTGCCATCCGGTGACCTCCATCTATTGATGGAGATCACTATGGGGGTGATATTGATATAGCTTCTAGCAATTAGCGATTACCTACCGGTTAGTTGATGGTGTTTATCGATCATTGGTAGTGGACTGCTGAAAACACTATAATTTTTATATAGGAACTTACCTTTTTTTGTAGTAATTAAATAATAATCTTTTTTTGCAATTTTCCACTACCTATTGTTACACAATGGTTACACATGTCATAATCACAAGTCATAAATGTCATAATCCTACTCTACTTATTTTGTGTCATAATCACAGTCATAATTTGTCATATGAATACGAACACAGGACGAATTAATATGAATGTCGAGTCAATTTCAGTCAATATAATGATTTATCCTGTGGCTATAACAATAGCTGGGAGTGGCTGGGAGCTGGATTTCAAACGAAGTTATCTCTTGGTAATGTTGCTATGTACTGACACTTTGCCCATAATTAGGGAATAATAGAGTTACTTAGAAATCTGTTGATTTTTGAATTAGGTTAAGGTCATTGGCAGTTAAACTAGAAATAGAAGGCGTGTGATGTTCAGATTCCGGGTATTGGAAAATGATTTTATACTTGTAATTTTTCAACTTAAGTTATATTATTTAAAGAAGGCAGTGCATAAAAATCGTTTGATTCATTAGCTGTTCGGAAAAAAAATAAACAGATATGGCAACACTGCTTGTTAGTTGGCCACATAGTTTGCATTATTAATGATGTAAAATACGTAACCTTTACTTGCATGTGTTGATTTAAAAAGAATGACTTATTTTTGTAAATGTCTTCAGCACTGACTTTATGGTCATCAGTGGGGCCACAGACTGGGGCTCTCTTAAGTTGGCGGTCGAAAAATATTTTTGTTTTTTTACTTATTCGTTTGTTCTTGATTGTTCGATCAAATTCATTGTTTGTTCGTTTTTCAATTTTTTATAAACAATATTTAAAAATTCTTTCTCAAGTTGGCACTCAAAAGAATTTTTTTAAATATTTTTTTTCTAATTCGTTTGTTCTTGATTGTTCGATCTAATTCATTGTTTGCTCGTTTTTTTAATTTTTTATACAATACTTAAAAATTTTAGACAATATTTAAAAATTTTAGCAATCAATTGTGAACCATAAAAACGATAACTAAAGTGGCTGAATTTGATATGGAATTAAGAACTAGTTGCACGTTAATGAATGACATAAAATCTGACCAAATATTCGGTTGCGTTATTCAACAGTCCTCGTTCAAAGATGCTTTATCGAGACCAAAAAAAAAAACTTTGGCAACTGTCGTCTGTCACAACACGCATGACACACTACACACTAGGCGCGTCAATCGCAGTTATTCGTTTGAATCCATGCATTCAATTAAAATTTAAGGACGCAACACAAAAAGTGACAGCTCGAAAATAGGTTTTACTTGACAGCTTGCTTACTACTACACGCGCATCTGCATCAGAGGCAACATAAACTTGGCGCTATACCAGAACTAATTAGTCTTGATCATTATTATTTTTATTTATTTAAGAATTAGTTTTCTTTTATGTCAGGTTTTTAATGTTGCTTTATTTTATATAATAACTAAGCGATCCGCCCCGGTTTCGCACGGGTAGCAGAGCCATAATGTTCTTACGGTCGTAGTGTCGTATCAGCTTGTTGTGTCGAACATGTGGACTGGATTTCATTAGATTTAAATGTAATGCAAATTCGTCCAACTTGGATTATTTTTAATGTATTTTATTTCGAATTTTATAAATATATGAAAAAGTAAAGAATGAATATACGTAAAAACAAACTAAAATATTTCTTTGTATACAACATTGATAACTTCAGCCTAACCACGCGTGTCGCGTCGTCCGGTAGGGCTCCTAAGATATTGATTTAAATTGTAGAATACAAACGGCAATATAATGTTCATGAAATACTGAAGGTAAATATCGTATTTAATTTGATAAGGATTAATACCATATCCGTATACATTGTTTTCCATTCACCTCATCATATTACATCATAAAAATAGTATAGTAAGCTATCCATAAAAGATAGATATATGCCATCGTGGACTTTTCTTTAGTCCTATAAAAGAAACACAATTCCTCCATACATTATTTTCTTATATCTCAAAAGAGTTAGGCAGCATTTTCGATGAAAGTTCCCAACTGGCTTGATTTTTTTCCGACTTCTTCAACAATAATCGTCATATTTCAACAAATTTTCTCTTGAATCACTCTGTCCATTGACGTCAATAATATGCCAATCCGTTCGGTACTTTTTGAGTTTGTCGCGTTCAGATAGACAGACAGACAGACGGGGCGGGGGACTTTATTTTATAATATGTAGTGATAACAATAATACCTGGGACATCCCACACAGTGCTATCTAGTCCCAAACTAAGCAAAGCTTGTGTTATGGGTGTGGGTTAAGATGTCTTTTAAAGTTCCATAAAAAAAAATTATTAGACAATACTATACTGTGCCACAGTTATCGTATGAGGAGTTTTGCAATACGAGTGCATTTTGTTTGTGATACGTGGCGATGGCGAAACCGAGGTCCCATTGAATGAGGTGACCTTTTCATTTCCCATTTCGTCAAATTCTACTATTTTTGATTCTGGACCGATTGTTTTTAAAATCAATGTCTAAGAGTCTGTATGGTCTTCGATCACGAATCTGTGCTCAGAACTAATAAAAATTACTGCTTTTGAAACTGTTTTTCTTTTTGAACTGCTTTCTTTCAAAATCGATATCTATGGGTCCATGTGGTCTCCCTTCACAAATCTGCGGTCAAAACTGAAAATAGTGTCTGCCATTTTGAACTTCTTTCTTTCTGGGCCTAACACTACTAAAATAAAGTCTGTTTCGTATAGATTAAAATTTTATTATTATTTGGTCCACATTACAAAAAAAAAAAACAAGTCTGTATGCGTTATTACAACAACGATTAATATTTTTGTCATTACAGTTACTATTAATACGTTCTTTATGACACCGAAACTTGTACCGTAATGTTGTATTTTACAGTACTAAGTCTTTTTACTTTACACCAATCACAAACGAGCATTCTGTTTGCACCGCTCGCTCCCTTAGCTCCCACCATCATTTATTTCTATAAATAGAGAAACCGCGCGAACACCCCTGTTTTGACTAACTTGCCCTTCAAATTTAACGATCATTCAGACCGCCTTCTAAAAACATTATAGTTTAAAAAACTACGAACTTTCCCTTTAATACCAAATGGATCTATAAAGAAGAAAATAATTTTTAGAATAAGAATAAAGTTTTAATGAGGGAAAATAATGTTATTGTGACAAAACGTGGGGTGCCCTTTAACAGTTGTTTTAAATATTTCATTACACTCCACGATTTTTCACAATAACATTAATTCAATATTTTTATTTACTTATTTTATTTTTTTAAGTTCGATTGTCTATCAAAGTGTAATTTATAAATTTTTTTTAACATATTTTTTTTTTCTTTTTTTAGTCTTAATATTTTTAAACTACATTCCATCAAAATTTAGAAACATAAAGGTGGAACTCACAATTACCTATAAAACGATGAAATGATACAGACCGATACAAAGCTTTATGTCGGTGCGAACCTAACCACTGACGAGTTCCCTCGTAAACAAATTATCCTGGTGCAACATCAGTTCATGGTGAAAGTCATGGTTAACTTTTAGAATCCAACCTATATACAAAGTTTGTATTCGTGTAATTAACCGTTGAGGAGTATCCTTGAGAGGAAACAATCCTGGCTGGAGCATCAGGTCATGTTTATCCATTTTAGTGTATTGTCATCGAAGTTACATACGTATTTTGAATTTCAGCCCAATACCTTCAGTAGAAGTGGGTGGTAATCGCGTTTAAAGATTCCATTATATTCAAACAAACATACAGGTGTAACTTATAAAAGCATATTAAAATGAAAATGAGCAGCGACTTTTTTTGTGATTTTTTTGTTTTTTTTTTAATATATTTTATCTTAAATTTACTTACCTACTTCGCTGTTGCCCCATTTGGAAATTTCTAAATTAGATGTCACCATTGACAACGCTCTTAAATTCCAAATTGTGGTCATTAATAACATAACTTTCAGCGAACAAGTTTGGACCCAAGCCTCTTTACCAATGAGGTACGGCGGCTTGGGAACCCGCAAAATTTTAAGTGTCTTTACCGGCTTTCCTATCTTCGATCCATAGTACTTCTGACCTTGCTGATAAAATTCTTGAAGCCCTTGTGGCAATAAACTGCAAGATAGCGTATTTAGATGAAGCTACGAATACCTGGCTAGTTGGACCGAGTCTAAATTTACCGTTCACGCCTAACATTCAAAGGGCCTGCACCGCATCCTTGGCTTCCCTTAATTCATTAATAGAAGTAGCTACTGGTAGACAGCGCCAAATTGCTGGCAGTGTCTAGGCCTCGGCCAGAGTCTGATCACTGATTTCATTTCTACCCGTTCCCCAAAACAGGCACTTTTATCGACCCTAATACCCTGCGCGTAACGGTCGGTCTTCGACTCGGGGTTAAGATCTGTACAGATCATCGCTGTATTTTTTGCGGAGTTGCTGTTGGACGGCCTTGGCCACCATGAACTTGCCTGCTTTTCCGGCGCTGGCCGCCTCTCCCGCTACGCCACACTTAACGACATACTGAGAAGAGCTCTCGTCAGTGCCAATGTCCCGGCGAAACTCGAGCCACGTATCATTCGAGACGATGGAAAACGGCCTGATGGTATGTCATTAATACCCTGGGGGACGGGCCGTGCGCTGGTGTGGGACGTTACCTGTGTCGCCACACTGGCTATTTCCCGGCAACCGCTAGGAAAGCCAGTGTGGCGGCGGCGGTGGAGGCTCGTGAGTGTCAGAAAGTGGGTAAATACAGTTATCTCGGCTCTTCATATGACTTCGTTGCATTTGGCTCTCGGGCCATGGGGCAAGAGCACATGAGCTCTTCGCCGAACCCAGCAGAGATTAAGTTAGGCGATGGGTGACCCTCGCGCAGACGGTTTTCATGCGCAAAGGATTTCCATTGTCATTCAGCGCAAAAATTTCACCTGCGTAGTGGGCTCTATTCCACGAGGATCCAACTTTTTACATATGTTTTAATTTAATATTTTTATTATAAAAAATTTATTAGTCGTTAATGTATATATACATATACTGTATGATTGTATATACAGTGTAAGATTTTTATTTTATGTCTAATTGCTAAGCTATCTGCTTGGTAACAAAAAAAATTAAAACTAATTTAATTCATAAAATAATATTATAAATTTATTTACAGTTAGGTCTCAAGATTGGGTTCAACTTTAGCATACGTACATTATTCGGATGGAAAAGAAAAAAGTTATACACCCGACCTATCGCTAGCGCTGCTCACAGCGAACTAAAACACGATATCGTTTTCGCTTGTCAATGAACTGTCAGCTCATACAAAATAGTATGGCGAAATTTTGATGAAATCGCATATTATTGATAATTTTTTTCTGCCACTTTTACGTTTATTATCCAAACTTCCTCTAACAGAAAGAAGGAATGAAGTAGTAGCAATATTTAAATGATTTTTTAATCTCAAAAAAACTTGTGATGATGGTGTAATATGTACCGAAAAATGTTCATTTTCCGAGATTTCGGCAAAAGTGGGTTATAAAATAATGTTTTTTCATTGTGAAAGAGTGAAAAATATGCAAATGTTTTCTGACACGATTGTAAATTAAGAACTATTCTTTATTTCAGCATCAGGTTTATAACGATATACCTTTCCAAACTTCCTAAAAATGTACCTAAACATGCCGTTATTTTGTATATGCCCCCTTAAATAATTAAATTAATAATAAAAGAAACCCCGAAACAAAAAAACTACCTAACCTTTAAAAAGTGTGAAATAATACAAGTTTGTTCATTGTCAAATGATTTTTGATCGATAAGGGCGTCTGGGACCACTATTAGGTATTTTAAGTTTATTTAACGGTACCAGACGTCTTTAAGGATCAAAAATCATTTGACAATGAACAAACTTGTATTATTTCACACTTTTTAAAGGTTAGTTTTTTTTTTGTGTCGGGGTTTTTTTTTATTTTTTATTTAATTTTTATTTCAAATTTTTTAAACTTAGTTATTTTGTTAAACCAATTCATACATGATTAGACAAAATAATTATTTTCAAGTTTTTAGTTTTCATTTTAGTTAATATTCTTCATTCCCTTTCAATATAGTGTACATTATTCTACTAGTCAAGCCATTTCATTTATTACCCATATTGAGGGATTTGTAAAAAAAATAATTGATTCGCTATTTTGTAATGGCGGCCATCTTAGATTTAAAATTTGTCATAGTGTATAGCATTCTACTAGTCAAGTCCTTTCATTTGAAATCCATATTGATGGAGTAGTGAAAAGTATGATATCCGCCATTTTGTGGTGGCGGCCAACTTGGACAAATTTTCGTCAAACATTGCTAAGAACACTCTTGACTAATTCACCTTTCAAATAAAAAAATCCGCATCCAAATCGGTTCATCCGTTTGGGAGCTACGATGCCACGGACAGATACACACACACGTCAAACTTATAACACCCCTCTTTATGCGTCGGGGGTTAAAAAGTAAAATAAAATTGAAAATCGTAATTGTACAGAAATGCGCCAGTTTCTAGTTAGTTTTGTGTTAATTTCGGAAAATAAGGACCTACGTTTGCGTGGGGTTTCGAAATTGATTTTGAAAGGGAATTTCGTAAATGTCACTCCCTGTTTATTTTGTTTTTAAACGACTTCAAAAAAGAAGGAGGTTTCTCAATTCGACCGTATATATGTTTTTTTTAAATGTGTGTTCAGGGATAACTTCATTGTTTATGAACCGAATTGGATGATTTTTTTTGTGGAAGAGAGATATCTCCGGAGTTGTACCATGATAAGGAAACCAGGATCTGATGACGGATGATCTCAGAGAAATCGAGGGGAATTTTCGAAAATGGTACTTTAAAGTATCGTATTTTAAGTATTTTCATGGAGTACTACCACTAGTACTATCGGCACTATATGCCGCCTGTTAATGCTCCTTTCTTTAAAGTGAAAATTTTATTTTTAACTTTTTAGTTTATGGTTTTGTAGTCGGTTTTTATTTTTTTTGAAAATTATTTTTTTGTCTGTATCGTAAAAGTACCTATATATTTTATTATTACCTATTATAGAATTATCATACAGTAAATAAATTTGACAGCAGCTTTTGGTTTTAATAGAGTCAGAAATGTCATTTCAGAGTGTCGAAACTGTCAAACGCAATTCGCGGGGGTGATGACCGGCGCTCGGGAACCTCGCTGACTGAAACTCGCCATCTTGCACCAGCTAGCTAGAGAATGAGTGGTTAGACGGTAAGCGCAGAAGTAGGCTTCTAGTCAATTCATACTACTTTTATGAGAATTATACAAATCTGTAGGTACCTAGTTATTAAAAATAGTTACAAAGTAGACCAATTAAAATAGCACTTGTAATTAGTACAATAAACTGGGATTTATCTCATCAGGTTCCAGTTGATTTACCTGGGAGTCTGCCAGTATATCGTCGTAGGTATTGTTTGTTGTAGCACTATTTAAAGCACATTAGATAGTTGATTCGTTTTATTTGATTCATATGGTGAATTCGCTTTATAAAGAATTTGATGAATTTCTTTAAAGGAATATTCGTTGAGTGGGTTGTATAGGAAGGAAGGCATCCGGACAAAGTAATAAATGTAGAGAAAAAAGATTCTCGGTAGATCCGAAATACGTGTTGCGTCCGCGCTTGAACATGGTCCGAACTCCCAAGAACTCTCGGAAACAGTGCGAGAAATAAAAAAACATTTTCTTTTATACATTTTATTCTTTAATATATATATTTTTTTTACTTAATCTATTAAGGACATATTTTTATGAAAATCTGTTCTTAACAATTATTATTTGGCATTGTTAGTATACTATTAAATAGTACCTATTTTCTTAAACCGCAAATTAAAAATGTCCGGTTTTATCATAATCCGGACCAGTGTGCGGCGCCACATTTAGTTAGTACAATTCCGTCTAAAAATAGGTTTCTTTGAGTACCGTCAAACGGGGTTTTTTGGGACGCGAAGGTAACATGGGACAATTTAGTGCAGTCTACGTTTAAAATCTGGTAACATTTTCTATATCGTATTTCTTGATTGATAGTCTGTCTGTCCTTAATTTTTTCATTAGAGCACTGCCATCTATAGTTTACAAGCCATGCTACTGAAATCTGGCAACGTTGCGTGTAATCCGAGCCTTAGTATCAATCAGGTCATTAATTCGCGTTTTCTTGCATTTAAACGTTATGTAAACAGAGATATTGATTTAAAATAATAAATCAGTGTTAAAAATTACGTTTTGCATCGTGTTTATTCGTAATTAGTAAGGTAAGTTGATATTTTCACCATAATCGTCTTTCGTTTCACGTCACGTTTGGGTGGAAATTACAGTAAATTTTTATCAGTTTTCGAATAGGTTCGAGGATATGGAATTTGGAAGATCTCGGGGAACTATACTTATACCTTTCATGGTAACTTTAACCGCATGCTAGCCACCAGCAGGTCCGGCGAGATTGATTACGTAGAACCCAGGAAGAGGAATAAACTGCAAGGGAACGGTACATAGCCTGTGATAAATGCACAAAATCATAGTAACACTAACAGAAATGATATATAATAACCATTCTTTTTATTCTATTGATGATTCTATTCTATTCGTAAAATCCACTTATGACACGCAAACGAAGTCGCGGGCGGGTGCTAATATAATTTAATAGATACTCCTATTTCTATTTTCTGTTAAATGCTACTAGTCGCGTAGCCAGAGAAAAATTACTTACTATAATTCCAAGTATCTTCGTTTTTGGTGAGTAGATAGATAAAGTGCATTGTAAGCTATTGTCAAAAAGTTAGAAGTTTTAGGGCTGTGCTACGGGTGTGGCTAGGTATTTCTTAAAATTTCGCGTAACACGCTGTATATCGAATTAAAATTTGAAATTTTGATTGGTTCATAATTACAACTAACTTAAGCTCACGTTGTAAAATTTTTAGAAAGATTACATAAGGGATATTGAGAAAATTTAAAAAAAATAACAGTCTGGTCG
Source organism: Luffia ferchaultella (assembly GCA_949709985.1). Taxonomy (NCBI): domain Eukaryota; kingdom Metazoa; phylum Arthropoda; class Insecta; order Lepidoptera; family Psychidae; genus Luffia; species Luffia ferchaultella. The sequence continues at coordinate 9,861,030 of OX453268.1, forward strand.
TCGGACATTAAATTTCATAAAAAAGTTTTGATAATTCTAAAGCTGTTCCTTTTTTAATGAGTGGACAGACAAAGTGTATTGTGAGCTATTGTCAAAAAGTTAGAAGTTTTAGGGCTGTGCTAAGGGTGTAACTAGGTATTTCTTAATACTTCGTATAACACGCTGTATATAGAATTAAAATTTTAAATTTTGATTAGTTCATAATTAGAACTAACTTAACTTCACATTGTAAAATTTTTAGAAAGATAACATAAGGGATACTACGAAAATTTAAAAAAATAAGTCTAGTCGTGGGACATTAAATTTCATAAAAAAGTTTTAATAATTCTGAGGCGGTTCGTTTTTGACGAGTGAATAGATAAAGTGCATTGTAAGCTATTGTCAAAAAGGTAGAAGTTTTAGGGCTGTGCTAAGGGTGTGGCTAAGTATTTCTTAATACTTCGTATAACACGCTGTATATAGAATTAAAATTTTAAATTTTGATTGGTTCATAATTAGAATTAACTTAACTTCACATTGTAAAATTTTTAGAAAGATAACATAAGGGATACTACGAAAATTTAACAAAAATAACAGTCTGGTCGTGGGACATTAAAATTCAAAAAAAAGTTTTGATAATTCTAAAGCTGTTTGTTTTTTGATGAGTAGATAGAAAAGTGCATTGTGAGCTAACGTCAAAAAGTTAGAAATTTTAGGGCTGTGTTAAGGGTGTGGCTAGGTATTTCTTAATATTTCGCGTAACACGCCGTATATAGAATTAAAATTTGAAATTTTGATTGGTTCATAATTAGAACTAACTTAACTTCACATTGTAAAATTATTAGAAAGATAACGTAAGGGATACTATGAAAATTTAAAAATAAATGAAACAAATTTTTTTTAAAAATTTAATTTAATACAATTATATTTTATAGTCTTTCGATGGTTATTCAAATCTGTTAAATAAAGTTTAGAAACTCAAGTGGTGTGCTTCTACTGTAATTTACTTTTTGTTTCGTAACAAACACAATAATGAATTAAAATTGATAAGTTCTCTACTAGCTCTTATGTGTCCTTATCAAAGCATTTGATTATCATACGAAAAATTAGAAGCATACATACTGTGGATTTTGTATAAATTTCGCGAACATGCGAATGATGTTACGTCCAGTACAGTCACGCGCAGAAGTGCCTTGAAATTATAACGTAAAAGACTAAGTACCTACCTACTTATGCCGATTAAGTATTTTATTATCACAGTACATAGGTGCACAGTAGATTTGCAAAACTGCCATCATAGTATCGGGTAATTATTACGTATTGATAATATTTCTCATACACTTTTTTGGTAAAACTGATATTAACGTTTCATTACGTTTATTCATGTTTCTATATAAGTTGTAGAAAATTATTTATTTCCGTTATATGTCGGCTGATGGCTGCGTCTACATAGGTATGACATAATTCATTCTAATTGTTGTTTGATACACATGGTGGATGACTATAATTTTGTATTTTATTTCGACATAAAACTAGAAACTATCGCTTTTAATGTAAAATTGAAAATATTTTTTAAAGACATTTAAATATATTTTAAAATTTAAAACAATAATTTAATTCGTTCTTAGTTTTTGTCATCATTGTCATCAAGCCTATTTAAGTGAATGTAAGATGTTCATAAATGCTAATGAAATTAATTTATGAAATTCCACATATTTTTGAGTACCAACATACACCATGCTTCCATTTGAGGCTAAATATTTTTTATTGAGTCTGAATAAAATTCAATTCAATAACCTTAATAAACTTATTGGGCAATCATCTTTTGCATTTTTCAAAAAGCCAGCAGAAGGAAAATAAATATCAGATTTATAAACTCAGAAACGTATTTCCTCTATATTATTTGTGTTACCATTATCGACTATACCACCATTTTCTTTCTAAGGCACATACAAACTATTGTTAATAATTTGAACACAATTTGACAAAAAACACAACAGAAAGAATTCCAGATGTTACAATTACCTGTGTCGAGCTTACTACGAGTATTTTTTAAATATATCAGGGCATCTTTCAGCGCATGCAGTGCTTTTCTTTAAGTAATGGGGCCAGTGGCCCATTAATGTCATGGCCATTGTTGCTACAAATTTTGTCATTCTTATCGTATGGCTGAACTGAAGCGCATGCGACATCTACCTTTGGAAAATACCAACGCTATGGCCTTGATTTACGACTTCTTGAAATCAAATAGGTACTAGGGATTTCCGATTTTTTTTGTCTGATATAAGAAATGCTTTACCGGATGTCAAACAACCAAGCGCAGACAAACATTTATGTATTTTTGTACTGCGATGGTATTCCTATCGTAGAAGAGACAAATAAACAAATAAATAAAATCACCTTATCACTGTAACGTAATTTCTATATTTATTATATAGTTATATTTTATAACTTGGTCGCTTGGTTGTTTGACATTCGGTAAAGCATTTCTTATATCAGACAAAAAGAATTGGAAATCCCCAGTACCTATTTGATTCCAAGAAGTCGTAAATCAAGACCATAACGTTGGTATTTCCCAAAGGTAAATGTCGCCTGCGCTTCAGTTCAGCCATACGATAAGAATGACAAAATTTGTAGCAACAATGGCCATGATAGTTTTGCATTAATTTTTAGACGTTTGACGTCTTATATTAGTCGCGTAGCCAGAAAAAAAAACTTACTGTAATATTAAAAATGTTCGATTTTGTTGAATAGATAGATAAAGTGCACCGTGAGCTATTGTCAGAAAGTTAGAAGTTTAACGGCAGTGCTTTGTCAATGGATTAGGTATTTCTTCTTCTTCTTAGTTATTGGCGTTCTCTGCATATAAAGCAATTTCGTCAGAGTCGAGTATTCTGTTCGTATTTTTAAATAAAAAATAACAAGAATAGGCAGCGTAGTACGGTTAACATGGAGCTTTTTCAAAATATCGTTAGAAACCACGACGTTCCACGTGCACCATTTTGAAAAAACTCCCAGGTATTTCTTAATATTTCGTGTAACGTAATGTATATACATAGAATTCAAGTTAGAAATTTTAATTGGATCATAATTAGAAATTTAGCTTTAGAAAGCTGACATATGTGACACAACGAAAATTTAGTTACTTAAAATTTAAAAACTACTCTTATGTTTTTCAACACAATATTAAAGTTTCTGAAATTGTTTTTTAAGATTTTCGGTGGTTACTCAAATCCATTAGATAAAGTTTAGAAAGTCAAGTGGTGTGCTTCTATTATGATTTCCCTTCTTTTCTAACATTCACAATGATGAATTGAAATTGATAAATTCGCTCGTATGTGACTTTATCAAAGCACTTGATTGTCACACGAAAAATTAGAAACATACAATTTGTAAATTTTGTTCAAATTACGGATAAATTTTATTAGTGTAGCTGTGGGCGAGTCATAAAATACCTACGTAGGGACTTATTGTATGATTTTGCCTACATCGTGGTGCACACGTTGCCTTGTAATTGTTATTTTTAATAGTTTCGTACGATTCATAGTCTGAGAAGAAATCTATTTGAAGGGCTTGTATAGAGGAAATGGTATTTCTATATAAAACAACACATACCCACCTTAATCAATATTAGTCTATATATTTTTATGACAAACTTAATTCTAAATTTATTCTGCTTTTTCATGCACCACAGTACGTACAAGTAATTGACACAAACAAACTATAGCACCTATCATTGATAACCAACAGTAGATATATACAACAATTATTTTTTATGTTAAAGAACTATGAGGTATTCTATGGTTATAGTTATGGTTAAACAATATACCTAAAAGAAACTCAGATAAATTACACTAGTGAGCAAATCATGATTTTTCACTACTTCTACGTTGCCAACCAACGCAACGTGTCGAGACAATTATCCGCTGGGGCACTTGCACTGTATAAGCTGATTGGTTAAAATAGCAGCTGCTACCTATCTTAGTTGTGAATGACGACTTCAAAATTGCAACAATTACTTTTTCATATTTTCCAAAAACTGTTAAGCGCCGGCGCAGCAGCGTGGCACTCTGAGAAGCGCGCGTTGTCCGCATACCAACCCGCGCCCCGCATGAATCGTGTGTTCGTTTAGCCTTTAGAAAATACCAACGCTATGGACTTGATTTATGGCTTTTTAGAAACATGTATTGGGAATTTCTAATTATTTTTGTCTGATATAAGAAATGCTTTACCGGATGTCGAACAACATAGCGACCAAGTTATAAAATATAACCAAAAATGACGTTACAGTGATAAGGTAACTATAACTTCTGGAATTCTATCTGTTGTGTTTTTTTATCAAATTGTATTCAAGTTATTCAAAATAGTTGGTATAAGGCTCAGAACAAAAATTATGGTATATTCGATAATGACAGCAAAAATAATGAAGTTCCTGAGTTTATAAATTTGATATTTATTTTCTTCTACTGGATTTTTGTAAAATAGGAAAGATGATTGCCCAATAAGGTTTTTGAGGTTATTGAATTGAATTTCGTTCAGACTAAATAAAAAAAACTTCAGCCCGAAATGGACACATGGTATGTGTTGGTATGCAAAAACATGTGGAATTTTATAAATGAATTTCATTAGCGTTTATATACACCTTACAGTCACTAAAATAGACTTCATGACACTTTTGACAATAACAAAGAACCAATGAAATTATTGTTCTGAATTTTAAAATAAATTTAAAGGTGTGTAAAAATTATTTTCAATTTTACAATAAAAGTGCTATAGTGTCATGATTTTTGTTAAAATAAAAAACAAAATTATAGTCATCCACCATGTGTATTAAACAACTATCATTGCGAATTATGTCATATCTATGTAAACGCAGCCATCAGTCGACGTATAAGGCGAATAAATAATTTTCTATAACTTATATAGATACATGAATAAATGTAATGAAATGTTAATATCAATTGTACAAAAATAAAGTGTATGAGAAATATTATCAATACGTAATAATTACCCGATACTATGATGCAGTTTTGCAAGTAACTATACCTATCTACTGTGATAATAAAGTACTTAATCGGCGTATATAGGTAGGTACTTAAACTTTTATGTTATAATTTCAGGACACTTCTGCGCGTGACTGTACTGTACATTAGACAAATAATATATCAACTGACTCGTTGGCTAAAGTTATTTTTATGAGTTTCAGCAGTCTTTAATATATGGTTTCTTGAGTGTCTAGTTTTCTGACTTGATATTCACTAATTCTTCTATCAACAGGGTATTTTTGCACATCAGCCTGCGCCTCGCGCATCATTCGTATGTTCGCGCAATTGGTATAAAATCCACAGTATGTTTCCAATTTTTTGTGTAGTAAGCAAATGCTTTGATACAGCTGCATAATTATCAATTTCAATTCATTAATGTGTATCTTATGAAAGAAAAATGAAGTTATAGTAGAAGCACACCACTTGACTTTCTAAACTTCATCCAACAGATTTGAGTAACCACCGAAAGTCTTAAAATATAATTTCAGAAGTTTTAAAATATTTTTGAAAATTTTTGTCTTATTAAATTTTGTATATTCGTAGTATGACATATGTTATCTTCATAAAAATTTTACAACGTGAGGTTAAGATAGTTCTAATTATGAACCGACTAGCGGTCATAGTCGGCTCCGCCCGGCCGGAATACAGAAACGTTTCCCTTCCCATTCCCTTTACCACTCCTCCTTGTTTTAACCCATGTTACTCTCTGATAATGTAGCTTTCTATAGGTGAAAGATTTTTCATAATCAGTATACAACTGTGTAGTCTACGCGAGCAAAACCGCGGGCAGAAAGCTAGTATCTTTATAAATTATCGCGTACGTGTTATTCTGGTACATAAGCTACATTTATATTATAATTTTTACAATAGTAAAGTTTCATTAAAATCCATTCAGTAGTTTTTGCGTGAAAGAGTAACAAACATCCACATACATACCCACATATACATCCATACATACAAATTTTCGCGTTTATGATATTAGCAGGATTAAAATTTCAAATTTTAATTCTATATACACTGTGTTACACGAAATATTAAGAAAAACCTAAGCCATTTCCTTAGCACAGCCCAAAAACTTCTAACTTTTTGACAGTAGCTCACCATGCACTTTATCTATCCACTCACCAAAAACGAACAATTTTAGAATTATGAAAACCTTTTAGTAAAATTTAATGTCCCACGACCGGACTATACCGATAATTTCATATTTAGTTATTTAAATTCCATATTTTCAATTATTAAATCATGACATCTTGTCAGCTGTCGAAATAAATCAGACTACAAGTGACAGTTAATGCGACGTTGCCAAATGTAATAGCATGGCTTGTAACTATAGAAGGCAGTGATTAGAGCAGTTTTGAAATAAAATTACTGTCCTTACAATCCGACGTAAATTTATTGAGGAAATAATTATTGAAATTGCAGAGCTTGTATTGAAGAAATGAATACGTTGTATAACTTCATATGCAGCAATTTGACCATTGGAGTTCACGTTTAAGTCTCAGGTTGGTTTCATGGACCACATGGCCATGTATGTTTTTTAATTATTGCACACAGATTATTGTTTGTTTTTCAGTATTTATTGGGAACTTGGGATGCCGTCCCAAGTACCCATTAGTTATTATAAAATGTCCCAAATTGCACTAAGTAAATACAAATTGATATCTAAATTATAAAGTAGGTATACCTTACGTACTATCTAGTAGGTACCTAGTATATATCGATGGTACCTAGTAACTGGCTCTAAATCTTTTTGTTTCCCTTTTTCAGAATCATGCCAAGGGAATATAAGAAACGACCTGGAACTAGGTCATATGCCAATTATTCTAATGAAAGCTTAGATAAAGCTGTTGCTGCTGTTCGATAGGGAATGTCATTATTAGACTCCTCTAAAAAATATGGTATATCAAAATCAACTATACACAGAAAATTAAAAAATCTCAATACAAACAGGTGGGGCCGACCCACAGAGCTATCGTCACAAGACGAAAATAATCTAGTAAATATCACTTGTTTACTGTCTGATTGGGGATTTCCTATAACAGAAACCGATTTAAGAACCATAGCAAAAAATTACCTGGATACAAAGGGACAGCAGAGTAAAACATTTAAAAATAACTTGCCTGGACATGATTGGTGTTAATTATTTGTGAAGCAACATAAAAATAAAATATCCCATCGTTTCTGCACTAACATTAAACGTGCAAGGGCATTGGTGGATGAAACAGCTATCAATGGTTTTTTTTAATAATTTAAATGTAACATTGGAAAATGTGAGTATTAAAAAAATTATAAATTATGATGAAACAAACATAACCAATGACCCTGGAAGAAGCAAGGTACTTGCAAGATGTGGATGCAAACATCCAGATCGCGTCATGGATCACTCTAAGTCTAGCACATCAGTTATGTTTGCTGGCACTGCATCTGGGCACATGTTTCCATCCTATGTGGTCTATAAAGCCGAGCATGTCTATGCATCATGGACAGAAAATGGAGCTGCAGGTGCTCGGTATAACCGCTCGAAAAGTGGGTGGTTTGATAGCATCATTTTTGAAGATTGGTTTGTCACCATCATTATACCCTATTTAGAAAATTTAGCGAAAGTTAAACCTGAATCTGCTGATTTCCCTGTTTTAATAATTGGAGACAATTTAGAAACCCATGTCTCTGTTAAAATATTAAAGATGTGCACTGAGAGAAATATAAGATTTATATTTTTTCCACGAAATTCCACTTACTTATGTCAGCCACTCGATGTGGCCTATTTCCGAGAATTGAAAAGAGAGTGGAGAAAATATCTCACAAACTGGAAATTGAAACATAGAGGCGTTATGCCTAAAGACGTATTCCCTCGAGCTTTGAAAAAAGTTCCTGATGCAATGACTATTAATAATATTGATTTAACAACAGGATTTAAAGCAAGTGGTATCAGCCCATTTGACCCACAGTAAGTTCTAAAAAGATTACCAAAATTGCCTGAAGCTAATCAATCATTAAATAATAAAGAAGAGTGGTTCGAGTCGTTTATTAAACTGTTAAAAGAAAATAGATTTCCGTCACAGGAAAAAGTTGAGCCTAAGAAACGAAAGAAATTATCGACTGTTCCAGGTAAAAGTGTTTTAGAAGGAGATATAGTGAGCAATACTCTCGATGCCAAAAAGAAAAAAAGTCAAAACTCAAAAAACAATAAGGCAAAAGACACTGTTTTGGAGTTTTGTGCCCTATGACAGGAGAATTCGTTGTAGAAGATATGGTTCCAAGTCCAACGGAAGATATCACCTATCACCTCAGATGTGTCTTTCAACACAGATAATTTCATATGTCAAGATAATGAATTCTTTAATGATACTGTAAATAGATAATTATGATTTTGATCAGCCATCTACAAGCATTTATCAATTTTTAGATAAAAATAATGATTCAATGAATGAAAATCAAGATCCACTGAATGAAAATAATGATTTAATGATTGAAAATCAAGATCCATTGGATGTCACACATTATGTCAATGATTCTAGTAACATAGAAGAAGCAAAAAAACATGTAATTGCCCCTAAAGAAAAAGATTTTGTACTATTGCAACTAATATACAATATTAACACTAAAAAAAAATGTTAAATATTTCATAGCATTTGTGAAAAAAGTTGACAACAATCTAATTTTGTGTGCATTGCTTAGAAAGTCTAAAAAGACGAATAACACTTTTGTATATCCATTAGTGCAAGATGAGATGGAAATAGGATTAGAAAATATTGTGAAAATTTTACCAAAGCCAATTATAAATAGGAACAGACATGTTATTTTTGAAGAAGGAATTTCAAATATGGCTAAAATTGAATAGATATGTAGATAGGTACTAACTTGCGCCTTACGCATTTTCAATTTATTCAACATTATCAAATTAATAAATAAAAAAACTAAATTATAATTTCTTATTCTCGTTATATTAAAAAATAAACACACAGACCTCACTTGAAAAACTTGACACTTGAAAATGTGTCGTCCCAAGTTAAATTTTGATTATTTATAATTCTATTTTCTTAAAACATGTTTTGATATGTAAAAGTTGTTGTTGAAGTTAAAACCTTGTCATATTATACCATAATCTAAAAAAAAATTTCTAAAGTCAATAAATAAATATAAAAGCAAAGATTTGTTATTTTATCGATTTTCTTTTATTTTGACCCTTAGTGTCTTCTTTTTAAAGGAAGTCACTAAGGAACCTATTTAAATCAGTTTCAATAGCTTTTTAGATGTCCCAAGTAAGACTAATTGAAAGGTTTCTATGGACATTCATACTTTTTTCTCTATAGTCTTAAGTTACCCCTATAGTAGTGAGGTAACTTGGGACACTATTTTTATTTTTTAAATATTATTTTTACCATCACTTTGGTACTTTAGTATAAGCCAAACATACCTTTTATGAAGACCTTTAATGACTGTATATTAAATATAATTTGAGCACTGGCACCATAAAGATATTAAGTAATGATGTTTGAAATTGTACCATGTAACCCCGTTTTACGGTACACAATCACTTTGACAAATACCGTCTATATATATTTTTTTTTAATCACATACAATGGTCCACGTTAAGGAACAATAAGACATTGACGTGCTTCTATGCATTGACATTACAATATAATCAAATGACAGATATAGTTCGTTTTTTACTTATGGTATATTCCAGTCATCATTTGTTGGTGTTCAATAGTCAAATATCTTTATTTCGTAGTTATGCAACATAATCTTGACATACGTATTTTCACAAATCCTTTCAACTATGAGAGGTCAGAGTTTGGAGAGTTTAACCTTACCTAGTTATCGTAAACTATAAATTGTAATCGAAATATTTCATAAGTAAAAAAAAAACACACTAATCTATACTAATATTATAAAGCTGAAGAATTTGTTTGTTTGTTTGTTTGTTTGTTTGTTTGTTTGAACGCGCTAATCTCAAGAACTACTGGTTCGAATTGAAATTGTTTTATTGTGTGGGATAGTTCATTTATTGAGAAAGGCTATAGGCTATTATTATATCAGCTACGACCAATAGGAGGAAAGCACCAACGAAAAATGTTGCAAAAACGGGAAAAAAATATTTTTTTTTGAGCGCTTCCGTTGCGTGTGCTGCGTAAACGGTTGATGTTAAGCAAAAATCATGTATGACGGGATTGTTCCGCTTTGAAAGTTCTAACCAAAAGTCCGCGACAGCATATGTGTATCTTTTAAGGTTGGTTTACTATAACCTTTTTTATGGCAATCAAATTTATTCTAACAGAAACGCACTATTTGCGAAGGTGTTTCTTAAACATGATATGAATCCTTATCAAATTAAATACATTAGTTACGTAAAAATGGAGCTAGGACACTAGGGGTGGTATAGTAGGAAAGGGGACGGGAAGGAGAACGCGATGGGGAACGTTTCCGTAGTCCACCCGACCGCTAATCATAAATAAGTAACGACGTGTTTTATAGTTTTTTATTTTCCAATTTTAAGGGGGAGGTGGGAGTCAAAAGTTTGTATAACAGTAACCAAAATTGATATAAGCAAAAAGTACACAGAAACCATCTCAAATGTTAATAATAGATCACTTTAAAAGTAATGTGTAGTCTGCGCAGGCGAAGCTGCGGGCGGTCGCTAGTGTAACCCTAAATGTAATTTATGTCGTAGACATTTTTGGGCTAATTTCGACATGTTCGCACTCACCCCTAACCGGTGGCGGACCGACGCCACTCCCATAGATTCCCTCATACGCAACGCAAACGCACCCACAAGACGTGTCCGCTTTAAATTGGGCCACAGAGCTAGAGTGCACAAATCAGACATTTCACAAGCAAATGGTTTTCCTCAGTTGTGTATGCATTTGTGATTAGTTAAACTACTGGAATTAGCAAATTTCGCATCACTTGTTCCACAAACAAAAGGCTTCTCTCCGGTATGTATGCGTTTGTGATAAATTATACTGGAATTAGCAAACTTTACATTACCTATTCCACAAACAAATAAATTTTATCCGGGGTGTATGCACTCGTGTTGAGATAAACTGCTAGCCTGTACAAATTTCGCATCATATTTTGCACAAGCAAAGGATTTTTCTCTGGTATGTATGCGTTTGTGATAAGTTAAACTACTGGAATTGGCGAATTTCGCATCACATATCACGCAAGCAAACGATTTCAATCCGGTGTGTACGCGTTTGTGTTTAGTTAAACTACTGGAATAAGTAAATTTCGCATCACATATTCCACAAACTAAAGGGTTTTTTCCAGAGTGTATGTGTTTGTGTTCAGTTAAATTACTGGGACTGGGAAATTTCGCATCACCTAATCCACAAGCAAACGGTTTTTCTCCGCTGTGTATGCATTTGTGTCGAGTTAAACCGTTAGCTTGCACAAATTTTGCATCACATATCACACAAGCAAACGGTTTTTCTCCGGTGTGTATGCGTTTGTGTCTAGTTAAACTACCGAGATTAGCAAATTTCGCATAACATATCCCACAGGCAAACGGTTTTTCCCCGGTGTGTATGCGTTTGTGTTTAGTTAAACTACTAGCTAGCCCAAATTTCACATTACATATCTCACATGCAAACGGTTTTTCTCCGGTGTGCTTAAGTTTGTGATATGTGAAACTACTGGAACTGGGAAATTTCGCATCATATATCCCACAAACAAACGGTTTTTCTCCTGTGTGTATGTGTTTGTGTTCAGTTAAATTACTGGAACTGGGAAATTTCGCATCACCTAATCCACAAGCAAATTGTTTTTCTCCGCTGTGTATACGTTTGTGTCGAGTTAAACCGTTATCCTGCACAAATTTCGCATCACATATCCCACAAGCAAACGGTTTTTCTCGTATGTGTATGCGTTTGTGGTCAGTTAAATTACTGGAATGGCAAATTTCGCATAACATATCCCACAGGCAAACGGTTTTTCCCCGGTGTGTATGCGTTTATGTTTAGTTAAACTACTAGCTAGCCCAAATTTCACATTACATATCTCACATGCAAACGGTTTTTCTCCGGTGTGCTTAAGTTTGTGATAAGTGAAACTACTGGAACTGGCAAATTTCGCATCATATATCCCACAAGCAAACGATTTTTCTCCGGTGTGTATGTGTTTGTGGTCAGTTAAATTACTGGAACTGGCAAATTTCGCTTAACATAATCCAAAGGCAAACGGTTTTTGTCCGGTGTGTATGCGTTTGTGTAGAGTTAAATCGCTAGCCTGCACAAATTTCGCATCACGGTTTTCCACAAGCAAACGGTTTTTCTCCGGTGTGCATGCGTTTGTGTCGAGTTAAATCGCTAGCTTGCACAAATTTTGCATCACATATCACACACGCAAACGGTTTTTCTCCAGTGTGTATGCGTTTGTGTCTAGTTAAACTACCGAGATTAGCAAATTTCGCATAACATATCCCACAGGCAAACGGTTTGTCTCCAGTGTGTATGCGTTTGTGTAGAGTTAAACCGCTAGCCATCATAAATTTTCCATCACATATTCTACACGCAAACAGTTTTTTTCCGGTGTGCTTGAGTTTGTGATAGTTTAAACTGCTGGAATTAGTAAATTTTGCATCGCATATTCTACAAGCAAACGGTTTTTCTCCAGTGTGTTTGCGTTTGTGATAAGTTAAACTACCGGAATTGGTAAATTTCGCAGCACATATCCCACAAACAAACGGTTTTTCTCCGGTGTGTATGCGTTTGTGTTTAGTTAAACTACTAGCTCGCCCAAATTTCACATTACATATCTCACATGCAAACGGTTTTTCTTTGGTGTGCTTAAGTTTGTGATAAGTAAAACTACTGGAACTGGCAAATTTCGCATAACATATCCCACAGGCAAACGGTTTTTCCCCGGTGTGTATGCGTTTGTGTCGAGTTAAACCGCTAGCCGACACAAATTTTGCATCACATATCCCACAAGCAAACAGTTTTTCTCCCGTGTGTATGCGTTGTTTGTGGTCAGTTAAATTACTGGAACTGGCAAATTTCGCATAACATACCCCACAGACAAACGGTTTTTCTCCGGTGTGTATGCGCTTGTGTTGACTTAAACCGCTAGGCTGCACAAATTTTGCATCACATATCCCACAAGCAAATAGTTTTTCTCCGGTGTGTATGTGTTTGTGGTTAGTTAAAGTTCTGGGACTAGCAAATTTTGCATCGCAAATTCCACAAGCAAACGGTTTCTCTCCGGTGTGCTTGAATTTGTGATAAGTTAAATTACTGGAATCATCGAATTTCGCATCACATATTCTACAAACAAACGGTTTTTCTATGGTGTGCATGCGTTTGTGTTGAGCAAATGCTTTTTCACGAGCTGAATGTACAAAATTTGCATATTCACCTAAATATGTAGATGGCATAAAATGTGCATCATATTCATACAACTTTTGAAGACCAGGATTTTGTTTTAGCAAGTAAGAAGTGCTGCAGTCCAGTTTCTGTTGGGCCTCCTCAATGCACTCCGACTCCACTTTCATTGAAGGCGTACCATCTGGGGAAACCTACAACCGAAAAACACTCACTTTATTGTTGAAATCAAAAAAATCAAAATCAAAAAGTTCTTATTCAATATAAGATGTTTACACACAGTTATTGAACGTCAAATGAATTGATTAGGTGATTAGGTACCGGTTCCAAAACTAGAAGGAGAAGAACCGGCAAGAAACTCCTCCCTGTTTACTTTAATTAAATATATGTTTTTCTTAGTTTAGTTTTTTTTTTTAAATATGCTTACAACTATTACAATGATGTCTATGCGTACTTATCATTTAAATGCTCGCTAATACAATAGTAAGCTTTTTTCACGAGTTGGACTTTAACTTGCTTTGTAAATTGATTTGAATTTAAGTTCAACATTTCTTTAGGAAATTTATTATAAAAATGAATACAATTTTCCATGAAAGATTTATTAACCTTTGAGAGTCTGAACCTGGAAATCGATAACATATGCTTATGTTTTGTATTTAAGTTGTGGCTATCACCCACCCTAGAGAAAGCATTTAAGTTTTTATGTACATAAATTATATTTTTATAAATGTACTGACAAGGGACTGTCAAAATGTTGCTTTCTCTAAAGTGAACCTTCACACTATCTGTAGATTTTAATTTATATACAGCTCGAATAGCCCTTTTCTGCAGAACAAATATTGTTTGAATGTCAGCAGCCTTTCCCCAGAGCGGAATGCCATATGACATTATGCTATGAAAGTAGCTAAAATAAACCAGCCTTGCTGTAGGCACATTGGTTAGGCTCCTTATTTGCCTGATTGCAAAAACAGCAGAGCTCAGTTTACCAGCCACTCTCATAACATGAGGACCCCATTGTAAATTTGCATCTATAGTAATGCCCAAGAACACAGTTTCATTAACCAAACTTAATGAATCCCCACCAAGTCTCAAATTGACATCAACTTGCCTAACATTGGGCAATGTAAATTTTAAACATTTTGTTTTATTTGCGTTGTTAACATAGAGTTGACAGGTAATCATAATATTACACACCTCAGTGCTGTGCGGCCCTAAGCCGATCGGAAAATATCGTTGCAGTACGGTTGGCCCTATATCCAATTCTTCTTTGATGACAGTCTCATCCTCAATCAGTTTCGTGTGCATGTCCATATCCATCTGCTGACCACATTGGAATTATAAATTAAGGCTTTGTGATCTATCTTATACAAATTTAAAAATTTATATACGATATTAGAATTATGACAAGTAGCTAAAAGAAAATATACGACAATTATAGCTGAAGTAGTTACAGTCAATTTTAACTAATAAAATCACAGGTATTTAGTAATTTTTGACATTAGTGGCACATCAGCCGTGGATAAAATATATGACTTATCAGTTACCATGGTGTAGGTGATATTCTCTGTAAGTTCGATCTTAATGTGGGACCCTCTAGCTTCTTCACACTGGGTGCCACCTCGGGGCTTGCTCACTGTTGTAACAGGCACCATTAACACATTGGAGAGGTTGCATTGGGACAGCTCCACTGAACAATTTCTTACTTTCACCACTTGTTCTGCTGCGAGTTTCAAAGCATTACATCTGTTTTCTTCCATCTTGTTCTATAAATTTAAATTATATGCATAATTACACTCAATAAGTTACCAGGATTGCCCGAGTAATATTTTCTTATAATATTAAGTCCAGCCTGAAAAGATACATTGTATGTTTCAACTTCATTAGTGACTGAATAAAAGTGGTCGAAACCACATATGAGTTATACCATTTATTAATATCTTTTTAAGGGAAATAAAAGCTTGATTGAACTTTTTAAAATAATATTTTGTTACCGGTGAATGACAATAAGCCCTAGAAGCACTAACAAACTGCAGAAAGTGGCCCCACGTCCTACCCCACCATTTCGTAAACACTATATCGTCCACTGGTAAACACATTAGAATTATGTATAGATTGTATTCCTATAAAATAAGTTTATTGTTTAATCTTTAAATCCTTAGTTCCTACATACCTATGTCGAATAGTTATTCCTTTGCCTGTGTCGTACATATGTGACATACTTCCATGCGATAAAGTGAATCACCTCAAGCTAAATCACAATGAGTCTGCATAGGTAGCAAGCGTCTTGTCACGCTTGCACTGTACTTACACCATTGCATTATTTTTTTTCTTTTGAACAGTGCGGTGTTATGTAAAATGTGAATACGAAATAAACACAAAATTTTATTAAGCCAACTTTTTATTCAAATTATACCTACTATATTATGTTTATATATGATATATATATACAGGGTGAGGTTTTTATGACCAGCCAAATTTCAATATAATAACCTTTGATAAAAATCCGTTGCCCGTCTTTTTTAGTATCATTCAATAGGAAAATATTCAGTTAAGATTACGTAAACCTTTCCCAAAACTACTAATATTACTAGTCACCGTACACGAGGGCGCCAGTACACGTGCACGCGCCCTGCCCGCATTCCCCATGTTCCGCCCTTTCGCTCTGCTGCACTCGCAGTACTAGCACCATAGATAATACTAGCACGTCGTATTTTTGAAAATTGATGATTATCGAATGATGTTCATGGGGTTCTTTGAGCTTTTTCCTTTTTTTCCCTCTCTTTCCCATAGTGAGAAATTTAAATAAACTTTTTGATAAACAAATACAATAATTTTCATTATTCCGATAGAATTTAAAAAAATATTTAAGCAAAAAGTGCATCTTTTTCCTTCAGTATTCCCGCGTTTATATCTGTATGATGGATATCGGATATCATTGACATAAAGGTGGTGTATAGACCACAGATTCAAATCAAATCAAATATCTTTATTTTGTAGTTATGTAACATAATGTTGAAATATGCCACAAGAATGAATTTTATTAATTGTAGAATTGTAGAAGAATGTCACTACAAAGGCGGATTCAAAAGTGCTGGTTCCTCTCAGAAGAATACGCAAGAAACTGAGGAACGCTCTTTTTTAACAAAATTATGAACAATAAGTGCTTAAAGATTAATATTATTGAAACAAACCGATAGGAGAGCGGCTTACACCCATGGATTTTTATCATCTAAGTAGTCAGATATTTTATAAGCTTTTCCATAAAGCTTTCGTTTTATTGTAGTTTAAACTTATTAAAGGGTAGATCTTGAATGTCAACTGGAATCTTATTGTAAAAACTTATACATTGCCCTTTAAAAGATTTTGTGATTTTGTTGAGGCGGCTGACATGGTTCGCAAGTTTCTTTGTTAGAAACAACATTATTAACATTATGCTGATCATATTGTATTATTTAAAAACATTATTTTATCTTGCAACTTATGATGCATTAAATTTTTTTTTTTAAGTCTCTAAGTGATACTTTAGGTCCTAGTTTATAAATTGCTCGAACAACTCGTTTCTGCAACACGAAGATTGTATTCACACTGGCAGCATGTCCCGACAGCAGAATGCCATAAGTCATGAAACTATGGAACCCACTAAAATACACCGATCTCGCGGTTTCTATGTCCAAAAGGAAACAAATCCTTTTTACAGCATTAGCTGCAGAACCGAGCCTTCTCGCCAAGTTAGTGATATGAGGATCCCATTGCAATTTCAAGTCCAATGTGATTCCCAAGAATACAGTAGAAATCACAAGGTCCAATTTCTCACTTTTAATAACAATATTGGTTGGTGCCTCTTTGACGTTTCATAGTGAGAATCTTGTGCATTTCGTTTTTTTTTTTTTTTCATCAAATAATAAATTATTGGCCATGAACCATTTGACTATTTTTGAGATAGCATTGGTTACTTCGTCATAGGTAAATTTCTTTCTATTAACTTTGAATATTAAAGAAGTATCATCAGCAAATATTACGATCTCGTGAATATTTTTTACAAAGTAAGGCAAGTCGTTAACATAAACTAAAAATACAAATGGACCAAGAATTGAACTCTGTGGGACACCCGTCGATACTGCGGATCCAGGTGACCTATCTCTGCTCACATCAACCTTCTGAACTCTGTTACATAAGTACGATCTCAGAAGGTCAAGCGCACAATCTTTAACACCATAATGAAACAGTCTTCTGATCATCTTGGACACAATCAAAAGCCTTGGAGACATCACAAAAGATACCAATAGCATCTCCCGAATTTTACCAGGCTTCAAAGAAGTTCTGAATCTGTTCAACACCAACATTGGTTGTTGAACGGCCCAGGGTGAAACCAAACTGCTTGCAATGCATTAAATTATTCAAGTTAAAGTGTAAAAGTAACTGACTCAATATTTTTCGAAAATTTTGCATGATGTTGGCAGTATTGAAATAGGCCGGAAATTAGTAGGGTCAGATGTGCTACCGGCTCTGTATTGGAACGACTTTACTGTGCTTCTTCAGATCAGTAAAAACGCCATGATGTATACACTTATTAAATAAATAAGTAAGCAAGATGAAGTGAAATGCAATCGATAGTGGAATTTATAATTTTAACTGAAAGACCATGAAGGTCCGTAGTATTTTTCATGATCCACTTGAGAAAACTTAAAATCAACCATGCACTCACTGACATTTTGCTATTTAGTAATGATTCGGCAAGAACGGGAGAAGAGTATATGGACATGGTGGTCGAAACTGGAACATGGAATTGAGAAAAACTTCTCGAAAGCCTGGGCTACTTCTAAATTTGATGTTAAAATCTTATCATTAATTATAAGTTTAAAATCAATATTGTGCGTTTTTACCTTTCCAGTTTCGCTGTTCACGATGGTTCATGATTTGCCAACTTTGCCAAGTCGTTTTGCTCACAGAACAATGGTTTTGCTATTCGATTCATAGATAGTTTGGGATTAGGTAGTAAGTAGTTTATTTACTTTAAGGCAGTATAAGGACGAATTAACATGACACCTGGCTGAGATGACGTTTGTTTAATGTATAGTGTGCACAAAAAAAAATCGATCTTTTTAGAAAAGGGGTTTAAGTTTGGTACCTACTTAAGTCCATATGATATCACATGTTAAATAAGTTGAACAATATTGAACAATCCCTTTCTGCTGAAAATAAAACAAAAAGGAATAATTTGTTAAGAAAAACTTAACAGTTTCAACAAAAAACGTTCAAATGTACATGTAAACGTAATTTTTTTTCTATTTACGAATTTCCCAGATATTTATGAAAATTCATCTGACGATGAAATAGGCGTGACGACAGTATCAAATAATCAAAGATTTCCTAAAAATACGTATTAAAAGGATTTAAAAAAACTGTATCAGTTATATTTGAAAATTGGAGATTAGCAAGATTTTCAATAACATAAAACATTAAAACACTGTAAGATTTCGACTGAAACACCAATCACAGCGCATGACGTCCCGCCTAGGTAAACTTCACTCTGTGATCTGCGTTGTTTCCTTATGACTAATACTGATCACGCATTTGTTTACCTAGGCGTGACGTCAGGCCTAACACCATGACACTTCGAGCTGTTTTCGCGCGCCATTGAAAAAATATTAGAACAATGGCTTTAAACTTCGTTAAACTTTAGTTCATAACCGAAATAAAGTTTCTTTCGTAAATAGTAAATGTGTACCCACATTACGGAAAAGGATTTCAATATCTTTCGTCATGCCTATTGTCCCCATGGCGTCATCTGGGTGGTTGATCTTATTGCGCTGCTTTCCACAGTAAAAAACCGAAGTTACTAAACAAGAAATATTGAGGTAAGGTGAAATCCTCATTAAGCAATGAAAATATTATAAATTTATTCTTAAATAATGCTATTGTAGTTATGCATAATTTAATTGTGTAAACTACTTTCTGTATGTTGTATTGATATGTTTTAATTTACACTCTATTTATCACTGCTTGTTTCCTGAATAAATAAATAAATTAGTGATCATCTCTTCAGTTGACGTCAGAGGAATATTTTATTAAGATTTTTTTAGAATTTTCACATTTCATACGGTATTTGGAATTTGACATTTAATACCGTTTCAGACACAATTTATGTATTAATGGCTTTGTCAGTCAATTAATTGTTCTTAGTAGATTAGAGCGTAAGAAACAATAATAATAATATCATAATGTACCGAGGAATCGTTTCTCTTTTATAGGCCCGGACTACAGAAAAGTCTGTGATGGCATATGTCTACCTTTTATGGATAGTTTACTATACTTAAACGTGTGATATCATATAACACCGTTTTCTTAAACATAATTTTTTTTTAATGGTGTCATATGATGAGGTGATTGGAAAACAATTTATACGGATATAGTATTAATCCTTGTCAAATTAAATACGTTATTCACCTTCAGCATTTCATGCACATTGTAGATGCCTTTACACCATACAATTTAAATTAATATCTTCGGAGCTATCGCGAAATAAAAACTATAGCGCCAAAAACAGCTGGGCCGGAGGGACCGGTGCCCCACGCCCAGACGTGACTCCCGTGATGCACATTAGGCAGAAATTATCAATGTTGTATATAAAGAAATATTGTAGTTTGTTTTTTTTTTTGTATTTATTCTATACTTCTTCAAATATTTTATACTATACTAGCGACCGCCCGCAGCTTCGCTTGCGTAGACTACACATTCCTGATTTAGGTAGTATTAACTTTCGAAATGATTTATACATACTTTTTGCTGAAACTAATATTGGGTACACCCATTCAAACTTTCAATCTTCATTCTCCCCACTCCTTTAAGAAAATACTTTTACTAAATACTTAATACTCCCATACTTTTCACCTCCCGTCTCCCACCCTTAATATCCAAAAACCCTGAAACACGTCATTATTTATTTATGTTAAAATTTTTAAGTTTCTAACTTTAAAGAACAAAGACTCTCATACGAAGCCCCTCCATCCCTCCTTGCTTAAATTTAAAATTTCCAAATATTCCTTTCTAAGAAATTAATACTCACGTTATAAAGTAAACCACTGTTCCAAATTTCGGCTTCCTAGACTTAGTAAATTTGGCGTTATCTACGCTGATAGATCAGTGAGGACAAACGACAGACAGCCACAAAAAGTAACTGATGTCACTCTTGACAACATTCTTTCACGTCTGCAAAGTTTCATTAAAATCTGTTCAGCCGTTTTGGAGATTAGCTCGAATAGACACATAAACGGACAGACAGACAGACAAAAAGTAGCGTATGTCATTTTTGACCACCTCCTTTTCATACCCGTGAAATTTCATTAATTAGCCGTTTTAGAGATTAGCTGGAATAGACAAATGGACGTACATACAGACATACAAAAAGTAGTGTATGTCATTTTTAACCACTTCCTTTCCACATCTATGCAGTTTCATCAAAATCAGTTTAGCCGTTTTGGAGATTTGCTCGGATTGACAGACAGACAGATAGTATTATTTTATACATATAGCCTATAGCTTTCCTCAATAAATAGACTATCCAACACAAAAAGAATTGTTCAATTCGAACCAGTAGTTCCTGAGATTTGCGCGTTCAAACAAACAAACAAACAAACAAACAAACAAACTCTTCAGCTTTATAATATTAGTATAGATAAAAATATAATATTTTATAATTATATTTCAAATATTAGAGTTGGAAATAAAATCCAATAAAAATCTTCTAAGTAGGATGAAGTTAAATATAATAAAATCCAATCCACATGTTCAACGCAACAAGCTGATAGGTCTCTACGACAGAAAAAAACACTACGACATATATGCTCTATTACCCGTGCGAAGCCGGGGCGGGTCGCTAGTATAAGCTAAGTAAAAGACTGTTTGTCTCTAATAAATAAAGTAAATAAATAGTTGTTATGCTATCGCTACTTCCAAGACGACAGCGGGGTTCAGCGTGAGGTAGGAAACTCCTCAGATCAGACAATTTACGAGATGTGGCATGGAGGCGTGGCGCGCGTGTCTAGAGTTAGCCCGACACGGGCATACTTTCGTGTGCCCGGGCACGTCTCGGCTCATTTGGCGGCCGTCTGTTTACAGGGTAGTTGTTCGTAACGTTTTTTATTAAAATGCCTACTTGTGCTATAGTGTTATGCAAAAATCGAAGTGAAAACCAAAACTAAACACAAGATGGCATCAGTTTCCATCGGTAAGTACAAAAGAAAGTTTTAAAATGTATTTTATAAGACTTTGTAAGTATTCAATCTCTTGAGCCGTCGCGAGGAGCGCATGGCGGAGCTAGTGTTGTAACGTCGATTCCAGCATGTCGATATTTTTAGTCAATAATTATAGTACTTTTCAGATGCTTTGCTTCAATTTGTATATTAATTAAAAAAATTATATATTAATCATCAAAATTCAATATTCCGAAACGGACGCGTTTACAACAATGTTGTCATATATTGTTATTCTTTTTTATGTTCATTCATTCTACAAAAGTTCGATGATGGGCTATGAACAAGATCCTTTTTTGCATAGCCCTTCAACAGAATTTTAGAACAACCGATACTTGATACCTTTTTTATATTATTTAGCCTTTTCAGACTTCCTAATGATGCTACAATAAAGGAGCAGTGTATAAATGCCACTGGTAGAGGACCTAGCTGGTTTCCTCCAAAGAGAAGCACAATTTGCTCGGTTCACTTTGATGAAAAGTGTTTTCCACAAAGTGTTTTTGAGATTTTTTTAATTATTTTATTATTGTCTTTTTTACTTTTTTAGTACACACATGTTTTTTTTAAATATTAAACTGATTATGTGCCTAAGCGTTGTATAAGTGACTCTTTTTTATTAAACAGTTTCCTTTTCCTGTTTGAGTTTTATTTTTTGAATAAGACTGTAATTTTATTCTTAACACTAGGTAGTAATTAAATAAGAATAAAGTTGAGACATACTGTGTTTCATATTTAAATATTTTCACAACATAATAAATATGACTCGATATATCGAATATATAAATCGAATATATGAATCGATAGTGTTTTATCCCTACACTACGAGATATAATTTGTATTACCGGTTGTATTACTCACAGTGTAGGCCGCGTCCGAAACGTCGTAAGTGCGGCTAAATCGGCGGCGCTTACGCGTTTCCGTCATATTGTTTTAACCAATTATAGCTCGCGTTCAGAGGGAGAGGTGGAGCTTAAGGAAAAAACGGCTTCACAGGTTCCATGCTGAACAATTAATACATTACATATCTCGTTGTTTCACTGATCTGAGGGAAACTCGATCTCCTCACGATCGAGTTTCGAGCCGAGTCTCAAGTTAAGTCGTCCGTATAGTAGTTATAGACTGGTATAGCCACTTGACCGTCCAGCGCGCGCGGCCGCTGTACCCTTGTACGTCCGCGCGCCCGATTTACGCATAGACGATACGAGCGCCTGCTACCTTTTTTACAAAAAGTATGATAACTAATAAACTACAAAAGCTATATTCAAATAAAAAATATGTAGAAATAGCTCATAATATGTAGAATTTGTATACATGAAAACTTAATTACGATTAACAATCCAAAGCATCAAAAAAAATTAGAACTTGATAATATTAGTAAAACCAACACTGCACGAACGTAATTTCTTCATGATGATTTGTCGTCGTATCAGACATGAAACAAAGATATTCTTATCTACACGTATAGGAATAATCATGAAGATTATTTTGATATACTACACTATATAAAAGAAATCGAATATTTACATTTTAAATCCAATTTTCACAACACAAAACCCAAGCACTCAATAGGTCTCCTCAGTGTGTGGTGTGTTATGGTGTGGACTATGATTTTTTTTTTTCAATATTTTTTCTCTAGCTGACAAACAATACTGCCATACAGCCATTCTTTTATCATTTAAGCGCCATCTAGTAACGAAAGAATGCAAGTTCCATACTTGCCAGAGTCATAAAATTAAATATAAAAACACCGAGTCACGCTTGAACGT
Source organism: Luffia ferchaultella (assembly GCA_949709985.1). Taxonomy (NCBI): domain Eukaryota; kingdom Metazoa; phylum Arthropoda; class Insecta; order Lepidoptera; family Psychidae; genus Luffia; species Luffia ferchaultella. The sequence continues at coordinate 9,884,399 of OX453268.1, forward strand.
CCACGCAACCATAGTTGCGCGGACGTGTAAGCGTACTACATCGCACGCAACCATGGTTGCGCCGGACGGCCAAGTGGATAGACATAAGAGATGCCTTAAGAGACCAATAAACTGGTATCACAGAATACTTTTTTTTGAACCACAGAAAAACTCACATAGCTTGTTACCATCACCTCAATCAATAACTGAGCTCGCTCAGGCTCTCTTAAGTTGGCACCCGAAAGAATTGTTTTTTAATATTTTTTTTTCTAATTCGTTTGTTTGTGATTGTTCGATCAAATTCATTGTTTGTTCGTTCTTCAATTCTTTATAAACAATATTTAAAAATTCTTACTTAAGTTGGCACCCGAAAGAATTTTGGACAAAAATGACTTCTAAAGAAAAATAGACATGTTAATTTACTAAATTTTATTAAATTTAAAGCGACGGCGCGATGCTCGGCGTGGCGTCACTGGATTTTGGAACGATTGGATTTCCGCTCATGGCGCGACGACACGCAAAAATCGAACCGTTTCAACATTCACGGCAAGATTTTGGACTAATGTGAACGTTTCTGGAATGATGGAGTGATCATGAATGGGCCGCCTAAGCGTGAAAAGATTTGCCCTAATATTACTTTAAAACTATAATGACCTGAAATTTGGGTAGGTATGCATACAGTTTGATTGGAACTGTACCTAAATATCATTGTGTTTGTAGGTGCATCAAGCCGATATTAAAACATTACTTTCGATATAGGTTCCTCTTTGGGGACCGACTCGTCATGTACCTACTTGACCCTGTAAATGTTTTCTTTGTAGTTTTAATTTTCTGTTAGGAATATATACCTAGGTAACATTCGATTGCAACAATTTTGAATTTTTTTAAGTATTGTAGGTACACCGACTTATAAGGTATTGTATAAAAATTTAAAAACGAGCAAACAATGAACTTGATCACTTCCATCTATAGTTTACAAGCCATGCTACTGAAATCTGGCAACGTTGCGTATAATCCGAGCCTTAGTATCAATCAGGTCATTAATTCGCGTTTTCTTCCATTTAAACGTTACGTAAACAGAGATATTGATTAAAAATAATAAATCAGTGTTAAACATTACGTTTTGCATCGTATTTATTCGTAATTAGTAAGGTAAGTTTATATTTTCACCATAATCGTTTTTCGTTTCACGTCACAATCTTGACACGTTTGGGTGGAAATTACAGTAAATTTTTATCATTTTTCGAATAGGTTCGAGGATATGGAATCTGGAGGATCCCGGGGAACTATACTTATACCTTTCATGGTCACTTTAACCGCATGCTAGCCAGCAGCAGGTCCGGCGAGATTACGATTCCCAGGAAGAGGAATAAACTGCAAGGGAACGGTACCTACATTCCCGTAGAACATTATACAATAAAACTAGTTTATAAGATATAGCCTGTGATAAACGCACAAAATCATAGTAACACTAACCGAAATGAGATGTAATAACCATTATTTTTATTCTATTGATGATTCTATTCTATTCATAAAATCCACTTATGACACGCAAACGAAGTCGCGGGCGGGTGCTAATATAATTTAATAGATACACCTATTTCTATTTTCTGTTAAATGCTATCGATAATTTCATATAGTTATTTAAATCCCATATTTTTAATTATTAAATCATGACATCTTGTCAGCTGACGAAATAAATCAGACTACAAGTGACAGTTAATGCGACGTTGCCAAATCTAATAGCATGGCTTGAAAGTATAGAAGGCAGTGACTTGATCAAACAATTAAAAACAAACGAATTAGAAAAAAATTTAAATGGAACGCCAATGACCTAAGAGAGAATTTTTAAATATTGTTTATGAAAAATTGAAAAACGAACAAACAATGAATTTAATCGAACAATCACGAACAAACGACGGACAAACGAATTAGAAAAAAAAAAATTAAAAAACAATTCTTTCGGGTGCCAACTTAAGTAAGAATTTTTAAATATTGTTTATAAAAAATTGAAGAACGAACAAACAATGAATCTGATCGAACAATCACGAACAAACGAATTAGAAAAAAAAAATTAAAAAACAATTCTTTCGGGTGCCAACTTAAGAGAGCCGCTCGCTCAAGAGTCAAAGACAAAGACAGACAAAAATACCTTGTCTGTCAGCATCTGTCAGTCATCAGTGGTCACCAGCTGTCATCTGTCACATATTGACTGTGCGTGCATATTGATCAATATTGATGGAGGAAGAGAACTGAAAAATGTCGTGATTAGTTTGTGGTCATGATGTTTTTTGACGTGTTTCATGTTGTGGAAGTTATGTTGAGTTGTAATTTGTAAGGTATAAATAGGAAAAACAAACAGTTTATAATATAAGTGTGGAGAAGTGTTTTACTTTGAGGAAAAATGCAGAATTTCTAAATAAAGTTTAGCATTTACGTACGTGGATTATGTAATTTACATAAAAACATGTTTAACCACCATTTTTGTCACTCATGCAGAAAATTATTTTTATTAGGAACTAGCGGTCGTACCCGGCTCCGCCCGGGTGGAGTACAGAAACGTTCCACTTCCTATTCCCTCCACCACCCTTCCAGCCACTTACTCTCCCCTACCCTCCCTTACCCCACATTTACCCTATCAACCCTCCCTATATATTCACTAAAAAGACCTTTTTATGCCAATGAAAGTATTATCAAAATTGGTTTAGCTATTCCGGAGATTAGCCTGGAGCAAATATACAAATTTTACATTTTTATAATAATATTGCTTCCTGTGCGAGGCTCCGCTCGCGTGTACACAGTTGTACCATGACCCCTTTATCTGGAATAAAAAGTAACCAATGTCACTCTTCAGCTTATAAACTACAAGCTGATATGGTACTACGGCATAATATTGCTCTGCTACCTGTCTGAAGTCGGGGCGGGTCGCTAGTTATTGATATGTTCTTTAATATTGTTAAACATACTTTTGTTCTATCAATTGTTTCCGCAGTGCATGCGATGAAAGGTGTTTTATGGCATTTTTTTTACACCTTGGGTTATGTTAATAACGTTTTAGTAAGGAACCCTAATCTTTTCTAGCAATAAATATAGCCTATGTTACTCAGGGTGAATGTAGCTTTCTAATGGTGAAACAATTTTATAATTCAGCACGGTAGTTTATGAGTTTATTCATTTTAAACATACACACAAAAATACAAGTCATTCCTCTTTATAATATTAGTGTAGAAAATGTATTTTTCAGGTTAGTCTCTGACTTGATTATTTGAGGATTAAGAAGATGGAAAAGATTAGAACCAATGTACTATTGAACTAGTAGCTGACTAGGGTTATAAGTCAAGAGACTGGTCAGTGCAGTTGTACCGATGTGACATTTTCAATGTCTCTATGTTGTCCAACGCAAGAGTGAGCATGCACCAACACCAAACTGACACAAAGTGTGAAGGGGCTGTGGCTCTCGGCATCAAGACTGAGCCTGCGGAGGATGTCGCCTGCACCATGGTAAGTCTGGTAGTTGACCTATTTCATACAGCTATCCTCAGTACAGCTCTTATCAGTCATAAATTTTAGTTTGTTAATTAACTTAGTTTATTCTTAGACTTATGAAACTTCAGAATTATCAAATTACATGTTGTGATAAGCCGTTCCAGGATTCTTAATTATGTCCCAAGGTGTAGCTGCTATGCTGCAAGGTGTATCAGTGTACAAGCTTTGTTTTACGTACAACATTCACATGTATGTCCTTCCCGTTCCAATCTTGCTGGCTAACATTGTTAGTACTCAACTACCCAATCAAGGCGAAATACGCACTAAGGATTACAAATAAGCAACCTCTTGACACTAAACACAAATATGAATTATTGTTAGGATAAATTAGTATGAATATGATCATGTGTCTTTTCGCATATATTCATAATCTCCTGTTTTTACACCAAGTCTTCTAAAGAAATATAAGTCATTGAGTTAATAGTTTCCAAGAAAAACACCATGAAACATACACTTAAAAATCATTAACTTGCAACCCTATGACCTTGACCTTGACCATGGCGTGCAGTGAGACTGATAAGTGTACGCGACGTGACGGCTTTTGAGCGAATCGATAAATTTTAGCTTAAAAATAAAGTTAGCGTGGTTTCAACAGTTTTTAAAATTATGATCGTGACTAAAGTCGAAACATTTTAATCAAAATAATGCATACACGTGAAAGTTTAATTCCTGTTTATGGAAGTATTAAGAATAATTTGGATTTTCAACACCTCTAAATTTTGTAAAATTTTTACTTCCTGGGTGGTGATTCTCAGACCACTTGTCTTTACTCGTATGTCTCATGAGACATTGTCTATGGAATTCAATATTTTTCTAGCGAAAATATAATTCTGTGTTTTCAAACTCCATATAAAACATTACAATTTTCGAGAATCATATGAGACATACCAACAGCTTCCATGATACAAAATTACGTTTTGACTAGAAACAAAATATGTTTCATTGAATTTGTCTCATGAGGTTAAAAGTCAAGCGATATGAGAATCACCCCCTTGTTATGCTTTTTAGGAATTTTGTGTTTTGAGAGTTACTTAATTTCATTTTTACTTATGCAAATGGGTAAAAATGTTTAATTAAAAATACTCTCAATAAGAATGTATAATGTTTTTGAAAGTGTGAAAATCAGATTATACAATGTTCTGACAGTAATGTAGAAATGACAGTAAAAAGAAAAATGTGAAAAAGTCGAATTGTATTACATTTTTGTTATTTTAGACAGAACATCATCAAGCTCAATTACTTTAAATTATCAGTAGTAAAACTCAGTAGTTAGTCCAGTTTATTTGCATCTGATTTTAATTATTTACATATTTGCTCGAATATATTTTTTAACATAGCTTTCTGCCCGCGGCTTCGCTCGCGTGGACTACACAGTTGTACCGGCACAGCTAAATGGACGCGACGACGCTCCAGAATATTGTGATACTTTCTAGAAAATTCTGCAACTTAACTACCTAAGAAATCCCTATAGGTGCTTAATTTTATCAAAATCCATTTAAGCATTTTAGCATGTAGAATAGATATCCTACAAATCGGCCCCAAAATTGGTCAACAGTTTTCGAGAATAAAGGAACACGACGCTCCAGAACATTGTAACACTTTCTAGAATATTCTGAAACTTAACTACCTAAGAAATCTCTATACCTATTTTCATAAAAATCCATTTAACCATTTTAGCATAAATAATAGCTATCCCACAAGTCGGTCCCAAAACCAGTCAGCCGTTTTGGAGATTAACCGGAACAGACAGACAAACTGACAGACACTACGATTTTTTATATTGATAACCTTTTTATGTCTGCGAAAATTCATAGAAATGGTTTAGTCGTTTTGGAGATTAGCCGGAACAAAAAGATAGACAACCACACTAACAAAAAGTTACCGATATCACTCCTGACAAACTATTTTTAATATCAGCTTAAAATCTTTAAAAGTTTAGCTCAAACATGCATATAGACAGACAGACAAACAAAACATAGCGTATGTCACTCCTTACTCGACTCGAGCTCGATTCGAACAAACAGACGGACTGACAGACAGATAAACAAAAAGTGTTGTATGTCATCCTTGATAATGTTTTTATCATATCTGTGAAGTTTCATTGAAATCGGTTCAGCCGTGTCAAAGATTAGCTCGAACAGACAGACAGACGGATAGACCGATAAACAGGAGTGACATTCGATAATCGAATGTCACTCCTGATAATCTATTTATCATATCTGTGAAGTTTAATTGAAATCGGTTCAGCCGTTTCGGAGATTAGCTTGAACAGACAGACAGATGGACAGACAGACAAACAAAAAGTAGCCTATGTTAAGATAATGTTCTCTACACATCTGCAAAGTTTCATTGAAATTGGTTTAGCCGTTTCGGAGATCAGCTCGAACAGACAGACAGACTGGCAGACAGACAAACAAAAAGTACTTATGTCACCCTTGGTAATGCTCTCTAAATGACTGCAAAGTTTCATTGAAATCGGTTCAGCCGTTTCGGAGATCAGATCGAACAGACAGATAGACAGGCAGACAGACAAACAAAAAGTACTTATGTCGTCACCCTTGATAATGCTCTCTACATGACTGCAAAGTTTCATTGAAATCGGTTTAGTCGTTTTGGAGATTAGCCGGAGCAGACAGACACTACAATTTTATTATTATAGAGATAACCTACTTATATGACGCGACGAATCGTCTCGGCCGGCAAACCGCACGCTGCCATATGGACATAGTGCGATTTTGTATTACGACTTTATATTTTATTATTACTCATGATGCTTTTGCCCCCTCATCTTGACGGGAGGCCTAAGCCCCTGCATCTGGGTATAAAAAGGGCTGATGAAATGGAATGAAGATGATGCTTTTAAAAGATATATTTCATATTTTAATAACTTTGCTTTTGATATTTAACTACTGATAATTGTTTTTAAGTTTGGTTTGTTTACATAAGTTTGTTTTTAAAAGTTTTCAAAAGTTTTAAAAGTTTTTTTGCATACATATAATTTTAGATTTTTTAGTATGAAAATACCTGAACATATCCATATTCCATTCCATTTCACCAGCCCATTATGCCCCACTTAGACATGTGCGCCGTTTTACTTTTTATCGGCGGCGGCGCGCCGTCTAAATAAATACGGCGGCGGCGCGACGCCGGCGGCGTGATTTTTTTTAGTTTATACTAATGCCTTTATTTTTCCAAAAATTTAAATAAATAAAAAGAATCAAATTTTGGTTCAAATGTTCAAACATAAACCAAATTTGTACTCTTTAAAATGATTACCAAGTTTGCTTTAAACGCAAAACTTAAAATAATTTTCCATTTAAAACCATTAGACGCCTATCATTTACCTATCTACGCTTAGACACTGATAAGGTAGTAAGATTTTGAATTAAGTTTCTAACTCCTATGATTGGGTAGGGAAGAAAAACATTTTTATCATATTGCGACTTTGGTTGGTACCTTTATTGAACACGATTAAAATAAGCTCTTGTTTGTTTATTTATTTAATTATTATAGAAAAGAAAGTGCAGTAATTATCAGTCAAATGAAATCAATCATATATAGGAAAACATTTAGGAATGCTTTATTGACAAATATAGACTTTCTTATTATACGACGTGTTACGAAATACCCGGTAAAAATATAATTAATTATCAAAGCCAAAAATTTTGTCAACCCTAGTAAGCTGTCATGTCAAGGAAGCAGATTATTTAACAGAAAGGCCTACTTACCTATTTAACCTAATATTTATCTACTTTAATATTTTTTCTATTTTTCATTCATAAATGTTTGCTACCTCAATACAAGGATGTCATTATACTCAAGTACTGGCTTCAAAAAATGTCAAGTTGGAAAAAAAAATGTTGTCAATTTTAAATCTTCTAATCGATATCCTACAACATCCTATAACTATCAGTGCTATGGCCTGTTCGTTCTCCGGACCTCACACCCTTGGACTTATTTTTGTGGGGTTACGTGAAGGACAGAGAGTATTTCTCCGATTTCCCAACGGTTGCCGAGATGGAACAGCGTCTTAGATCGGTTTTCGCATGAATAACACCAACGATGGTGTAAAATGCTACACAAGCCATATCCCGACGAGCGAGGTTGTGTATTGAGCAAGGCGGAGCACACTTTGAGCCGTTTCTGTAAATTTGACATTTATTTTAAAAAAGCAGGTGTTAGTTTAGGTCGTTTTGTTAGGTTAGGTCTTTTAAAATTTCTGTCGTTCCACGAATCAGGTAGAAATGTAGGTACATTCTGCGTAGTTTACTCTTTAATTTTACTGAAATAGGGTTTGCACATCAGTGAAAATAATAATATATTTTTATTTTTTTGGTATGTTTGGTATGTACAGCGTTACTACGGTTCTGAAATATTGTAAATGGACTCGTTATGAGGCCCCATTTAACCTCCTTTCGTCTTTCCGGGTAGTTTTGTAACACCTTGTATATTATCACTTTTACAGATTTTATAATTGTCGTGAACAAAGATAATCTTATTTACGCGGCTGGCACATGGTCTACATTGTTTGGCAAATAAAACCATGCCTGCTATTGAAAATACTCTCTCACTTGATGTGCTCGTAGCTGGAATGCACAAACAAGATTGACCTTGCTAACGCAGCAAACTAAGGAAAAGTTGTAGCCTTATGCGTCCAATATTTTAATATGTCCCCATCTAATAGTCCATGTGGGTTGGCAGCAGCAAAATACTTTCAGCATTCTAGTTCTACTGGATCTTCTAAGCCTTGACAACTCGCGCGGGAATATTTTTGGGATAGTTTAAATAAAAGGGATTCGTGAGATTTGGAACTTTTAGAGTGTAATTTTGCTGTCACATCTTGACATTTCGCTTCATTTAAACGCTCCAAAAGTTATGGTGTCATTTTCGGTCTTGGCGTTGGATAAACATTATTACTAAATCCAAATTATTTCGAGAACGGAGACCGATATCAAAAATGAAAAAATAGTATCTCGGCCATTAACGTAGCTACGGTTTGAGACCAAGTTTTTGGAAATCGGTTGGTAATTGTAAGAGAAATTATTTCCGAAAGATGAGATTTTTTGGTCGATCGCTGGTGTTTGTGGATATAAGTTACTATATTTCAGAGGGTATTCGTCGGATCACTTCAAAGTGTTGTACAAAAGGTTAGAGGGCGTCGGTAGCTACAGTTTGAGACCAAAATTTTGGATATTGGTTGGAAATCGAACAAGAAATTTGACATCACATGTTAGATTTTATGGACGATCGGGAACTTGTTAACATTACGATCATCGCCTTTCGCCCTGTATTCGTTCGAATGCTTCATTATCGAGTTCAAAACGTTTAAGGATATCAGAGGCTGCAGTTTAAATCGTGGCAATAAAATAAAATAATCTGTGTAAATCGGATTTGAGTAGGTTCATTTTCAATGGAACCGATGGTTGCGGGGACTGCAAGATCTGTGGATTTTTTGATTGACAATTGTAGTCAAATTTGTCTCAAGCGTATTGAAAATGTAAAAATTTCCTGGCTGGACTCTGCCGGCGCGCCGTGGTAAAATGACGGCGGCGGCGGCGTCATGTGATTGCCGGCGGCGGCGGCGCGCCGGCGCGGCGCACATGTCTACCCACTGCACGGGCTTAAGCCCCCGTCAGGGTGATGGAGCTCGGAACTTAATCCATCACGCTGCTCCAGTGCGGGTTGGTGGATTTTAGCGACTGCCATATGTTAATGGCTACCGGGACCGATGGCTTGACGTGCTCCGAGTCAGTGATAGTTATTTACTTAAGTCAGAAAAAACTCATTGGTACACGCCCGGATTCTCAAACCACGGCTTTCTTTTAGATTTATTTAGATTTCAAAACTAGAAATAGGTTCGCTGCGCTCGGGCTATCACGACGTCATACTTACCATAGTACGTAACATAACCATGCTTAACCAACATATCCATACGTAAATAAATCGTTTATTTACCAGATGACATTAGATACATTAGTGATATACAGTAACTCCACCACCACCAAGTCTAGCATGTTTTGTTGAAACCAGTTACAATAGTCCCAGAATAATTAGGTATAGGTACACTCCATTTAGTTTTTGGCACAGGGGTGAATTAATTTAACTAATAAATAATGATGTTGTTTTGGCCGAAGGGTTAGAGATCCGAATTGCGGAGCCAATGGTCGCGGGTTCGATTCCCGCCTGGGACAAATATTTGCGTGCAAGTGTATGTCTATTTGTTCCATGTCCGGACGTAAAATATCTTTATATGTATACTAGCCACCGCCCGCAACTTGCCTGCGTAGACTTCACATTCCTGTTAAAGTGATCTATTATTAACATTCGAGATGGTTCCTGTGTACTTTTTGTTGATATAAATTTTGGTTACTGTCATACAAACTTTTGGCTGCCACCTCCCCCTTAAAATTTGAAAATAAAAAATTCTGAAACACGTCGTTACTTATTTATGATTAGCGGCCGTGCCCGGCTCCGCCCGGGTAGACTACAGAAACGTTCCCCATCGCGTTCTCCCTCCCCTACTTTTTCCTAACACTCCGTTCCTAGGTAACTAACATATTTAATTTGATAAAGATTCATATCATGTTTAAAAAACTTCTTCGCAAATAGTGCATTATGTTAGATTGCCATAAAAAAGGTTATAGTACACCAACCTTAAAAGATACACATATGCTGTCGCGGACTTTTGGTTATAATATTCAAAGGGAAACAATCCCGTCATACATGATTTTTGCATCATCCGTTTACGCAGCGCACGCAACGAAAGCTCTCAAAACGATTTTTTTTCCCGTTTTTGCAACATTTTTCGTTGGTGCTCCGCTCCTATTAGTCGTAGCTGATATAATAATAGCCTATAGCCTTCCTCGATAAATGGATTATCCAATACAAAAAGAATTTTTCAATTCGAACCAGTAGTTCTTGAGATTTGCGCGTTCAAACAAACTCTTCAGCTTTATAATATTAGTATAGATATTATAAAGAATATTTGTATATATCAGTTGTCTGGTACCCATAATACAAGCCTTGCTTAGTTTGGGACTAGATGGCGTTGTGCGGCATGTCCCAGGTATTATTATTATAATGATAAAAGGAAATTGCTTCTTAATACTTAACATTATTATGCAATGCACTGCGTCCGATTATGTCTATGTCGTGCAAATGATTTTATTTCAATTTAATTATATTTTGAATACATTTGCTATTATTACGAAACTTGTACCGTAATGTTGTATTTGACAGTACTAAGTCTTTTTACTTTACACCAATCACAAACGAGCATTCTGTTTGTAACGCATGTGTAAATCCTTTCCCGCCATTATTACATTTGAAATATATACCTAATTATAATCGTAAATGTATTGAAAAACGTCGTATGATGCTCGTACTCAGTAAGCTGGCTATTATCAGTTTATTATAAGCACTCGGCTTCGTCTCGTGCCTATAAATACCTCGACTATAATATGCAGCTTACCGTACCGTACTTGCATCATAATGTACTATTAATGGCTAGCAGCTAAAACTACACACTTACTATACTTTAAAATAAATAATTTACCATTTTTCACTCAAGATTTTCAAACCATATTGACCAAATTAAAAAGATTATGCGATAGCCAATCGTAAGCTTCAATTATTAATTTTATTTAATTTTTTGTTTTTGAGAGAATTAATCAGATAATTATTTGGACGAATTTGAAAAATATTATGTATAATTTGAATGACCGATTGGGCGAGTGGTTAGAGAGCCTAATTGCGGAGCCAAGAGTCGCGGGTTCGATTCCCACTCGAGACAGATATCGTGTACAATAAACATTTGTTCCGTGTCTGGGTGTAAAAGTATCTTTATATGTATATATCAAAGAATGTTTAAGTATATATATCAGTTCTCTAGTACCCCATAGTACAAGCATAATACTTGCTTACTTTGGGACTAGATGGAGCTGTGTGGGATGTCCCAAATATTAATAAAAATATTAATCAAAAATAAAAATTATTATTATTAATTTCAATATAATTGACAGATGGATAGAGTCATGGATGAGCAGCTAATCAAGAATGAAACTGTCATCAAAGAGGAGTTGGATATCGGGCCAACCGTACTGCAACAAAACATGCTGCCCAGTATTGAGGTGTGTAATGCTATATTCTCCTGCAAATTTTCCATTGGTAATATCATACACCATACCATCACCCTATTAATACCCCACTGCAGGGTTTGGTCTCCCTTCGGGATGAGGGGGCTTGGAGCTTGATTCACCATGCTGCCCCAGTGCGGGTTGGTGAGTTTTAACTGGAACCGGGACCGACGGCTTAACGTGCTCTTCGAGACACACCGTCCCTAGTACGTGTCGTGGGATTCGAACCACGGCCTGCTAGACTAGAAGCGTTTTCGCTACCACTCGGCTATCATGACACTGGTATTAGTGTAATAGTATTGTAACTGTATGCATTTTTAATTTAGTTTGATGGATTTTAATTTAATGTAATAAATATCTGATTTAATTCAAAGAAGTTTAAATGCAATTAATCAAATTATTTATTATAATGTATTTTTAAATTGTTTTTTCAATTATTATTGTTCTTCTTTTATGTTATTATTGGTATTGTTCCATTTTTTACAAGTTATATTAAAATACTATATACTAATGACAATAAATGGTTACTTTTTAATCCTATTTTAAATAAATGATTCGATTGATTGTTTTGGTTGCAGGTCACTGCAATTGATGGGCCATCAGTGCAAGTGAAATTGGAGTGCATTGAAAGCAAAAGTAGAACGTCATTTGAATATGATATACAATCTGGTGTTTTAGTTGAATGCAAAACCATACACGCTGCAAAAGGACCTACATACGCTTGTGTTAAGTGTAATGCAAAGTTAGGACAACAAAGTTGTAGGTATCCACATAAATGCATTGATATTCGTGAGAAACCGTTAAATGGTGAAATGGATGACGCAAAATTTGCGCAATCTAATCATTTAGATCAACACAGACACATAAATACCGATGTGAAACGATTTGGTTGTGACACATGTGATGCAAGATTTGCATATGCTAGCAGTTTAATTCGCCACAAACGCAAACATACTGGCGAGAAACCATTTAGTTGTGACATTTGCGATGCAAAATTTTCACAGGCTAGTACTATTACTTCCCATATACGTGTACATACTGGTGAGAAACCATTTAAATGTGGCATATGTGATGCGAAATTTGCAAAGTCTAGTAACTTAAGTCGACATAGACGCAAACATACTGATGTGAAATTTTTGTGCAGCACAGGTGACGTAAAATTTGCACAATCTGGCGGTGTAAATCGACACAAATCTATACACACTGGTGAGAAAACATTCTCTTGTGGAATATGTAATGCCAAATTTACAAGCTCTAGTAGCTTAAGTCGACATCAACGCATACACACCGGTGAAAAACCCTTTAGTTGTGACGAATGTGATGTAAAATTTGCACATTTCAGTGGTTTAACTCAACACAAACGTATACATTCCGGTGAGAAACCATTTAGATGTGACATGTGTGATGTAAGATTTGCAGATTCTACCACTTTACTCCGTCACAAACGCATACATACTGGGGAGAAACCATTTAGTTGTGACACATGTCATGCAAGATTTGCACGGGCTAGCATGTTAACTTGCCACAAACGCACACACACCGGTGAGAAACCATTTAGGTGTGATAAATGTGGTGCGACATTTGCACAGCCTAGCACTTTGATTCGACACAAACGCGTACATACCGGCGACAAACCATTTTCGTGTGGCATATGTGACGCTAAATTCACCAGTACTGGTTCTTTAACTGCCCACAAACGCGTACATTCCGGTGAGAAACCATTTACTTGTGGCATATGTGATGCGAAATTTGGACACTCTGGTAGTTTGTGTGAACATAAACGCATACATAGCGGCGAGAAACCATTTAGGTGTGACAGATGCGACGCTAAATTTGCAAAGTCTAGTAGCTTAAGTCACCACAAACGCAAACATACCGACGAGAAACAATTTTCATGTGACACTTGCAACGCTAAATATGCTAAGTCTAGTAGCTTAAGTCAACACAAACGCAGACATACCGGCGAGAAAAAAATTTCGTGTGACATTTGCGACGCTAAATTTGCAAACTTTAGATGTTTAACTCGACACAGACGCGTACACGCCGGTAAGAAATTATTTAGATTAGCACCTCTACTACCAAAACACATTCCGGTGAGAAATGATTCACCTGTGCCGTATTATGTGATGCAAAGTCTAGTTATTTTAATTTAATACAATGCATATTCGACGACCGCTTAGCCTAGTGGGCAGCGACCCTGCCTGCGGAGCTGGAGGTCCGGGTTCGAATCCCAGGTCGGGTCGGTATTTATATGATGAATATTAATACTGGCACCGGGTCTTGGTTGTTATATATTTGTGGTGTCTTCGCTTGGTACCCAAAACACAAGCTAATTCTTAGTTTGGGACCTAGACGTTGTTGTGATTGTGTGTGTTATTATTATTATAATACGCCGGGTAGGAACCATTCAAAGTACTTTCAATGACATCCAACCGCACCTCTATTTTTGTAATGAGATTAGATTTATAGTGTTAAAAAGAGTAACAAGTTCCATGTAACTACTAGGAGAAAAAAATCCCACTAGTTCCATCACAGAACTAGGCAATAGAACTACTGAGACAAGGCGAACAGCGCGTGCTCTAGAAGTCGTGGTAAAAACACCTATTAATGATTTACTGGTATCTGTGAAGTGTGTAGGATCGCTTATAAGCAGCGTTAAGCTATGTAAGGAGTATTGACCGCTTATGTCCAAATCGTGGACTTTATACAAAAATAATTAGATAAAATAATTTGAAAACAATATTTCTTGCTGATTCAATACACCGGTCATTGTACGGTCTAAATAATTTGGACTTCGAAGCACACAAAGAAATTCTGATTGGCCAAAACACAAAATTGTCAAACACTTCCAGCCAATCAAGTAGCGAAACGCCGATTCGAACAATAATGTTGAATCATATAAAATACCTAGTAATGGCACGAATACAACAAGTAGAACCAGTGCCGCACTCAGGTACACAAGTCCTTGTCTAGACTTATGTTTTATGATGTGAATTGTTTTTGTATGAAGTTTTATTAAATTTGTTTTTTTGGAAAATTCATTTTTTTTTACTACATCTGCTGGTCGGCGAGGCGCGGCTGAGTACGCGACACCTTCCCTTTCTTCAGTAAGTAATATAGGCATACAAAAGTCAACTTTCGTAGGAAGTCTAACATTGGGAATGTTAGACTTTCTACGAAACCCTTATATGTGTAAAAAAACTTTAGTGAAAATTTATCACCATTTGCATTCAGTTATTCACATTAAAATCCCCAAGTAATAAGATGTGGTCATACCTAATCATCGAAACAGATCAGAATTCTGTCAGGGCATCCAGGAATGTGTTCAGGTTGACCCATTGCGACTGGTACGTCATACCTGTAATTATTTCTGTAATCTTGACAGTGGTGGGGAAGGCCACATGTATTCCACGTCAACACAAAAATATTTTTATGCAGGCCTAATTAATTTTTTTCTATTTAGGTAATCGGGTAAAAAATAGTTTTTACCATTTACATTACACCCTGGAATTTTGAATTGCTAAACACGAAATTCTTGAATATAATTATAATAACACACACAATCACAACAACGTCTAGGTCCCAAACTAAGCATTAGCTTGTGTTTTGGGTACCAAGCGAAGACACCACATACATATAACAACCAAGACCCGGTGCCAGTATTAATATTCATCATATGAATACTGACCCGACCTGGGATTCGAACACGGGACCTCCAGCTTCGCAGGCAGGGTCGCTACCCACTAGGCTAAGCGGTCGTCATATATATATGTTGGCCATATTTCAACAAATCTTTATCATCGCTATAGACCTGTTCCCAAAGGTCCACCATTAAAAAGTCCAACATAAAAAAACTAGAGAGAAGTATCAACAGCAAAATTCATTTGAATAAACAGTATCGTACATAAACTGTGATAATGTACCTACCTATTGTAAAATTATGGAAGTTAAAAATATATTCAAAATAGGATAAAATTATTATTATTATTACTTATATTAAATATGAGAATAATTTAAAACTCCACTCATTCCTGAAACTAATAAGCTATATACGAATGGTTAGAGACCATAGCTGCGAAGCCGAGGGTCGCGGGTTCGAGTCCCGCCCGGGACAAATTTTTTTCGTGATTGGGTGCATGAACATGTCTGTTTGTTCCGTGTCTACTGGGTGTGAAAAGAATCTATATAAGTCATAAAAATGTCCTTGCTAACCATGTCAGCTGTCTCAATAAAATCACAAAATCTTAGATATATCAAAAGTGAGATAGGTATTGTACCCACTTAGCGTATTATTTATGTAAAACTAGTAATGTTAAGTATCAGCCTTATACCTATCTCCCCAGTGAGGCATCCAGGATTCAAGCTTGGGAGGGGGGGGGGGGGCAATTTTTCATTGAACTTAAAGCCTTAAAGCTTAAACATTAGTGCAATATACGTAAAATACGATCTTAATACGGAAGCTAGGGAATTTTCGTTAATTCATGAAGACATCTCATATAATTAGTTCTAATAAATAAATTAACCTAAGTATTTGATGGTAATTTCAACTTGACATCTCCACGCGTTCCGGAGAAAAAGGGTCTGGACAGGCCGACAGACTTACGCTACGGTCGGACAACGAAGTGATTCTATGAGGGTTCCTTTTTAGGCTGCTTATATCAGTTGCTACCTATCTTAGTTTTGTTTGACGACTTCAAAATTGCGACAATTACTTTTTCATATTTCCAAAAACTATTACCTGAACAAGCCTATAATAAGCGCCGGCACAGCACCGTGGCACTCTGTGAAGCGCGCGTGAGTGTGTGAATCGTGTGTTCGTTTAGCATTTAGAAAATACCAACGCTATGGACTTGATATACGGCTTTTTAGAAACATGTATTGGGGTTTTTCAATCATTTTTGTCTGATATAAGGAATGCTTTACCGGATGTCGAACAACATAGCGACCAAGTTATAAAATATAACTAAAAATGACGTTACAGTGATAAGGTAACTATAACTTGTGGAATTTTACCTGTTGTGTTTATTGTCAAATTGTATTCAAGTTATTCAAAATAGTTGGCAAGGCTCAGAACAAAAATAATGGTATATTCGATAATGACAGCAAAAATTTAAGTTCCTGAGTTTATAAATCTGATATTTATTTTCTTCAACTGGATTTTTGAAAAATAGAAAAGATAATTGCCAAATACATTTTTTGAGCTTATTGAAAAAAAAACTTTAGCCCGAAACGTGGAAACATTGTGTGTTGGTATGCAAAAACATGTGGAATTTTATAAATGAATTTTATTAGCATTTATGTAAACCTTACAGTCACTAAAATAGGCTTGATGACACTGATGACAGTAACAAAGAACCAATGAAATTATTGTTCTGAATTTTGAAATAAATTTAAATGTGTGTAATAATTATTTTCAATTTTACATTAAAAGTGCTAGTGTCATGATTTTCGTTAAAATAAAAACAAAATTATAGTAATCCACCATGTGTATCAAACAACTATCATAGCGAATTGTCATATCTATGTAAACGCAGCCATCAGTCGACGTATAACGCGAATAAATAATTTTCTATAACTTATATAGATACTTGAATAAATGTAATGAAATGTTAATATTAATTGTATAAAAATAAAATGTATGAGAAATAGTATCAATACGTAATAATTACCCGATACTATGATGCAGTTTTGCAAGTAATTGTACCTATCAACTGTGATAATAAAATACTTAATCGGCGTATGTACGTAGGTACTTAGACTTTATGTTATAATTTCAGGGCACTTCTGCGCGTGACTGTACTGTACATTAGGCAAATAATATATCAACTGACTCGTTGGCTAGAGTTATTTTTATGAGTTTCATCAGTTTTCAACATATGGTTTCTTGAGTGTCTAGTTTTCTGACTTGATATACACTAATTCTTCTATCAACAGGGTATTTTTGCACACCAACCTGCGCCCCGCGCATCATTTGTATGTTCGCACAATTTGTATAAAATGCACAGTATGTTTCTAATTTTTTATGTAATAAGCAAATGCTGCATAATTGTCAATTTTAATTCATTATTGTGTATCTTACGAAAGAAAAATGAAATTATAGTTAAAGCACACCACTTGACTTTCTATACTTTATCCTTTACTTTAACATTATTACATTAGTCTTAAAATATAATTTCAGAAGTTTTAAAATATTTTTGAAAGATTTCGTCTTATTAAATTTTTATATTCGTAGTATAACATATGTTATCTTCATAAAAAAATTACAACGTGAGGTTAAGATAGTTCTAATTATGAACCAACTAGCGTTCGTACCCGGCTCCATCCGGTTGGACTACAGAAACATTCCCCTTCCCATTCCCTTTACCACCCCTTTTTCTTTTAACTTATATTACTCGCTGATAATGTAGTTTTCTATAGGTAAAAGAATTTTCAAAATCAGTATACAACTGTGTAGTCTACGCGAGCGAAACTGCGGGCAGAAAGCTAGTATCTTTATAAATTATAGCCTACGTGTTATTCTGGTACATAAACTATATTATTATAAAGTTTCATTAAAATCCATGCAGTAGTTTTTGCGTGAAAAAGCAACAAACATCCATATATATCCACATATACTTCCATACATACAAACTTTCGCGTTTATAATATTAGTAGGATTAAAATTTCAAAATGTTAATTCTATATACACTGTGTTACACGAAATATTAAGAAAAACCTAACCCATTCCCTTAGCACAGCCCTAAAACTTCTAACTTTTTGACAGTAGCTCACCATGCACTTTATCTATCCACTCACCAAAAACGAACAACTTTAGAATTATAAAAACTTTTTTATAAAATTTAATGTCCCACGACCGGACTATATTCCTACCACTTTCGGCAGTAATCAACACTCGCGACCGAATCTACCCACCTATCTTATATTTTTTCGGAAGTTACCGCAGCAACCCCCACTGAGCCTAGATAATAAAGTTTTACAGTACCTTTAATATTGGAGATTGCCGAAGTCCATCTGCAGCCCTCGCGCCCTTGGCTGCGCCGCTAAAATCGGGAGTCTGAAGCCAATCGGACCCGCTCTCGAGACGATATTTTGGTCGCGCTGCTGGCACGACGGTGCGAGCCGTAATACGGACGCGCGGCTACCGGTTGGCGCGCGCTTGCGGGGTGCGGGGGGGGGGGCGCACCTGCGATACGATACGGTTGGGGTTCGCGGGGAGCGAAGTGGCCATTTTAACGATACCGACCAATACCTATTAGATACCTAACTTACCTATCACTTCGATTATTTTCGCGGCGTCACGGCCACGGACATCGGCTGGTCCTCGGAATGTCCGCAGGGCATGGCCGTGAGGTTGAGTGGCTAATCGCAGGGTCACTCACCGGTGATCCTGCGCGTTCTATTGGCGATTCCCTCGACAGGCGAAACGGACTGAGACGGGCAACGGGCACTGGGCTTGAAGGGAAGGGTTTCTGGGTTCTGTCTTCTCCAAGGTGCGGTTCCCAGCTACTAGATCCGGTTCGAAGCGACCATGAAAAGATGTGCGTGGTATGCCCGTTCACTGCTGTCGAGAGAATACCCGCGCGTGTAACGATCGTGATATTTATACTTCCTCCGACCATAGGCGAACGAGGGGGCGAAGGACGGTGGCGACACTTTATTTCACTACCTTCCATTTGATCTATGTACAAAAAGTCGCCCCCAGCGGGTTTCTATCTACCCTATATTTGCCGGGGTGCTATTTATCATGTCTTTATCGGGCCCTATATCTAACTATCTATATATAATCTTTTATTTACAATTAATATGTATTTATATATTACAATTATTTACTATTCTCTTATCTATATCTATCTATAAGGCCGCGCGTGCTGCGAAGCGGTTGTCGCGTATAAATGATGACTATCTATATAAATGTGTAGTAAGTACATTATTTTACGTAGGTATCAATTGTTTTCGCAGCGTACGCCAAATAATTATGGCTTCTCATCTGTGTGTATGCGTTTGTGGTAATTCAAACCACTAAGTTGTGTGAATTTCGCATCACATGTGCCACAACTAAATGGCTTCTCACCTGTGTGTATGCGTTTATGTGTAATTAAAGTACTACGATCTGCGAACTTCGCATCGCATGTGCCGCAACTAAATGGCTTCTCACCTGTGTGTATGCGTTTATGTGTAATTAAATTACTAGAAGATGCGAATTTCACATCACATGTGCCGCAACTAAATGGCTTCTCACCTGTGTGTATTCGTTTATGACTAATTAAAGGACCTTTTTGTGTGAATTTCGCATCACATGTGCCACAACTAAATGGCTTCTCACCTGTGTGTTTGCGTTTATGTGTAATTAAATTACTAGAATGTGCGAATTTCACATCACACGTGCCACAACTAAATGGTTTCTCACCAGTGTGTATTCGTTTATGTTGAATTAAATCAGATAATTGTGTGAATTTCGCATCACATGCTTCACAACTAAATGGCTTCTCGCCTGTGTGAAAGCGTTTATGTATCATTAAACTACTTAAATGTGTGAATTTCGCATCACATGTGCCACAAATAAACGGCTTTTCACCTGTGTGTATGCGTTTGTGTCTAATTAAATTACTAGAACATGCAAATTTCACATCACATGTGCCGCAACTAAATGGCTTCTCACCTGTGTGTATTCGTTTATGACTAATTAAATGACCTTTTTGTGTGAATTTCGCATCACATATGCCACAACTAAATGGCTTCTCACCTGTGTGTTTGCGTTTATGTGTAATTAAATTACTAGAATGTGCGAATTTCGCATTGCATATGCCACAACTAAATGGCTTCTCATTTGTGTGTATGCGTTTATGTGTGATTAAATGACTTGAATATGCGAATTTCGCATCACATGTGCAACAACTAAATGGCTTTTCACCTGTGTGTATGCGTTTGTGTGTGATTAAACTACCAGAATATGCGAATTTTGCATCACATGTGCCACAACTAAATGGCTTTTCACCAGTGTGTATTCGTTTATGTCTAATTAAATTACCTATATGTCTGAATTTCGCATCACATGTGCCACAAATAAACGGCTTTTCACCGGTGTGTATGCGTTTGTGTCTAATTAAACTACTAGAATTTGCGAATTTCGCACCACATATGCCACAACAAAATGGCTTCTTAACGGTGTGTACGCGTTGAGATCTAATTAAACTACTAGATTGTGCACATTTTTTATCACTTATATATGTCGTTTTTCTTGTATCCTCACTGCACTCCGATTCCAATTTTGCTGAAGGCCTACCGATTGCAGCAACCTACAATCAAAATACTCACTTAAATGATGCCAATGTACAGGTTGCAAGTGACCAGAATATTACATACCTCAGTTCTGTGAAGCCCTGAGCCGGGTGGCACATATTGCTGGAGTATAGTTGGCCCTATCTCCAGCTCATCTTTGATGACAACCCCATCCTCATTCAGCTGCTTCTGCATGTCTACATCCATCTGCCAATCACATTGAATAATGAACACTGTAACGTTGCGCTGTATTTAATTCAATAATTATATTAAAAACACTTATCAACTAAGTTATTGAAAAAATATACCTACACATACAGAACTTACATAATCTGGCGCGGAATCCTACAAGTCTCGCGCCGACCTAATCGTTAATTCAACAACTACCGGTTTCTCTAACTGAAACTGTTACGGGGGCGCGCGGCCGTTCGTTTGCCGTGTCATTCATTTTTGGAATTCGTATTAACGGTGCGGTGTGATATTACTATTATTAGTGTCGTGATAGCCCAGAGCGCAACGAACCTGTCTCAAATTTATAAGGCCCCACAGGGCCATGGTTCGAATCCGGGCGTGTACCAATGAGTTTTTTTGACTTAAGTACACAATATCACTGACACTGTGCTTCGGAGGGCACGTTAAGCAGTCGGTCCCGGACGCTGTCAATAGATAGCGGTCGTTAAAGTTCCCAACCCGCAGTAGAGCAGCGTGGTGGACTTAAGCTCCAAGCCCCCCTCCTCACCCTGGGGGATGCCTAAGCCCCTGCAGTGGGGTAAAAAATGGCCTGATGATGATGATGATGTGATATTACACCAAAACAGAAAAATTAAATACAAGAGACTTATTACTTAAGTATATAATTCTACTTATTATGTAAGCAATGTTGAATGAGGTAAGTTTTGAATATACATAAAATTAGTGTATTGCTGAATTTTGATACATTGATCCATGTACCTGCCGTTGCGTATTTTATGTGTATTTATTTTTAATAGATACCTTTTTATTTGCTTGCAACTAAAAGTGCTTTTAACTACGTACTTGTTATTTGTGCAATTCTCTGCCGATTAAGCCTGCACGCCTTATAGCACTTAAGCTGGTACATAAAGTGCGGAACATCATAGTAGCTATCTGGCACTCGGCTCAATCGACAAGTTATATGTAAGTAACTCACTAAGACCTGCGAAAACATATTCCAGGGAATCATAGCACCCTATAAGAAAGGAATTACGTCACCCTATCAACAAGTATAAACTGCCGGATCTTTCCTGGAACAACCTGCTGAGCGACGGGCCGGGAGCTGAGCCAAGCGGCCTGCTTCGGATAGCTAAGGCCAGTACCCTGAACTAAAGATATATTAAGACTTCCTATGCACTCATGCCCTGTTATTTAATAAAACCTTTAACTGAATCCTAGTTTCACCCTCAACCTACTGTGCTAGCCCTACGCTGACGACAAAAGGTTACAACACTTTCGAATATGTCAAAGAGACATAGGTTCACTGCAGTTTTTACTTTTTACCATGAAAATTATTTGGAATTTTGACTTTCAAACAATGTTTATCTAATATAAAACCTAGATTTGGTGTTGGCGACGCGATACTTTAAGTGATTAAAAACTATAATAGTGTTAGTGACGTCATATTTTAAGTAGGTATAGGTAAATAAAAGTAATTTAAATTTAATAACCTATAGTTGTACCAATTTAGTAGATAATAATTTTCTGTAAGTTTGTAATAATTTAAGGGGGCATATACAAAATTACGGCATGTTTAGGTACATTTTTAGAAAGTTTGGAAAGGTATATCGTTATAAACCTGATGCTGAAATAAAGAATAGTTCTTAATTTACAATCGTGTCAGAAAACATTTGCATATTTTTCACTCTTTCACAATGAAAAAACATTATTTTATAACCCACTTTTGCCGAAATCTCGGAAAATGAACATTTTTCGGTACATATTACACCATCATCACAAGTTTTTTTGAGATTAAAAAATCATTTAAATATTGCTAATACTTCATTCCTTCTTTCTGTTAGAGGAAGTTTGGATAATAAACGTAAAAGTGGCAGAAAAAAATTATCAATAATATGCGATTTCATCAAAATTTCGCCATACTATTTTGTATGAGCTGACAGTTCATTGACAAGCGAAAACGATATCGTGTTTTAGTTCGCTGTGAGCAGCGCTAGCGAAAGGTTGGGTGTATAACTTTTTTCTTTTCCATCCGAATAATGTACGTATGCTAAAGTTTAACCCAATCAATCTTGAGACTTAACTGTAAATAAATTTATAATATTATTTCATGAATTAAATTAGTTTTAATTATTTTTGTTACCAAGCAGATAGCTTACCAATTAGACATAAAATAAAAATCTTACACTGTATATACAATTAAACAGTATATGTATATATACATTAACGACTAATACATTTTCAATAATAAAAATATTAAATTAAAACATATGTAAAAAGTGGAGTCCTCGTGGAATGGTGCCCACTACGCAGATGGCATTTTAGCGCTGAATGACAATGGAAATCCTTTGCGCAAGAAAACCGTCTGCGCGAGGGTCACCCATCGCCTAACTTAATCTCTGGTGGGTTCGGTGAAGAGCTCATGTGCTCTTGCCCCATGGCCCGAGAGCCAAATGCAACGAAGTCATATGAAGAGCCGAGACAACTGTATTGACTCACTTTCTGACACTCACGGCCCGTTCCCCAGGGTATTAACGACATACCATCAGGCCATTTTCCATCGTCGCGAACGATACGTGGCTCGAGTGTCGCCGAGACATAGGCACTGACGAGAGCTCTTCTCAGTATGTCGTTAAGTGTGGCGTAGCGGGAGAGGCGGCCAGCGCCGCAAAAGCAGGCAAGTCCATGGTGGCCAAGGCCGTCCAACAGCAACTCCGCAAAAAATACAGCGACGATCTGTACAGATCTTAACCCCGAGTCGAAGGCCTACCGCTACGCGCAGGGTGTTAGGGTCGATAAAAGTGCCTGTTTTGGGGAACGGGTAAGAATGAAATCAGTGATCAGACTCTGGCCGAGGCCTACACACTGCCAGCAATTTGGCGCTGTCTACCATTAGCAGCTTCTATTAATGAATTAAGGGGAGCCAAGGATGCGGTGCATTCCCTTTGAATGTTAGGCGTGGGCGGTCAATTTAGACTCGGTCCAGCTAGCCAGGTATTTGTAGTTTCATCCAAATACGCTATCTGGCAGTTTATTGCCACAAGGGCTTCAAGAATTTTATCAGCGAGGTCAGAAGTACTATGGATCGAAAATAGGAAAGCCGGTAAAGACACTTAAAATTTTGCGGGTTCCCAAGCCGCCGTACCTCATTGGTAAAGAGGCTTGGGTCCAAACTTGCTCGCTGAAAGTTATGTTATTAATGACCACAATTTGGAATTTTAAAGCGTTGTCAATGGTAACATCTAATTTAGAAATTTCCAAATGGGGCAACAGCGAAGTAGGTAAGTAAATTTAAGATATAATATATTTAAAAAAAAACAAAAAAATCACAAAAAAAGTCGTTGCTCATTTTTATTTGAATATGCTTTTATAAGTTACACCTGTATGTTTGTTTGTATGTAATGGAATTTTTAAACGCGATTACCACCCACTTCTACTGAAGATATTGGGCTAAAATTCAAAATACGTATGTAACTTCGATGACAATACACTAAAATGGATAAACATAACCTGATGCTGCAGCCAGGATTGTTTCCTCTCGAGGATACTCCTCAACGGTTAATAGCACGAAGACAAACTTTGTATATACGTTGGATTCTAATAGTTAACCATGACTTTCACCATGAACTGATGATGCACCAGGATAGTTTGTTTACAAGGGAACTCGTCAGTGGTTAGGTTCGCACCGACATAAAGCTTTGTATCGGTCTTTATCATTTCATCGTTTTATAGGTAATTGTAAGTTCCACCTTTATGTTTGTAAATTTTGATGGAATGTAGTTTAAAAAATATTAAGACTAAAAAAAGAAAAAAAATAATATGTTAAAAAAAAATTATAAATTACCTACACTTTGATAGACAATCGAACTTTAAAAAAGAAAATAAGTAGAAAAAAAAAATAGAAAATTAATGTTATTGTGAAAAATCGTGGAGTGCAATGAAATATTTAAAACAACAGATATCGGGCACCCCACGTTTTGTCACAATAACATTATTTTTCCTCATTAAACACTTTATTTTTATTCTAAAAGTTATTTTTTTCTTTATAGATCGATTTGGTATTAAAGCGCACGTTTCTTAGTTTTTTTAAACTAGAATGTTTTTAGAAGGCGGTCTGAATGATCGTTAAACTTGAAAAGCAAGTTAGTCAAAACAGGGGTAAATTACACTTTGATAGACAATAGAACTTTAAAAAAGAAAATAAGTAGAAAAAAAAATAGAAAATTAATGTTATTGTGAAAAATCATGGAGTGCAATGAAATATTTAAAACAACTGATATCGGGGACCCCACGCTTTTTCACAATAACATTATTTTTCCTCATTAAACACTTTATTCTTATTCTAAAAGTTATTTTCTTCTTTATAGATCGATTTGGTATTAAAGTGCAAGTTTTTTAGTTTTTTTAAACTATAATGCAAGTAAGTCAAAACAGGGGTGTTCGCGCGGTTTCTCTATTTATAGAAATAAATAATGGTGGGAGCTAAGGGCGCGAGCGGGTTGCTTTTCGCGGTTCACGCATGCTTTGCAAACAGAATGCTCGTTTGTGATAGGTGTAAAGTAAAAAGACTTAGTAATGTAAAATACAACATTACGGTACAAGTTTCGATGTCATAAAGAACGTGTTAATAGTAAATTTACTGACAAAAGTATTAATCGTTGTTGTAATAACGCATACAGACTTGTTTTTTTTTTTGTAATGTGGACCAAAGAATAATAAAATTTTAATCTATACGAAACAGACTTTATTTCAGTGGTGTTAGGCCCAGAAAGAAAGAAGTTCAAAATGGCAGACACTATTTTCAGTTTTGACTGCAGATTTGTGAAGGGAGACCACATGGACCCATAGATATCGATTTTGAAAGCAAGCAGTTCAAAAACAAAAACAGATTCAAAAGCAGTATTTTTTTTTAGTTCTAAGCACAGATTCGTGATCGAAGACCATACAGACTCTTAGACATTGATTTTGAAAACAATCGGTCCAGAATCAAAAATAGTAGAATTTGACGAAATGGGAAATGAAAAGGTCACCTCATTCAATGGGACTTCGGTTTCGCCATTGCCACGTATCACAAACAAAATGCACTCGTATTGCAAAACTCCTCATACGATAACTGTGGCACAGTATAGTATTGTCTAATAATTTTTTTTTATGGAACTTTAAAAGACATCTTAACCCACACCCATAACACAAGTTTTGCTTAGTTTGGAACTAGATAGCGCTGTGTGGGAGGTCCCAGGTATTATTGTTATCACTGCATATTATAAAATAAAGTCCCCCGCCGCGTCTGTCTGTCTGTCTGAACGCGACAAACTCAAAAAGTACCGAACGGATTGGCATATTATTGACATCAATGGACAGAGTGATTCAAGAGGAAATTTGTTGAAATATGACGATTATTGTTGAAAAAGTCGGAAAAAAATCAAGCCGGTTGGGAACTTTCATCGAAAATGCTGCCTAATCCTTTTGAGATATAACAAAATAATGTATGGAGAAACTGTGTCTCTTTTATAGGACTAAAGAAAAGTCCACGATGGCATATATCTATCTTTTATGGATAGCTTACTATACTATTTTTATGATGTAATATGATGAGGCGATTGGAAAGCAATTTATACGAATATGGTATTAATTCTTATCAAATTAAATACGATATTTACCTTCAGTATTTCATGAACATTATGATTGCCGTTTGTATTCTACAATTTAAATCAATATCTTAGGAGCCATACCGGACGACGCGACACGCGTGGTTAGGCTGAAGTTATCAATGTTGTTTACAAAAAAATATTTTACTTTGTTTTTAGGTATTTATTCTTTACTTTTTCATATATTTATAGAATTCGAAATAAAATACATTAAAAATAATCCAAGTTGGGCGAACTTGCGTTACATTTAAATCTAATGAAATCCAGTCCACATGTTCGAAACAACAAGCTGATACGACACTACGACCGTAAAAACATTATGGCTCTGCTACCCGTGCGAAACCGGGGCGGATCGCTAGTTATTATCTAAAATAAAGCAATATTAAAAACCTCACATAAAAGAAAACTAATTCTTAAATAATTAAAAATAGTAATGATCAAGACTAATTAGTTCTGGTATAGCGCCAAGTATGTGTTGCCTGGTGCAGAGATGCGCGTGTAGTAGTAAGCAAGCTGTCAAGTAAAACCTATTTTCGAGCTGTCACTTTTTGTGTTTGCGTCCTTAAGAATGTGTAAAATAAACTCGTCGATGGACAACGGCGTAGGTACTTTTGACAGGTAGGTACTCATTCATTGGCTTGTGCGGTAAAAAACGGAGACATGTGGCGCACACCGGCCGGCAGTCAGGCCTGAGAACAGTGTGTGAAAATAGCGTCGCATTGAATATTGTGTATCAGTGAAGTCAGTCATCACCGAGCCGCCGCACGAAAAAAACCTGCCCGTTTGAGTACCGTCGCCGCTCCGCCCGTTTTGAATTGAAAGTTTGCTTTTAATTCGTACCTTCTACGAATCGTCGGTAGCCACGAACCCTGCCCTTACCGCCCTTGACATTTGGTGTAATCAATACATGCTTACAGATCTATCAGAAAAGTAATGTGACTGGACTGGAATCTAATTTAAAAAAAAAAAAACTAAAAATACCTATAAATTAATAATACCATCTAAATTATGATATATGAGAAAATTTAAAGAGACGACGGGTTCAGGGTCCTAAGGATACTTGCCGCGTTGCCACGCTGTATTGCGACACTGATTCTCTGAACAAAGTATTCCTTGCTCAAAGGATCACCTGTCAACAGACGCAGCGCGACACCCAACTCGTGAACAAATAATTTAGCATCCTTGGACCATGGACCCATCGTCTCGACAGCGAAAGGTATGAATCGGTAACAATTTAAAAGTTCTACGTGCTTCGCTATTTTCCTAGGAGCTGCTGACTCAGCAGCTACTCCTGTTTTTTTTTTTGATGTATACTTTATATAAGTTTGGCAAAAGGTATCCACGCAAGTTACATCCCAAACAAGAGCTCTACCACTTTTGAATGGAATCATGGTTACGTTATCGGGTCTCTTGCCATCACCCAGGAAAATAGCTGGAGGTTCAAGACAGGAAGGTATCTGTATAGAAGACAGTGCGCCCTTTATAATGTGGTTGGTTGAATGCCTGGAAAAGCGACCAGCATTTTTTATGCAAGAGAGTCCATGGAGACCACAAGCACCTGCATTTTCCCCACAGACACCACAGTGAGATCGGTAAATATTGAGACCTAATCTCAAAAAGACGGCGATGCGTAAGGAGGCCGCGTCAAGCAACGAGGCCAAATTAGGAGAGGGAATAGCTCGTAACTGAGCACCGAACTCCCTTTCGCATGACGCCAGGAGACGAGCTTCATCAGTGACTGATAATTTTGGTAGTGTGTTGAAGATATTTTTTGCTATAGGGTGGTCCCAAGCCATAGAGAAAGAGGATAATCAACTAAAGAAGCGGATTTCCGGAGAGTTCAACCCTCTAGTTCCCTATGGAAATGAGAAATAGAGAGAGATGTTCTTGATAGTAAAGCGTTGCATAAAGGTTTTGTGACACTCAAGGAATTAAGATATGAAGGGATTGCTAAATCTAAAGTTATTTTCACACCCAGACCACCAAGACGTACTGCAAGGGAGGCTTGTGTGAATTTGTTAGAATTAAGTTGTATAATAATTATAGATTCAAAAGATGATCTGAGAACATTGTCGATGTTGTGCAGAATATTAGTCCCAGGTTGGTGAAGTGCGAAGTGAGTAAACGAATCGTGGAGAAGAAATACAGTTTTTTAATAAAAAAAAAAGGGCAACGTGAGAGTCTATCTTCGCGTGCTTCAATAAAACTAGTTTTGTTTCTAAGAACACCTTCATCTTTAATTGGGGCGCCTAACAAGGAGAAGTTTTCATTTGAGATTAAATGAAAAACGCTGTTATCTGTATTTGAAATTAAAAAAATATAGTTCACACTTGTTGGTGTTAATTTCGAGGCCTAAGTGTTTTGAAAATGAAATTAATTTAGAAAAAGATCAGCTAATACAAAATCTGGTTCACCCTCAATAGTGGCATCGTCTAAGTACCAAACATTAAGCTCAGAAGAGAGTTGAGTAATTAATGGATTGATAGTAAGTGAGAAAGCGGCTGGACCCATATTATCACCTTGTTGACAACCTACAGTAGAATTAATTATCTGGTCTTCAAATATCAATGATGAAGAAGAGTAGTAACTTTGCCACATGTATGGAAAAATGCTTGGGCAATTTAATCTAATTTCAGAAAGCAAAGTGTCTCTTTTGATATAGTTGAAGGCGTTTTTGTAATCTATTTTCAGTATTACCAAAATGACGTGTAGCGTGAACGGCTACTTCACAACCATTACGAACTGTAAATCCGACTTGTATTGGTTTAAAAAGGTTGCTTAGACAGTTGGTGATACTGGAGCAAGCTATTTTCAGCGTCAGAAAACACTGCCAACTGCAATTGGAATTGGAGCACCCAAACTTGCACCGAAAGGTATTTAGAAAAGTTTTCATTTACAGAATCAGATGACATCATATTGACTAACTCACAGATCAAATCTACAAGTTTGATCCCGGCGTCTCCTGCGGAAAAAGAAATTAAATCTTTCAAAACTTGAGGTCTGATACCATCATGACCTCTAGCAGAACCATTTGGAAAACACCTTATGGCATCAATTATATCTTTTGGGATTAGTGGATAGACAAGTATCATCCGGAACTGGTGGATCTGGGAAACATAACTGCCTAGACGGAAAAGGATGTTTGATGCGAAGAATTTTCAAGGTTGATTCGTCACAAATTGCAAAGTCGTCTTTGGATAACAACAAACGTACTGCGAATTTTGTTATAAGTAGTCTGCTAATTTCATCTCAATGCGCCTACAATATTTATTAATAGTAGGTTTGGTGATTATATTACTTTGGATATGTAGTTACGATTTTAATTTTTATTGCTGTAGTCAGTGATTTATTTGATTAATTAAAAAAAGGTTTTCCCAAGCTTGGATAGAGTTATCTTCAATACACCTAGGAATTAAATGTGAAAGCTTAATAGCTGCACAACGACGTGCACCTTTTGGAACTCTTTTTAGAACTTTTATGGACCGACAACGTCCGTGAGTAATTCTTCGAATGGAATATCATAGTTCAACGAAATGTCACAAACATTAGTTAAAAGTCTAGAGGGTAATGACCGAAATGGATATGTAGTACTATAAAACTGTTGAAACATTTTGAACAGATAGAACACTGATTGAGTTGTGTTTGGGAACATGTTAATTGTGACTTATCTAAATGTGAACAACCCGCGCAAAACCAATTCGAAGTGGAGGTGTCCAACTGATATGTGGCCTGTTAACTGCAAACGCAATTTATATAGAACCATTTATTACAACCAGAACAAATAATACAGTCATTGTTGGAGTTTAGGGGCAAATTACCGCACAACCACGTAGAACCTTGCATAATATATATAATATGATTATGAATTTATACATTACTAGCGACCGCCCGCAGCTTCGCCTGCGTAGACTACACATTCCTGTTAAAGTGATCTAGGTATTATTAACATTCGAAATGTTTTCTGTCTACTTTTTGCTTATATATATTTTGGTTACTGTCATACAAACTATTGACTCCCATCATCCCCTTAAAATTTGAAAATAAAAAACTCTGAAACACGTCGTTATTTATTTATTATTAGCGGTCGTGTCCGGCTCCGCCCGGGTGGACTACAGAAACGTTCCCCATCGCGTTCTCCCTCCCCTACTCTTTCCTAACACTCCGTTTCTAGGTAACTAACGTATTTAATTTGATAAGGATTTATATCATGTTTAAAAAACGTCTTCGCAAATAGAGCTTTATGTTAGAATAAATTTGATTGTCATAAAAAAGGTTATAGTAAACCAACCTTAAAAGATACACATATACTGTCGCGGACTTTTGGTTATAACTTTCAAAGGGGAACAATCCCGTCATACATGATTTTTGCTTAACATCAATCGTTTACGCCACAGAGTATATTTTGTATTACTAGTTTGTTTACGCAGTGCACGCAACGGAAGCTCTCAAAAAGAATATTTTTTTCCCGTTTTTGCAACATTTTTCGTTGGTGCTCCATTTCCATTGGTCGTAGCTGATATAATAATAGCCTATAGCATTCCTCGATAAATGGACTACCCAACACAAAAAGAGTTTTTCAATTCGAACTAGTAGTTCTTGAGATTAGCGCGTTCAAACAAACAAACAAAGTTCAGCTTTATAATATTAGTATAGATATTTTTTTAAGAATTAAAAATTAAATAATTAATAAAGGCTTAATAATGAAATAATATAAAAATTAAATCTAATGATTTAAAAAAAAGGAAGGGTTAAAATAGCACAAATCAAATATGGTTACAGTATTTGTAACACATATACCAAATTAAAATGTTTTTTTAAATAATATAGATTTGTAGTAGGTACCTAGTATTGGTATATCAGAAATTCTGACAAGTATATGTGTAAAAAATAAACATTTAAATGGGTGCCCTTTTAAAACGACTTCAAAAAAGAAGGAGGTTTCTCAATTCGACCGTACATATGTTTTTTTTTTTGAGTGTTCAGGGATAACTTCGTTGTTCATGAACCGAATTGGATGATTTTTATTTCCAGAGTGGTACCATGATAAAGAAACCAGGATCTGATGATGGCATCCCAGAGAAATCGAGGGCAACCTTCGAAAATCGTATTTTAAAGTATCGTATTTTAAGTATTTTTATAAAGTACTACTACTAGTACTATTTAATGAAGGTCGGGAGTCGATCTGATGATGGAGCTGAAAGACAGTCGAGGGAACTCCTCAACGATTTACAGCAATTACCTGGTGTATGGACTTGATTCCTTTCTATTGATGAGATTTTTGCACCCATATGGGTTATAAGTGCCATTACAGGTCTGATAATGAAGATTATAAACAGTCGAGGGAATTCCTCAACAATTTACAGCAGTTACCTTTTATTGGGCTTACTTCATATGGTTCATAATTAAGATTGAAGTTTTACATAGAAATACCACTACCTACTAGGCATGCTGATGCGTCAGTTTGACACTGAATTTAAGTTGCGTAATCGCAGCGCTGTCTCATTTGAGTAGCGCGTTTAGAAGCCCCATTTATACTAATTTTATACTAAATACAAATACGTTACAGATGCGTTCAAATAAAAATTGAAAAATAAAATAATTTTCAAAAAAATAAAATAAAAACCGACTTCATAAACATAAACTAAAAAGTTAAAAATAAAATTTTCACTTTATAGAAAGGAGCATTAACATGCGGCATATAGTTAATGAAGTTATTACCAGGTAATAACAATTACAATGATATATTTATAACTATAACGAATATAGAACACAATTAAAGTGTCTGAGTGAGTAGGCACCGACTTCATTAACCATATGCCGCCTGTTAATGCTCCTTTCTATAAAGTGAAAATTTTATTTTTAACTTTTTAGTTTATGCTTTTGAAGTCGGTTTTTTTTTACACTACGCATTGCAATTTTTTAATAATAATTCTTATAAGTATTAAATTTATATGTACGTAAAAATATAAAATGGCATGCACATACACCTTGGGAGAAAATAAACATTTAATACATAACTATTTGTGACGAGTTTCTCTTGCAAAATTTCGTAGATCGAATGACTTTTTTCTCAAAATATAACTTTAGACTTAAAGGTCATATTAGCTGTATTGAGCTTAGGTGTAAGTAAAAGAAATTAACTATCAGCCTAACCATGGTGCAGGCGTCATCCTTCATAGGCTCTGTTTTGATGTGTACCTCTTCAGGCGCACCACGCTGCATGCTCACTCTTGCGTCAGGCGACATCAAGACATCGAAAATGTCACATCGGTACAGCCGCACGGAGCATTGTCTTAATTTGGAAACATGATTCCTTGGAAGTTCAAGTGTATAACTTTTGTTCTCTTCCATCGCATCCATAAGCATGATACACTTAATAAATGATGAGTATCCCGTGAGCAAAATTGTCAAATAAAACAATTGTCTCCCTGTAAATATACATAGTTTCGGATAAAAATACATTTGAAGCAAAGGTTTATAACAAACTTTTGGGATGAGGTTATAACCCACAACAAGTGAAACAACATGACCAAACGCAAAGTACTATACAATTATTGATATACCAATAATATAACTGGATGTGCTGTCCGCGTTCTAAAGTGTCCGCGTAGGAAGTCATCCAAAACGCAATAAGTCATCCAACCGGCTTTTAGTCGGTGTAATGGCTTAGCGCCGAGTGAACGTGCACGATGCCGACTTGTGTCGTAAAAATTTGTGAAACTACTCGTCAAAGACGCAAAAAGAGCTGAATATCATATTTGCGGTAAGTAAACATTATAATTTAACATTAGTTTATGCCTACAGACGGCTATTCGATTATTTGTAATTTAATTTGAAAATTATCACGATTTAATTCTCGTCACATTCCTGTAAACAGAGCAACACGTCCGAACCGTAATAAGTATTTGTATGCACTGACGCGCACAACAGAGCCCACGCGCGTTGCAGACGCTTTTACTTCGCTTTTGCTTAGCGACTGCAAATCCTTATTATTAAATTGTTAAATCAATGGATGCAATGCACCTCAATGAGTGTCCGTTGCGTCAATGTAATGCTGTATTATTGAACAAATAATAAATTTCATTAACGCATAAAGGGATGGGTGTATATGTTTGTATAATACAGCTAATGATGCTGTTGTACATAGTATACAATAAGCATGTGCTGAGGCAATAGCTTAAACATGATGTAACATGACTATAAATGCTGTTGGTTTCTATTAATATGAGATTAAGAAATTTAAAAAATAATAGATTATTCACAACGGAAATGCAAGGAAATATAAAATACAAACTATATTTGGTTATCAAATTAATTCATCCTTTTATCTTTAAAACTCATTAATATTTTATTACAAATATTGTGAATATGAAACTCAAAAGTTTTTTAATTGCACTAAGGATCTTATTGATATATTTAAGTACATACACTTATTTTGGTATAAAGAATATTATAATTGTCTCATTATAATAAACAATACCATCAGATTATCATTTAAGCAGGCTCCAACCACATAACACAAGAATAATACTTGCTTACTTTGGGACTAGATAGCGCTGTGTGGGATGTACCAGGTATTAATATTACGACTCATACGAGGGTGTTGAAATGGTGTTGTGAATTTAAAAATGTTCATACTTATGTGCATGATGAGCAAAGAAGTGGAAGACGGGAAGAATGCATAGCGTAAGCGAGAAAAATATAGCAGCGCACGCGCATACCACAGAGCAAACAAGATTTGCAGGATAGGGGCACTGCAAGGCCTCACCTCCCCCCCCCCCTATTGCAACTATTGTCGCGCTGTAGGGACGCTATTAAAAAATATTATTGCTTCGGCATGACAATAATGAGAATCGTAGGTGCCTGGTGCACATACTGTTACTGTCATATGGTACTTAGGGTTATGCAGGCACCTGGATAATTAATCAGGCCCAGCGAGTGCTTGAGAGACGTGGGGGTCTCTCATTCCCCTTCGCTATCATTAATTCATACAGTTTTAATTTGTGAATAACAATAAAAGGAATACTTACAAATGGAATGTGACAACTCGGTTTTTCTCTTTAGTATTACATGAATGATTTTCGCACAGTTTCTTAGCACAAGACGGCATTTTGCTTTATTAAAATTAATATTTTATCGGAAGTCTAACAAATGCCGTTGCCAAAAGTACACTGTCAACTACACTTTGTCTAAGTGTAATTCCAGTAAAGCTGCATAAGTGTGTTCTAGAGTCTAAATGGAAAAAATTCTAACCATACAAAAATTTTGTAGATGTTAGGTTTAAGACAGAGACAGGGCGGAGCGTGCGGGGGCCGTGAATGGTGACTAGAGCTATTGATTTTTTCGTGAAAGGTTTGTGTAGTTATATCTCAATATTTTTCTATTGAACAATACTAAAAGGAAACAAGACGGCCATCGGTTTTATACAAAGCGTTATTATTTTTCACTTTTTAGCTATCATATGTGAATCCACCTACCAACTAAATATTTGTCAACTTACATGTTGTATTACTTTGAAAAGTACTAATTAATAAACATTTACGTGAGAATGGTTGCCAAGTAATTTTATATACCGAAAGATCTTAAATGGTCATTTAAAATTATTTTGAGGGACCTAAAGATTTCGGAAGACCTCATTGATTTTCATTTATTTCCCATAGGTATTTCATCTCTAGAACACATATACCATACTGCACGCTGCAGGGGCTTGGGCCTCCCCTCGGGATGAGGGGCTTGGAGATTAATCTAACACTCTGCTCCAGTGGTGCGGGTTGGTGGATTTTAACGACTGCAATCTATTGATGGCGACCGGGACTGACAGTTTAACGTGCTCTCCGAGACACAGTCAGTGATAGTTATGTACATAAGTTAGAAAAAACTCATTGGTACATGTCATGGAATTTGAACGACAGCCTTTTAAACAAGAATAACAACAAGGTACGGCTTTCCAAAACTACCAACCTAGAAGTATTAATAATAATTTAGAGGATGGTGGGACGAGGACAGAAAACCCACATTCAGAATTTTTAGAAATGCGAAAAAAAACCAAAAATAAAACTGAAAACTACATACCTACCCATTACCACCGACATGAATTTGCTTCTTGCATTGACATAATCAAAGGGTCTACTATTGAAAGAGGGAATAGACTTCAACATTAAGATAAATTGAAAACAGTAAATATGTTAAGAATTTCCTAACCTAACTTTGACAACTACAATTGAAAATTCGATTTACATGGGGTTGGCTTTCCAAACTACCACCCTAAGGGTATTAATAATGAGCAAGAGAGGGGCGAGGTAAAGAGACTAAACCAATTTTAGAATTATTAGAATTGCGGAAATATGAAAAAAGCGAAATTAAAAATGAGCAAAACATCCTGCTGCTAAGACCTGATAACGCTCAAACTCTAAACACTTGAAACTTACACTAAATGGTCAGCCACTCTTCTAATAAGTCTCAACTATTTAGGTTTGGTACACAAAAGAACGTTTAAAAGAAATTCGGTTATGGTAGATTGCTTTCCTGCCATTTCTTAATCAATAAGTTGGTTAGGTTAGTTTAAAAAAATATACAATAAAACCGAATATATGGGCACTCCGACTACTGTTCCATCCAACCCACTAGGAACATAAGGAACCGGCCAAGTGCAAATCAGACTCGCACACTAAGGGTTCCGTACCACCATATAGAAATATGAGCGGGACATTAATTATTTAGAAGGCGCTCGATCCTCTCTGGCTAACCTGAAAAGTTATAACATGCGTGCACTGATACGAGTAGCTGGAGACATTATTTTATTACAGTGAACCTTTGACTTTTAGTATCAATTGTGAAGAAAATAAGCTCTGCAAAGGAAAGCAAGTAACACGCTATCTGTCATTTTATATGGAATTTTTACAAAATTGTTACTTAAGTATAAAAGTACATTTTATAAGTTACTCTATTACTCGTTAAATAAAAGAGTCTAGTTAGCTGTGATAGTATTCCTTTTATCTACATTATGTAGGGATAAAAAAAAAGGGATGGGATTATACTTCCTATGAAAGTTGACATCTGTCTGACTCTAATACTTGTAGAAACAAGGGAAGGTTGTCGTGTCCTCAGCCGCGCCTCTCCGACCAGTAGATGTTTACTTACAAAATAAATTTAATAATACTTTATACAAAAACTATTTGCAACATTAAAAAACACAAGTCTGGACAAGGACTTGCGTACCTGAGTGCGGTGGTCTTTCTACTGGTAACAATTCATATGGTAAATGTATAGTAAATGGTAGGTAAATGGTATTTCATATAGTAAACCATTTACATATAGTAAATGGTATTTCTTTCTATATTGTTGCTAGGTATTTTGTACGTTTTGTATTTTGGCCAATCAGAAAACGTTTGGTGTCATCCGAGAGTCCAAAGTATTTGGACCGTATGATGTCACGTGTACTGAGCAGGCAGAAATATTGTTTTTCAAGAAAAATAAATGACGGTGAAAATGATCTAAAAATTTTGCAACATTGAGGTCACTGATTTGGACTTTAGTGTAAGCGGTCAATACCTTTATAATTATATATACTCTCGTACTAAATTTTTTTCACATATCCATAAACAAAGGTTTAGTTGGCAGAGGGGGGGACTACGACGACGACACATGACTTTAACAAAATTTGCATATCTCAACAACTGTTGACTAAAATTTTTTTTTTAATTTCACTAGGTACGTCATTGTCAACAATATTTTTTATATAAGTCAACAACTGTTTGTTAACTTATATAAAAAATATTGTTTGAAATCTTGATATTATTTTTCAGTTACATGTATGGCGACCTATCCCAAAAAAAAATATTTTTTTCTTAATTTCACTACGTCGTTGTATAGCTGTTCATAGATAACACCTACCTTCCAAATTTCATCTATATATTGCCAATAGTTTCCGAGAAAAACCCCAGACGGACAAATAGACAGACGGATGGACGGACATGGCGATACTATAAGGGTTCCTTTTTTGCCATTTGGCTACGGAACCCTAAAAACTTTCCATGTAAATCAAATTTTCAATTGTTACTAAAGTTAGGTTAGGAAATTCTTAACATATTTACAGTTTTCAATTTATCTTAATGTTGAAGTCTATTCCCTCTTTCAATAGTAGACCCTTTGATTATGTCAATGCAAGGAGCAAATTCATGTGGTAATGGGTATGTAGTTTTCAGTTTTATTTTTGGTTTTTTTTCGCATTTCTAAAAATTCTGAATGTGGGTTTTATGTCCTCGTCCCACCATCCCCTAAATTATTATTAATACTTCTAGGTTGGTAGTTTTGGAAAGCCGTACCTTGTTGTTATTCTTGTTTAAAAGGCTATCGTTCAAATTCCATGACATGTACCAATGAGTTTTTTCTAACTTATGTACATAACTATCACTGACTGTGCCTCGGAGAGCACGTTAAACTGTCAGTCCCGGTCGCCATCAATAGATTGCAGTCGTTAAAATCCACCAACCCGCACCACTGGAGCAGAGTGTTAGATTAATCTCCAAGCCCCTCATCCCGAGGGGAGGCCCAAGCCCCTGCAGCGTGCAGTATGGTATATGTGTTCTAGAGATGAAATACCTATGGGAAATAAATGAAAATCAATGAGGTCTTCCAAAATCTTTAGGTCCCTCAAAATAATTGGAAATGACCATTAGAATACCCTTAGGGTGGTAGTTTTGGAAAGCCAACCCAACAACAAGTCTATCATGACATACATACTTACATAAATATAAGGGCTGATGAACACATTATCCTCCATAGTCAGGTAAAAATTGAGGTTTGAATACCACGCGGTGTAAAAATAAACGTAGAGCTTGCACGAAACTTAAAGTTCGCTATGAAGTAGACGCGGGTGCATTTTGTGCAGGTGAAGGGCCTGTTTTCGGCCCTCCTCTGACGGTTACCAATTTTTCCTACTGCGACGCTAAACTTAGTTAGACATGGGTTTGGCGCCAGCTTGAAAAATACCTGGCAGGTGTGTTCGCAGTACGCGTCTTGCATTACAAATTACAATCGTATACTTGCTTATTGTTCTGCGGTAAATAATAATGGGAAAACCATCAATGACTTCTTCTTCTTTACAATATACTTCAAAACCTTTAATCTATGCTTCTTTTCTTACTTCTTACTAATGGCTGATTGACCTGATTGTGCGTTGTGCTGATTTGTGGCACAGCACAGATTAATTTAAAGAATGGTATTTAATGGCTAGGGATGCAACGATACATCGAACTACGTTATTTTGCCTGGTTGCGATATTTATATATCGATATTAAATAAGTTTTGCATCCCTGAATAGTACCTGATGTTGAGAAACCAGTAAAGGATGTCTATTTCATTAAAAAAAAGAGAGACTCCTTCCATACTACTTTTGCCTTGTCAAAATGGTTCAATGATTTGTGAGAGAGATGAAGCAACTGACGCGTATAAAATACCTGCTTCGTACAAAAAAAATAATCTACTTTAGTATAATAATAATTTATAATGTAGGGTTTTATAGATATTTAAAAAACAAACAAATTAAAATATAATCTTTTTTCTATATTAAAAAAAAAAAAACACTTGATGTCAATTGATTACCAAAGTGTCATTTACGTCAAATTATACTGTGTTATACTGATCGACTGTGTCATACAAATTTTCTTTGTTTTGCTGTATTTGTTCATCATCATTATCATCAGCCCGTGTCTCTCCACTGGAGGATATAGGCCTCTCTGAAGGCTCGCTACCACACACGGTCCTCCGCCTTCCGCATCCAATTACCCCCGGTATGTATGGTGCTTCAGGTCATCAGTCTACCTGGATTTGTTATTATTCTTATAATAGAATTTATATGCTTTACTATTTTTTAGCTAGATTGTATAAAATTCACGGTACCTACGGCTTTCCAAAACTACCACCTTAGGCGTGTTAATAATAATTTAGGGGATGGAAGGACGAGGACAGAAAACCAACTTTCAGAATTTTCAGAAATGCGGAAATGTGAAAAAAACCAAAAATAAATACTGAAAACTACATACTCAGTTACTACAGACATGAATTTGCTCCTTGTATTGACATAATCAAAGGATCGACTATTGAAGGAGGGAATAGACTTCAACATTAAAATAAATTGAAATCAGTAAATACGTTAAGAATTTCATAACCTACCTTTAGTAACAATTGAAAATTTTATTTGCATGGCGCTCGGCGGACGTTGCCGCGACACGCTCGCTTCGCTCGCTCGCCTAGCGCGTTTTTTATGTTCCTAGTGGATTGGAACCATTGATTGTTGGAACAGTAGTCGGAGTGCCCATATATTCGGTTTTATTGTATATTTTTTTAAACTAACCTAACCTAATTAAGAAATGGCGGGAAAGCAACCTACCTTAACCGAATTTCTTTTAAACGTTCTTTTATGTACCAAACCTAAATAGTTGAGACCAGTGGTATTAAACAATTACTTTGCTCGGTCGGTTAGTGGTCGTTCGTTTAGTTAGTTCAATTTAGTTCGTCTCGCTCGCTTAGTCGGTTGGTCGGTCCGATCGGTTGGTCGTACTACTCGTAATTGTTCACACTTCGTCTTTGCTAATATATTTCTCCAAGATATTTCTGTATGAGTATTTTGTTAGCATTACAATAATTTTAGTGTATAATATTGTTTGTTGTAAATAATAAATTTAATTTTATCGTTGTGTTAGGGTTAATTAAATAGAATAATTATATAGTTATTACTTGTTAACATTGACTAAATATTTTAAACCCATAAAGTAGTCTTGTATTGTGTAATTGATTACAATACTAACAACTTAAAAACTAAACACGCGTCTGCGTAGAAAATATAGCATTATTTGGGGTCATTTTAATGAGAATAGAAATAAAAAATTGCTGTTTGTAATTATTGCCGCCAAACAATTAGTAGGTATATATAATGCTTCTATTGGCAACTAAAGCACCCCAAAATATCTCTCAAAAATTAAAACTGCACTCACGACCATCAGTCGCAACTGTAACTCGCGTTCGATAATTTGTTTCCCCGCTCAGAGTGCAAACGACTTTGTGGAGCAGCTGAGCAAGTGAACGACCAGACCGAACTAGTTCATTTTACTGACCAACCGAAAATTATCAAATCCGAATAATGAACGAGCAAGTACAAGCCTATTCTATTAGCGTCCCTACAGCGCGACAATAGCCGCAATAGGGGGGGTGATGCTTTGCAGTGCCCCCTATTTTGCAAAACTTGTTTGCTCCGTGGTATGCACATGCGCTGCTATATTTTTCTCGCTTACGAAATGTATTCTTTCGGTCTTTCACTTCTTTGCTCATTATAAATATTAACGTTTTTAAATTCATGACACCATTTAAACACACTCGTATGAGTCATAATAATACTTGGTACATCCCACACAGCGCTACCTAGTCCCAAAGTAAGCAAGTATTATTCTTGTGTTATGTGGTTGGAGCCTGCTTAAATGATAATCTGATGGTATTGTTTATTATAATCAGACAATTATAATATTCTTTATACCAAAATAAGTGTATGTACTTAAATATATCAATAACATCCTTAGTGCCATTAAAAAACTTTTGAGTTTCATATTTACAATATTTGTAATGAAATATTAATGAGGTTTTAAAGATAAAAGGATGAATTAATTTGATAACTAAATATAGTTTGTATTTTATATTTCCTTGCATTTCCATAGTGAATAATCTATTATTTTTTAAATTTCTTAATCTCATATTAATAGAAAC
Organism: Luffia ferchaultella; assembly: GCA_949709985.1. NCBI lineage: Eukaryota > Metazoa > Arthropoda > Insecta > Lepidoptera > Psychidae > Luffia > Luffia ferchaultella. The sequence continues at coordinate 9,925,932 of OX453268.1, forward strand.
CAACAGCATTTACAGTCATCAGTAAGAAAACAGGTTTTTATAGATACTACTTAAGACAGAACTGTGACCTCCTCATAACTGTATGAAAAATTACATTAAATACATGCTTGTAATATACTCCAAATACCAATTGAACTGCAATTTGACAATGAAATATTTTTGAGTGTTCAACAAGAATCTTGTGATTCCAGGCTAAAGGCATGTGAAAGGTATTGCCACAGCACATGCATACTGTATACTATGTACAACAGCATCACTAGCTGTACTCTTATACAAACATATCTACACACCCATACCTTTGTGTGTTACCTGTTCCTACTACAGCAACATAACAGACACTCATTGAGGTGCATTGCATCTCACTTTGCGTTTGGTCATGTTGTTTCACTTTTTGTGGGTTATTTCCTCATCCTAAAAGTTTATTATAAACCTTTGCTTCAAATGTATTTTTATCTGAAACTTTACAGGGAGGCGATTGTTTTATTTGACAATTTTACTCATGGAATAATCATAATTTATTAGGTGTATCATGCTTATGGATGCGATGAAAGAGAACAAAAGTTATGCACTTGAATTTCCAAGGAACCATGTTTCCAAATTAAGACAATGCTCCGTGCGGCTGTACCGATGTGACATTTTTGATGTTTTGATGTCGCCCGACGCAAGAGTGAGCACGCAGTGTGACGAGGTTGAAGAGCTACACATCAAAACGGAGCCTATGATGGATGTCGCCTGCACCATGGTTAGGCTGACATTTAATTTCTTTTACTCATAGTTAAGCTCAAGGTTGGATATGTAGCTTCTATCGATACCCGTCAATAACATGAGGACCCCATTGTAAATTTGCGTCGATAATAATGCCCAAGAACACAGTTTCATTGACCAAACTTAATGAATCTCCTCCAAGTCTCAAATTGACATCAACTTGTCTAACATTGGGCAATGTAAATTTTAAACATTTTGTTTTATTTGCATTTAATAATAGGCTATTAGCGTTGAACCAATTTAAGACCTGCAAAAGTGAAGAGTTTACTGTTGAAAATTCCTCTTCATTTCTATTAATTTTCAAAAGAAATAGGCATGTACACACGATTGAGATTGATGATTGACTGTGTGGAGTTGATTGATAATACAAGCTTGAAATAATAAACATGTGCTATCATAGTTTGTTATCTTTTATTTACAAATCTTGTACATAACACATTTCGTGTAGGTAAATAACATAATTAAGCATGAGAGAAAATCATATGGTATTATATGTATCTATTGCTTTCAATATCTCTGTAGTATTAACAAAAATAAGGACTACTGCCTACTACCTCTTTACTACACATTTAAGTAACCAACAAATTAGCATAATGAAATAAAATGAGATACACGGAAATAAATGAAGGTAATGAACTAAAAGAAGAAAATGAACTAAAAAAAAGAACTAGTTCGTTTTAGGAAATGAACGACAAAAAGCGCTATTTAAAACGAACGAGCAATTCCAAGCCTACTCAATCAGTTAATATTATCTTTTTTAATTAATTAATCACACGCCGAACGAACGGCCGCGCGCCTCTGTAACCATTCAGTCAGTGAAACCGGTTGTTGTTGAATGCATGAACGACTATGTCAGAGCGACACTTGTAGGATTCCGCGTCAGTTTATGTAGGTTCTGTATGTGTATGTTTTGTCAATAACATGGTTGATAAGTGTTTTTAATATTTATTAAATTAAATATAGTGCAACGTTACAGTGTTCATTATTCAATGTGATTGGCAGATGGATGTAGACATGCAGAAGCAGCTGAATGAGGATGGGTCTGTCATCAAAGATGAACTGGAGATTGGGCCTACTATACTCCAGCAATATGTGCCACCCGGCTCAGGGCTTCACAGAACTGAGGTGTGTAATATTCTGGTCTCTTGCAACCTGTACATTGGCATTATTTAAGTGAGTATTTTGATTGTAGGTTGCTGCAATCGGTAGGCCTTCAGCAAAATTGGAATCGGAGTGTAGTGAGGATACAAGAAAAACGACATTTGAATGTGATCCAAAATTTATGTATCCTGATAATTTAATCAAATTTAAAAACATACATAGTGGCGATAAAGCGTTATATAATGAAAGATTTGATTTAAAGTTTGCACAATCTAGTTATTTAATTGGCTATAAAAGCGTAGATACTGGTGAGAAGCCATTTAGTTGTGGCACGTGTGATGCAAAATTCGCATGTTCTAGTCATTTAATTACACACATACGTACGCACACAGGTGAGAAGCCATTTAGTTGTGGCACATGTAATGCGAAATTCGCACAACATAATACTTTAAATAACCACAAACGCATACACACAGGTAAGAAGTCATTTAGTTGTGGCGTATGTGATGCGAAATTCACCTGTTCTAGTAATTTAATTACACACAAACGCATACACACAGGTGAGAAGCCATTTAGTTGTGGCATATGTGATGCGAAATTCGCACAACTTAGTGGTTTGAATTACCACAAACGCATACACACAGGTGAAAAGCCATTTAGTTGTGGCACATGTGATGCAAAATTCACGTGTTCTGGTAGTTTAATTAGACACAAACGCATGCACACAGGTGAGAAGCCATTTAGTTGTGGCACATGTGATGCGAAATTCGCACAACATAGTGCTTTATATTACCACAAACGCATACACACAGGTGAAAAGCCATTTAGTTGTGGCACGTGTGATGCAAAATTCGCACGTTCTACTCATTTAATTACACACAAACGCACGCACACAGGTGATAAGCCATTTAGTTGTGGCAATTGTGATGCGAAATTCGCACAACATAGTACTTTAAATTACCACAAACGCATACACACAGGTGAGAAGTCATTTAGCTGTGGCGTATGTGATGCGAAATTCACATGTTCTAGTAATTTAATTACACACAAACGCATACACACAGGTGAGAAGCCATTTATTTGTGGCACTTGTGATGCGAAATTCGCACAACGTAGTGCTTTAAATCGTCACAAGCGCATACACACCGGTGAGAAGCTATTTAAGTGTGACATATGTAATGCGAAATTTGCAGTTCCTAGTAATTTAATCACACACAAACGCACACACACCGGTGAGAAGTCATTTAGTTGTGGCACATGTGATGCGAAATTCGCACGTTCTAGTAATTTAATTGCACACAAACGCACACACACAGGTGAGAAGCCATTTAGTTGTAGCACATGCGATGCGAAATTTACATGTTCTAGTAATTTAATTAAACACAAACGCATACACACAGGTGAGAAGCCATTTATTTGTGGCACTTGTGATGCGAAATTCGCACAACGTAGTGCTTTAAATCGTCACAAGCGCACACACACAGGTGAGAAGCCATTTAGTTGTAGCACATGCGATGCGAAATTCACATGTTCTAGTAATTTAATTAAACACAAACGCATACACACAGGTGAGAAGCCATTTATTTGTGGCACTTGTGATGCGAAATTCGCACAACGTAGTGCTTTAAATCGTCACAAGCGCATACACACCGGTGAGAAGCTATTTAAGTGTGACATATGTAATGCGAAATTTGCAGTTCCTAGTAATTTAATCACACACAAACGCACACACACCGGTGAGAAGTCATTTAGTTGTGGCACATATGATGCTAAATTCGCACGTTCTAGTAATTTAATTGCACACAAACGCACACACACAGGTGAGAAGCCATTTAGTTGTAGCACATGCGATGCGAAATTCACATGTTCTAGTAATTTAATTACACACAAACGCACACACACAGGTGAGAAGCCATTTAGTTGTAGCACATGCGATGCGAAATTCGCACAACTTAGAGATTTGAATTACCATAAACGCACGCACACAGGTGAAAAGCTATTTAGTTGTGGCACGTGTGATGCAAAATTCGCATGTTCTAGTAATTTAATTACACACACATGCTTACAAACAAGTGAGAAGTCATTTAGTTGTGGCGTATGTGATGCGAAATTCACATGTTCTAGTAATTTAATTGCTCACAAACGCACACACACAGGTGAGAAGCTATTTAGCTGTGGCGTATGTGATGCGAAATTCGCACGTTCTAGTCATTTAATTACACACAAACACACACACACAGGTGAGAAGCCATTTAGTTGTAGCATATGCGATGCGAAATTCGCACAACTTAGTGGTTTGAATTACCACAAACGCATACACACAGGTGACAAGCCATTTAGTTGTGGAGTATGTGATGCGAAATTCGCACGTTCTAGTCATTTAATTACACACAAACGCATACACACAGGTGAGAAGCCATTTAGTTGTGGCGTATGTGATGCGAAATTCGCACGTTCTAGTCATTTAATTATGCACAAACGCACACACACAGGTGAGAAGCCATTTAGTTGTAGCATATGCGATGCGAAATTCGCACAACTTAGTGGTTTGATTCGCCACAAGCGCATACACACCGGTGAAAAGCCATTTAAATGTGACATATGTAATGCGAAATTTGCAGGTGGCAGTAATTTAATCAGACATAAACGCATACACACCGGTGAGAAGCCATTTAGTTGCGGCACATGTGATGCGAAGTTCGCACATCTTAGTACTTTAATTACACATAAACGCATACACACAGGTTAGAAGCCATTTATTTGTGGCACATGTGATGCGAAATTTGCACAACGTAGTGCTTTGAATTGCCACAAGCGCATACACACCGGTGAGAAGCCATTTAAGTGTGACACATGTAATGCGAAATTTGCAGTTCCTAGTACTTTAATCACACACAAACACACACACACAGGTGAGAAGCCATTTAGTTGTAGCATATGCGATGCGAAATTCGCACAACTTAGTGGTTTGAATTACCACAAACGCATACACACAGGTGACAAGCCATTTAGTTGTGGCGTATGTGATGCGAAATTCGCATGTTCTAGTCATTTAATTACACACAAACGCATACACACAGGTGAGAAGCCATTTAGTTGTAGCATATGCGATGCGAAATTCGCACAACTTAGTGGTTTGAATTACCACAAACGCATACACACAGGTGACAAGCCATTTAGTTGTGGCGTATGTGATGCGAAATTCGCATGTTCTAGTCATTTAATTACACACAAACGCATACACACAGGTGAGAAGCCATTTAGTTGTGGCGTATGTGATGCGAAATTCGCACGTTCTAGTCATTTAATTATGCACAAACGCACACACACAGGTGAGAAGCCATTTAGTTGTAGCATATGCGATGCGAAATTCGCACAACTTAGTGGTTTGATTCGCCACAAGCGCATACACACCGGTGAAAAGCCATTTAAATGTGACATATGTAATGCGAAATTTGCAGGTGGCAGTAATTTAATCAGACATAAACGCATACACACCGGTGAGAAGCCATTTAGTTGCGGCACATGTGATGCGAAGTTCGCACATCTTAGTACTTTAATTACACACAAACGCATACACACAGGTGAGAAGCCATTTATTTGTGGCACTTGTGATGCGAAATTCGCACAACGTAGTGCTTTAAATTGCCACAAGCTCATACACACCGGTGAGAAGCCATTTAGTTGTGGCACATGTGATGCGAAATTCGCACGTTCTAGTAGTTTAATTAAACACAAATGTATACTCACAGGTGAGAAACCATTTAGTTTGTAACATGTGATGCGAAACTCACACAATTAAATCCATTAATTAAACATAATATGCGTTTATGTTTCATTAAATGATTTAATTAAAATTTAAGTAAATTTCACACGAGTCATTTAATTGCACACAAACGCATGCACATAGGTGAGAAGCCATTTATTTGTGGCACATGTGTTGTGAAATTCACATAATTAAATCATTAAGTCATAAACGCATACACGCAGGTAAGACGAATTTCTCATCACATATGCTACAAGTCATTTACTTGTGGCACATGTGATGCGAAATTCGCACGTTCTAGTAGTTTAATTAAACACAAATGTATACTCACAGGTGAGAAACCATTTAGTTTGTAACATGTGATGCGAAACTCACACAATTAAATCAATTAATTAAACATAATATGCGTTTATGTTTCATTAAATGATTTAATTAAAATTGATTTAAGTAAATTTCACACGAGTCATTTAATTGCACACAAACGCATGCACACAGGTGAGAAGCCATTTATTTGTGGCACATGTGATGAGAAAGTCGCATGTTCTAGTAAATTAATTACACACAAACGCATGCACACAGGTGTAAGCCATATGTTTGATCGGTTTCTACGTAAAATAATGTACTTACTAGACATTTTTAGTAGGTAGCCATCATCACCTACAAAAAATTCAGCAAGATATGTCTATAACTAATATTGTAAAGGGCAGGGCAGGGCAAATTCGTGGCTATCGATGATTTGTAGAGGGAACGAATTAAAAGGCTAGCGGAGTGGCGACGTGTGATAAGTTTGGTTAGGGACGTCTTCGCTGTTTCTCTATGTGCTGCTGCCACTACTGAGTCGCGCGAAAAAATCGCGAGCTGGGAGCATACATCTTTCTAAGTGGCAATATGGCATCACTTATACAAGATGTTTAACTGATTAAGAACAGTATTCTTTCACTTTGCCAAGACCTAACTGTATGCAACACCATACTAGATACAATGGAGACCAGATTGGTACCCTTAGAGACGATCAGGAAATAAGAAAGAATCACCTAGCAAAACATTCATGTAAAACCTTGAGCAGTCTGTGAATCGAAAAGTGAAATAAAACAATAGATAACAAGAGACACTTTTAAACGATTTTGTTATCTGCGGAATGCCCGAAACCTTGTAGCACTCGTGCAAAATTAAATAAAATTTTCATATATGGAGAGAATCAGTGTTTTTTTTTTAGATTATTATACGTAATGCAGTTAATTGTAAAGTACAGTTGCAAACAAACTTTATGGCGAATCCGAAAGTAGGCACAAGTCGCGTTACAGTACTTACAGTAACCAGTTTTAGGTGTAGCGGGACGCAGTGGAGCGAGGGGTATATGACTGAAGCTGCGCAAGCACGCATAAAGCGTTATATTCAGATCCGCATAAAGTTTGACGCGATCTGCACTCACGACACAAATAGTAAAATTAGGTTTCCATTTCGATGGTCGAACTAGACATCTTTAGAACTAAGATCATCTCTTGTGCTCGAACCATCAAACATGGCAGACGAAAATTGATGTCTTCGTCACCAGCCAAGAGCGGTCACCGAAGTCAGATATTTTGGTGACCTAGTAAGGTCGAACATTCACCCTGCAATATAAAATGATTAATTCAGTTTTACTTTCGAATCAAGCAGATTGTCATAGACCCGAGCAAAGTGTGCTCGGTTCGACACTACATCCGCAATATCTCGCCAGCTACGAAGGTATAGATAGGGGCACTCTTGTCGTCACCATATTTAACTCTGTTTATCTCTAAGCTTACGCAACTGCAATCGACAAGCTTGTGTCCGCCGACCGGCGTAGGTACGAGGCCGACGCTGACAGACGGCGCCAGCAGGTCCTGGTCGCACAGCTAGTGAAGACTGTTTGCTGGTCAACGGGCTCGCTGGCTGAAGAGTCTGCCGTTGCGTCGCCGTGCCCGAGTCAGCCAAGAACATGGTACGATAGACACCGAATAGTGGTGGAGGTCGTCTGACGACAGTGCCGCCGCGTTCGTAATTAGGGACTGCTCGTGAACGCGACAACCCTTTAGGTTCTGTCGTATCACCGAATAAGTGTATACAAGTAGTACTATTTTTATGTAATTATGTATGTTAAGAATAAATATTGTAATCATTAAACAATTCGTATTTACTTATCGCTCGTGCTTCGATAGCACGGAATGACAGACAGGTACGTCCTTAAGTGTATAACACACCTACGCCTCTTCATCGTTTTTCCTGTACCTTTCCATTTTATACAGTGTAATGTTTACCCTCGACGCCTGGTTGTACGTTTCGTCCGCCGTTCCAAATATGACGCTTTCTTGCGCGAGGCGCGAGTGCGCAGGGGACTTCTGCTAAACTGGGGGTCTGGTTAGGCTGTGCGAATATACTTAAACGAGCTTCCCACAAGGTATAACAGACTGCCAAAAAGCGGGACGGGTGCAGGTAAGGCTGGGAATCAGAAGTACTGCTGGATAAGAGATGGTCACATGCTGGTGGTACCTACACTACCAACTTAACCATATGTAAATAAATAAATAGTTTATTTATGACATTTGATACATTAATGTTATCCCGGTCCCGGGCGCTGTCAATAGATGGCGGTTGTTACAATCCCTCACCCGCAGTGAAATCGGCAGTGAAGAATTTTCCCATTGAAAAGAGTGCGTGTTTCTATTGATAGCTGGCCTCAACGTTTAAAGTACTGTATTGCAGCCAATGGAGGCCACTTCGAATAAGCTTTTAATATTATAAATTGTTTTTTTATTTATGTATTAAACTAACACACTGTAAAATTAATAAATGTTATTTGCAATATTTTTTTTTTGTAGCAATATTTATGGCTAGACTAGGTACTTTAAATTTAAATTATTAAATACACTTTAAATTATTAATTAACTATTATTATTTAGATTATTATTACCCCCAACAGTGAAGGCATTGGACACTATAAAGCTCATTGTTATCACGCCGCATGGATGTGCCACGATGACTTGAAGACGCAAATAAAAAACAGCTCAAGATAATTATGTTATTTCACATTGTATCATGTACGGAAAGAAATTTAAAAAAAATCACATAAAGACTTTTCTATATAGGCTCTTGGTGTAACTTATCGTTTATCTATATTAATAACATTGAAGTGTCTGTCTGTCTGTTCTGGCTAATCTCCGAAACGGCATAACTGATTTCAATGAAACTTTGCAGACATACAGGGGGCATTACCGGAGGCGACATTGACTACTTTTTGTCTGTCTGTCTGTTCCGGCTAATCTCCGAAACGACTGAACCGATTTCAATGAAACTTTGCAGACATGCAGAGGGCATTACCGCGGGTGACATAGGCAACTTTTTGTCTGTCTGTCTGTTCCGGCTAATCTCCGAAACGGCTGAACCGATTTAAACGAAACTTTGCAGATGTAGGTACAGAAGGCATTACCGGAGGTGACATAGGCTACTTTTTGTCTGTCTGTCCATCTGTCTGTTCCGACTAATCTCCGAAACTACTAAACCGATTTTAATGAAACTTTGCAGACGTATCTATGTGACCACGTGACCAGATTTTTAAATGCATATAGTTTCGAAACCATCAATCGCAGACCTATCGTGTTGGAACTAACAAGTGACCAAATTTTTAAAAGCTTTGATTTTCGAAACGATCAAACGCAGACCTGTCGTGTTGGTACTCAAACTTGATGTTTTGGCGAGATCTATGTGACCACGTGACCAAATTTCTAAAAGCTTATATTTTCGAAACTATCAGCAGACCTATCATGTTGGTACTCAAATTTGATGTTTTGGCGAGATCTATGTTTTCACTTCTATCGGCAGTCTCTATAACTACCAACAAGTTTTTTGTCTGTCTGTCTGTTCCGGCTAATCTCCGAAACGGCTGAACTGATTTCAATGAATCTTTGCAGATATACAGAGGGCATTACCAGGGGTGACATTGACTACTTTTTGTCTGTCTGTCTGTCTGTCTGTTCGAATTCATCTTAGAAACGGCTGAACTGACTTCAATAAAAAGATTATCAGGAGTGACATACAACACTTTTTGTTTATCCGTCTGTCTGTCCGTCCGTCTGTTTGTTCGAACTGATCTCCGAAAAGGCTGAACTTATTTCAATGAAACTTTTAAAAGATTGTCAGGAGTGACATACAATACTTTTTGTTTGTCTGTCTGTCCGTTCGTCTCTTTGTTCAAACTGATATCCGAAAGGGATGAAGTGATTTCAATGAAACTTCACACATGTGATTAGGATATTGTCAGGAGTAACATACAATAGTTTTTGTTTATCTGTCTAGCCATCTCTCTGTCTGTTCGAGCTAAACTCTAAAACGTTTAAACCAATTTTAATGAAACTTAGTAGACGTGGGAAAGACGGGTGCGAGGAGTGACATACGCTACTTGTTGTTTGTCTCTCCGTCTGTCTGTCTATTATGTATGTTCGGGCTAAACTTTTAAAGATTTCAATGAAACGATGCAGACATTAAATATAGGTTGTCAGAAGTGATATAGGTAACTTTTCGTCTGTGTGGTTGTCTGTGTGTCTTTTGTTCCGGCTAATCTCCAAAACGACTAAATAGTTTCTATGAATCTTCGCAGACATAAAAAGGGGGTTATCAAGAGTGACATAAGTTGGTTTTTGTCTGTGCGTTTGTTAGGGCTAATCGTCGAAACGGCTGATCAGATTTTACTGAAATTTTGCAAACATAAACAGTGCGATGTCAGGAGTGGAAAGCATTTTTTTTATATACATATAAAAAATTGTAGTGTCTGTTAGTATATATGTCTGTCTGTTCTGGTTAATCTCCAAAATGGCTGTCTGATTTTGGGACCGACTTTAGGGATAGCTATTCTTCATGCTAAAATAGCTAAATGGATTTTTATGAAATTAGATATAGAGACTTTTTAGGTAGTTAAGTTTCAGAATGTTCTAGGAAGTGCTACAATGTTCTGGAGCGTCGCGTTCCTGTAACTGTCCCGGTACAACTGTGTAGTCCACGCGAGCGGAGCCGCGGGCGGAAAGCTAGTTCCTCAATATATTTATAAAAGTACTGTATACTTACTGAAGTTATATATTTTTGTTAGGTACAAATTAAGTACTAAATTCCTGTTCAATAACATTTGTACTCTTTTACGTATTTCTTGCTAGGTTTGAGAATTTCCAAAGCGTCAGGATGGCGGTACACTTTATATTGACGAATACTACTAAACGGTTTGACTAGGGTATGTGGATTTTATATATATTTCAGTACTAAATAGGTACTAAATATCTGATAACTCTAAATATAATTTAAAATAATAAGAGCGCCTAATCGAGCCAAAGTTTGATAATGTACCATCCGTCCCGACGTCATAATGGCCGCAAAGTTTATATTGACGAATACTACTTAACGGTTTGACTTGGATGTGTGGATTTTATATATGTTTAGGTACAAATTAGGTACTAAATATCTGATAACTCAAAATGTAATTTTAAATAATAGAAGTACCTACCTGATTTAGAAAATGTACCGCCATCCTGACATCAGAACGGCGGTACACTTTATATCTCAAGTATTTTTGAAAGTAGGCAAGTACTAATTTTTTATTGAAAGGTACTAAATCTGCAACATAATCACAATCCAAAACAGTAGGTAACCTCGTATCGTTTTGTACCGCCATCCTGACGCACACAATATAGACATGTTCATGCACACAAATGTTTGTCCCGGGCGGGAATCGAACCTTGACCCCTGGCTCCGCAGTTAAGATCTCCAACCGCTCGGCCAACCGGGCATCGTCATGTATATTATAAAAAATATTTCAAAAGCTTTTAATTATCAACGCAGAGTAAGAAATAAATTTAAAATAGTATTTATATAATTTGTCCGATCAAAGTAAATAAGCGATGTGTTGGTATTGAGGATGAATTTTCCAATGTCAAGGTACCAGCAACTACAGCGCCATCTGAAAAAAAGTTTTGCCTTCTCGTTGCTTTCATTTTGCATCTCATTTACCTAATGGCGTGTTTGGCGGTTGGCTTTATGTGAAAATAAAGATTTTTACAATAAAATATATTTTGTAGTTATTGTTTGTCTCCATCTGCAATACCTTATGCCATTCAAGTCATATTTATATCGCTGTATATTACATAATAAAGTCCGCCGTCGCGTCTGTCTGTTTGAATGCGATAAACTCAAAAACTACCGATCGGATTGGCATATTATTGACACCAATAAATAGAGTACCTAATTCAAGAGGAAGGTTTACGTGTACAATTTATTAATGTTTTGTGGAAATTCGTTGAAATATAACGACGATTATTGATGAAGGAGTCGGAAAAAAATCAAGCCGGCTGTGGGCTTTCATCGTAAATGCTGCCTAATCTCTTTGAGATATAACAAAAGAATGTGTGGAGGAATTGTGTCTCTTTTATAGGACTAAAGAAAAGTCCGCGATGGCATATGTCTATCTTTTATGGATAGCTTACTAGACCTATTATTATGTTTAAAAAAATGGTGTCATATGATGAGGTATTTGGAAATTATAAGGATACAGTATTAATCCTTGTCAAATTAAATACGTTATTTAACTTCACAATTTAAATTAATATCTTAGCAGCTATCGTGAAATATAATGGCGCGACAGGCAGCTGGGCGCTGCGCACCGCACCGGCTGGCCCTACCGCACGACGCAACACACGTGATTAGGCTGAAGTTATCAATGTTGCATACAATGAAATATTGTAGATTGTTTTTACGTATTTATTCTTTACTTTTTCAAATATTTATAGGATTGGAAATAAAATACATTAAAAATACTACAAGTAGGATGAACTTACGTTACATTTAAGTCTAATTAAATCCAATCCACTTTATAAGGGTATTGACAGCTTATACTAACCCAACTAACTAACTAACCCAAATCAGTGACCCCAATGTCGCAACATTTTCCGATAATTTTTCACCATCATTTATTTTTATTGAAAAACAATATTTCTGCTAGCTCAGTACACGTGACATCGCACGGCCCAAATACTTTGGACTCTCGGATGATACCAAACGTTTTTTGATTGGCCAAAATATAAAATACCTAGCAACAACATGAATTGTTAACCAAAAGAAATACCATCGCACCGCACTCGGGTACGCAAGTCCTTGTCCAGACTTGTGTTCTATAATATTGTAAATAATTTTTGTATAAAGTTTATTAAATTTATTTTACTAGTAAATTCATTTTTGTTTTATTACAACATCTACTGGTAGGCAAGGCGCGGCTGAGGACACGACAACCTTCCCTTCTTTCCACAAGTATTAGAGTCAGACAGATGTCAACTTTCATAGGCAGCAACAATCCCATTTGTTTTTAACCCCTATACACATATTCGACACTACGTCAGAAAAAAACATTAAGGCTTATATGCTCTGCTACCCGTACGAAGCCGGGGTGGGTGATAGTATATTTCATATATCTGATTATGTGGGTATCAAACAAAAAACATTGCATGGTGCATTATTTGTTCAAATCACATTCTACAGAACACAACTTGTTTTTCTCATTTTTGATTTTGTGGGTATTATATTTGATTGGCTGTTATGTCATCATCAGCCCATTTTTACCCCACTGCAGGGGCTTAGGCCTTCCCCATGGTGAAGAGGGGGGCTTGGAGCTTAAGTCCACCACGCTGCTCCACTGCGGGTTGGGAACTGTAACGACCGCCACCTATTGACAGCGTCCGGATCCGACTGCTTAACGTGCCTTCCGAAGCACGGTGTCAGTGATATTGTGTACTTAAGTCAGAAAAACTCATTGGTACACGCCCGGATTCCAACCATGGCCCTATAAATTTGTAACAGGTTCGTTGCGCTCTGGGCAAGTTAGCTGGGCTGTTATGTAGCGATCTTTAATTATTTAATGATTTATATTAATTAAATTAAAAATTAAAACTACAATCTAATTCATATATTTTATTTGATTTTGCTAACCGAAAGTCACAAAATCATATTTTACATCACTTTGAGTCATCAAACATTTCATTTACCTAGTTTATAACTAAAGCCAATCTCTCATATAAATGGAATTGGCGTATTTTAAGACTGAAGGACAACTATCTAAAATCTTAGATAAACAGAATCATCTAGATGCCGTGTCGCGATGATATAAAGCCTTGTGTTGGGTGAAGTGTAGCGTGCAGCGTTTATTACAAACACATGTACAGATCTACGCCGCTGTGGGTTGCCTGCGAGTGATTCAATGCGCAGGTACAATCCGCACGGGCAGCGAGAGGTAGCGTCCTTCTTCTCCGAGCTCGTATATTATGCTACTGCTACATCTGTAAATAACTTCACAACGGCAAAGATCCGTGCGTAACACTGTAACGTGAAGCGTGCGGTGAACGCGGCGAGAACATTCTGCCCCTCTGACACCCGGTTGCACAGTTCAACGCTCCGATCTACTCACTGAACTTTTCGCTACTACCAAACAACGCCACGCTCTACTCCACAGACAAGTCAACCTTATAGACCACACTTTGACAGGGAGTAGCATTCGCCAAGGCTATGTAGTGACACTACATAACTACGTCACTAGTAAGCCATCAGTTGGAAGCACGTCGGAAGCCATTAAATTGTCAATTTTGAACGAGCCAATGAAAACTAGCCGACCTCTCCCCGCACCCCGCCACTTTTTGGCGATTTCGTTTTCGTACTGACGTTCATTAAAGCGTGGTCTATAGGTTGACTGGTCTGTGGCTCTACTCAAATAGAGGCCCAAATGCTTATTCTAAAAGGTCGTATATAAAATGACGTTATTCGCATCTATTTTTGTTTCGTTTTTGTCACCGACTTGTTTTTGCCTTTGCTCTGTGCGAAGAAAAAAAATATATAAAACTAAAAGACTTTATAAAATCTTCATTGACCATTTTGAATAGAATACAAATGACGTCATAGCCCTTATTTATGAATATTGTTTATTTTTTTGGTCATAAATAATTGAAAATTTAATATGACAAATATATGGTTCCGAGCAGCTTCAAAATCGCTACAAATGTTTTTTTTTTTAAATTATCTTCGTTGGAAAATACGAAATATTTATTATCATTAATATACTTAGTGACAATGGGCTTGGACCAAAATTTTAAAGTTGCAATGATGGTTATTAAAACTAAAAAGAATAAGGTTATATATATGTCGTAGGATGATTTGATAATTCGAATTTTTTCGAAAACCCTAGATATATTGCGAAAACAAGGATAATTAGATAGTGACGAAAACATTTGCAAATCTTAATGGAAAAAGATAGGGTTTTTTTAGTCGCTCTAGTAACATTTAATATCCTTTACTCTGATTGGCTAGATTTTTGCATACTGACAAAATCTTATTCTGATTGGTTCCTAGTTTTATCCTGTGCGCTTTGAAGTATTAGATCATTGAGTTATGAAGGGTTAGAAATAATAATATCGATTTATAGAAACTTTTGTACACTTTTAACCACATTTAAAACAATAGACTTTTAAGTTGCTCTCAAAAACATAAACAAAACAACGTGCGTGAATGATTGACATTTAAAACGTCAACCAATCAAAGGAGGTCTTGATTTGGGCCAATCAACGTTCTTATTTCATAACAGCTAATGTTTCGTTTCGCAGTGTTACTATAGCGACTAGTGTTTTTATAAAAACCTGGGGGGGGGGGGGGGGGAGGGGCTGTGACATACGAACGGACTGACAGCAGAGCTTTAGGTTTAATATAATAGGGTTACCCTTTCCACTTTTTGGGTACAAAACCCTAAATGTGCTAAAATTTTTGATCCAAACCCATTTGTCTATTGTCTATGGAAGCAGGTAGCGTTGCTTCCATGGCGATTGAAATTGGCGCGCAACAGTACATTATGATGCACGTACAGTAAGCTGCATATTATAGTCGAGTAGTTTATAGGCACGAGGCGAAGCCGAGTGCTTATAATAATCCTATGACTATAATAGCCAGCTTACTTAGTACGAACATCGTACGTTTTTCAATACATTTGCGATTAAAATTAGATAGATACTTCAAATGTAATAATGGCGGGAAATAGGGGCGCGAGCGGGTCGCTTTTCGCGGTTTACGCATGCGTCACAAACAGAATGCTCGTTTGCGATTGGTGCTAAGTAAAAAAGGCCTAGTACTGTCAAATACAACATCACGGTACAATTATCGATGTCATAAACACCGAATTAATGCAAATGTATTAAAAAGAAGTATTTTCCATTACAAATAAAACGTTAAAACTATCTCTAGTCAGTGATGAAATTAAAATTATTTATTTTATACGACGGCTGTTCTTATGCTATACTATCAATACAAGTATAATTACGACTAAACGCGAAGAGGGGTTAATAGTCATAGTGATCGCCGTTCGCGTCGTCCGGATTATACTTCTGGTCGTCTTCGTGTTCGGGCTCCTGTTTGATTGGCATGTCCAACGGTGGTAAACTGAACTCCGGATAATCTGAAATAATAGTAATAATACCATAAGCCCATTGATGCCACACTGTATCAGCTTAGGTTTCCCGTAGGGATGAGGGAGCTTGGAGCTTAATCCACCACGTTGCTCCGGTGCGCGTTGGTAGATTTCAACGACCGAAATCTATTGATGGGAACCGGGGCACATAGTGATAGTTATGTACCTACACAAGTTAGAATAAACTCACTGGTAGGTACATGCTCTGGGATTCGAACCACGGACTTCTAAACAAGAAACGGGCTCACTACCACTCGACTATCACGACAATTTTGTCGAAGCTTTTCAATAATAATAATAATAAATAAATATTATTTATTACACATCCAAGTACACAAGACAAAAATAGAATATAATGCATAAGAATACAATCATACGCAAAGGCTGTCGTGATAGCCGAGTGGTAGCGCGTCCGCTTCTTGTTTAGAAGGTCTTGGTTCGAATCCCAGCGCACAAACCAATGAGTTTTGTCTAACTTATGTACATACATACGTATACACATATGTATATGTCACCAACTCCGTGTCTCGGAGAGCACGTTACGTTGTCGATCTCGGTTCCCATCATCAGATGACAGAGTCGTTAAAATCCACCGATCCGCACAACAGCAGAGCGATTGATTAAGCTCCAAGCAACCCTCATAACGAAGAAGGGTCTAAACCCCAGCAGTGGGGCATTATGGGCTGATATAGAAGCATACAATAGGCGGCCTTATCACTAAATAGTGATCTACTGAAAACAATCTTTTGATGAAAAGAAATAAATTAACGCTAAGGGAATCTGTGCATGAATAATACTTGGGACATCCCACACAGCGTTATCCAGTTCCAAACTAAAGAAAGCTTGTCTTATGGGTACTGGACAACTGCTATACATAAATATTTTTTGTAATACATATAGAGATATTTCACACCCAGACACGGAACAAATAGACATGTCTACGCACACAAATATTTGTCTCGGGCGGGAGTCGAACCCGCGGCCTTTAGCTCCGCAGTAAGGGTCTTTAACCACTTGGCCGATCGGTCCACCTCAACCTTTCAAACTGACCTCGAACTTTTTTATTTAATGCTCGAAGTTTGTCTCCACGCGAAACTTACCGTCCATTGGTTCTTCCTTGATTTTGATGTCCTCCGGTTTGACTTTGTGTTCTCTTCTCTCTTTATCGCGTCTAGATCTCTTCTTGTCCCTCTCGCCTCTATCTCTTTCACCCCTGTAGAAGAGAATTTGCGTTATTCCATTGATATACCAATAATATAACTGGATGTGCTGTCCGCGTTCTAAAGTGTCCGAGAAGTCATCCAAAACGCAATAAGTCTTCCAACCGGCTTTTAGTCGGTGTAGTGGCTTAGCGCCGAATAAACGTGCGCGATGCCGACTTGTGTCGTAAAAATTTGTAAAACTACTCCTCAAAGATGCAAAAAAGAGCTGAATATCGTATTTGCGGTAAGTAAACATTATAAGTTAACATTAGTTTATGCCTACAGACGGCTATTCGATTATTTTTAATTTAATTTGAACATTATCACGATTTAATTCTCGTCACATTTCCGTAAACAGTGCGACACGTCCGAACCATAATAAATATTTGCATACACTCAACTCGGACTCGGGCCGCGGCGCCCGCGGCCTTATCAGCCCACGCTCGTTGCGGACGGTTTTATTTCGCTTTTGGTTAGCGACTGCAAATCCTTATTATTCAATTGTTAAATCAATGCGTTATTCTTACAAATAATACAATAGAAGCATAGACGTCGATGACACAAGGGATGAAAGGGACCTATTTAGACACAAGTTCGAGTGCCTAAATAGGTCTCGTTGAATCCATATCTGAATCTGATGAACAAATATCTGTATATACTTAAATAAATTAGCATTCGACAAAACAACTGAAGATCGAATTGCCGCTTACTCGACATTTTTGTTTTTTTTTTCTGTGGCATTCTACCAGCCAGTACTTTTTATCATTGATGGTGGTAAATATTTAGCTATGTAAAATAAATAATAATTCAGTTAAAACAGTTAAAAGTAAATTATAAGTGTAAAGTTGTGTTAAAATTTTTTAAATAATTTTTTTTTATTACAACTTTACGCCGCAATTTAACCTATTCGCTACTTATTAACCATTTTGGTCAGATTGAAGCTCTCGACCCATTAAATTAACAAAGACGATTGATTGATAATGATTGATGACTAGTTAAAAGGTTAACAGAGCGGCTGTGTAAAAAGTTGGGACATTGGAACTTGCATAGTATGTTATTTTTATTTTTTTGACAGCAGGGAAAATCGTTTCCCAGGGACGGAAAAACACTACTTTCATCCCTTTGATCAGGTAAATTCAAGCGTACTTTCCGAAAATGAGCAATGAAATAGTAGATTGTTACACAAGGGGTGAAAGTGATCTATTTAGGCACGAGATGGTTTGGCGCACAAGCGTAGCGAGGGCGCTAATAGTTCGAGTGCCTAAATAAGTCTTTCACCCGAGGTAAGAACTCTGCTTTTCATTACGAATATGAGGAGAGTAAAAAAAAGCGTTAAATCCATATATGAATCTGATGAACTCATTTTATAGAAATATCTATGTTTTTTTTTTGTGGCATTCTACACAGCCAGTATTTTTTATCATTGATGATGGTAAATATTTACGTCAAATCTATATAAATTAAATGTAAATTTAGTTAAAAGATTATTACCTATTTTTTTGAATTCCGTCACAGATACACAACAGATTAATATCCCGCCAATTTATGTCGACTTTTTAAATTTTAAATATGGAACGCATCGCGTAAATTTTTGCGGCTTATTCCGCTCAAAGAAGTTTGCGCTAAGTTCACACTGGCTGTTTAGAAACTCAGATGGCCGCAGCATTTTTTTCAATTAGTTTTTTTTTACATAAAACTCTTCACAGCTGACAGCAGTTCTATTTTTAAAGTTCATTCCGGCCCTTAGGTGGAAAGTAATTTATATGAGTTTTTCCCACTCTAGGGAAGGAAGCAGCATTTTCTACCCAATAATCAGATCAAAACAACACTACTTTCCGAGTATGAGAAATGAAAAGAATATTGCCATTATGATAGCTATACCTATCTGCCTATAGCATAACGTTTAACCGTAACAAATATTACGAAGTTAAAAATTAAAAATAAAAAAAAAAAAAAAAAACAGAAAAGACAATGAAAACATGAAAAAACAATGAAATGTTTATTCCTAGTATTAACTTAATACTAGAAATAAACATAAACTTGCAACACCCACTATTAGGCTCCATAATATAAGTAATTCATTTAAAAGTTACTGTGTAATACGCGTCAAATGGCTGGGCTGATCCTCTGAACATTCTTTGCTCAGAGGGTCAGCCGACACCACAGACAAGTCAACCTTTAGACCACGCTTTAACAGGGAGTAGCATTCGCCAAGGCTATGTAGTGACACTACATAACTACATCACTACATCACTAGTGAGCCGTCAGTTGGAAGCACGTTGGAAGCCATTAAATTGTCAATTTTGAACGAGCCAATGAAAACTAGCCGACCTCTCCCCGCAACCCGCCACTTTTTGGCGATTTCGTTTTCGTACTGACGTTTAATTAAAAGGTTGACTAGTCTGTGGCTGACACCAATCGGGAGGCTCGCGCCAATTTCGCGTGGGAGCGTCCCCGACCATGGACCCATCGTCTCCACAGCGAACACTAAAAATTCATATTTGTCCATTATACTGAAAATGTTCATGGCGTATGTCAATATGTGATGCGTGTATTATAATAATTATACGGACAAGTTACTATGTGTTGTGGGCGTGGTCACACACACCTGCCTGCAGCGTGTGCTGAGTCAGCTCCTATCATGGTTGTGAACACTTTTTTTTTGTGTTTTGTTATGTATTATATATCCATGGAGGTGATTGAATGTATTTCTCTCTTTCTTTCAAACTTGTTTTGATGGTATACCTGTCTCGCTCTGCCCCCCTGTCTCTTTCGCCTGTCCTCTCTTTGTCCTTTTCGCGCCTTTCGCGACGACGCTCCGACCGCGACCGGGACCGCCTGCGTCTCCTGTAATAAATGAATCAGTTTCTTAATATTTATAATAGAGTATTTGACAATGTTAAATAATCAAAATCAAAAAATCTTTATTTCGTAGTTATGTAACATAATCTTGAAATATGTCACAAGAGTGAATTTTATTACTTTGTGGAAGAACATCACCACAAAGGCGCATCCAAAAATGCTGGTTCCTCTCAGAAGAATACGCAAGAAACTGACGGACGCTCTTTTTTTAACAAAATTATAAAAAAAATTTAAAAATAAGTGCTTAAAGATTAACATATTATTGAAACAAACTGATAGGCGAGCGGCTTACACCCATAGATTTTTATCATCTAAGTAGTCTGATACTTTATAATAAGCTTTTGGATAAAGCTTTCGTTTTATTGTAATTTAAACTTGTTAAGGAGTAGATATTGAATGTCAACTGAGATTATGTCGTAAAAGCGTATACATTGCCCTTTAAAAGATTTTGTGTTTTTATTGAGGCGGCTGACATGATTAGCAAGTTTATCTTTGTTTCTTGTAATAATAATAATGTATACATGACAACAACGTCTAGGCCCCAAACTAAGCATTAGCTTGTGTTTTGGGTACCAAGCGAAGACACCACATACATATAACAACCAAGACCCAGTACAGGCCCGGCCATAAGTAATGCACTACTAGAAATCAAGTAAGTAAAAACAGGTTTACAAGTAAAACTATAATGTAATCATAGAACTTTTTATTCAATTACAATAAAGTCAAACAATGTCGTTTTGTAATCTATATATATAAAAATGAAATGAAGCTTTTTAGTCTCACTAAAACTCGAGAACGGCTGGACCGATTTGGCTAATTTTCGTTTTGAAATATTCCTAGAAGCCCAAGGAAGGTTTAAAACGTGAGAAAATATGAAGAAACTGAAAGGAAAAACAAACAAACATTACCAGGTCGGGCGCTGCAACACATATACGTTCTAAAACTGTTCTGAGTTCTGAGGCGGTATGAAGTTCGCCAGGTCAGCTAGTTGAATATAAAAATGATAGGATTAGGTACCTATAGTTTTATTTTTAAACTTGTTTTTACGTAGCCGCTTCTTATAACTAGTGTGCATAACTTACGGCCGAGTACTGTACCAGTATCAATATTCATCATATAAATACTGACCCGACCTGGGATTCGAACCCGGGACCTCCAGCTTCGCAGGCAGGGTCGCTACCCACTAGGCTAACAGGTCGTTCTATAAATACGTTTATAAAAGTTCTTATGTTTAATTGAAAACAGCTATAGTGATTTATCTATTACAAATATGATTAATCGTAACAGACGTTTATTAGCATCATCATCAGCCCATTGTACGCCATTGCAGGGGCTTAGGCCTCCCCCAGGGTGAGGAGGGGGCTTAAACTTATTAACATAATCAATCGTTATTTCTTTGATGACCGATTGGCCGAGCGGTTAGAGACCCTAACTGCGGAGCCAAGGGTCCCGGGTTCGATTCCCGCTCGGGACAAATATTTGTGTGTATAAATATGTCTATTTGTTGCATGCCTGAGTGTAAAAAAAATCTATATGACTTGGGTAAAGACCGGACCTGAGGAAAGTTAGTTTACGTTTAATTTGTGGGACCTGGGCGCTCTGTATTGCCAATTCCACAATATTATTAACACAAGTCGCGACGCCGTTTTACAATAATGTTGTAAAATGAGACGAATCGTATCATTTTTGCATTTTATAGAAATATGATATATTTATTAAGAAAAACTAATAAGAGAAAGAATTTAATTGATTCTATCTACAAAAATTAGTTTACATTAGGTTTAGTAATACAATTTTTTTTTAACTAAATCGTGCAATGACGTCACTCGGTTACGTTACTATGGGCTTTGTACGTAGCGGCACCCAGTGACTTCACGAGCGGGTCTTAAAAACATAAACTTTGCTTTGTTATACTCTAGCGTGTAAAACAGTGTATGATACAGAATTTTGTTGAAGAGGACGCGCTCATTGGCAATTCATGTCGCCCATCAACCAATCTTCCCCCAGGTCTTTACCCAAGTCATATAGATTTTACTACATCGAGACAAAAAAAAAATTTAAAAAAAATCTATATATGTAAACAATATTGAAGTATTTTTATTAGTCGTCTGGTATCCATAGTACAAGCTTTGCTTAGTTTGTAACTAGATGGCGCTGTGTGGGACGTCCGAGGTATTATTATTATAAAATGGACATGTTAATGCACACAAATAATTGTCCCGGACGGAATCGAACCCGCGACCCTCGGTTCCACAGTTGCGGTCTTTAACCACTCGGGCAATTGGTCAGTCCAATTTGTAATGTAATCTGTGTTGGTCTTGAGTTCTTCACTTCATCAGCCCATTTTTACCCCACTGTAGGAGCTTAGGCCTCCCCCAGGGTGAGGAGGGGGGGGGCTTGGAGCTTAAGTCCACCACGCTGCTCCACTGCGGGTTGGGGATTGTAACGACCGCCATCTATTGACAGCGTCCGGGACCGACTGCTTAACGTGATCTCTGAGGCGCGAAGTCAGTGATAGTTAAGTACTTAAGTCAGAAAAACTCATTGGTACACGCCCAGATTCGAACCATGGCCCTATGGAGCCTTATAAATTTGAGACAGGTTCGTTGCGCTTTGGGCTATCACGACTCTTGACGGGTCATTCTTGAGTTCGTCTCTATGGAATAGCATGGCGGTGCACGCATGATTTCTCATGGTACTACTACCAGGGTTGCACTACCAGTTGGTCAAAGGATTTTTTTTGCCTCTGTGGACCTAATACATACAACTGGTTTGTACAACGGGATGTTTCTTATTTGCCCATAGTACTATGTTACCTGAATGTTGAAATGTTTAAATATTAGATCAGTAATTAGAGAAATGAATAAAAATAACTGGAGAAGTACAGTATGTTCAAAACCGTAAGACTTTTCATAGAGGTAAGTTGACTTAATCTGATTGTAAATAAGTTGTACTATCCAGGAAAAAAAATCGGGGGTCGCTTTACAAAACAGCCTGTATACATCACAAAAAAACTAAATGACTAGAAGCCCTCTTCTGCGTTTACCGTCTAACCAATCATACTCTAGCTAGTTCGTGTAAGATGGCTAGTTTTAGTCCGAGTTTCAGAGCACAACATCCCTACGGCGTAGCCTTCACCCCCGAGAAATCCCCGCGCGCCGTTCTTCAACAACCCCGCAAAATTGCGCAATGTCACTCCAATACTGTGAAGTGACATTTATGACTCTATTATTTTATTTTATTAATTAATAGCTATCTATTATGACGACCGCTTAGCCTAGTGGGTAGCGACCCTGTCTACAAAGCTGGAGGTCCCGGGTTCGAATCCCAGGTCGGGTCAGAATTTATGTGATGAATACTGATACTGGTACCGGGTCTTGGTTGTTATATGTATGTGGTATTTTCGCTTGGTACCCAAAACACAAGCTAATGCTTAGTTTGGGGCCTAGACGTTGTTGTGATGTATACATTATTATTATTATTTCCTAACGTTTTCACTAAGGACATAAAAAAAAAAAAAAAAAAACTATAAAAGGCACCTAACAGAAACAGTATGAGCCTTCGAGTAATAAAAAACAAAACACTCTTTAACATATCATTTTTATAATTTGTTGCTATAGCGGCCAAAATGAACATTTGAAGTGTCTACTTATCACGGTTCAGACAATACAGCCCTGTGATAGACGCACGGACAGCTGAGGTTTAGTAATAGAATTCTCGTTGGTACCCTTTGGGTATGGAACCTTTACAATTGTTTCTGTTGAATTTTATTTTAATTTCTCATTTCATGAAAAAAAAAAAATAATAAACTCTCATAACGTCTTTGTGGGTGAACGCCTGCACAATAATCTAGACCAAACGAGGTTCAAAATCAAAAAGTTTTTATTCAATATAAGATGTTTACACACACTTATTGAAAGTCAAAATGAATTTATTAGGTACCGGTTCAAAAACTAGAAGGAGAAGAACCATCAAAAAACTCCTTTCTGTTTATTTTATTTAAATATATGTTTTCCTCCGTTGTTTTTTTTTTTAATATGCTTACAACTATTACAATGATGTCCAACTGTTAAAAACTGTATCCACTTTATTGTGCTGGTCACCAGATAACATAACCCTTGAACAGTCAGCGATTTGTTTCGAAAAAATTCATGGCACCCAATGAGGTCTAAGGCTACTGGTAAGCCGATATTGGCAAAGGGCCGCTCCAATTCCTTGCAATTACATAATAATAATAATAACACACACAATCACAACAACGTCTAGGTCCCAAACTAAGCATTAGCTTGTATTTTGGGTACCAAGCGAAGACACCACATACATATAACAACCAAGACCCAGTGCCAGTATTAATATTCATCATATAAATACTGACCCGACCTGGGATTCGAACACGGGACCTTCAGCTTCGCAGGCAGGGTCGCTGCCCACTAGGCTAAGCAGTCGTCAAAGTCATCAGATACATAACCCTTACCTCTCCGGATCTTCCTCGCGTGGCGGACGCTCTGGCCTCCCGTCGCGCTGCTCTCGCTGCTCACGGCGGCGGGACCTGGACCCGGAGCGACGCCGGGAACGGGATCGGGACCGGCGGCGGGCACCTGACACGCAAAAATAAATACACTAGATATTCTTAAAGTATTCCTTATAGACGTGATGTGTGTCGTGATAGCCGTGCGGTGGCGAGCCCGTTTCTTGTTTAGAAGGTCGTGGTTCGAATCTCAGGGCATGTACTAATGATTTTTTTCTGATTTAAGTACATAACTATCACTGACTCCATGCCTGGGAGAACACGTTAAGCCGTCGGTCCCGGTTGCCATCATCACGTGGCAGTCCTTAAAATCCACTACCTCGCACTGGAGCAGCGTGGTGGAATAATACAATAATAGTAGTACTGGGATATTCTTAGTCCCAAAGTAAGCAAGTATTATGCTTGTGTTATGGGGTACTAGACAACCGGTATACATATATTTTTTTATAATATTTACAGATACTTTTTTATACCCAGACCTGAAACAAATATATATCTTCACTTCACTTGATCAGCCCATCCCTACCCCACTGCAGGGGCTTAGGCCTCCCCCAGGGTGAGGAGGGGGCTTGGAGCTTAAATCCACCACGCTGCTCCACTGCGGGTTGGGGATTGTAACGACCGCCATCTATTGACAGCGTCCGGGACCGACTGCTTAAGGTGCTCTCCGAGGCACGGAATCAGTGATAGTTATGTACTTAAGTCAGAGAAACTCACAGAAATGAATAGATATGTTAACATATAAATAAATGAAATGTTAAAATGATGCAAAAATCTACAATAAATACTATTTTGAGAATAACAAATAACATAGGAATGCCTGTTATGTTATTAAAATTAAAACAATACTAAGGTTAGCCAGCAAAAACAGGCATTACGAGTTATAGATGTCATTTTCTAATTTTTTAAAATGTATGTATAATCGATACCCTGGGACATGTCAGAATAGGTACCCATAGACGTCGTAATCCTGCTCTGTGCGAAACTAAAAATATTCACTCACAAATTGCCATAGTGTTTACGCTGCATTTATGTTTATTTCACCTGGCCGATTTATTGACTGACCGATTGGACGAGTGGTTAGAGACCCTAACTGCGGAGCCAAGGGTCGCTGGTTCGATTCCCAACCGGGACAAATATTTGTGTGCATAAACATATTTACTTGTTACGTTACTGGGTGAAAAATATCTGTATGTGTGTATATTATAAAAAATATTTAAGTATGTATAACAGTTGTCTAGTTACCCATAATACCAGCATAATACTTGCTTACTTTGGAACTAGATGGCGCTGTGTGGGATGTCCCAGGTATTATTATCCTATATTAGGTTCAAATATTGGCATACATCAGAACGTGAACAAAATAACATAAGCCAAAGTACACTAGAAAACACCCCAACTCACGGTCTCTGTCTCGGACTTCATGCCTGTCGCGGTCCCGGTCCCGCTGCTCGAGCCGGTACCGCTCCCGTTCCCGCTCGTTGTCCTCCCGCCCGGAGTGCTTCACGTTCACGTCAGCGCCGCCACGACGTGTACCTCCCAAACCGCCACCTGGTGGGAAAATGTCGAATTCATCATACTTATGCTGTACTTTTTGTGAAAGATCAACCCTAAAAACAAAAAAATAATTTTTAATAATTATAAAATATAAAGAAAACCACAGAAAAGGAACACATTATCTCTGTAACCAGTACAACAAAGTCAATGCAGTTTTTTTTATCTCGTTTGACCTAGATTATTGTGCAGGCGTCACCCGCCGTACAAAAACAATATAAACAACAATGTGTACAACATTGTTGAACATATACGCATTGCCAAAGCTTATTGTCCTGCAATAACACTGGAGAGAACTAGAGCCCAGGAGACTTTAGCTAAAGGATATATCCCAAGAATATAATTAATAAACCTCGACATTTAGCCATCTTTCGTATTTCATTCAAAACAATGCTAAAAGATATCCTACATACAGATCTAAAGTAACATACAATGTAAACAAAAACAACAATACAATATGTGTATGTAATAACAACAACAAGTCATGATATTGAAAAAAATCTAATTTTTCATATCTACTTGTCACTTGTAGTTAATGGGTACTGTTTCATTTACGTTAGTTTCGATTACGTTAGTGTTACGACGCCATATTGAAAAATGCCCGCCAAAACTGCCTAAAAAAAATCAAGTGTAAACGGGATAGTCACGGCGATGCTTCATTTTCGGTAAACGAGTTATATACATGCACAGACAAGTCAACCTTTAGACCACGCTTTAACAGCGAGTAACATTCGCCAAGGCTATGTAGTGACACTACATAACTACGTCACTAGTGAGCCGTCAGTTGGAAGCACGCCGGAAGCCATTAAATTGTCAATTTTGAACGAGCCAATGAAAACTAGCCGACCTCTCCCCGCACCCCACCACTTTTTGGCGATTTCGTTTTCGTACTGACGTTTATTAAAGCGTGGTATATAGGTTGACTGGTCTGTGTATACATGGTAACAGCAAATAATACAATTACAGTTTTGATTTCTACAATGGGGTTTCTTTAATAATTGTCATGTCAATCATCAACCATGAATTTCATGTTATTTTTTTTCTAAAATTTCTATAAAACCCCACATTATATATTGTTATTATAATTAGATTGTTCCTTTATAACAACCAGGTGTTTCATACGTACCAGTTGGTCCATCGCTCTCAATAACCATTGAACCATTTTGACAAGGCAAAAGTGGTATAGAAGGCAGCTTTCAGTCTTTTAATTTCAATATGGCGTCTTAACAAGTTTCACAAACTTCTTTACACCATTTCCTACCATACATAGCTTCCCCAAACAAATCAAACAGAGGACCTTCCCGTCTGTTGTCGGTAAATCGGTGACGAATCGGTTGGAGCGGGAGAGGGGAACAACTCCGGTATGCAGCCAGTGGTCGACTGCGCCACTTCACGCTGGCCTTCGCCAGTCTCCGGCGGGATTTGGAGCCCCGGAAGGGTCCGATTTGCGGGCGCGGGTATTTTTATTAAGGAGAACCAACAGTGAGTGGTTAACAGTCAACCATATACAGGTTCCTACTGATAGAAATAACATGAAAAACCTCCTCCCCTGTTCCCTCAACCTCTTCCCTATCCCCCCCACCCACACCACATAACATGTATATGTAGAAATATATGCTTATCGGTCAAACCTCCAACCAACTAGTTACACGTACAAAGAATTCATTGCTGAGCAAACGTATTGTACGACCAAAGTCAGCGGGACCCTATCTAAGCAATTCCACATTTCACCGTTCGTATAATTTGCGGAGGGTTTGCCAATAATCGGGTATTGGGAAGCGAAGCGTTGGACGCCCTCCGGCAAGGTGGACTGATGACCTGAAGCACCATACCGGGGGTAATTGGATGCGGAAGGCGGAGGACCGTGTGTGGTGGCGAGCCTTGGGAGAGGCTTATATCCTGCAGTGGAGAGACATGGGCTGATGATGATGATGATGATGATAATTTGCGGGTAGGGAAAGGATACAAAGTGGAGGAAGTAGTGAAAACTTGCGAGGCTGCGCGTGAGCAAGAATGCGTATGTGTCACAACTGCGGACTGTAGTGTCATTATGCCACGACGCAATGGTCAGCTTAAATCCAAAATGGCGTCTTCATAACTCACCGAGCCTGCGTGGCAACCATCCTTTAACGGTGCGAGCTCGCTCGACGTCAACCAACACGCGTTTGCCGTCGATTTTCTTCCCATCCGCGTGTTTGTACGCAGCTGTGGGGTACATATGTTTACGTAATTATACATCCTGAAAGTTTGTTGCTTAGATTAATAATTACTGCCGTAAAGATACGTTACGTTCACGGTTTAAAGTCGCAGACTACTTAAGGTGTCCATTTACTCGAATTGAATCGAAATTTTAAAAACGAATACTCATATGATTTTGATGAAAACCTTATGTAGCCTTCTTGAAAAGCCCCTTTCAATAGAATCCGGCAATAATGTACCAATTAAACATGATCACTCCATAGTTACTTACATTTGATGATCTACCCGCATTTTAATAAACCATACATTGCTCTTACAATAATTTAGACACCAAATAACTTCTATAAGACAGTTATTTTATTAAAAATACTTGGACGACGAAAATTTCAATAATTTGTATAACTGTCAATCTCAATTATCAATGCTCAATCACTCATTTTGACGTTAGTATAAGTACATCACTATGAACAGACAACCAGGTGTCAATGTAAAAAAAAAAATTGTTTACATTATTGCCGGATTCAATCGAAAAGGATTTTAATTAGCCAAGAGCACTGCATAGAGAGAACGGCTTGGAAGACAGAATGTAGGACGGCCTCTAGGCAGACAGACGACCTGAAGACCGACTGGAAGTGGAAGCCGAAGGACCGTGTGTGGTGACACACCCTGGAGGTTTATCCAAGCGTTGTCATAACAAGATTGATGATGATGACGAAATACGGTCCCACTATAGTAGTACTTTGTCCCCGCAACTTGTGCTCAAATGACACAAGATGAAGAATCAGCCAGATCGGTCGAAGCCGAATAAATCTCTAACTCCAGTAACGTCCAAACGTAATACTTGAATTTTTTAGTTTTATTGTTTTGTACTTCGTACGTTCAGAAATCAGTCCGCCTTAAGTTTTAGCTACAACGTATCTATGGGCTAGTAATTATTAATCTAAGATATAATGAGTGATGTAGAAGACATCAAATTTGTTATATAGTTTGACCGTAACCGCTGTACCGCGCCTTAAGTATGTGCGCGGCGAGGAGGGAGGCCATAAACTCTGAGGACCCGCCTCCCGCCCCGCCCCGCACATACTTAAGGCGCCTCCCTCCACGCCGTGCAGATACTTAAGACGCGGTACATCGGTTACGGTTTAATATTTTGTTAGATATTAAAATTTTGTTACTCAATTTTCATTACATTTTTGATACATCTAGATCACTCGATGCGAAACTAAATTTATGTTTGCATAAATAAATACTGTATGTTGCACCGAATTTAATGCTATTCACAAATTAATAGGTTTGATTAATATAAAATTAATTAATTGTTTGATTAATATTAAATATATAATTATATTTACCAAGAAAACATAAATATAGACTTTATATGATAAGAAAATTTATAAATAAAATTATGTTCGGTCGAAAAATATGGAAATTATGAGCTATTAAAATTTTATCTCTGTCTCGTTCTTTCAACACGAAATTTAACATTATTCTAAATGGCATGACGTCACACATAGGTACGCCGTGGGATATTGCTCTCTCTGTCTAACGGGAATACATTCATAACTTTGTTAATTTTTTTTTTTAAATTATTCCGCTACTGTTATGTAATATTTAGAAAACTCATTTATTTAAAATAATTTTAAAAAAATTCTCAACTATCCTATTACAACATATTTTTTTTTTTTATGAACTAACATCTCTTTATATTTTTATGTGATGCGTAAAAATGTGTCCCAATTAACAAGATCTGCAGCCAAGCCATATCTACATAGTGAATACGGTTCCAATCAAGCTTTATGGCGGATGTGAACATAAGCACAAGTCGCGTCGCAGTAACCAGTTTTAGGTGTAGCGGGACGCAGTGGAGCGAGGAGCATATGACTGAACTTGCGCAAGCACGCATAAAGCGTTGTATTCCGATCCGCCATAAAGTTTGATTGGAACTATACCATTAGAGTAATAACCACGTGAAGGCGCCACTGACGTTAAATAGCCGAACTTATGATTGTGTAATGTATAAACAAACGCTCTTTCGGTCGGCGCGCCACCATCTTGCTAGCGGAGGCGAACGCCAGAGGCCGCTATGCGAGAAAAGGGAGATGCCTTCTCTTTTACCCGCATAGCGCTGTCGCTCGTTTCCGCTCGGCGAACGTGAAGTGCCAGCATCACATTAAATATGGCCAATAATTAAAAAAAAAACGGATTATCCAAATATATTAAAACAAAATACAATCGGAGTGTAGCTAAATGCCGTCTTTGCGAATAGCCCAAGATGCCGATCTATCTTGTGAACCCCTCATTCTTTTTCCAAACGAAATATTGTCCATATATTATGAAATACCTTATCAAACGTTACTACGAAGGGGGTCGGCAACCTAAATTCGGTCCAGACTATTTTTTAATTAAAATTGTTAAATTTATTTTAATATATAAAAATAAAAGTAATCATATTATAATAATAAAAGGAAAAATCTAATGCAAATAATTAAAAAAAAAAATATTACCAGCTCGAATAAAAATCGAACTTTTTTTCCCTTTAGAACAATTATTATTATCAATACTTTTATCGGTTTTAGAATATACCTTGGAAATTGCATGATTAGGAGCACGCAATAACTTTTGGTACAAAAATATTTATGGAAAAAGAGTTATTCTATTTAAAAAATAGCCTGGACCAAATTTAGGATGCCAACCCTCTTTAGTAATGTTTATTAATATATTTTTCAATACATTTGCTATTAATACGGTATTTATGACATCGAAACTTGTACCGTAATGTTGTATTTTACAGTACTAGGCCTTTTTATTTTACACCCTTTTATTTTATTTTTACATTAAGCAACGCGCTCGCGCCCTTAGCTCCCGCCATTATTACATTTGAAGTATCTACCTAATTCTCATTACAAATGTATTGAAAAACGTCGTACGATGCTCGTACTCAGTAAGCTGAATATTATAGTCATCGGTTTAAACATCTCGTCTATAATATGCAGCTTACCATACTCGCACCATAATTTACTATTATAGTATGTGAACAATATTTCACCTGAGAAAACGATTAGGGGTTCCAAGACAGGTCGGGATTTTGAACTAGTAGCTACAATCTATTCCTATAGTAAAACTTCCGCAATATTATGTATTGAAATGTTAAGGAATAGAAACAACTGCATACTATCTATAATTAACAATAAATCATTGATTACACATTTTCTGTAAACATTAAAAGTTTTATAACTTTGGGGTTTTCCGAGATATGTTTTGGTAAATACAAAAATATGGCAACACTTGATATACCATAGAGATTCAACGGTGTACTAAATTTTTTTTTAAATTATCTTTGCATTATACATTCATTTATTTAAACAAACATAATCAACATTTATACCTAAATAATTTATCATGAATTTTTGCAACAATCAATTTAATATTATTTCAGGCGTAATGTATGTTCACGTGAAATAATATTGCATCGCAAAAACGACGCCATTTTGAATTTTTTTTTAAACAAATATTTTTTGCACATATAAAAAATATACCTACTTTTTTTGGTACCTACCGAACGGAACGGTGCGTCAGACAGGTCGTATACCTACCGTTTACGAAAAATACACTTTCCTTTTTTTTACCTACCGTATATAGCATACCCACCTTTAATTTTATAATAATAGACAATAGACCGACAAACAAAATTAATTAATACCTACCGATGATTTTACTTACGTTATTATATTTTTTGACGCGTCACAAATCCGACGACAAACTTTTTCTTTTTTAATTAACCTTTTACCTGGTACGCATTTGTGCGCAAAAACCAAAAATAAAAATGAAGGACTCTTTTTTTTCCAAACATAAAACAAGAAAAAAAAATCTATTACTTACAATAACTATATTTAGACATATGTTTTTTTTTTCTCAAATTACAGGGTGGGTGAAAAGAGTGGGGAGTATTTTATTTTAATTAATTTTTTTTTAAATACATTTGTATGTTGGCATCTTACCACATACAAACCTATGCCTTTGCCCCGGCTTTGTGCGTCTTATGGTCATTTACAGCCGAGTCTGTGATAATAGAAAGCCATTGTTAATCATATCACGAAACCCAACTGATTATGATACAAAATCATATATATGGTGATTTTATGAAAAAGGAAAAATTTACAAAATAAATAAAATAAATAATTTTTCCTTTTCATATCCACCTCCAAAATTAAGGTCATCCACAATATAATTTTTTTTTGGATTTCCATAAAAAAAGATATTGTGGTAACACTATGAAAAGAAAAACTAAATGACGTCACGGCATAATAATGAATGAAATAAATAGTATTTTAAAACTGATTGCGAACAATACGTTTATTTTTTATGAAGTACAACTTCAAAAGCCACTTGGGGGCTGAAAAAAAAAAATTAACACGGAATCCTAAAAGCGGGGAAAAAACAAAAAGTACCGCGTCAGTTTGAATGTGCGTATTAGAGCGGATAGCGAAAATGCTTACACTGAAGATAGCGCGTGCATAAGTCGGCTAGATTCACACCAATTTATGTATTACTGGTTATATAAAGTTCTGTTTTTAAAAATATTTTTAGTTTCTATAATCCGATACCTTTTAAAAAATATTTATTTGTTTGTATAACAAAAAGTACCGCGTCAGTTTGGATGTGTGTATTAGAGCGGATAGAGAAAATGCTTACACTGAAGATAGCGCGTGCATAAGTCGGCTAGATTCACACCAATTTATGTATTACTGGTTATATAAAGTTCTGTTTTTAAAAATATTTTTAGTTTCTATAATCCGATACCTTTTAAAAAATATTTATTTGTTTGTATGATTGACGTTTACAAAGTTAACAAATCTTAATTCGAGAATAGGAACATATTTCCCACTTGTTTTCTTAAAGTCGAAATCAACTTAATTTCGTTTCTACATCTATACATATAATAATATCGTACAATTTAATTGGGACGCGCAAGAAATAATATAACATTTAAAAAAAAAATGTCTGTTTAGTAACAGTGTTTACACACACACATCACGTACAAGCCACTCAAAAAATTCAAAATCTAATTATTGTAAAACATGAAGAATTATTCTGTGTAACATTTAATGTTTAAATCATCAAAATCGAACCCCAGGATCAGAATATATTTATATAGGACGTCCAACGGCTATGCCACACGGAGGGGAAGTACCCTGAATATTGTATATTGAACATATTACTGAAAGAAGACATTATTGTAATTTAAAAAAAAAAAAACAATTTAAACTACATTCATAGACTTTTAAATAATTACATGGTTGAACCGGAAATCTAACTCGCTACACATTTATACAGGATGAGATTTTTGTAACCAGCCAAAATTTTTCTAGATGTTAGGTATTATGAATAGACCTCATTACGCAAATAAAAATATAGGTCAAATATTCATAATAAATAATTATATCCTAAATATTTTTTGACAAAATTTGGCTACCTTCTAACTTACATACGAAAGGGCGCGGCATGGGGCATGTGGGCGGGGCGCGTGCACTGGCGCCCTCGTGAGTGGTGACTAGTATATTGGTAGCTTTGGGAAACGTTTATGTAGTTTTAACTGAATATTTTCCTATTGAACGATACTAAAAAGGAACAAGATGGCCAACGGATTTTGACAAAGGTCATTATATTAAAATTTGGCTGATCATTAAAATCTCATCCTGAATATATATAAATGTGTATTATATAATATATATTTAAATTTATTATATAGCATATTTTTAAATTTAATCGCAGCGCCGCGTCTCGCGTACTCGGTATCACGAGGGACAGAATCACGTTGCGTTTTATAACCAGCTGAGATAGACCTAAATCCACAACCAAAGTCGCGGGCACAGCTAGTGGGAAATATTTCCCCACCTCGACGCGAGTCAAATCCTCGTTCCCAGATCGTTTCTTCAATTTTACATACAAAAAAATTATTCATAGACACGAATCGTGACGTCATTTAGTCCCCGTGTTCGTATGTGTGTTCACTTGTCGGTACTCACAGTGCATGTCCCTCTCGTGTTCATATTCAATGAATGCGTAACCGCGTGGTTTCGCCGTCGTCTTGTTGAATATCATATATATCTGGAATTTAATATTTCGCTTATTTTATATTTGAATAAACTTCTATATCATGGCTGTGGAGAGAATGCGTTTCTGACACCTGAAATTTATAGCTATAACATCGTGTTTGTTGTCAGTTGACACACTAATATAATTTTTAATTTAATTTTGTGTCATTCGTGCATGCAAAGGATAATAATATTTGTAAACGGGAATTGTCAGACGGTACAAATTCACATCAACCATCCGATTGCGACCATATCACGGCCTGTCAGGAACGCATTCTCTCGACGGCCATGATATAGTATTGATTCTTCTATAAGTAACATCTGTACACGGAGATAAATAAAAATTACGAAAAATAAATATTTAATATAAGGCGAAGTTTCTTCAGAAAGTCGTAAGCATTTTTTCAGTGCAGTACTCAGCCGTAAGTTATGCACACGAGTTTTAGAAATCAGGTAAGTAAAAAGAAGTTTAAAAATAAAAGTATAGGTATTTTTATCGTTTTTTTTTTATTTAATTACAAAACTATATTGTTTGACGTTAATATAATTAAATAAAAAATTACAAGATTACTAATAATTTCATTTTTAAACGTATTTTTACCTAACCGCTTTTTAGAACTCGTATGCATAACTTACGGCCGCGGGGGGGGGGGGGGGGGGTACTGTAATAGGGTATTTGACAAATTGTAAATATATTATATTTTTCAAAAAAATATACTTTATAAGGTAACAAAATTATATTCGGTTGAAGAGTACGGAACTTATAAGCTATTAAAATTTTATCTCCGTCTCTTTCTTGCAAAACGAAATTTAACATTATTTAAATGGTCTGACGTCACTGGCTAGTACACGGTGGGTATTGCCGTCTCTTTATAACAGTACATTTTAAACATTATCTTTATTATGAATGATTTATAATAATAATAGTATCTGATAGATCCCACACAGCGCCATCTAGTGCCAAAGTAAGCAAGTATCATTCTTGTATTATGGGGTACTAAACAACTGATAGGAAAAGGACTGACTGAAAATGACTGACCGGTTGGCCGACTGGTTAGAGACCATAACTGCAGAGCCGAGGGTAGCGGGTTCGGTTCTCATCCAGGACAAATATTTGTGTGCATGAACACATCGATTTGTTCCATGTCTAGGTGTAAAACTATCTATATATTTATATATATTATGAAAAAGAATAAGTATTTATTTTAACCAGTCGGCCAACCGGTCAGTCATTTTACTGTTAGGATATATTAAAAAGACTCTTTCACATAAAATAATAATAAAAAATTATCAATGAGTCTATTAAATTGAACATGTAATGTACTGTAACCAAAATTAAGCAGGGTGTAATTTGATATCTGACATTGTAAATTTATTTTCCAAATACACATTTCATTCAAAATACGGCAATTTTAACCAGAATAAAAAAAAACTTTTTAAATCACAGACAACGGAGCCTTAGTATTAGGGTTCCCCGTTGGTACCCCTTGGATACGGAGCCCTAAAAAACTATCTTAATAGTTACTAAAAAAGAAAAAATATCTCTATAATTCAGTTACCATATAATAAGGGATTATCATAACTTATATTTTAATTAAGAGCACTACTATGGTGAATGAACGCATGATGTCAAATTACACATATAAAATTTTCATTGTGGGATTTTATTTTTTCACTGAATGGCAATACCAACCTTTTTGATAGCTCCGTATCCTTCAAACTCTCTCCTCAGTTTCGATTCGGATGTGTCGTAATTCTGTAAGTACACAATTATCCATTATTAAAAACCACAGGGTACAAAAAGATCTGTATTGTTGTGTTTCATTACTTCAAAAGTACAGATATCAAAATATGATTTGTCGATAGGCTATTTGACTTTTATTTTTAAATCATTGAAAATGTCTATAGGTGTATTAATACAACACTGAAGGAGTTTTTTTTCTAATTAAATGTAGTTAAATAACAGTCGTCCACAGGTGTCGTGATAGCCTGAGTGCAGCAAACCTGTTTCAAGTTTCCAAGGGCGTGCGGCCGAGGTTCGAATCCAGGCACGTACAAATGAGTCTTTCTGAGTTGAGTGCATAACTATCACTGACTCTAAGCTGTCGATCCTGGGTGCCATCAACAGATGGCAGTTGTTGAAATCCACCAACCCGCACTGGAGCGGCGTGGTGGGTTAAGCTCCAAGTTTCCTCACACTGAGGGGAGGCCTAAGCCTCTGCATTGGGGCATAATGAGCTGGTGGAATGGAATGAAAATAACAGTAATAATAATTATAGTAGTATAAGTATGAAAATGTCGATCTAGCTACTGACCATTTTAATTGAAAATAAATCCTGAAATGATCAAATTTCAATTTTGAAGATTATTCAAATAAAAGCCATTTTAAATTAAAATACAATAAAAATTTTAAATTTCACTAGAGAGGAGAACCCTAAATTTTTAAAAAAACTTCCACGTAACATTAATGTCCGTCAATTTTTTTATACTCACAACTCGTGCCACAAAAAGTGTCTTAAAAGGGTCTCCGGTTGCTCTTGGATTAACCGTGGGGTCCCACACGGCTATCTCTTGTTCTAGCTTGTAAGCCGTCTGCTCTGCACGTTCCCTTCTTCTCCTTTCAAGGCGCTCTTCTCTCGTCTCCACTCTAGTCGGAGGTGGAGTTTCAGATGGGTGCTACGTACATAGAAGAGTATATTATTGATTGAATATAATACACTTATGAGAAAGTAATGTACATAAAAAAAAACAACAAACCCATATACAAAACCACTTAATTGAAAAAAAGTTATTATTTGAAAAAACAGGATATATTCTATAGAATTTAATTTCAACAACATCCTAGTTAAGCAGATATTGAAATATACTATTATACCTAGTCGGTTCATGTATTCTGTCACTGGTTAGATTAATTTTTATTTGGAATACCTATTAAAAAAAAAATTGCACAGTAAAGTCACTTGGGCTATGTTTCATTCACATTCAATAACAGCCACGAATGCCACCGCTACGAACGCTACAAAAGTTTGTTTCTTACGCTTTAATTTGTTTCGAACTATTTATTCACTAAACGTAAATTGTGTCTGTAACGGTATTAAATGTCAAAACTACTTTAAGAAATATCAAAACTCGAAATAAACACAAACAACCCACCTGTCAAGTTGGGTCTAACGTAGCAGTTACAAACGCCACTAACACCTCGTTTCCACCAAGTATAATACACTGTATAATACAGTGACACAGTATGGATATGACAGTATAATGCAGTGTATTATACTCAGTGGAAACGAGGTGTAACACTCAAAACAATGCATCTTTAACGCATGACACTGACAACAAAATCGCCACACGTAACCGATATCGGCGATATTTTTCTGTCGGGAACGCAAAAAACTGACAGAAATGTCATTTGTGGCTGTTATTTGCTGCCAATAGGACGCACCTTTTATCATTGTTTGTTGCACAAATTTAAAATTTTATTACACTGTCAATAAATATGGAGTGGTTGTTTAGAGACACGAGGGTGGCAGTTAATGGTTTGCATCAGTGGGGCACCCAGCCAACAAGGTTCCCAATTTTTTATAAAAGCTCAAACTATCCAAAACATTTGTGTACTATACTATCGAAATATACGACGAAGTGGGTATTATTGATGACTGAAAAAAGACCGGCCGATATCGCTCAGTAAGAACTCCAGCAACTATCAAAGCACTAAGGCTTAAATACACAGAAACCCCATCTGGAAGTAGAAGAAATCAAGGTCATGTTTATCATGTTAGTATAATTTGACGACCGCTTAGCCTAGTGGGTAGCGGCCCTGCCTACGAGGCTGGAGGTCCCGGGTTCGAATCCCAGGTTGGGTCAGTATTAATATGATGAATATTGATACTGGTACCAGGTCTTGATTGTTATATGCATGTGGTGTCTTCGCAAAAATATTTATATATTCATATATAATAAAGAATATTTAAGTATGTATATCAGTTGTCTAGTAACCCATACCACAAGCATAATACTTGCTTACTTTGGGACTAGATGGCGCTGTGTGGGAAGTACCATGTATTATTATTATCAAAGTTGCACATGTCTTCCAAATTTCAAGCCGATAGCTTCAGTAGAATTGGATAAAATATTGTTTACGAAATCCCAGGACATGAATGCAAGTGAAGTTAAATAAAAGCTCAGTACAGCTTTCCAAAATTACCGCCCTAGAAGTGTTAGTAAGAATTCAGTGGAGGGTGGAACGGAGACACGAAACCAACTTTCCGAATTTTTAGAAATGCAGAAGAAACGAAAAAAAAAAGAAATGGAAAACACATACCTGTTACTTACAAAAATATTCGCTCCTTGCATTGACACACAGAGCATATTGACATTATCGAACCTGATCTAACATATTTATTGAGAAAAGGAAGGCAATCTACCTATCTAGACCGAATATTAAAGAAAAGCTTCTTAGTGGCTCGCTCCGCTTCAATCTTCGCATTGATATTGTTACAAGTATGTGGTATCTTCGCTTGGTATCCAAAACACAAGCTAATGCTTAGTTTGGGACCTAGACGTTGCTGTTGTGATATAAACAAACCTAAGCCATTGATTGAGAAATGGTGGACAATCAACCTACCTTGACCACATTTCTATTATAGAAAAACATAAAGATATTACTTATACCCGACTTTGAAGAATTATATCAAAACATGTCTTTGTAACGAGTATATATAACTTAGGGTCTTGTTGCCTGATGAAAATTATGTTCATAAAAATGATCAATTTGAAATCTGGCTAAGATAGGTTGATGGTCCATCATTTCAAAAAAAATAGAGTTAGGTTATGGTTTGCTTGTGATAATGTGAGATGAATGCGAAGTGAGCGGAGCGACGAGACACTAATAAGCCTTATAATTTTATTTCATTTCCTTAAAAAAATATTTACTGCATGAGGTTTCTACACCCCTCCCTCTTATGCCTAATTAAATATTATGTAACTTTTCAGCAGGCTACATTGGAAAGCGCTACCGGCAATCTACCTATCTAGACCGAATATTGAAGGAAAGCTTCTTAGTGGCTCGCTCCGCTTCAATCTTCATATTGATATAAACAAACATAAGCCATTGATTGAGAAATGGTGGATAATCAACCTACTTTGACCAAATTTCTATT
Source organism: Luffia ferchaultella (assembly GCA_949709985.1). NCBI lineage: Eukaryota > Metazoa > Arthropoda > Insecta > Lepidoptera > Psychidae > Luffia > Luffia ferchaultella. The sequence goes on from OX453268.1 coordinate 9,965,658, forward strand.
GTAGAAAAACATAAACAAATCATAACTGACTTTGAATTTTATCAAAACATGTCTTTGTAGCGAGTATGTATAACTTATATTTATTTTAGTTATTTTTCGTATTTTCGCGTATCTTCAAATTCTAATAGTTTAATCTTTTCACCTCATCTCCTTCTCTCTTATTATTCATACTCTTAGGGTGGTAACTTTGGAAAGTTAACCCAAATAAAAGCATTCAATTAAGACGTTATTATAACTGGACATAAGGAGCTCGAAGCTTACCACCTAAATTTTAAATTTAACGAAAGGGAAACCGGGCGTATTTTATAGTTCAAAAAAATCAGACTAAAATGAAAAAATGTACTAACCTCAAAAACGCTAAGAAACGCCCCGACTCCATCGTATCCTTTTTGCTTCTTTTCATGTGGTAATTTGCTCGCTGGTGGTAAATACGGTATGGGGTCTCTCGCCGCAAACAAAGCTAGCAAATTCGGTGGCAGAAACTGCGTCATTTTTTACGTGTACATGAAACCCATTTAATGTTAAAAATATTTTCGCCTACTATTATGATTTCTAATAAAATTTTTATTGCGATTACGTATACGTATTCCTCACTATAATGTAGAGATAATTAGTATCACAACATTAAATGACATTAAAATCGAGCACGCTAACCGCATCCGCCATTAAAAACTTAAAATCACAGATTAAATTTATAACAGATTATAACAAATGAATGACAGATGAGATGACAGACCATAGCAGACAAACTAGCAGAAAGAAAAGAAAAAAAAATGTAGAGGGTTGCCATTCGCTAACAATAAAATTATTGCCAGTATGTTAAAAACTAATTTGCTAAGTTTTTGAAGGGTAAGAGTAAATAACTGAAATATTTGTTGAGATTTTTAAATAAATTAACATTATAATGTAAATTACGTTTTTATTTTTTATGACTTTCAGTTTCACCAGCCTTAATTATTTAGACAGCAGAGCTTGCAGATTTCTAGGTAAGTGAAAAAGTAATCAGACCTTAACAACTAAAAAAAAATATGAATTCGAAGATCGTTAATTTACTAAAAAAATATTTGCATTATTTTTAATTTTGGCTAAGTGCCTAATTTAGTTTTTTTTCCTACGGACGACGGAAATTTTTATTTCAGAGTGAACCCATCGTCCTTGAGTTATGTGAAAAGGAGACCAAATTCGATGTAGTTGTATGATGTAAGGAGATAACAAGCTGACAATAAGGTGTGGTATTTTCCCATTCCATCAGCCCATTACACCCTACTGCAGGGGCTTAGACCTCTCCAAGGTGAGGGGGCTTGAACATTAAATACACCGCGCTGCTCCAGTGCGGGTTGGTAAATTCTAACGACCGCCATCTATTGACTGCAGCCAGGACCGACTGTTTAACGTGCTCTCTAAGGCACGGAGTCAATGATAGTTATGTACTTAAGTCATAAAAACTCATTGGTACACGCCCGGATTCGAACCACGGCCCCACAGCCTTATAAATTTGAAACAGGTTCGCTGCGCTTGGGCTATCACGATACGAGGTTTGGTATAGTGAGCAATATTTTATGTCATAATAAAATATTATAGTATCTTCATCACCAGTGACACGCTTTAAAGTCTTCCTCTCACTGTACGGCTACTTATTGTCGGCACTAGACTAAACTGGCTCAGAACTCCCCTAGAAACATCTGAGTCAAGTGGCTTGTTTTGTTAAGATTTGTAAGGACGGTCGATCGCATTAACATCCAGGACTATAAAAAACTACATCGGAAAGCAAAAGAAGCGAGAACGGAAACGAATTTAGTAGGAAAAGGAACGAGAACGGGGGGAAAAAAACAAAGAACTTTATGTATTCACAGTTTTTATTTATTATTGTTGACTATTATTATTACCAGGGTAATGACACCAAGTATAATTATGATCACCATTCCAACGACAAACCAAACCAACATGTATTTGCCTATACATTTGTTCTGGCCGCGTACTGGCTGGTTTAGACGTAACACTGGTTTGGGCAGTTGCTCTTTCGGTTTCTCCATGTTGTCGCCGTACGCGCCGAAACTGTTCTAAAACGATATTTATAGTCAAATTATTTTTACACATATAGGTATTTAATTATACCTAACCACGAAAACTCAGCGAATAGACCGTAGCTGATAATGTCGACCTTATCTATACTAATATTATAATTCAATATAAACGCCCAGAAAACGGGTCAATTCATTTACATCTACTTGCGTTCGGTTATTGTAACTAAGATCGGCGAATGAACGAGTTAAGCGTATAGTTGCCCGTTCAGTTCGTTATTAAGAAAAAAAAATGCCTTCCCGTCTGATACGAAAGAGTAAAAAATGTAATATCCCTAATTAAGGGGAAGTTCTTCTATCTTACCATGCATGCCATAGACGTTACTCCCTTGCCCCGCGCCAGCTGCACGACGCAATCCATCGCCACAGCATAAGCAGAATCGATATATCTCTAAGTAGGTACCTACCAGTAGAGCCACTACTTGTACGGTTTAAGGTGTTTGACAGAAAATAGTCCAAACTTATAAAGCGTGTAGAGCTTACCGAACTAAACAAAAACTTTCAAGTGAGCAGATGGCGCAAACTAACGGTCACCGAGTAAAACATGTTTAAAGTTAATTATTTTTTCAAACTCTTTGTTCAGTTCGGTGATCTCTACACGCTCTATAAGTTTGTACGACATGCATTTTATTTGAAGATATTTAAACGTAGCAAAATTTTAATTGGTACAATTTAAGTTCACGAGACAAAATTGTCTGACTTGACACGCCATATATATGAAAGTATTTGTCCCAGGCGGGGATAGATCCATTAAATTTTGCAGTCGATGCTACTAGGCCAACCGGTTATTAAAATACACGTAGTATGGCATGTCTTAGACCAATGGCGATAATTTCATTTACCTACCGATTTTAATTACTTATTTTTTTTTATTGACAATAAATACACGGTGTTATTTACACCTTAGCAAAAGTAGGTTAAGGTTCTATAAGTAGAACACCTTCGCGATAAATAGGCGACACAAGTGGTAAGAAGCGGTGCGGTGGGGCTGAGGACGCTTCCCGGCAATCACTACTGCGAGAGTCGGGAGAGCAGACAAAAAACCTTTATTAAATTTAGGTATCGAATGTCAGAGAAGTTTACGTGTCTCTAATAGATTTGGTATATATCGAAAAAAAAAAGATATTTGTTCGTAGCTATGCGATGTCCACATCCCTACACGTGTGTCTCGACCTAAATATTAATAAACCGGCGTTAGTACAGAAAATGACTTATTTACTCGGGGCCGCGCGCTCTAAGTACTTTGCCTTAGCTAAATTTTATTATTTTAAATTTATTTAATTACGCTGCTGCCTACCTCTGCTTGGGAAGTTCCGGTACGGTAGGCCTTGTCAAACCAAAATTTTCAAGAGATTTTTTTACGACTGAGTAGGAGCCTTCATAAATGAGATCATTCGATAATCATGAATTTTCAAAAATACGACGTGCTAGTATTATCTATGGTGCTATACTGCGAGTGCAGAGCGAAAGGGCGGAGCTTGGGGAATGTGGGCGGGGCGCGTGCACGTGCACTGGCGTCCTCGTGATGTGACTAGTAATATTGGTAGTTTTGAGAAAGGTTTACGTAGGCTTAACTGAATATTTTCCCATTGAACGATACTAAAAGGGAACAAGACGGCCAACGGATTTTTATCAAAGGTCATCATATTGAAGTTTGGCTGGTCATAAAAACCTCACCCTATACGTATATAAATACTAATATGATCAGATCAGTATACTAATAGGGTCAGATACCAGGTCTTGGTTGTTATATGTGTGTGGTGTCTTCGCAAAAATATTTATATATGTATACATATATTATAAAGAATATTTAAGTATGTATATCAGTTGTCTAGTAACCCATAACACAAGCATAATACTTGCTTAATTTGGGACTAGATGACGCTGTGTGGGAAGTCCCATGTATTATTATTATTATTATATATTATTATTATAAATACTTTACACTCAGACACGGATCGAAATATTGTTCATGCACACAAATATTTGTCCCGGGTGGAAATCGAACCCATGACATTTGGCTCCACGATTAGGGTCTCTACCCGCTCGGCCATTCAGCCAGTCAAAGAAAGAAAGCAATTCTAACCACTTTCAGTGTGACGTTTAACATATCTGTATGTGCATTATTGTGTAGGCATATACCTGGTGTTCGGCCGAACGTAGTAGTTCAAACTTATAGAGATTGTAGAGCTTACCGAACTAAACAAAAAGTAAAAAAAAGATAGACAAGAATAAAACTTTAAACGTGTTTTCCTCGGAAACCGTTAGTTTGCGCCATCTGCTCACTTGAAACTTTTTATTTAGTTTGGTAAGCTCTACGTGCTATTTAAGTCCGGACTACGTTCAAGCAAAATGAACATGAAAATGTTTGTAATAAATGTTTTTTTAAATAACTTCTAAACGGAGTGACTATATATTTGCGAAGGGTATATCTAATACCAACTATGGGTAGTACGCAAAGGCGCGGGGGCCTAAGATCATTTAGATAACCAATCGCGTGGGTTCCTTCCTTCCTTATCCTATGGCTAATGTGATAGCTTTGGTTTTGGAGTTAAACGACCAGGATTACTCCTCTATTAAATTAATTCAACGCTCGGTACCAGTACCTATACTGTTTCATGAGAGATGTCCTGCGCGTATTAAAATTCCGATAGGTATATACTCACAGAATGGCGCTTTTATTCGTGCTTCTAATTGATTTCATGGAGGTACTTGTTTGTATAATTTCTATTCGAATTACTCTTGTTTTGAAAACATTTCAAATGACAGTGACAGTTGAAAATGACTTTCCCTAAGCAACCAGTTGACAAGTCTTGGGTCGCATTCATTTTTAGCAAATCTACAAAACTCGAGACAAAACCTGTTTTAATATGGTTATTAATTATTTTATTTCATGGTGATCTGAAATATAATTGATAACAGTGTAATAGTCTCTTTCTCGCTAATTGTAGACATCGCGTATATTTAGATAAATGTTTTTTTTTATACAGATATCTATGAGGCCTCCTGACACTTGCAACATTGGTTTGATACTTCTTCTTCGCGCAGGCGCGTTGCACAGTGCCCGAGTTCACCCGAGTTGGCCCGAGTGACCTATTGTAGAGCCATAGTAGAGCACCACAGAGTATATTTTGTATTACTAGTTGCACTGTAGAGCACAGTAGTAGAGATGACAGACAGCAAGCGAACGGGAACAACCAATAACCAATGACGTTAAAACTTGTACAACGTGTCAACGATATAAAGCATCAAATGAAAAGCCACCAGGTCTTCTTCAAACTCCACTTTTAAATCAGCGTAATGAAGTTTTAGCCATAGATCTTTTCGGACCTCTTCCACAGGGAGAAAGAGGAGAAAAGTGGGTATTGTTAGTTGAAGATACTGCAACAAGATGGGTAGAACTATATGCTTTAAAAGAAGCAACTTCAGAAGCCTGCGTTCGTATTCTTGTTGAAGAGTATTTTTTGCGTTTCGGTCTTCCCCGACACGTTATATCTGATAACGGCGTACAATTTATTTGTGGTAATACATGTAGGGAGTAATGCAGCAATGCATGCTGATTCTTGGTATTCAACAATACCTAATACCGTTATATCATTCGGAAGCGAATCCGGCAGAACGCAAAAATCGCGACTTGAAGGCTCAGTTAGCGCAATTGCTAGGATCAAACCATTCATCTTGGCCAAATTACTTATCATTCATTTTGCAATGAATAGCGCTGTTTGTAGCTCTACAGGGGTAACACCAGCATTTCTCACTTTAGCTCGTGAATTAAGATCACCGCTTGACGTCCAATATGATCCAAAAACAATTCTACAAAAAGAAAACTTTGTACCTCAAATTACGCCTTATTTCAACAACTTTTAAAGTCCTTGACATTGATATGTGAACGAGTAGAATCTCAACAGGATGAGAGGAAGGACTATGCAGACAAATCCCGTCGGACAGGTGACCAGTTCAAAGTTGGAGATACAGTTTTGTTAAAATCTCATGTATTAAGCAATGCTGGAAAAGGTATCGCGTCAAAATTTGTTCCAAAGCGAGACGGTCCTTACATAATTGCTAACAGACTTAATCCTACTTCTTACCAAATTGCTCCTGTCAACAAACCGAATGAGATTTAGGGCAGATTTCACGTCTGTGAGTTAAAACATTTTCATGGTTGTGATGAGGATATCCCGGCTCTACTCGTACCTAAACGCAAGCGAGGGCGCCTCGTCGTCAAAATTGAGAATCATCTGCTAGCCCACGAGCGAGGCGTTCTCATGGTCTAGAAGGGGAGTATATCAATGAACCATATCTCACGGGTCCCTAAACGTCTCATCATTGGTCATTCGTAGTTGGTTGTTCCCGTTCGCTTGCTGTCTTCTTCTTAGATAATGGCGTTATCTGCATTTAAAGTCTTTTGTCTATCACCTCTACTATAATTTAATTTAGAAGTGATTAGAATCAATTAGAAAGATTTAGAACAGGCTATAAAATGTTAAAATATGATGTGTGTTATAGTTGAATTGGTATGAATCCCGAGAAGTAAGGGATATATTTACAAGTGCTACAAGGCGGAACGCGATAACAAAAATCTGGTAATGGTTACGACCAACGTAGGTAAGATTAGTATAAGTTCTACCGTGGTTTAAATGAGGACCGTAGAACGTACATCACATGGATTAGAATAAGGCTGGAGAACAGAAGCAGAAATTATAAGAAATAAGGTGGTAAGGGGAGGTCATGGAGGCTACTCTGGGGAACAAGAACTCCCCCCAAACAGAAGCAACTGAGTTGCATAGCTACCCAGTGGAAATTAGATTCCACAAGAATGATAGTTGTATGTTCATCCAAGTCTGAGCTATCAGCACCTTGGGTCTGTGTATCTAGTGTATATCATATGAGTTTCTGAATAGGCCCGGTAACAATTCATTCACAGAACAAGCACACAAGGACGACTTCAGACAGAACTTCAGGCAAGAAAATCGTCAAAGGAATGGCAAGTCAAGGGAACCTCATAACTTGGCGACAACTTGTGTGAACGCACACAAGGGGTTGTTTCAAAATACACTTTTAATATATGGATTGGCCAGTGCACCTGCTATTTTTCAAAAAACAATCGACAATGTCTAAGCAGGTATCGAAGGGATACTTGGTAGTGTTTGTTGACGACGATGTACTTATCACTGGCAAAAACAGAAACGGACATTTAGAAAGTTTAAATACTGTATTACAATGGTTTCAAATGGCTGGGTTAGTGCTACTAAAAGAAAAATGTAAGTTATTCCAAGAATCAGTTGCATATTTGGGATTTGTGATTGATATAAATAGGTTACATACGTTACATAAGTCCCAAGAGGAAGTTTAATCGGGTCGGGTCAGTATTTATATGATGAATATCGATACTGGTACCGGGTCTTGGTTGTTATATGTAAGTGGTGTCTTCGCTTGGTACCCAAAACACAAGGTAATGCTTAGTTGGAGGCCTAGACGCTGTTGTCATGTATATGTTATTATTATTATTAATCAATTTTGAAATCAAATCCTCCCACTAATGTCACTCAACTGAAATCGTTTTTGGGGTTAGTGAATTATCGCATTTTTGTACCGAATGCTTCGTTTCTTCTTTGTCCATTATACAAGTTATTATAAGGTAATAAAAAATGGGAATAGACGATGGAACACTTGCTTGTGTTTGAATAAATAAGAAAAATTTAGCATCAAATAAAGTGTTGGCATATTTTGATATGAATGCTTAGTTAATATTGACCGTGGATGCTTCATCGTCGCGATTAGGTGCGATTTTAGGTCACGGGTGCTCACTGTGGCCGAGCGCAATTATAGCCACATTCAAAATAGGCAACGGCCATCGTATTCGGGTATATCGAATCCGTAACCTTTGTTTCTGCAGTTAGGATCTCCACTCGAAAAATCAGTGTAAATTGCTTTCCAATTACCACATCATATGAAACCATTATTTTAAACATAAAAATAGGTACCTATACTAAAGTTTATCCGTTATATTATACCTCAGTACACCGAAAAGCAAAGCAGGAACGAAATAGACAAATTAAAATATATTTATTTAGAAGAAACAAAAACTTATCATATTCACAAGAAACTAAAAGTTATGACATTTTTCATCACTCGACGTATCTTTCGAATCACCACCTTGTCTGAGTGCTTTGGCAGCGTCTCAAAGGGTGTGGGTTAAAATAATGAATATACTATAAGCTATCCAAAAAACATAGACTTTTCTTTAGTTCTATAAAAGAGAAACAATTTCGATTTCCATACATTGTTTTGTTATCTATCTCAAAGGGATTAGGCAACGTTTTCGATGAAAGCTCCCAGTCGGCTTGATTTTGACAGGGAACCCTGTCTTCTACGCTCGGTCGGCCGGATCACGCTGACGAAAACCGACAGTCAAATAGTAAGTACGCGCACCGCGTCCCCTGACGCCTTCAGTCGCCTGCGAGGGGAACACAGGTGTTTATCGCTAGAAGAAAGTTAAGTACGCGGGACCGCGTCCGCGTCCTCTTCAGTCGCCTGCGAGGGCAGCACCGAGCGACAGGTGTTTAATGCTAGAGGAAAGTTGCGCAATCATTAGAGACTAATTTGGTTCGTATACGATAGTGATGCCACAAGTAGTTAGTCATGGCATACAAGTGACTTTTTAGATAAAAATTCGTTGTGAAAAAAATTTCAATGGCAGATAAGTTTGTTAAATATTATGCTACAGTTATAAATGAGGTGTCGTTGTAAAATGCATTAAATAGTGAATTTATTGTTATAATAAATTTTAAAAATCTTTCGTGAATGTTGGAAACATGAGTCGTTGAAATTTCGCTAATAGTCATGGCGTGCCTAAAATCGAAAAATACTAAGAAGCATGCATCAAAAATCGATGCATATAAAGTTAAAAACAGAGAACAGGCGAATAGGCGTCTATTAAGTCAAAAATCTTTGCAATCGGCTTACGAAAACCCAGCCACACAGACCTCCGAAGTTTAGTGCGACAATATAAAGGGTCTATTTTACTTGTCTCTTTCCTAAAACAATCGTTTTTGTACCTAAACAGGTTAACGTTATTTCGAGAGGATTTTTGACAGGGAATCTTGTCGTCCGCGCTCGGTATGGCAAGGCCGCCGGCCACACGCAGATTTCCGGGTTTCCTGTTTAAAAAAGTTACAGACACGACCCGTTCGTGCTTTTGCGTCGTCTTTTTTTTCCGAAATTTTCAACAATAATTGTCATATTTCAACTAATTTGCACAAAACATTAATGGATTAAACACATGAACCTTCCTCTTGAATCTTTTTGTCCGTTTGTGTCAACCATAAAAGTACGTGTTGATTAGAATTTACCGTCTAACCACTCATACTCTAGCTAGCTCGTGTAAGATGACGAGTTTCAGTGCACGAGGTCCCCGCGCGCCGGTCTTTACCACCGCGCAACGGACTTCAACCTCACAAAATTGCGTAATGACATTTATAATAATAATAATAATAAGGTATACACAACAACGTCTAGGCCCCAAACTAAGCATTAGCTTGTGTTTTGGGTACCAAGCGAAGACACCACTTACATATAACAACCAAGACCCGGTACCAGTATCGATATTCATCATATAAATACTGACCCGACCTGGGATTTGAACCCGGGACCTCTAGCTTCGTGACTGACAATTTGTGACTCTATGGTGTCAACCAATGAACATCTGTTCGGTAGTTTTTGAGTTTATTGTGTTCAGACAGACAGACAGACAGACAGACGCGGCGGGGTTCTTTATTTTATAATATGTAGTGATATAGGTATTATTATTTAATGCGAATAAAACAACATTTTTTTTTAAAATAAGTAAATATTTATTAATTCACTAATAATCGTGTCTACTTTTGTTAAAATTCTTAAATTATCATCTTGAATGAATAACATTCAGAAAAAAATATTTCAAGGAAAATATTTTATGGAAAATATAATATGTACATTTAGAAAGTTTTTTTTTAAATTTCATACATTCCTTTTAAAGAAAGCAAACAACATTGAAATATCTTATATCAATATCTCTAGTAATAAAAATATTAAAGAAGAAACACAATTTTGAATATACTTTTCTACTCAAAATGTGTTTTAGTATATTACAGTTGCAATCAAACTTAATGGCGGATGTAAACATAGGCACAAGTCGCGTCGCAGTAACCAGTTTTAGGTGTAGCGGGACGCAGTGGAACGAGGGGTATATGATTGTACTTGCGCCAGCACGCATATAGCGTTGTATTCCGATCCGCCATAAAGTTTGAGGCGAACTATACTTAGAAATAAATAATCTTGTCTCTGACTAAAGTAAAACAAGTTCACTAAGTTCAAAGATTTAATAATTGGGTATGGAAATTTGTTCAAAAATCTAATGTATTACTATATTAACTAATAATACTGTAATATTAATAGACGACTAAATTACTAAGAATATTTAAAAGTAATCTCACATTTTACAATCACAATTTAGTTAATTGTTAATACTTTAAAACATAAATAAGTTTAATTTTTTTTTTAATGTTCTACAATAAGTTCCAGAAAAAGTATCTAAGTACTTCTTGTTGAGCTAAATTGAAAAAAAAAAATCAGTTTTCTAATTATTATTACGTCCATGCTAATGACATAAACCACGTTATTTTCTTAAGTCCTTTATATTCCTTGATTGTTAAATGATAAGCGTACATCAGGGCAATGACCGAAGACATTCCAGAAATGTTTTTTGTCGAGACTGCGCTGCCTTTACGTTTTGTTATAGAAAGTAATAGGTATATTTCTTGTATTTAATATGTGAAACAAATAGACACCTAACGTAGGTAGCGCTATCTCATTAAATTTTATGGCTCGAAAACCCGAGCTACATTGGATGTATAGGTAGCATTTCCCTAGTCCCTGCATAGAAATCAATTCCCGGGCTGTGGTTCCCGGGAGTCAACTTGGAGCCAACACAGTGAATGACACTGACAGATCATTACGTCATCATTGTGTCTCTTTCGCTCCAAGCAACAAGTCAAGTGCCATAATTTTTTTCTCGTAGTTACGATGCGTTATCTCATTTTTCTGTTTATCTAAGCGTATAAAACTTAACACCCAAACAAATAGCAAGATGTAATATAATGTCATATAAAAGTTTAATTAATAGACAGTAGCGAGCAGTGTCTATTGCTTTAGACTTCCTTTAACAATAAGTTACTTTAGGTATATTAGATTATTATATTTACTATAGGTAATAAATTATTAAAAATTGCTTTTCGTCTTTAATTGAGATCAAATGACATGAACAACAGTTTGGAAAGAAAATAGACATTAAAAATACGTAAATTGGACTGGACTGGTTATCGTTTACTAGAAGGTATCTAATAAGAGTATGAGGTATGTATAAAGATAAAATACCATTATTTTTGTTGCTTTGACTGCGTCGTCTGACTATAAGTATTTAATGTATAAATCTGTTGAAAATTTATTGTTTTTTATGAAAACATATTTATTCTAAATGACGCGCCATGCACGCAATAAACTTGTTCTGTAAACACTAATGTCTAGGATAGGTTTCTAAAAGCTTAGTGTTTTAGAAATATCTAGAAAGGCAGGCATAAATATAGTCTTACAACGAAGTATTGCCAATTCATGATCCACGTACGTTTTCAATATAATTATTTTTAGATTAGAAAGAGATAACGAAGGAAATGCAAAAGTGGAAGAGATCGAAAGAGATAGATTATTATTAATAAATGTATTTAAAAGTACTAAGCATGCACTAGTAACGTTTGTAAATGTTGACAGTTCTTTTTTTTCATCTTCATAACAACTTAAACTATACTAGGTTCTTCACACGACAGTGACTGACTATATGCACTATTATCATTCCGTTTCTTTCGTGCCTAGTAATTTGAAGAGCGAAAGAGATAGAATGATAATAACATCGAAACGTTCGGAAACATGAGCAAAATTAGAGACTCGGAGACTAAACATACCATAATGTAAATATTCTTTTTATGTTTTGTTAATATTTTATTTTATTGTAGGTACTGTATAATATGTAAATAACGTGTAAAAATGTAAAAATGACTAAGGGGCTAGCACCCGAAAATAAATGATTATTATTAAACACAAATCTCAGAATCTTTATTTACTTTACCAGTACATTTACATACGAAAATCAAATATGGGTCACAAAACATTCTACTTCATAGTGAATATTTCAAAACATCAAGTGGCGTATATAGGTATCAAGTGGCGTATATACCAAGTGGCGTATATACTGAGTGGCGTATATACCAAGTGGCGTATATACCAATTGGCGTATATTTAGTGTACGGAATATATTTTTATTAAGTGGCGTATATACCAAGTGGCGTATATACTGAGTGGCGTATATACCACGTGGCGTATAAACCAATTGGCGTATATTTAGTGTACGGAGTATATTTTTTGCTTACGTTTTGTGGTAACAACGCGGTATCTCCACGTATATCTATGGCTTCGACACACTTTTATTTGCTCACATTTCGAAGTTACGATGCGGTAGGTAGGTATTTTGGTATTTGCTAATAAGTTTACAACACTATTCGCTTTGAGTGAACAAAAATAAATTAGCTTTTTAAAAGCCTTACTGAACATTATTATTTACAATTGCATTTCAATAACGAAAAAAAAACGAACATTATTGTTATTAAAATAGTAATTTAAAATAGTAATTGTATTAACTACTTAGTAGTTTTTTTTTTTAATAATAATAATTAGACGATGGATACAACATCGATAACATTTTATTAAATATTTTGAGGTTGACTTTAGATATGTTCTGTTATTTAATTTTAATACTGTTTTACAGAAGAAAACTTATAGCATAATTTTATTACAGTGTACTAAACAAGACGTGTTTCTCAAAATCATTCATTCCTCGGAACCATTCATATTGTATAGTTCACACGTAGTAGTTCATAACGAAAGAGTCGAAAGGCAAACGTTTTACTATAAACATCCACTAAAATAATAATAATAACGTACTGTTGACACTGGCCAATGTTAAATAAATATAAATAAATGTATAAACCGGCAAAGTGCCAATCTGCCTCGCACACGAAGGGTTCCGTACCACCGTACAATATATTAAAAAAAAAACACGTCTCTTGTATGGGGACCCTCTATAATTTTTAACTTTATTTTATTTTTTGTTATTTAATTATGGCGGCCATAGTCGCATATACTCCATAACAACTTGAAGTGAAAGCAATGATCTCACAACCACCAATCACAAAAAATTTCGAAAAAAAATACGTCTCTTGTAAGGGGACGCCCTTTAAATTTAACCTTTATTTTATTTTTATTATTATATGTTATTATTTCCCTAGTAATACACACTTTATGAAAATTTCAATTGTCTACATATTATGGTTCACACCACTTTCAGACGACACAGCCCTGTGACAGGCGGACGGACGGAAGGACAACGGAGCCTGAGTAGAAGGATTTCCGTTGGTATCCTTTTCGTACGGAACACGAAAAACCAATAAAAGCATATTTATATTGACACATATTATCACGTAGTTCGCTATAATGGGCATGCCACATCGTGGATGTTGAATGCACTGACTTGCCTGCAGCTCCATGTCTGCACTTCAACTATTTAACTGTGGCAGAAATACAAGTAATTTAAAAAGAAATACGAGATAAAGTGACTCACATACAGCAGTCAATGGAGGAGACAAAATTCACTTAGAGGTGAACTCACATCACACAAACAAAGGTTAGATTAAATCAAAAAAGCGTTCATAGATGTCGCTTTTACACAGCGTATCACGAACCTAATAACCTAATAAAGTCTATCCGTTATATTCGACCTCAGACGCCGGCGTCTGTATCCTTTGAGGTGACAGCCAAGTGCCGGCGGCTTTCTTTGTGAACTTTTGTCGGTATGCGGTGTCTACGTGTCAAAGGGTGTGGGTTAATATAATGGACAAACTATAAACATGATAGCGGAACCAACCGAATAAGAACAACTACAGCTTGAACGTTTCATTAGTATAGTTGAAAACAAAATACAATCGGGCCTTCGGCTGTGTGACGTGAGTTTCGCATATACCATAGGCTTATACACAGCTGTCATCTACTCCTATATAAGATGTAGGTAGTTCCAGAATACAATATGTACAGCTAAAGTTAGGTAGTACTGAATTATATACTACTGGACCGTCTCGTGCCAGTAACAGCTTGGCTGTAAAATGACTGCGCGTTTTTATATTTTTAAGAAAGAAAAAAGACTGGGCAAAAGCTTACCTGTCACAGCTTTCGTGGTAATTTTTTAAAATAACAATAAAGAATCGAGATGAAACCGAACTATTACTGTCCCGAAATAGTAATTGATATTAACAAATTAAGTTTTAATAAATTAAGTTCTATGAATACATAATTTATTTATTTATTTATATTAAGGAGAACCAACAGTTACATACAAATGAAAATAATTAGCAGTGTCGAGTGGTTAACAGTCAACCATTTACAGTTTTCACTGATAGAAAGGACACGAAAAAAACCTCCTTCCCTTCCTCCAACACCTTCATAACATATATATGTGGAAATATATGCATACATAATAGAATTATAAATATAAATCTGAAAATACGAGTAGGTAATACCTACCAATCAGTAGAAAATCTTGTTAGAATTTTCACCGGGATGCCTGATTGGTAGAATTAGTTTGTGTATTAGCGCTTATTTCATTAGTGTTTGAAATATTATTAGAATTGTCCGTAGTTTTTGACTCTTTGCTTTTTTTGCTGTTCTTCGAAGTTTTTTTCGTGTCCACGTTCGTCTGTGGACGAAAAGTTCTGGCGGGAACGGGTGGCGGCACGCGGGGGGGTTGAGAAGAACAAGAAGGCTGCTCGTTGTTGTCATCGGCCCTGAAATAGTTTTAAACAAAAAAAATATAATGTATAATTTTTTTTAAATTTCGTGTCGCTGGCAGCTGCGTCATATATCCCCACTACTAACTGCTGAGTGTGGGGAGTAAGGTCAGAGCGTTACTCAGTTTCGTGGCGCTGGCAGCTGCGTCATATATCCCCACTACTAACTGCTGAGTGTGGGGAGTAAAGTCAGAGCGTTACTCAGTTTCGTGGCGCTGGCAGCTGCGTCATATATCCCCACTACTAACTGCTGAGTGTGGAGAGTAAAGCTAGCGCGTGACTCAAAAAAACAAAAAAAATCCACAGTTTTCGTTCGTCAGAGCGTTACTCAGTTTCGTGTCGCTGGCAGCTGCGTCATATATCCCCACTACTAACTGCTGAGTGTGGGAAGTAAGGTCAGAGCGTTACTCAGTTTCGTGTCGCTGGCAGCTGCGTCATATATCCCCACTACTAACTGCTGAGTGTGGGGAGTAAGGTCAGAGCGTTACTCAGTTTCGTGTCGCTGGCAGCTGCGTCATATATCCCCACTACTAACTGCTGAGTGTGGGGAGTAAGGTCAGAGCGTTACTCAGTTTCATGTCGCTGGCAGCTGCGTCATATATCCCCACTACTAACTGCTGAGTGTGGAGAGTAAGGCTAGCGCGTGACTCACTTTTATAACTTTGATCAAGTGAATGACATTTGCCACAGACAAAAAAATCCACAGATTTCATTCCTTACGTTCACATCCGCCATAAAGTTTGATTGAAATTGTAATGGATGGTTTTCTCGCTTAATTGCCATGTATGCCCGTCTCATATCTACACATAGACGGATATCCTTATACATTATAAATAATTTACACCAAGACACGGAACAAAATAAACATGTCCGTGCACACCCGGTCCGTCCGTGTCACACATGTCCGTCCATTCCTGGGCGAGAATGAAACCCGCGACCTTTGACTTCGCAGTCAGGGTCTCTAACCATTCAGCCATTCGGTCAGTCGTTCCCTTTGCTGTGGAGACGACGGGCTGTTGGAGTATTGAAGCCAAGAATTTGAATAGGAGCGTCGGTCGTCGACTTAGGAAGAAGGGGATGACCCGCTCTGGATTGTTTTTGGCACAGAGGCTCGCCATAGCGATCCAATGAGGTAATGCCGCGAGCGATTTGGCGACTTTCGCGTAGGGTTCGACAGAAAATAGTTACTTTTAGCTATTTAAATTAATAAATAATAATCGTAATAATAATAACAAATTTTACTATTATTATTGTCTTATATTTATTATTTAGAATAACTGTTAGATTTGTTTTTTTATTTTTATTTATATTTTAATTTTATATGCGTATGCTTTTGTTTTTAATTAATTTAGATTTGAAATTTTTGTTAAACAATTTTCTCGTAAATTGCTTATCTGATAAACCTACTTATAAATGTAAAAGGCTTCCTCTCCATTTATATATATTTTTTTTAACAAATACATCACAACAACGTCTAAGCCCCAAACTAAGCATTAGCTTGTGTTTTTAGTACTAAGCGAAGACACCACATACATATAACAACCAAGACCCGGTACCAGTATCAATATTCATCATATAAATACTGGCCCGACCTGGGATTCGACTCCAGGACCTCCAGTTTCGTAGGCAGGGTCGCTACCCACTAGGCTAAGCGGTCGTCATAGAGTAGGTAATCAATGAATGACATCTTAACTTGAAGTTTCTTGAAAACTTAGATTACCTGCGTGGACCGCATCAGAGTACGGTGTCCAGCTGATCCAAGGAGTGCAGGAAGCGAGGGTCCCTCGCGCACCACTGGTACAGTTCGTCTGGAGTCACCACTCCATCTTGGTTTACGTCTATCAGCTGGAAAATAAAAATAAACCTAAGAAATCTCACACATTGTCCGTTCTTCCATATCAGCCTATTATGCCCCACTGCAGAGGCTTAGTCCTCCCCTCGGAATGAAGATACCATCCATTCATCATGCTGTTCCTGTGCGGGTTGGTGGCTTTCAACGACTTCCATCTGATCATGGCAACCGGGACCGACGGCTTAACGTGCTCTCCGAGGCACAGAGTCAGTGGTAGTTATATACTTAAGTCAGAAAAACTCATTGGTACATGCCCTGGGATTCGAACCACGACCTTCTGAACAAGAAGCGCGCTCGCCACCACAAGGCTATCACGATGAGATATAGGAACATCATCAAATAAATATTCATTTATACTATACAGCACTTAAAAACGAGAATAGTTACAATGTATTGTTTGATGCAGTGATAGCCGAGTGGTAGAAGGTCGTGGTTCGAATCCCAAAGCATGTACCAATGATTCTCTTCTAACTTATGATAACTATCACTGACTGTGCCTCAGTGAACACGTGAAGCCGTCGGTCCCGGTTGCGATCAATAGAGGGCAGTCGTTAAAATCCAACAACCCGCACTGGAGCAGAGTGGTGGATTAAGCTCCAAACCCCCTAATCCCGAGCCGAGGCCTAAGCCTCTGCAGTTGGACATTAATGGGCTGATGGTATGGTAAATATTGTTTATGGAGACGATGGACCCATGGCCCTGGGATGCTGTTGCATTCTTTCGTGAGTGAGATTGGTGCAAGGTTCTGATTAGTGTTCATTAATAGTTTTTTTTATAAGCAAAAGAATTATGTACATTATTTCAATTCTTACCAGTGTTAAAAATAAAGCTGAAACTAGTATCTATATTATACAATTTAATTCAATTAATTTGTATATTATTTTTGTCTTTATTAGAATCTGGTAATCAAAGATTTGTGCTGGTAATTTCAGTGTTTTCATATAATTCGAGTTTTAGGTTGATACGTTGACTTAAATTCTATTTTGTTTTTGGTTTTTCTAAAGTGTCGAGTCTTAATTATTTTAAAAATAAAAATATTAATAACAAAAGACAATCCTAGATTTGTATGGCGATATTCCCTGACCTTAAAATATTACGTCCACAGTTAATATTATTATATATTACCAATATATTAATCTACAAATCAACCACAAAATGATTCAGTGATAAAACCTTTGTGAATTTAAATAAAGGCAACAAAATTACTTGTAAAGTATATCCATTACTTTAACCCACATCCTCTGAGACGCAGCCAAAGCACTCAGACAAAAAAATCACAAAGAAAACCGTCGCACGTGCCGGCTACAACAAAAGAAACCGACGGCTTGCCCGTGCAGCGTACAGTTTCAGCGAAAATTTATCAGTTTATATCGACGCTTCACAGAGAAAGTAAATGATAAAATAGAACGTTTTATTATAAACACAGGTGAGGATTCGAAGGATACGTCGAGTAATGAAGAATGTCATAAGTTTTTGTTTCGTGTGTAGCGAATGTGATAAGTATTTGTTTCCTCTAAATAAATATATTTTAATTTGTCCATTTCGTTCCTGCTTTGCCTTTTGGTGTACCGAGGTCTAATATAAGGGATAAACTTATAACAGCTATAAAAATCTATTCATTTCAGGTCAAAGATATGCAAAATCCATCATTATTATCAAAATAAACGTCATTTTGTTAATTTATATTAAATAAATATTTTTTTAATCACAGAACTCATTGGTTTTTAATTTTCTTTGACATATTTGAGAATAATGATCAGGATTGATTCCAATATTTTTTTTATAAATAGCTTGGATTGTTGGACGTTGGATATTCCAAGGATTGTCCTTTAATTTAATCCTGAATCTATCTATACTCACGTGAAAAATTCTATCGACATGATCTTTAGCAGCCGTCTGCGCTGGAGGCATGGGCGGTGCGGCAGCTCTTCCCAGCAGTTCGTAGATGGCGCTGACAACAGCTTGCATCTCAGATCTTGAAATTCTGCCGTCTCCATCCACGTCGTATAGTGCGAACACCCAGGCTAGTTTCTCTTGAGGAGACCCTCTTGCTACCCGAGATAAGATAGCTAGGAACTCCTGGAAATCCAGATAATATTGTATTACATGAACGTTTGAATGGAAGCTAGACGCCAAAAGAATTTAGCATATTATATTGGATGCCTCTTGGCGTTATTACATAGGGCCACGCGATCCCGCAGTCTCGTCTTACCAATAAAACGATACGTTCAGCATAACGAAACACTTCCTAAAAAGAGCGCGATCGCGCGCTGACTGACTTGACTAGCGCTAACGCGTTGTACAACGCACGCGTGATCACGTCTCGTTGTAGGACTTTATTACGCTAAACGCACCGCGCGCTTCCTCGCTCGTTATGCTATAGCATAGCATATAAAATAACATGCTAAAATAATATAGTTTATAGTCCGAAACGCGTTTTTTAAATATAGCTGATTTTCACATCGCTGCTCGAATTGAATTGAACGACCGAGTTGAAACATTTTGATTGCAGTCACCAATACTTTTAAGTGGTTCGATCAAAATGATCCAATCAATCATGACCGACACACTTTCGAAGCATATTTGGATACCGTTTCGTTTTGGTTACGATTTTTTGTAAAATAACTATTTAGGTATATAGAATACAGCTTAGCGCCCGCGGCTCCGCGTGCGTGGAATACACAGTTGTACCGGGACCACTTTTTACGGGATAAAAATTCGCCTATGTCATTCTTCAGCTTCAGATATAAACTATATGCAAAAAAAATATATTCCATACATAGAAATGAAGAAATTTTCATTCATTTATAATAATAATAATAATAACAACACACGCAATCACAACAACGTCTAGGTCCCAAACTAAGCATTAGCTTGTATTTTGGGTACCAAGCGAAGACACCACATACATATAACAACCAAGACCCGGTGCCAGTATTAATATTCATCATATAAATACTGACCCGACCTGAGATTCGAACCCGGGACCTCTAGCTTCGCATCAGGCAGGGTCGCTGCCCACTAGGCTAAGCGGTCGTCAATCATCAATTTATAGGCGTAGGCAGCGTAGTCTCCAGAGTCTGTGTAGGATAAGTAGATTCATTTTAGTTTCTGGACATCTGTTATCTTCTGTCTGCTCACCAGCGGAGCGGTCTAAGCGGTGCCCCGTTCGAGATCTGTTGAGGATTTCACCCAGATCTTCCGAAGGTGCCACATGTCTATATGAAACTGTCACTTCCTTCCCATCCTTTATGATTTGAATTCTTATAAATTAAATTTTAATCTATTCATTTCGAAAACGAATGTTCAAATCTTTACTTAATATTATAAAGCTGAAGAGTTTGTTTGTTTGTTTGAACGCGCAAACCTCAGGAACTACTGGTTCGAATTGAAAAATTATTTTTGTGTTGGATAGTCTATTTATTGAGGAAGGCTATAGGCTATATGTATAAAATAATACTATATGTCTGTCTGTCCATTCGAGCAAATCTCCAAAATAGCTAAACTGATTTTGATGAAACTTCACAGATATGGAAAGAAAGTGGTCAAAAGTAACATACATTACTCTTTGTATGTCTGTATGTACGTCCATCTGTCTATTCGAGCTAATCTCCAAAACGGCTAAACCGATTTTGATGAAATTTCACGGGTATGAAAAGGAGGTGGTCAAAAGTGACATACGCTACTTTTGTCCGTCTGTCTGTCTGTACGTCTATGTGTCTATTTGAGCTAATCTCCAAAACGGCTGAACAGATTTTAATGAAACTTTGCAGACGTGAGAGAAGGTTGTCAAGAGTGACATCAGTTACTTTTTGTGGCTGTCTGTCGTTTGTCCTCACTGATCTATCAGCGTAGATAAAGCTGAAAATACTATGTCTGGGAAGCCGAAATTTGGAATAGTGGTTTATTTTATAATGTGAGTATTAATTTTTTAAGAAAGGAATATTTGGAAATTTCAAATTTAAGGAGGGAGGGATGGAAGAGCTTTGTATGAGAGTCTTTGTTCTTTAAAGTTAGAAACATAAAAATTTTAACATAAATAAATAATGACGTGGTTCAGGATTTTCGGATTTCCACATATTAAGGGTGGGAAACGGGAGGTGAAATGTATGGGAGTATCGGTTTTCTTAAAGGAGTGGGGAGAATGAAGACTGAAAGTTTGAATGGGTGTACCCAATATTAGTTTCAGCAAAAAGTACGTATTAACCGTTTCGAATGTTAATACTACCTAAAACAGAAATGTGTAGTTTACGCAAGCGAAGCTGCGGGCGGTCGCTAGTAAAATATAAGAATGACTTATTTAGATACACCCGGTAATACGGTATTTGACTCATAATAAATATATTATATTTGCCTAACAAAAAAATATAAAAAATAGACTAAAACGATAAGAAAATTCGTAAAGAAAATTATATTCGGTTGAAAAATATGGAAATTATAAGCTATTAAGATTTTATCTTTGTCTCTTTCTTGCAAAACGAAATTTAACATTATTCTAAATGGCGTGACGTCACACATAGGTACGTCGTGCGGTATTGCCCTCTTTGTCTAACAGGACATTTTGAACATTCATAAATTTCTTAGTAGTTATTTATTTTTTTGAATTATTTTTGTGTATGATACGTTTAGAAAACTATTTCTTAAAAAAGAATTAAAAAAGAATTGTCAAATAGCGTATTTAACTTTGAACCAAGAGACTGCAATACTGGGTTAGGAACCACGAGAGAAAAATTAATAATATCCGGGACATACCACACAGCGCCATCCAGTCCCAAAGTAAGCAAGTGATATGCTTGTATTATGGGGTACTAGACAACTGATGTACATACTTAAATATTCTTTTTTTATATATATAATACATACATATATAGATACTTTTACACCCAGACACGAAACAAATAGACATGTTCATGCACACAAATATTTGTCCCGGGCGGGAATCGAACCCGCGACCCTCGGCTCCGCGGTTAGGGTCTCTAACCACTCGGCTAACCGGTCAGTCGGTATTAAATTAAATTAACCAACCGAATTAAAACGTTTTCCCATATTGTTTCGGTAAAAATACCCAAACCTCTGTTGCCACCATAGCTTCGGGGGAGCCATGGCATGGGGTTTTAGGGTGGTCGGAAAGACAGACAAGGCGGCGCCTAGACAACGATTATGTCAAGGACACGTCAATATATGAGTTGCCAATTGCCAAATCGTTTTCGTCGCTCGTATCGATATTTTAAACGTCTTTTATTTTGGCAATAATAATAACATAATAATAATAACACACACAATCACAACAACGTCTAGGTCCCAAACTAAGCATTAGCTTGTATTTTGGGTACCAAGCGAAGACACCACATACAT
Source organism: Luffia ferchaultella (assembly GCA_949709985.1). Taxonomy (NCBI): domain Eukaryota; kingdom Metazoa; phylum Arthropoda; class Insecta; order Lepidoptera; family Psychidae; genus Luffia; species Luffia ferchaultella. Next base: position 9,987,872 of record OX453268.1, read on the forward strand.
ATAACAACCAAGACCCGGTACCACTATTAATATTCATCATATAAATACTGACCCGACCTGGGATTCGAACCCGGGACCTCCAGCTTCGTAGGCAGGGGCGCTACCCACTAGGCTAAGCGGTCGTCAGCAATCGGACTTATATATATATATATATATATATATATATATATATATATATATATCAAAAAAAGTTCTCTTAGATTTACTGATGCGCGAGTGACGCTGAGGTTAAAATAATCACGTTTCGTTTGCGCATTCCGCTGGTTAAAACCCGGAGGTCCGCTCAGCCGGGACTTTTCTAGTAGTCTATGTTCCGGACCTATCTTGTGAAACCCTCATTCCTTTTTCAGGTCAAATTGTTGGTACTATAAAATATATTCATATATTAAGGAGGGTTGGCCCCTTCTGTGTTTACCGTCTAACCACTCATACTCTAGCTAGCTGGTGTAAGATGGCGAGTTTCAGTCCGCGAGGTCCCCACGCGCCGGCCTCCATCCTCGCGAAATTGCGGTTGACATTTTCGATACTATGAAGTCACATTTTATGACTCTATTAAAAACCTATGTTTATGATTAAAACCGAACGCTGCTGTCAAATTCATTTACTATAAGGTTGGCAACCTAACCGTGATTCGGAGGGCACGTTAAGCAGTCGGTCCCGGACGCTGTCAACAGATGGCGGTCGTTACAGTTCCCAACCCGCAGTGGAGCAACGTGGTGGACTCAAGCTCCAAGCCTCACTCCGGGGGAGGCCTAAGCCTCTGCAGTGGGGTAAAAATGAGCTGATGATGATGATGATGAACAAAATGTCGTTTGGGAAAAGAATAAGGAGTTCACAAGATAGATTGGGATTTTGTACTGTCACTATGTAGGTAGTGATAGTACATATTGTGGGTGTTTAGGATAGTTGATATTGTGGGTACCAAATAGTACACGCTAATTCTGATTGGGAACGGACTAGGCCATTGTATAATAATATAAAAGTTTTTACATTTTTTTAAATCATTACCCGCCTGTCGAAAAAAAAAATCCTAACATTTTATAAGTTTTAGCTGTGATTTTATCAATGTGCGAAGTGAAGGACGACCGCTTAGCCTAGTGGGCAGCGACCCTGCCTGCGAAGCTGGAGGTCCCGGGTTCGAATCCCAGGTCGGGTCAGTATTTTTATGATGAATATTAATACTGGCACCGGGTCTTGGTTGTTATATGTATGTGGTGTCTTCGCTTGGTACCCAAAATACAAGCTAATGCTTAGTTTGGGACCTAGACGTTGTTGTGATTGTGTGTGTTATTATTATTATTATTATTATCATTATAATTTCAGTTGCTGGTCTAGTTGAACTCCCAGATCCTTAAGACTCATCAGTACCCAACGTGCCTGGTACGTTTCTAAATAATAACGCTAGAGGCGCGCAGACCAGCGCAGACGCAACTAAATTCAATAAGTTTCAGTTTTACATATTTTTTGTTATAATACTGACAGTAATATATTTCAATTTACAACCTCTCAATGTAATTTATTCATGTAAAAAATAGTCTTATAGTGCAAAAAAAAATATTATTTGAAGTAGTCGATTATTTTCTTTGAATTACGAAACAAATTCAAAAACACGCCATCTACTGTATATCCGTAATACTAAGTGAATTAATTATAAGTGGGCACAGACAAGTCAACCTTATGGACCACGCTTTGACAGGGAGTAGCATTCGCCAAGGCTATGTAGTGACACTACATAACTACGTCACTAGTGAGCCGTCAGTTGGAAGCACGTCGGAAGCCATTATATTGTCAATTTTGAACGAGCCAATGAAAACTAGCCGACTTCTCCCCGCACCCCGCCACTTTTTGGCGATTTCGTTTTCGTACTGACGTTTATTAAAGCGTGGTCTAAAGGTTGACTGGTCTGTGTAAGTGGGTAACCTGACTTTTTATAAATTGATCGTAGTAAAAGTTTTTCAAACTTCAAACAAACGGGAAGCGACTTTGTTTTATATCTACTAGGTACCTATTACGTATAAAACAAAGTCGCTTCTCGTTGTCTGTCTGTCCTTATGTATGCTAAGATCTTTAAAACTACGCAACGGATTTTGATGCGGGTTTTGTTAATAGATAGATTGATTCAAGAGGAAGGTCTATATGTATATAACATGTATAATATAGTAGAGAAACTCTGATAATTTTAGAGGTTTCTAATGTGATGTCGTAAATACACACATTTTTTCGACTTACATAGCCAACGCTGGCTGAACCCTACGAGATAGATCAAAATAATGTACTACAAGTATTGTATACCTTAAAAAGGTCTACAAAAAAGTCTGCGATGGTATATGTCTATCTCTTAGGGGTAACCCACAATAATAATTTTTTATGCTTTACTTTTTACGAGAAATAATGGCTTATTTACGAAGCGATTTTAAAGCCCGCCACTGACGATCACTCCATTTGCCCGATATCCAAATGGCGTCTCACACACAAACACACGAACACACACACACACACACACACACACACACACACACACACACACACACACACACACACAATATGTCACACCTCATTTGCGAACATTTCACGCTCGTGGCGTATGAGCCAATGAATTGTGGTATTTTAATTACGTTATTTGGATATCGTCCAAATGGAGTGATCGTCAGTGGCGGGCCTAAGCAATACATAGGATAGGACGGCAGAAGAGAGTAAGTGGCTGGAAAGGTAGAGGGGTGGTAGAGGGAATGGGAACGATTGTAGTCCACCCGGGCGGAGCCGTGTACGACCGCTAGTAGCCTATATATTCTGATTTCTGTAAGAATTAATATATCACGTCTGTGGCGATAACGTATCACTCAATAGTTTATTGCATCGAGTTAAAGTTTACGAAGTTCACTTCAGTTCCCTAGAAAACTGCGGACAAAGTAATATCTTCGTGAATGAACCGTGAACGGTTAAATCAGAGGCACCCCGCGACCAAAATTTTGTCGACGGATTATCTCGTGCCGAAATTAGATAGCTCTTTAAGGGGATAGTCTTTCTTTCCGCTGCTTCGAATTGCCATCTCTATCTCCGTTTCAATCCCTCTTCTCCTACCTATTCCTGAGTGAGAGATGACAAGAACGAATTCCAAAAAATACCCATAAAATACCAGTTGAAACAGCTTGCGGGCCGTGACTGTTTCCACTACCGAAATGTGTATGAATTGAAACCAAAATTTGTACGGTCATTAAGAAAATATATTCCTAAGGTGATATATATTTTTTTTTAAATTAACATTAATATCGAATTCAACTCATCATCATCATCATTACCAGCCCATTTTACCCCACTGCAGGGGCTTAGGCCTCCCCCAGGGTGACGAGGGGGGTTGGAGCTTAAATCCACCACGCTACTCCACTGCGGGTTGGGAATTGTAACGACCGCCATCTATTGACAGCGTCCGGGACCGACTTCTTAACGTGCTCTTCGAGGCACGGATGCTCTCCGAATTCAACTATTATAAATATATTATTAATATTGAAAGCAACTAAAGAAGATATCATTTTTTTCTGTAGATATTGATACAGAAATACAGCGAGGATCAGACACGGGCCGCACCCACTTTTTTTTTTATGAAAAGCCTACCCCCTTAAGTGATATATCACTATCTCGTTTTAGCACGAGATAAAGCGTCTACAGAGGCGTGTTAGCCAAGTTTATAAAAGAGAAATGAGAAAAGTGAAAATCTTAAAAATAAAACTTTTATTCTTTTGATAACGGGCGGCTACGATAATTCAATGCCTATAGACAATTTTAAGCAAAAAACAATTTTGTGATTTTTGTCGAACCCCCTCCCGCCCTTTCGAGCCACACGTGGTTAATGGACGACCCCTAATGTGAGTGTGTGGGGATTGATGACACCAAGCCATAAGAATTATGAAGTCATTTACGTGCGAGATATAACTTAGGCTGACTCACCTCGAAGCTCACTTTCCCGCCTTGCTTGTGTTTTATTGTGTTGAACACGAAGTGGGCGTACTGCGATGCATCTGGAAATAATAATATTACTAATAATAATAACTAGCGGTCGTACCCGGCTTCGCCCGGGTGGACTACGGAAATGTTCCTCTTCCCGTTCCACGCATTAGTACATTGCACCCGTTCGAAGTCGGGGTGGGTCGCTAGTCTAAAAATATAGTATCATTACACTAAGTATCATCGTCATCATCGAAACAAATTCTCTGGCGCGTTTAGCAACAATTTGATTGCCATAAAAAAAGGTTATAGTGAGTCAACCTTAAAAGATACACATATAGTGTCGCGGACTTTTGGTTAGAACTTTTAAAGTGGAATAATTAAGTGATACATTATTTTTGCTTAGCATCAACCGTTTACGCAGCGCGTGTAACGGAAGCTTTCAAAAGGAATAACTTTTCCCGTTTTTGCTACATTTTTCATCGATGCTCTGCTGCTATTAGTCATAGTGTGATGTAATAATAGCCTATAGCCTTCCTCGATAAATGGACTATCTAACACAAAAAGAATTTCTCAATTCGAACCAGTAGTTCCTGAGATTTGCGCGTTCAAACAAACAAACAAACACACTCTTCAGCTTTATAATATTAGTATAGATAATAACGTATACATGACAACAACGTCTAAGCCCCAAACTAAGCATTAGCTTGTGTTTTGGGTACCAAGCGAAGACAACACATACATATAACAACCAAGACCCGGTAACAGTATCAATATTCATCACATAAATACTGACCCGACCTGGGATTCGAACTAGGAACCTCCAGCTTCGTAGGCAGGGTCGCTACCCTAGGCTAAGCGGTCGGTAAGAAACGTCTATTTTGGAAAGACCTCGTCCTCGCCTTAAACATAAAACCAACATAATATTCCAACGGAAATAATTCATGAGTTTTGGTACATGTGACAGTTCGCGGCAGGAGTTTAATAATATATGAGTGGGGCAATGGGTGGGGTTAAATATGACTAAACATGTGTCTTTTTTGGGGCAGTTATGAGTATATACATGGAGGTACAAATGTCGTTTTAGCACGCCACGTTCTATTAGAACAAAACTTAATTTACAAAAAAATTATATAAAATTGTGACTGACTGACATGAAGTTCCAGGTCGCATCAAACATCTTGTCGCCTCTGAATTTCACGAGCGCGCGAGTTTGCGCAGTTGCGAAGTCTGATCGCGCCCCACCCTCTTAAAGAGGATTCTGTACTGACCAATTGGCCGATTCGACTGACCGATTGGTCGACTGGTTAGAGACCGTAACTGCGGAGCCGAGGGTCGCGGGTTCGATTCCCACCCGGTACAAATATTTGTGTGCATGAGCATGTCTATTTTGTTCCGTTTCTGGGTGTAAAAAGTATTTATATATGTATATATAATAAAAAAAAGAATATTTAAGTATGTATAGCTGTTGTCCAGTACCCCATAATACAAGCATAATACTTGCTTACTTTGGGACTAGCTGACGATGTGTGGGATGTAATAAGATTTTATTATTATTATTAAAAAATGTCCATAGAGGAATGTGTACTGGCCATTTGGTACAGGTAAATTTCCATACAAAAGCGTCAACGATTGCACCTTATTAAACCTTAACCGACAGCATGAAACTAATAACAGAACAGTGTGATATGGAAGAAGATGTAGTGACAAAAATTCCGGAATGGTAATGGTAAAAGTGTCTGAGTGAGTTGGCACCGACTTCATTAACTATATGCCGCCTGTTAATGCTCCTTTCTTTAAAGTGAAAATTTTATTTTTAACTTTTTAGTTTATGTTTTTGAAGTCGGTTTTTTATTTTTTTTAAAATTATTTTATTTTTCAATTTTTAGTTGAACGCATCTGTAACTTATTTGTATTTAGTATAAATGGGGCTTCTAAACGCGCTACTCAAATGAGACAGCACCGCGATTACGCAACGTAAATTCAGTGTCAAATTGACGCATTAGCATGCCTATTAAGTAGTGGTATTCCTATGTAAAACTTCAATCTTAATTATTATTTTTGTGCAAAGTGAACATTTTTTTTTCTTATGATAGGCATCAAAATACTTAAAAAATTAAAAATATATAAAAACCTAGTTTTTGTTGATCTGATTACTATATATTTTTTTTCGCCAAGCGGTTAAGGTTCTATGGTGTGCAACCGTTAACGCCGTCTTTCCTCATATGCTACAGAAAAAATATATAAAATTGCGACTGACTTATATGAAATTACTTAAGAGGAGTTGTCGCTAGGTTTAAATTAGTATTTCAATACTTGCAACGAAATTTTAGTTTTGTAGTAGGACGCTGCCTGTCTAGTACGACAATTTGATAATAGATGGAGCCACCTAATAAGGAAATAATTTTTATTTTTTCATAATCACATTTCTTGTGTTCAGTTGATAAAACATAACATGCATCTATAAAAAAAAAAATTCTCTTTAATATTTTTAACCGACATTATTGATTGTTTCAACAGCTTTGTAGCGTTTGTGCAAAAACCAAAAATTTGTGGAAAATATGATTTTTTTCGAGTTATTTATATAATGCTCCTTTCAATAGTCTCGAAGCGTTTGTCGAAAAACCTTATTTTCTGCAAACTTTAGGTTTCGTAATAGTTACAATCCTCTTAACTACTCGCCTCGCTTCAGAGCGATCGAGAAGTTTGGCACTAACTTAGGATTCAATTACCACGTAACCATACTCCATTTTTTTTTATAAAATCTAATAATAATCAAGGACTACAGGATATTTACCACCAAGTGGGAAGAACTGGGAAAAAATGTGCTTGAAGGAATCTTCGTCGACCAAGCCTGTTGGACATTCCTGTAAGAGAAAAATAATTAATTGTACAATAAAATTTGTATAGAATTTTAGAACATGTTTGAAATGCAATGTTTATACGTCAGATTAGAAAAAATGTGGGGAGGGCTGTGTCGGAACCACCGGCCGCTTATCTTCGGGGATTCGTGCGTCAAAAATATATTGTATTTTTTTTTCAAGTATTCTAACTTCACTCTTGAAACGACAGGCAAAGAGCCGAGAAGAAGATGATAAAACACTAAATATTAATCGTAAAGTATTTACAAATTAAAAAATATTATGTAAATTATGATAAATGACAAAATTTTAAAGAAACGATGGGTTCAGGGTACCAAGGATGCTTGCCGCGTTGCCGCGCTGTATTGCGACACTGATCCTCTGAACAATGTACTCCTTGCTCAAAGGATCCCCTGTCAACAGACACAGCGCGACACCCAAATCGTGGACAAGTGATTTGGTATCCTTGGACCAGGGACCCATCGTCTCGACAGCAAAAGGGATGAAATGGTAGCGATTTAAAAGTTCCATGTGCTTGGCTGTTTTCCTGCGAGCTGCTGTCTCAGCAGCTGCTACAAATTTTTTAGATGTATTTTTTATATAACTATTAATTATTTATTTTTATTTTATATAAGTATTTTTTTTTACTGGCGACTTCTCTCCGCCGATGTAAGTGAAAGTGTCCTAGCTAGCTGCTGCAAGATGGCGAGTTTCAGTGCACGAAGTCCCCGCGCGCTGGGTTTTCACCCCGCAAAATTGCGTAATGTCACTTCGATACTGTGCATTGTCATTTACTGTCAAATTAATTGACTATGGTTTTTAAAATTTTTTTTATTTATCAACTAGATGTCCGCCCGCGACCCCACTCGCGTGGACTACACAGTTATATCTGGACTCCTTTTTCCCGGAATAAAAAGTAGCCTATGTCCACCCTTCAGCTTATAAACTATATACACGCAAAAAATTATAGCGGTCACGGTACAACTAGTACAACTGTTTTGTACACGCGAGTCCAAATCATTCCTCTTCATAATATTAATACTTATAGATAAATAAATAAGAAAGTTTATTTTCTTCACTTCACTTCACTTCATCAACCCATTTTTACCCATCTGCAGGGGCTTAGGCCTCCTCCAGGGTGAGGAGGGGGTTTGGAGCTTAAATCCACCACGCTACTCCACTGCGGGTTGGGGATAACGACCGCCATCTATTGACAGCGTCCGGGACCGACTGCTTAACGTGCTCTCCGAGGCACTGATTCAGTGATAGTTATGTACTTAAGTCAGAAAAACTCATTGGTACACGCCCGGATTCGAACCATGACCCTATGGCCTTATAAATTTGGGACAGGTTCGTTGCGCTTTGGGCTATCACGACACAAGTTTATTCTATTATAAGTTAAATTTTTTTATCACATTCTATCACATTTTATCACATAAAATTTGTCGATGATTTTTTAGATTCGTTTTTGTTACAGTTCACTTCTGTTTGAAGCCTTACCACAATTATTTGAGGTTTGTAAGAAGGGCGCTAAGTACATGTGATATTAATATAACAATATTCAGTAGGTACCGTATAAATAAACACATATTTTATAAATAGAATTGGCCGTGTGTTTGTATGGGTATTTGTTGAAAATTTACTTTTCATTGAAATACACAAAATTTAAGTTACTTTAATTTATCTTTTATATATATATTGATGTTAAATTAAAAGAATTAAATATAACATTTCAATTTTATTTGTACTCGTTGAGAAATGTTTCTGCCAATTTTGTTTGTTTATTAAACTTATTGACGGCCGGTTGATGACCAGTTGGCCGAGTGGTTAGACACCCCTACTACGAAGCCAAGGGTAGCGGGTTCGATCCCGCACGGGACAAATATTTGTGTGCATAAACATGTTATTTATTCCGTGTCTGGGTGTAAAAAAATATTATCTATACAAGGTGAGATTTTATCATAGTAACCAAAATTTTTCTAGATGTTAGGTATCACCAATAGACCTCATTGCGTAAATAAAAAATATAGACATTTTCATACTAAATTATTTTATCTACAATGTTATTTTATAATGTTTGGTTGCCTTCTTAACGTTATAGTAAACGTACGCGCCCGAGGCCTTAAAGCGGAATGGGGCGGCGGGCATGAATGGTGATTAGAGTTATTCGTTTTTTGGGGAAAGGTTTGTGTATACATATCACAATATTTTTCTATAGAATGATACTAAAAAGGAACAAGACGGCTATCGGTTTTCTACCAAAGATCATTATATTAAAATCTGGCTGGTCATTAAAACCTCAACCTGTATATGCAAATATTATAAAAATTATTTAAGTATTTATATCAGTTGTCTGGTATCCATAGTACATACAAGTTTAGCTTGGTTTAAAACTAGATGGCGCTGTGTGGAATGTCCGCGGCATTATTATTATTATTTAAATTACACACGCCGAAATAAACTAAGACGGGAAAAAATATAATCTTTAATAAGAAAGAAACGTACGAAAAGAAGCGTATGACACCAACAACGTAATAAATTGACTGAAAAATTGATAGCGCCATCAGATTAACTGCTGGAAAAACGCTTATTATTCACATAGTAAAAAAAAAAGCCCAGTGTCGTGATAGCCCAAAGGGCAACGAACCTGTCTCAATTCATAATGCCCCATAAGGTCATGGTTCAAATCCGGGCGTGTACCAATGAGTTTTTCTGACTTAAGTACACAACTATCACTGATTCCGTGCCTCGGAGAGCACGTTAAGCAGTCGGTCCCGGACGCTGTCAACAGATGGCGGTCGTTACATACCCCAACCCGCAGTGGAGCAGCGTGGTGGATTTAAGCTCCAAGCCCCCCGCCTCACCCTGGGGGAGGCCTAAGCCCCTGCAGTGAGGTAAAAATGGTCTGATGAAGTGAAGTGAAGAAAAAATCCGCAATATGGCGGCATCCCAAATGATTCTGGTTAGACTTTAAAATTTGAAACAAAAATTCAGACATCTAAGAAAACAAAGGGTAAGAATCAATAAATTTTCAACTTGTGAAAAATCATAAATTAATTTGACAATAGCGTTTGGTTTTATTAGAGTCAGAAATGTCACTTCACAGTATCAAAGTGACATCACACAATTTTGCGGGGTTGAAGACCTGCGCACGGGGCTCTTGCGCATTGAAACTCGAACTAAAACTAGCCATCTTGCACCAGCTAGCTAGAGTATTAGTGGTTAGACGATAAACGCAGAAGAGGGCTTCGAGTCAGTTCGTACTGTCATGTGAAAATTGTAAGATTATGCATGCCACCCACATATATATGCATACGTAATATATATAAGTCCCCTTAATTTTGTTCGTAACCTTTAAATATGGAAGGCACTAGCGACCGATATGATATCTCTACCACAGACCGCGTGACCAGGAAAAACTCTGTTTCTTAATTACCTACATACCTGTTTAAAACCTCTATATATGAGTTTGATCTCGTGCGGTGTGAAGTGCGTGTGCTCGGCGAGCCGTCTCGGTGCTTCCGGACGGTGGCGCATGATCGGAATCAATGACTCCGGCAACTCTTCCTCTGAGAAAATCAAACGATTCATCAATTCTTTTACTGTCTAGCATATCATTTAATTTAAATCTGGGATGATTTGGGATGCCACATGTGTGGATACTCTGGCTCCGTCCCATGTCCGGGCCACATTCAGGGTGCTGGCGCGGCGGCCGACCAGGCGCAGTTATTTAAACGTCGCAAATACTCGGGGTTGATTCCTCACTACGAGTTTGCGGCGGTTGCAGTAGAGACACTTGGTCTGTGGTCGTCTGATACGAAAAAATTCGTAAAGGATTTGTCCACCCGTCTGGTCAGCACTGCTGGGATCCCAGATCGTGTGCCTATTTCTCACAGCAACTAAGCATCGCTGTGCAGCGCGGAAACAGTGCAAGCGTAATGGGATCCATGCCGCATGGGCCCAACCTGGACGATATTTTTATGTTGTAAATATTGTTAATTTGTAGAAATAAGTTCCTTAACTCATTGTTTTCTATATTAAAAATAATATTTTTATCAGTAGGCTCAATTTTAGTAATAATTGGCTTGTGGTAACTGAAGTAGGAAACATTTGTTTGGGATTCTATTTTATTTAAATCTTAACAGATTAGCCATCTCCGAACGAAATATAAAATGTTTGTCCGTACGTTTCTTTGACGCGAAACCATCTTACACTACAGGTTCCCAAATTCTTAGCATTTGTGAGCTCGCGCGTGATTTTTTACAGAAATCACAGTCAAAAACGAACAACGACTAATTTTTGATGAGATCTTCTAAACAGCGCTAAGTCTACCAACGTGGTGCCTAGAAGTAGATTCGAATGAACCGAGTCTCAATGAAGTGTGTCAGCAAGTGGATAGTTGTAAGTTCGAAAGTAACACGCGGTATTTATAAAAGCGGACGTTGAGTCAAGTGGGTTAATTCAGTTTTAAGAGTTGGAAATCGAAATTAATAAAGAATAATAAAAATGTTTATTGTTCTGTGTATTAATTAGAAGTATGAAAATGCCTGTCACAACAAGTCTTGCTCCTTTCCTAAGTGACAATTTATGTTTTCACCTATTCACTACAAATTAACCATATTTGGTCAGATTGAAGGTCACAAACCTTTTAATTACCAGAGACAATTGGTTGATCATGATTGATGACTAGTTAAAAGGTTAGTTTGAAAAAAAAAACGTGCAACAAAATATAATCAATTTATAAAAATCTAAATACTTGGACAAAAAAAATTTTTGACCAAAAGAAATATATATAATGTGTGTAGGTTCCCATTTCCCGTAACTGCTGCCATGCTCATGTTTTATGCAAATTTTGATTTAAATAATGAAATTCATAATTAATTCCGTTTCAAAATAACTAAGTGTTATTTACACATGTTGTTAACGTTCTTTTGCATACATAATTAATGTTCGAAAGAATGTTCGAAGAAACAAAACAATATGTTGTCCATAGTCTATGTTACTGTTTGTCTCTTCTGCTGTAAATCTCCGCGCAAAATACCGCGTCCGTTACGACGAGAAGAAAGGACAATTTTTATATTCCATGAAAACTTCAGTCCGGAATGAACAGTAGCTTATGTTAGTCTCCGTATCTTCAACTAACTTTCAACAAAACATCAAGATCGGTTCAGCGGTTTACCCTCTCAAAGATAATAAACATACAGACAGACATTTCCACTTGCGCATGTTATCAAATCATCTATCAAAATCATCTCAGTTCGTTCTGTCACATTAAATTTTCGGCTCAGATCCGACTCCGAATCTACGGCTCTTTTTTATTGAGAACGACTCTAAAGTTAAACAAAGGTTTTATTTGAAAGTCAAGTCACGCAGCCCGAGCAGATGTGCCCGACGTATGATAATGTATTTTTACGTCTTTTTAAAAATATATTATTCCAAGCACGGAACGTATCTAATAATTATTGCGAACGAAATATGATTTGTTCAATGGATTTTCTTTTTATTTTGCAAGACCCAAGAGCTTAGGTTTTACGTATTCAATACAAAACTGACAATATATAAGGAAAGTGCCTACTTCGAAATAAAATGAACCAAATTTTTTTTTGGTGGGAGATTTTAGAAAGCGCTTGAATGTCTGAACCATTGAATTGCGTGTTCAATTAATTAATTCAAAGGTGATTGTGTAAAATTTTATAATAAACTTCCGAGCATATTATAGATTTGTCAATAAATAAATTCAAAAATTATGTAAAACTACAACTTAAAAATGTTTAGGATTTATATTCGGTTGAAGAATATAGATAAAATGTATTTTCAGAGTACATGCTAGTTTGTTTTATTCGTTTAATTTTTGTAACGACCGAATTTAACTGTCGATTTAACTAAGTTTATAATAGAATATTTACTTACCACTTATATAATTTATTTTATAAACCGTCGAAAATTACAGAAAGAAAATTACCATCATCTCTCAGTGTTGCCATACCACAGAATATTATAATCTCCCAAAGCCGCCACCGGATTCAGCGCAAGCTTCATAGAAATGTGAAGTTTGTATACCATTAAAGATTTTACGAGTGACAAATTAATTAAATGGAAGCAATTTTCGCAAACAATAAACGAATTATCGTTTAATCACGGTTTAATCCAATTACGCCATAAGGTCGGTTAATCTGATTAATTAATAATAATTAATTATTAATTTAGTAGTCTTTATTGATACATGTAATAAATTAAATCGACTAAATTAGTATAAAAAAATTAAAAACGAGATAATATGAAAAAAAAGTGTTTCCATATCAGCCCATTATGCTCATACTTAACGCTTAATTCACCACGCTACTCCAGTGCGGGTTGTTGGATTTTGACGACTGCCATCTAGTCACGGCAACTGGGATCGAAGTCCGAGGCACGGGGTTACTGATAATTATTAAGTCAGAAAAAACGTATTGGTCCATGTTGGTTTATGGGATTCAAACCACGACTTTCTAGTCTAGACAAACAGCAGGCTTGCTACCACTCGGCTACCACGACACCAAAAAAATTAAAAACGAGATAACATGGAAAAAATCGACATTATCTTATTATCATCATCATCAGCCCGTGTCTCTCCACTGCAGGACATAGGCCTCTCCCAAGGCTCGCGACCACACACGCATCCAACTACCCCCGGTATGGTGCTTCAGGTCATCTGTCCACCTGGCCTGGGGGCGTCCAACGCTTCGCTTCCCAATACGTGGCCTCCACTCGAGAACCCGTCTACCCCATCGGTTGTCGGTTCTACGGCAAATGTGACCGGCCCATTACCACTTCAGCTTGCTAATCACTTCGGCTATGTCGACAACTTTAGTTCTTCGACGAATTTCAGTATTCCTGATTTTGTCCATCAAGGAAATACCGAGCATAGCCCGCTCCATAGCGCGTTGAGCGACTTTAAATTTATGGACCAGTCCTGCCGTGAGAGTCCATGTTTCGGCACCGTATGCCATTGTAGGCAGGACGCATTGGTTGAAGAGCTTGGTCTTCAGACATTGTGGTAGTGGCGACGAGAACAGATGACGAAGCTTCCCAAAAGCAGCCCAGCCCAGTTGAATTCTTCGGTCGGCCTCTTTGTTGAAGTGGTGTTTGCCTAACTGGACAGTTTGTCCTAGATAGACATAGTCTTGCACAACTTCAAGATTCGCACCCTCTACGGTCACCGGTCTCGGTAGAATATGTTCGTTGAACTTGACTTTCGTCTTGTCCAAGTTCATCCCGAGTCCCACCCGCCGAGAGGCGGCATTGAGGCAATTTACGCATTATCTTATACTAATGAGTAATTATTGTATGCATAATATAATAATAATAATAACACACACAATCACAAAAACGTCTAGGCCCCAAACTAAGCATTAGCTTGTATTTTAGGTACCAAGCGAAGGCACCACATACATATAACAACCAAGACCCGGTGCCAGTATTAATATTCATCATATAAATACTGACCCGACCTGGGATTCGAACCCGGGACCTCCAGCTTCGCAGGCAGGGTCGCTGTCCACTAGGCTGAGCGGTCGTCGAATATCGCCTATCTCGGAAATGGCTTTTGTATTTAGTTAGATATCATATCTTAACAGGTTTCTAAATAAGTTTTATGGTTATCAACCGCCAGGGGACGCTGCAGTGGATAAGTATCTTCGAAACGACTACACTTATTTTGATACTGTTTTTTGCATTACACAGGTATCACGTATAAGTAGATAAATAAGTTGTGCAAAGAGTATATGACTGTAAGAAAATAGTGACATGCTGGCTTCAGCCTCTCGTGTTAACCAAACTGAAGAACTTTTAAGTCATATTTCTTGAAGTGCATACATACATAAAATAATATAAACGTTGGTTAAAGCACATACATTCATCCATCGTTACTAATGTTATAAACGCGAAAGTTTACGTGTATGGATATTTGTTACACTTTCACTGAAAAACTACTAAATGGAATTTAATGAAACTTTACAGCATCGCTATATATCAGCCACAGACAAGTCAACCTTATAGACCACGCTTTGACAGGGAGTAGCATTCGCTAAGGCTAAGTAGTGACACTACATAACTACGTCTCTTCTGAGCGGTCAGTTGTAAGCACGTCGGAAGCCATTAAATTGTCAATTTTGAACGAGCCAATGAAAACTAGCCGACCTCTCCCCGCACCCCGCCACTTTTTGGCGATTTCGTTTTCGTACTGACGTTTATTAAAGCGTGGTCTATAGGTTGACTGGTCTGTGATATCAGCAGAATAACACATAGGCTATAATTTATTCAGACACTAGGAGCGGAGCCGCGGGCGGAAAGCTAGTAAATAATATTTATTTCACACTTCATTGTTATTAATTAATTATATATTGGCATCGATATCATTAATAATAATATCTAAGTTTAACAAGTTGACGCTGTATTAGGTATTGTAAACTTTTTCTGTTGTGTTGGTGGCCTATAGAACAGGTTAGACCCATTTTAGCGCCAACAAATAACCCTTAGATTAACTTAGCCTAGTTTCATGATAGCCAAGTAGTAGTACCCAGTTCTTGTTTAGAAGCCGTGGTTTGAATCCCAGGACATGTACCAACGAGTTTTTTTCTAACTTATGTATATAACTATCAGACTCTGTGCCTCGGAGAGCACGATAAGCCGTCAGTCCTGTTTGCCATCATAAGATGGTAGTCGTTAAAATCCACCAACCCTTTTGGAGCAGTGTGGTGGATTAAGCTCCAAACTACCTCATTCAGAGGGAAGGCCTAAGCCTTATGGTATATTAAATTTTGTAATAACTGTGTCATATTTGTATACTTTGTATTAACTAAAAGCCCTCTTCTGCGTTTACCGTCTAGCCACTCATACTCTAGCTAGCTGGTACAAGATAGCGAGTTTCAGTCCGTGAGGTCCTCGCACGACGATCTTCACCCCCGCGAATATGCGTTTCACATTTTCAATACTGTGAAGTGACATTTATGAGTCTAATAAAACGAAACGCTGCTTGTCCGTTTTATTGCGGACATCGGCCATCGTTTGAGGGTGAGGGGTTTCGACTACCGCTCTGTGCCCTTCTTGGCGTAGAGACTGTCCATTGCCATTCAACGTGGCAATGCTACCAGCATCTTTGCGCCGAGGGCAACAAGGGGTGCGTCATTAGATTAAATTTTAATAATAATATACTTAATCACATAGTATTTTAAATTTGTAGATTATAATTTATATAAGTAGTTAATTCAAATTTTTAATTAGTTTTTATATTCATATTAAAGGGGGCGACAAGGGGTCGGTTATTACATTCATTTTTAATAATAATATAATCAGATAGTATTTTTAATGTGTAGATTATAATGTATATAAGTAATTAATTTAAATTTTTAATTAGTTTTCATATTCATATTAAACCAAAGAATTTATGTATTGTACAATAATAAAGTATAATGCTGCTTTCAAATTTACTTAATAATAATAATAATAATAATAATAATAACGTATACATCTTATGCTTACTTTGGGACTAGATGACGCTGTGTGGGAAGTCCCATGTATTATTATTATTATTATTATTATTATTATTATTATCACAACAACGTCTAGGCCCCGAACTAAGCATTAGATTGTGTTTTAGGTACCAAGCGAGGACACCACATACATATAACAACCAGGACCCGGTACCAATATTTCATCATTTAAATACTGACCCGACCTGGGATTCGAACCCGGGACCTCCAGCTTCGTAGCCAGGGTCGCTACCCACTAGGCTAAGCGGTCGTCAAATTTACTGTGCTTTCTAGGCTTTTAAGAAAATAAATATTATTATTATACTTATAGAGAAAATCAGTGGTAAATAAACCAAACCCGCCCAAGTGGTGGCCTGAAATATGCGAAGCAAAATTACCATTTCCCCGCACACCTGCGCGCTTTTCGCCTTCCTATATTATTACTTTCTGCGAATTATGCATCTATTTAGGTATTGATCGTTGGAAGGCCAGCTCATGTTGTTGGCTAATTACAAAGGTCTTTATAATGACCGCAATGTAGAAGAAATAACGCGGATAACTAAAAAAAATATTATTTCATTGCGCAAACAAAAGCGACGTGTTCCCACTTCGGGAAGTCGGGCGAGAGTTATTGCGGGCATGGCAGTTGGCGCGGCTAGTTTTGTGTGTGTATTTGTGGCGTATCGTTAGACGCAAAATATTATTATGTGTTGGGTGCGAGCGAAATAGAGATAACATTGTGTGACTGACTGACAGAGATGACTTAGTGGTTGGCCGAGTGGTTATAGACCTGCGGAGTCAAATCCGGGACAAATATTTGTGTGCGTGAACATGTTTATTTGTTCCGTGTCTGGGTGTAAAGTAAAAGTATCTATATAGGGATATATTATTAAAAAAAAATTTAAGTACGTATATCAGTTGTCTAGTACCCCATAATACAAGCATATTACTTGCTTACTTTGGGACTAGGTGATGCTGTGTGGGACGTCCCAAATATTATGATTATTATTATGATATGACGAATAGGTTTTTATTTGATTTTAGCAAAACTATAAGTATAGAACAAAGTAATTAATTAATTATTTGTTTAAAAATAAAAAGACTTCCTCTGAAGAAAATCAATATAAAAAATTAATTAACGTGAAAATACTTTTACTTTCGATTTTGTGATTTTCTATTCAACGGGCTTTGATAAATTATCAAAAAGAATAGTGCATTTTCAATGGAGTAGATATAATAATAATATAATAATAATAACACACACAATCACAACAACGTCTAGGTCCCAAACTAAGCATTAGCTTGTATTTTGGGTACCAAGCGAAGACAACACATACATATAACAACCAAGACCCGGTGCCAGTGTTAATATTCATCATATAAATACTGACGTGACCTGGGATTCGAACCCGGGACCTCCAGCTTCGCAGGCAGGGTCGCTGCCCACTAGGCTAAGCGGTCGTCATAGAAGAAGCAGCCGCGAAATAAACTTAAGGGGATAGTCTTTCTCTCCGCGGCTTCGATTTATTCGACCTATTCCTGAGTGACAGAGATGACAAGAGCAAATTCCAAACAATACCTAAAAAATACCCGTCGAAACAGCTTGCGGGCCGTGACTGTTTCCACACCTGAAATGTGTATGACTTGAAATCAACATTTGCAGTGTCATTAAGAAAGATGTCCATAGGGCGGTACGTTTTTTTTTTAAATTCAAATTAATATCGAATTCACGGCTCATTATCATTATATTGTTCAGGAATTTATTCTAAAACAACTAAACTAAAACATAGCGCCCCGTGATAAATATTTCTCATATTACATATACTTTTTCTGTAAATATTAATACTGAAATACAAGTAAATATTAATACTGAAATACAATAAGGATTAGACACTGGCCGAACCCTCTTTATTTATTTTTTTTGTATGAAAAGCTTACCCCCTTAAATCAAATTAGTTGCGATTTTGTTTGTGAGTGCGATATTACTGAGGATAGTACACATAGAGTAAATAAATTTGACAGCAGCGTTTGGTTTGGTTTTAATCATTGTTCAGTAATCAGTATGTACATTGATCTAACATAGTTCTTCTTCTTCTTCTTCTTCTTAGTTATGTCGTTCTCTGCATTTAAAGCCATTTCGCCAGAGTCGAGTATTCTGTTCGTATTTTTAATAAAAATAACAAGAATAGACAGCGTAGTACGGTTATTATGGAGTTTTTTTCAAAATATCACCAAAAACCACTACGTTCCACGTGCGCCATTTTGAAAAAAAAACTCCAATCTGACATAGCTATTAGTGTTTGTAACACAATGGTAACACAGGTTGACTTTGACAGCTGAAAAAAAGTTTATATATATCCGGTCCCGGTCATCTTGTCATCTGTCATTACTGTCAATATCTATCTAATTGTTTTTTTTTGTTTTTTTTTTCTCATAGAACGTTTACATGTTTACTATGATAATATTTTTTTAATAACGTACGCCATAGTTGTACTTATATACAGAATAAAATACAGTCCGTGATAAATAGACAAATATCTTTTTGTTTTCTTAATTATCAAACAATTATAAAGGTACGTAATGTACTGGTTTTAATAGAGTCAGAAATGTAACTTTACAGTATCAAAACAGACTAATGCAATTTCGCGGGGTTAAAGGCTGGCGTGCGGGGACCTCGCAGAAGATTGCTTCTAGTCAAATCGTTCTTTTGTGGATATACAAGTGTGACAAGCGGTGTGATAGTCGCGTAGCCAGAGAAAAATTACTTACGATAATTCCAAGGATCTTCGTTTTTGGTGAGTGGATAGATAAAGTGCATTCTGAGCTATTGTCAAAAAGTTAGAAGTTTTAGGGCTGTGCTAAGGGTGTGGCTAGGCATTTCTTAATATTTCGTGCAGCACGCTGCATATAGATTTAAAATTTGAAATTTTGATTGGGTCATAATGAGAACTAACTTAATCTCACGTTGTAAAATTTTTAGAAAGATAACATAAGGGATATTACGAAAATTAAATAAAAATAACAGTCTGGTCGTGGGACATTAAATTTCATAAAAAAGTTTTGATAATTCTAAAGCTGTTCCTTTTTTGATAAGTGGATAGACAAAGTGGATTGTGAGCTATTGTCAAAAAGTTAGAAGTTTTAGGGCTGTGCTAAGGATGTAACTAGGTATTTCTTAATATTTCGTGTAACACACTGTATATAGAATTAAAATTTGAAATTTTGATTGGTTTTTAATTAGAACTATCTTAACCTCATATTGTAAAATTTTTAGTAAGATAACATAAGGGATACTACGAAAATTTAAAAAAATAAGTTGGTCGTGGGACATTGATACTATGATAAGACTATGATAAGAGTTTGTAATTTTGTTTCGAAATAAAGTTTAAGTACAACTTAAATCGGCGTTTTCTGTTTCCTAAATGCCCGTTATAGTATTTTTGCCAACCCTACACAGGAGCCGGGTGAGAAATGGAAAGGAATGTTGTCGTTTCTTGGGAATGTTATGAATGATAACAAACGACTGCTTTAAAGTTACCTATTGCTCTCAGACGTTGAAATAATTTCATTTATTTTGTCTCCAAAATAACAAAGAGTTATTTTTAGCGATTTTACTTAATGCAAACATGAAATGAAGTTTATTACGGAAATTTAAATGCTGTGTAATACACCATAAAACATTAACAAGACTTAATAATGGTGGAAGGAATTACACCCCCAATAAGAAAATCGTAAGTATACTATTTTTCTATTAGACTTTTACATTATTTTAAAACAAGTACACCACCGATTATATATTTATAAAAATATACTAGTTCATTATAATTTTTGTTTACAGATCTATGGAAAAGGAGCTATACGTTTGTCACAGAGTAATAAAATTGATAACTCCACACTGGGGTAATTGGTATAAAAGCAGAAAACACCATAATTAAGAAGAAGGAAGAGCCCTTTATGTTTATTTTTAAAATACCTTTCACTTACCGTTGCCGAAGTAGTTGAAGCTAAAAATACGTTTGATTACCTGACTGATAGGAGAAATAAGATTGTATGGTGATTTTTTTTTAAGAATATAGAAAAGAAAACGTACATATTTATAAAATGACAAAAGAACAAGATGTTTTATTATTTTCTAAAATATATCGGAAAAAGGTGCATCGCAAAAAGGACAGCCTCCATACAAATCTGAACGTGTCGTTTATGTTTTTTTAAACTGAGTATGTGGTCTTTTTATCTGTGATAAAATACATCATTTAACACCTAGAACCAATGCAAAAAAGGATATTCTACTTGGAAAATTGGACTTAAAAAACGGTGTCCCAAACAAAACAGGATATTTCCACCAAAAAAATCACCATAGTTCACTATTTAATTAAACATAACAAAAGAGGATATTTTACATGCGCGTCAGTCACTTAACAGGTAAATTTTTTCAAAGGGGGACGTTTGTTACACATAATTTTGGCTGTTTCTACTAATAAGTATGACTACTTTGAACGTCATTTGCAATCAATAGTTTCGTAAAACGGAACGTAACATATTGAATGAGACCTCTACCTACATTTCCGAACGAATATTTTCGTTCGAGGCTATTCATCGGAAAAATATCCCCGGCCGACGGTCTATAAACATTGAATAAGTTATGAATCTAAGACCATTTTCATATAGCAATAGCAGTCAACGTAACACCTATTACAGTTTAATTGGCGTATTGACGCGTAATTTCGAGTAGATAGGTACGCTCGCTGACGGGTAATGTTGACTCCAAATGACGCTAATTAGCGGCATCTGTTAAAAGGTTTCGCTTGTAATTTTTGCATAGGTACCTATTTCTGTATTAGTAATTAAGCTTGCGCTGAGATTTTTTAACTTGATCCAACCCTCCAAAGAAGTACGCCCATTTATCTTCACATATTTGAAAGATATTATTATATGTTATTGACTGACCGTTTAACCGAGTCGTTAGAGACCCTAACTGCAGAGCCGAGGGCCGCGGGTTCGATGGTCACCCGTGACAAATATTTGTGTGCATTAACATGTTTATTTGATTCGTGTCTGGGTGTAAAAGTATCTATATATGTATAAATTATAAAGAAGAATATTTAAGTATGTATATGTTATATGTATGTGGTGTCTTCGCTTGGTACCCAAAATACAGGCTAATGCTTAGTTTGGGACCTAAACGTTGTTGTGGTTGTGTGTTTGTGTGTTATGTATATCAGTTGTCTAGTACCCCATAATACAAGCATAAACTTGCTTACTTTGGGACTAGATACCTAGCATCTAGAAAATTTTTGGCTGGTTACTAAAATCTCACCTGTATGCATTATAATAAATTCATAACATAGTGCATGAACATGTCTATTTGTTCCGTGTCTGGGTGTAAAAGTATCTACATATATATGTATGTATTATAAAAAAAGAAGAATATTTAAGTATGTATACCAGTTGTCTAGTACCCCATAATACAAGCCTAATACTTGCCTACTTTGGGACTAGATGGCGTTGTGTGACATGTCCCAGATATTATTATTATAATCTTTAATAAGTTCTCACAGCTAACCGATTACAACTTACAAAATTTATAAAGAAATATTGTAAATAAGGTAAATAGTTTTTTGCCTCTTTTGTAAAATTTGGAAAAATTGATTTATACGTGTCGTGATATGTCGTGATAGATCAAAGCGCAACGAACCTGTCTCAAATTTATAACGCCCCATAGGGCCATGGTTCCAATCCGGGCGTGTACCAAAGAGTTTTTCTGACTTAAGTACACAACTATCACTGACTCCGTGTTTCGGAGGGCACGTTAAGCAGTCGGTCCCGGACGCTGTCAATAGATGGCGGTCGTTACAGTTCCCAACCCGCAGTGGAGCAGCGTGGTGAATTTAAACTCCAAGCCCCCCTCCTCACGCTGGGAGAGGCCTAAGCCCCTGCAGTGGGGTAAAAATGGGCTGATGAAGTGAAGAAGAAGAAGATTTATACGGTTTCGTTCTCCAGCTCCTCGTATAGTATCTTAATAAAAATACAGCGTATAAAATATGTAAAGAAAAGAATAGTACATTTAGATACGGGTCGTCAAACAAAGGTTACACACGAGGCCTCGCCTCGACGCGTAACAAATTATTTTCACTTTTCAACTCCGTTTCCGAGAAAATTTCAGCTAAAATACACATCAGTTTCGTTGGAAATTTGATATTTTTTTCACCAAGCACAATTATATTACAGGGCTCGGTTATTGTAATAAGAAGTCTTTTGTTATAGATCTTAAATTGACATTTTATAATTCCAGAGGTAAATAAAATCGTTTATGGTATTTTTTTAAGCTAGTCAATATATATATATATATATATAACGCAATATTCATAATAAATTGTGATGACGTCATTTGTATCCTCTCCAAGCAGAACGCTTCTTAACATAAAGGTTTTATAAAGTAATGAATGCAGCTTTTTTCGGTTAGTTGTAATCCATAGAGTAAATAAATTTGACAGCAGCGTTTGATTTTAATCTATGGTTTTGATATATTGATAAATGCCATATATACGCGATAAATGTCGCTTAACAGTTCACAGTATCAAAAATGTCTCGGTGAACACCGGCGCGCGGGGACCTCGCGTACTGAAACGCGCCATCTTGTACCAGCTAGCTAGAGTATATGAGTGGTTAGACGGTAAACTATTGGTGTAAACGCAGTAAAGAAACTTCTAGTCAATTTGCACTGTTATGTTGTAATCACTACATATAAAACAAAGTCCCTCAGCCGTGTCTGTCTGTCTATACGCAATAAGTTCAAAACTACAAAACGTTTTTTTCATACGGCTGTCATTAATGGACGGAGTGATTCAAGAAGAAGGTTTATGTGTATAATTTATTAATGTTTTAGATAAATTAGTTGAAATATGACGATGATTGTTGAAGATGTCGGGAAAAATCAAATCGACTGGGAGCTTCCATAGAAAACGCTGTTTAATCCCTTTGAGATATAACATGTATGGAGGAATTGTTCCTCTATTATATGTCTAAAGAAAAGTCTGCGATAGCATATGTGTATCTTTTAAGGCTAGCCAACTACACCTATTTTAATATTTAAAAAATGGTCACATATAATGTGGTAATTGAAAAGCTATTTACACAAATACGATATGAATCCTTATCAAATTAAATACGTTAGTTAAGCATTTCATGCCCATCATAATAAAATTGCTTTTTATAACATACATTTTAAACTATAATTTAACCGTAACAGCTGTACCGCGCCTTAGGTATGTGCGCGGCGAGGAGCGTTTACGGTCAAACTATAATATCTTAGGAGTTATCGCAAAATTAAAACTATCGCGCGACAAAATAAATTCACGATTGTCCTACACTTCAATGTTGTATACAGAGAAATATTTTAGTTGTTTTTATGTATATATTCTTTATTTTTTCAAATATTTGCAGAATTGGTAAATAAAATACATTAAAAATACTCCAAATAGGATGAACTTACGTTGCATTTAAATCTAATTAAATCTGTACTCTATTTGCTAGACGCAACAATCTGGTATATGATACTACGACAGAAAAAAAAAATTTGGTATATTGCCCTGCTACCCGTGCGAAACCGGGGCAGATAGCTAGTATGTAATAATTTAGTTATTTAGTGCTGTCGTTTTTTATTTTTTAATTAAACAAGCACTACGAATTTTCGACATTCGGCTTCGCACTCAATCATAACAGAGTATGAAATATTTATTCCTATACACAAAAAATAATTTAACTTTGCTTTTTTATCTCCAAGTCATAAAATAAATAAAATGAGAATAAACAAAAAATTCGTAAATAGATTGTCTACTGTTCAAGAAAAAAATTTAATTTATTAAATATATATTATTATATTAAACGATTTATCGTGTAATATTTAATATGCGCTCGTCGTGCGCTCGACCTTCTGAGATCGTATCTAAGTAAAGGTTGATGTAAGCGGCGAGAGGTCACCTGGATCTGCAATGTCGATGGGCGTCCCACAAGGTTCAATTCTTGGTCCATTTCTATTTTTAGTTTATGTTAACGACTTGCCTTACCTTGTAAAAAATAATCACGAGATAGTAATGTTTGCTGATGATACTTCTTTAGTATTCAAAGTTAATAGAAAGAAATTTACCTACGACGATGTAAACAATGCTATCTCCGAAATAGTAGAATGGTTCACGGCTAATAATTTATTACTAAATGAAAAAAAAAACGAAATGCATAAGATTCTCGCTGCCGAACGTCAAACAAGCACCTACCAATATTGTTATTAAAAGCGAGAAATTGGTCCTTGTGGACTCTACTGTATTCTTAGGAATCACATTGGACGCGAAATTGCAATGGGATCCTCATATCACTAACTTGGCGAGAAGGCTCGGTTCTGCAGCTTACGCTGTAGAAAGGATTCTTTTCCTTTCGGACATAGAGACCGCGAGATTGGTGTATTTCAGTGGGTTGCCATAGTTTAATGACTTATGGCATTCCGCTTTGGGGACACGCTGCCAATGTTAATACAATCTTCGTGTTGCAGAAGCGAGCTGTTCGAGCAATTTATAAACTGGGACCTAAAGTATCACTTAGAGAAAAGTTTAAGGAAATTAATATAATGACATTGCCGTCTCAATATATATTTGAAAACATAATGTACGTAAAAAAAATATTGTGTTATTTAAAAAAATTGTGACCGGCATAATGTTAATACAAGAAACAAAGATAAACTTGCTAATCATGTCAGTCGCCTCAATAAAATCACGAAATCTTTTAAAGGGCAATGTATACGCTTTTACAATAAAATCCCAGATGACATTCAAGATCTACCCCTTAACAAGTTTAAAACTACAATGAAACGAAAGCTTTATGCAAAAGCTTATTATAAAGTATCAGACTACTTAGATGATAAAAATCCATGGGTGTAAGCCGCTCGCCTATCGGTTTGTTTCAATAATATTATTCTTTAAGCAGTTATTGTTAATTTTTTTTATTTTTTTTTTTATTTTATTATGTTGTTAAAAAAAGAGCGTCCCTCAGTTTCTTGCGTATTCTTCTGAGAGGAACCAGCATTTTGAATGCGCATTTGTGCTGACGTTTTTCCACAAAGTAATAAAATTCACTCTTAAGACGTATTTCAAGATTATGTTACATAACTACGAAATAAAGATATTTTGATTTGATTTGATTTGAAAAAAATATCTTAATAAATTGGTATTACAATATGTAATTAATAATTAAATAAACTGACTTACCCATTTTTACTTCAGATGAATCTTCTTTCTTTCTGTCTAAAAAGTTATGTTTTTGGTTTGAGTTAAATCACTTATCACCGAAATTTATTTATATTATTTTAAAATTTAAATATTTAGAAATTACTATTGGTTATTTAAAAATATAAATATGTAATATAAAATAAATTAGTAGATACTAAAAAGATTTCAATGAATCATAAACAAATTTTATTCCCAAAAATATCGCGTCAAACTTCTTGGTCGCTCTGGTATATACGTTTTCGAGTGCTGGGCCTCAATACAAATATACTCGCTACTTGCTTCGACTTCAGAGCACAAGAAGTTTGGAGCATATAATCGTCGATATTGGTGTAGCATTATGACAAACATGACAGTTTTTAGGTTAGTTAGGTTGCGTGTCGTGATAGCCCGAGCTCAGCGAACCTGTTTCGAGTTCACAAGGTCGTGCGGCCGTGGTTCGAATCCCCGGGCCCAGCACTGAATCCGTTCCTCGGAGAGCACGTTAAGCTGTAGGTCCCGGGTGCCATCAACAGATGCCACTCGTTAAAATCCACTAACCCACACAGGAGTAGCGTGGTGGGTTAAGCTCCAAATCTCCCTCATCCTGAGGGGAGCTCTAAGCCCCTGCAGTGGGGCATAAGGGGCTAGTGGAATGTAATGGAGGTTGCGTGTGTGGGTAGTGATAGTGATGGGAAATGTACCCAAAGATATCACTTTGAGAAGAAAATCCTTCCGTAGATGACCACGGTATATGACGTAATAGTTGTTCGACTCAAGTTCTACATGTGGGTTTAAAAAACCGGTCAAGTGCGAGTCGGACTCGCACTCGAAAGGTTCCGTGCCATTGTACAATAAAAAAAATTTAAAAAAAAACAAGTTTATTGTATGGGGCCCTTTAATTATTAACTGTAATTATGTAAATTCAAGTGTAAGCAAATGTGGTGATAGTCCAAAGCGCAACGAACCTATCTCAAATGTATAGGGCCCCATAGGGCCATGGTTCGAATCCGGGCGTGTACCAATAAGTTTTTCTGATTTAAGTACATAAGTATCACTGACTCCGTGCCTCGGAGAGCACGTTAAGCAGTCGGTCCCGGACGCTGTCAATAGACGGCGGTCGTTACAATCCCCAACCCGCAGTGGAGCAGCGCGGTTGATTTAACCTCCAAGCCTACCTCACCCTGGGGGAGGCCTAAGCCATTACAATGGGGTAAAAATGAGATAAAAGAAGTGTAAGCAATGTCACAATCACCAAAAACGGTTGAATAAAACGTTTCTTGTACGGGGATTCCCTTTTATTTCTAATGTAATTTTATTTTTATTAAATAGTTGTTGTTATAGCGGGCATAGTAATATCATCATCATCATCAGCCCATTTTTACCCCACTGGGCTTAGGCCTCCCCCAGGGTGAGGAGAGGGACTTGGAGCTTAAGTCCACCACGCTGCTCCACTGCGGGTTGGGAACTGTAACGACCGCCATCTATTGACAGCGTCCGGGACCGACTGCTTAACGTGCCCTCCGAAGCACGTTGTCAGTGATATTGTGTACTTAAGTCAGAAAAACTCATTGGTACACGCCCGGATTCGAACCATGGCCTTATAAATTTGAGACAGGTTCGTTGCGCTAGGGTTATCACGGCATAGTAATATATATTCGGTGAAAATTTTAACTGACCTATTACGGTTCAGACGTTACAGCCCTGTGACCTTAAAGTAAATTAATTTGACAGCAGCGTTTAGTTTTAACTGTCACAAATGTCACTTCACAGTATCGAAGTGATATTATGCAATTTTGCGGGGTTGAAGATTGGCGCGCGGGTATCTCTCGCACCGAAATTCGGACTGAAACTCGCTATTATACACGAGCTAGCTAGAGTATGAGCGGTTAGACGGTAAACACAGAAGAGGGCTTCTAGTCAATTCGTACTTTTATTCCTGTGACAGACGGACGAACGGACAGACAACGGAGGCTTAGTAATAATAATAATAATAATGACGTATACATGACAACAACGTCTAGGCCCTAAACTAAGCATTAGCTTGTATTTTGGGTACCAAGCGAATTAGCGAAGACACCACATACATATAAGAATCAAGACCCGGTACCAGTATAAATATTCATCATATAAATACTGACCCGACCTGGGATTCGAACTCGGGTCCTCCAGCTTCGTAGGCAGGGTCGCTACCCACTAGGCTAAGCGGTCGTCGACAATACATGACAACAACGTCTAGGTCCCAAACTAAGCATTAGCTTGTGTTTTGGGTACCAAGCGAAGACACCACATACATATAAGAATCAAGACCCGGTACCAGTATCAATATTCGTCATATAAATACTGACCGGACCTGGGATTCGAACCCGGGTCCTCCAGCTTCGTAGGCAGGGTCGCTACCCACTAGGCTAAGCGGTCGTCTTAGTAATAGGATTACCGTTGTTTCCAATTGGGCACGAATCCCAAAAAATTATGTACTCCATCAACAGAGTCCGTCTATGCAGTGCAGTCCCATTTCGATATCTACACACTACCAACGAAATATCTTTTTTATAGATAACCATAATATTTTAGCGCGATATAAAATTCTCACACAAACCGAAATAAATAAAATCAATAACCCCCCTTCCCCCATTCAACCCCTTTCAATGAACGTTTGGCATACGTTTTGTGTACAGTAAAATGAGCTGGCGGCGATTGCCATTTCACTAGCGTCTATTCCAAACTTTGCCTGTACGAAATTCGTTTTAAGATTCCCGTACCAACGAAAACCTTCTAAGGCTCCGCTAACCGTCTGTCCGATTTTCACAGTACTGTTTTCAGTGTGAAGTTTCACAGAATGGCCGCTACAACAATAAATAATTAAAAAAAACAATAAACTAATAATTAAAAGGGGTCCCAATTCAAGACACGTGTTTTTTTTTCGACGTTTTTTCGATACTTGAAATTTTCATGAAATAGGGCTACTATCTTTTATTTATTCATTCATTTATTTATTTATTTACTTATTTATTTATTTATTTATTTATTTATTTATTTATTTATTGCATTGTCACATGTCAATCTTTAGGTGGTCAGACAAAATCATCTTATAACACTATGTGACGCCCCGTGAGAGTACAGCAATATAATGGCCGCTAATAACAACAATTAGGTAATGAAAATAAAATAAACTTACGTACGTGAAAATAAAATAAACTTAAATACGAGCGTAATACTTGCTTAGTTTGGGACTAGATGGCGCTGTATGGTATGTCCCAGGTATTATTATTATTTGTTTAAAGTAAATATGGAAACTTCTACAGATATTGGTAATAATCGAATATTCTAGGAACCATCACTAAAGATCTTTTCCCATGTGACTGTCTGGTCATTTGCTAATAATAATATTAATAGATGGGTCATCCCATACAGCGCCATCTAGCCTCAAAGTAAGCAAATATTATGCTCGTGTTAAGGGTTACTAGACAATTGATATACATGCTTAAATAACCTTTTTTTTTAATAAAATATATATAAATATTTTACACCCAAACTCTGAACGAAATAAATATGTTTAAGCATACAAATAGTGGTCCCGGGCGGGAATCGAAGCCGCGACTCTTAGCTCCGCACTTAAAGTCTCTAACCAGCCGGTCGATCGGTCAGTCAGTAATAACATCACACGATAAAACAATAAAATGCGCGAAATATGAAACGGTAATAAAATATTAACCCAATGTTTCCCGAATACGCACGGACGTGTAAATCGTATAAATATGTGATTTGGTTTTTCCAAGAACAGTAAAATTTCATCTGTTCTACCACAGCCACAGACCAGTCAACCTATAGACCACGCTTTAATAAACGTCAGTACGAAAACGAAATCGCCAAAAAGTGGCGGGGTGCGGGGAGAGGTCGGCTAGTTTTCATTGGCTCGTTCAAAATTGACAATTTAATGGCTTCCGACGTGCTTCCAACTGACGGCTCACTAGCGACGTAGGTAGTTATGTAGTGTCACTACATAGCCTTGGCGAATGCTACTCCCTGTCAATGCGTGGTCTATAAGGTTGACTTGTCTGTGACCACAGCCTAACTTTAGTTCCGATATTAAGTTTCGCCAAAAACTTTATCGTTTATGGAGACTGTACACATCTTTTATCGCTAACTAGGTATATGTCACGCTTTTATATTGTGGTAAATACTATTATTGAAAGAAATGATAGAGAATAAATTATCAAATTAATACATTAATAAACAAGTGCGAGTTGGACTCGCGCACCGAGGGTTCCGTACAAACCTATAGGTATATAAGTAAAAGTAAGTTTGTTTTTGTTACAGCTTTAAGGTATTATAGACCTGAGTATTTGATATGAATTTCAATTTAATACCTCTACGCGTTCACGAGGAAAAGGGTAGTAAGTTTAAAATTATTAAAATTATTTTTATTATATGGTGTTACTAAAAATTTATGCTTTTAACAATTTTTCCTTTATCTGTGCTATAAGACGTTGCTTCGTACCAAATTACAAGATTCTGAGTTTTCCTTTGGTTTTTTAACTTTGGTTTTTTCCTGTGGAAAGCAGCGCAATAAGTTCAACCGTGCTCACATGACGTCACAGGGACAATTTCAAAGTCAGATGAATTTTCATAAATATCTGGCAAATTCGTAAATAGAAGAAATGACATTTTGAGAAGTTATTTTAGAAGTTATTTTCATGACCATCAGCGCAACTTTACAATGGTCCAAGCCAATTAATAATATGTGGTATAAACTTATTCTTTTGACTTCACACTGTTAGATGTATTTGTTTTATGCGCCGCAAACATAACATTTCTTTAAATCGATGCATTTCTTATATACATTTGTTCGGACTCGCTTTCGATTTCCGGACGGAGCTTGAAAGGAAATGGATTCCTGACGGATGCCAAAGCTACGCCTCATTTGGCCAAAATTTATGCTTTCGGGAAGGGCAGAGTGGGAGGAGGGAAATAGCATTTCGTGTAGATCGCAGCTATCTAACAATAGCGTTTGAAAAGTTTTGTTTTGTTTTGAATATGATTTATTTTATACTCGAGTCGTGATAGCCGAAGTAGCGAGTGGTAGCGAGTGGCAGCGAGCCCGTTTCTTGTTAAGAAGGTTGTGGTTCGAATCCCAGGGCATCTATACCAATGTACCAATGAGTTTTTCTAACTTATGTACATAACTATTGTTGACTGTGCCTCGGAGAGCACGTTAAGCCGTCGGTCCCTGTCGCCGTCAAAATATGATAGTCTTTTAAATCCACCAACCCGATTAGAGCAGCGTGGTGGATTAAGCTCCAGGGGGGAGGTCTAAGCCCTTGCAGTGGGGCATAAATGGGCTGATGGTATGGTATGGTGGTATACTCGTTTAAAAGGATCTGTATCAATAAGTATCATAGAATCTATGTTTTAAAATCTAAAAAAATCTATTTTGATTTTTCACGAAAAATGCTTGTCTAATACAATAGAGTTACAAATTCTACCCAAGAATAATAACTACACGTAGGTGTAGGTATTCGGCACGTATCTATATCACTAAATCGTGCTTTTGAAATCACAATAAAATTGTTTTAAATAGATAAAATTTGGAAATCTATTTCATTTATAGGCTACGGAAAAATAATAATTTTCAACATTAATGGCTCTGTCTGAAGCGCATGCGTTCAAAATTCTATGCGGATAAGTTTAGGATTGTGCTAAACTGGCACAACAATATAGATCTATGTGGTCATTGACCTCTTTTAAAGTAGCCGCCTTAGAAAATATTAACTACAAATCGAAACTATTGTTACGGGTTAATAGTCCCACATATTTAGGATGCACGAAAACATCGATTTAAGTTTACTTCTAAACACTTTTATCGCACTCACAGTTATTCTCTCTTGACTTTCCAAGAAAACTGACTTACTACGCCGCGCCGGACTCCTTATATATAGGCGCCAAAATCCCCACCTCTCAACATCTCGAAATTTAAGTCATCGAATATTCGATTTTTAAAATTCTAATTTATTGTGGGTATATCCATGTAATGGCGCTGGTGCTATGTTTTTGAGAGAGAGAGAGAATTATCGCCACAAGAAATTACTCTCAAAAGGGTAATTTCTAGTGGCGATAATTCTTTTGACTAATGCCGCCTCTAAAATCGAATTTCATTTACAATTTACTTCGATCTCGAATTCCTAGTAATCTCTGTATTCGGTCGATGTGTTTGTGAAGCCGCGTGATCGTTCGAGTACTTTCTATAACACATCGACGTGCTTCTACGCATAGACTATCTTCTGGTACCAACTAATATCAAACTTTAATGAAACTTCATTCCTTAAAGGAGTTTCAAGTTTGTTTCAAGTAAGTAGTTTAAAAGATGTATAACTGTAGACAGCCCTAATCCATTTGACCGCAGAACCAAAGCAGCGGGAAGTTACTAAATATGTTGCCATTGCGAACTTTCGTCTTGCTTTAGAAACACAAGTCCGCCACAAAAGTTTTTTATGGGTTATATATTAACTAATTCTCATTAACTTTGGTAGTAGAACATATAACCCATAGTGTTTTTTCTGCGTAGTTTCCTATCAGTTTTTTGTGTCTAACTTATGGATTGGACTTAATTATATTCAAATGTAATGTAATTTCATCCTACTTGGAGTATTTTTAATGTATTTTATTTTCAATTCTATGAATATTTGAAAAAGTAAATAATATATACCTACATAAAAACAAACTACAATAATTCTCTGTATACAACATTGATAACTTCAGCCTAACAACGCCGTCGGCGCGCGGCGACCGCGGCGCCCAGTTTCTTGTCGCGCGATATTTATATTTCGCGATAGATCCTAAGATATTGATTTAAATTGTATAGTGTAAAGGGCAATCATAATATGCATGCAATGCTAAAGGTAAATAAAGTATTTAATTTGATAAGGATTAATACTGTATCCGTATAAATTACTTTCCAAGTACCTCATTATATAACACCAATTTTTAAACATAAAAATAGGTACAGTCAGCTATCCACAAAAGATAGGCATATGCCATCGTGGACTTTTTTTTAGTCCTATAAAAGAGACACAATTCCTCCATACATTATTTTATTATATCTTAAAAGGATTAGGCAGCGTTTTCGATGAAACTCCCAGTCGGCTTGATTTTTTTCCGACTTCTTCAACAATAACCGTCATATTTTATCAAATTTCCACAAAACGTTAAAAAATTATACACGTAAACCTTCCTCTTGAAGCACTCTGTCCATTGGTGTCAATAATATGCCAATCCGTTCAGTAGTTTTTGAGTTTATCGCGTTCAAACAGACAGACAGACAGACCGACAGACAGACAGACAGACAGACAGACATACCGACAGACAGACAGACGCGGCGGGGGACTTTATTTTGTAATAGATATAGATATTCTTTATAATATATATAGATACTTTTACAACCAGACACGGAACAAATAGACATGTTCATGCACAAATATTTGTCCCGGGCGGGAATCGGACCCACGACCCTCGGCTCCGCAGTTAGGGTCTATAACCACTAGGCTAATCAGTCAAATACAGTCAATTAATAGTTATATAACTAAAGACCTCTTAGACGGTGATTCCACACAAAATAATTTATTATTGGTCACTTTTTTTTAATCTTTACTTATTTAGGAGTTTTGTTCACATTGTTGAGTATGTCAGCTTCATCTTATTCTAGCCATTGAATCCTAACACATGGTCAAATAGATCGCATTGTATAATACCATAGAGTAAATAAATTTAACAGCAGCGTTTGGTTTTCAGAGTCGAAATGTCACTTTCCAATATCGAAAATGTTAAACGCAATTTCGTGGGAAAGAAGACCGGCGCGCGGGGACCTCATGGACTGAAACTCGCCATCTTGCACCAGCTAGCTAGAGTATTAGTGGTTAGACGGTAAAAGCAGAAGAGGGCTTCTAGTCAATTCGAACTTTTATTTACTATACAATTATTGAGGGGTGCTCTCAATAAGACACTTTCTTTAACTTCAATCAATTGTAATTGTTCTGTTAGAATTGATTGAATATAACCCAAATCAAAGGGGTTTATGGTTTATCCCAAGATTTTGTATTAGTTTTACCCGCAAGGTCCTTTATTTAAATTACTAGCGACCGCCCGCAGCTTCGCCTGCGCAGACTACTCATTACTGTTAAAGTGATCTATTATTAACATTTGAGATGGTTTCTGTGTATTTTTTGCTTATATAAATTTTGG
The DNA here is from genome assembly GCA_949709985.1 of Luffia ferchaultella. Classification (NCBI taxonomy): domain Eukaryota; kingdom Metazoa; phylum Arthropoda; class Insecta; order Lepidoptera; family Psychidae; genus Luffia; species Luffia ferchaultella. The sequence continues at coordinate 10,021,676 of OX453268.1, forward strand.
TTACTGTCATACAAACTTTTGACTCCCACCTCCCCCTTAAAATTGGAAAATAAAAAACTCTGAAACACGTCATTACTTATTTATGATTAGCGGCCGTGCCCGGATCCGCCCGGGTGGACTACGGAAACGTTCCCCATCGCGTTCTCCTCCCCCTCTCCTTTCCTACTATACCACTCCTAGTGTCCTAGCTCCATTTCTACGTAATGTATTTAATTTGATAAGGATTCATAGCATGTTTAAGAAACACCTTCGCAAATAGTGCGTTTATGTTAGAATAAATTTGATTGCCATAAAAAAGGTTATAGTAAACCAACCTTAAAAGATACACATATGCTGTCCCGGACTTTTGGTTAGAACTTTCAAAGGGGAACAATCTCGTCATACATGATTTTTGCTTAACATCAACCGTTTACGCAGCACACGCAAAAGAAGCTCTCAAAAAGAATATTTTTTTCCCGTTTTGCAACATTTTTTGTTGGTGCTCCCCTCCTATTGGTCGTAGCTGATATAATAATAGCCTATAGCCTTTCTCAATAAATGGACTATCCAACACAATAAAACAATTTCAATTCGAACCAGTAGTTCTTGAGATTAGCGCAAACAAACAAACAAACAAACAAACAAACAAACAAACAAACAAACAAACAAACAAACAAACAAACAAACAAACAAACAAACAAACAAACAAACAAACAAACAAACAAACAAACTCTTCAGCTTTATAATATTAGTATAGATTATAAATTAACTGTGTTATAAACAAATTAAATTGTTTATATAAATTGAGAACGAATGTATACCACATCAATCTTGTAACACCTGCGATACTCTAAAGCTAATGTTGCCCACAAGACCGCGTCCTATTTAAAACCGTTACCTGATCGGCGCGCACGCAACTACGCTATTTTACGCGCTGCTTAAAGTAGAAATGTAGAAATTCATATCAAATACTAAGGTCTACTGTCTCTTGGAGCTATGAGAAAATCAAACTTCTAAGCCAACGAAATCAAAAGATAAAGGATAAACGCTGCAAATTTTCTATACTCGCAAGGGAATCAAAACCTACAGGGTACCTACTTCCCGTTAACTCAGAATCTTGACATTCGGCACGAAGCAACGTCATAAAGCGCAGATAAAGGAAAAAAAGTAGGCTGCACATAAAGATATGTCTATGAATAAAAACATTAAACTGTAAAATGTGTACCTCTATAAATTAAATAACCTCCAGTCGAAAAACTATTGCGTTGTTTAGACCTATTGGGAAAAACCGTGGAAAAACCCTACTTTGCGAAAATGTTCTTTTTGTCTTCCGGTAGACAATTTCCATATATCTTTAATACAAAAGTTACTGAACTATATAAAGGCGCTCAATTGGATTTATTCTAACCGAAAAGTTTGATTGAAAAAATTTAAATATGTAAGACGAAGAATTAAATTTACGAGTCCTACTCATGGGTATATACTCAGGAGTATATATAACGTAATTAAAAGGAAAACTATCGCAGCTAACTAGACTGTATTATTTAACGAGTAATAGAGTAACTTATAAATGTACTTTTATAAATAAATTTTGTAAGAATTCCATAGAAAATGACAAATAGCATGTTATTTGCATTCATTTGCAGAGCTTATTCTCTTCACAAACGATACTTAAAGTCAAAGGTTCACTGTAATAAAATAAGTAATAAAAATTGTCTCTAGCTATCAGTGCACTCATGTTATTACTTTTCGGATTAGCCGGAGAAGATCGAGCGCCTTCTAAATAATTAACGAAATAAAAATGAAATATATTTATACAATAATTCTTAAATTACATAAATAACGATTAAAGGTTAAGTTCGATTAACGTCGCGCTCGTTTTTTAATATTGTATGGTGGTACGGAACCCTTCGTGTGCGAGTCCGATTCGCACTTGGCCGGTTTTTTTATATTAATACTAAACAATAATACCTAGGTTATCCCACACAGTGCCATCTAATCCTAAATTAAGCAAGTATCTGCTTGTATTGTGAGTACTAGTCAATTGATATACGTACTACAATATTCTTTATAATATATACATATTTTGACGACCGCTTAGCCTAGTGGGCAGTGAACCTGCCTAAGAAACTGGAGGTCCAGGGTTCGAATCCCAGGTCGGGTTAGTATTTATATGATGAATATCGATACTGGTACCGGGTCTTGGTTGTTATATGTATGTGGTGTGTTCGCTTGGTACCCAAAACACAAGCCAATGCTTAGTTTGGGGCCTAGACGTTGTTGTGTTGTATACGTTATTATTATTATTATTATTTAAAATCGTCACCCGCCTGTCGAAAAATAAATAATAATAATAATAACACACACAATCACAACAAAGCTGATTGGCCCCAAACTAAGCATTAGCTTGTATTTTGGGTACCAAGCGAAGACACCACATACATATAACAACCAAGACCCGGTGCCAGTATTAATATTCATCATATAAATACTGACCCGACCTGGGATTCGAACCCGGGAACTCCAGCTCAGCAGGCAGGGTCGCTGCCCACTAGGCTAAGCGGTCGTCATTTTATAACCGTCGTCGGTCAATCCTAACATTTTATAAGTTTTATTATTTTACATCCACATACGGAACAAATATTTATTTGTGCACACAAATATTTTTCCCGGGCGGGTATCGACCCCGCGACCTTTAGTTCTGCAATTAAGGTTTCTAACCACTTGGCTCATCGGTCAGTCGATATCGGTGGAGATACGTACAATATATAAAAAAAATAGCAAAAAATTGCTGAAAATCTCTTTTACAACTTATCCATATGTTAAAAAAGGTTATAACGCAGTTCTTTATGTAAGATATCGATATTTGTATTATTTAAATTGTGATCGAAAGAGCAACATCCAATATTATAGCATAAACATGTAGGTTGTAATATGTGTGTATAATTAAATTAACCAATAGTAATTTCTTAACGAGAAAAATATTTTCCATACAAATTATATATAAATCATATGGTTAAAAAAACCTGCGTAATCCTCGATTTTGTTCTCGTTTTTTTTTAGGGTTCGTTAGTTGTCATAGGTGTACGGGACCGTTTATTTTTGTTTTTCTAAGTATAACCACTTGTTGATTTAATTGTATCGGCAGCGAAACGACGTAAGCTGCTCGCGGTTCAAAATGCACTGGCAGGCGTTACTCACTGGGACTTTGCGCGTGCGTACGCTATGTTACATGCGAACAGAAAAATGAAGCGATTTGAGAAATACCTTTGATGTTTGGACTAAAATAACGTTGTTTTAATGTAGATCTGTCTGTCAAGACCTGACTGACCGATTGGCCGAGTTAGAGACCCTATCTGCGGAGCGAAGGGACGCGGGTTCGATTCCCGCTCCGGACAAATATTTGTGAGCATGAACTATTTTTTCCGTGTTTGGATGTAATAAATATCTATATTCTATGTACATATTAAAAAAAAGTATGTATCTTTATAATACATACATCAGTTGTCTGGAACCATTAATAAAAGCTTTGCTTAGTTTGGGACTAGATGGCGCTGTGTGGGATGTCCCAGATATTATTATTATAAATAACGATAAATAAAATTTCATTAGAAGACCCGTAAAATTATTTTGTCCTTATTCCCTAGATACATACACACATGTGATAGAATAGCTTATAAAATAGTATAGATGTAGTGATTTCTCACAAAGTCTGATTTATAGTTTATCCCGCAACATAAGCCTTAGCGGACGAATAAAGCTAGCCAAGGGATCAGGGGAAGGAAACGGACGAAAATGGGATCGCGAAGTCCTAAGAGCCCTTTTAACGATATGAAAGTATGACCGTATCGGGATCGAATAACTTATTTATTTTGTGACGTTCTGTTTGTTAAGTAACTTGAAGTTATGAAAATAATATACATACTTAGTATATAAAAAAAATATCGAAGAAAAAAGATTTTAGAAAAAAACTTTAAGAAATTTACAGGGAAACCTACCGGAAAACTTCAAACACTTATATATAAAACTAGCGACCGCCCGCAGCTTCGCCTGCGCAGACTACACATTACTGTTAAAGTGATCTACTATTAACATTTGAGATGGTTTCTGTGTACTTTTTGCTTATATAAATTTTGGTAACTGTCATACAAACTTTTGACTCCCACCTCCCCCTTAAAATTGGAAAATAAAAAACTCTGAAACACGTCGTTACTTATTTATGATTAGCGGTCGTGCCCAGATCCGCCCGGGTGGACTACGGAAACGTTCCCCATCGCGTTCTCCTTCCCGTCCCCTTTCCTACTATACCACCCCTAGTGTCCTAGCTCCATTTTTACGTAACTAATGTATTTAATTTGATAAGGATTCATATCATGTTTAAAAAACACCTTCGCAAATAGTGCGTTTATGTTAGAATATATTTGATTACCACAAAAAAGGTTATAGTAAACCAACCTTAAAAGATACACATATGCTGTCGCAGACTTTTGGTTAGAACTTTCAAAGGAGAACAATCCCGTCATACATGATTTTTGCTTAATATCAACCGTTTACGCAGCACACGCAACGGAAGCTCTCAAAAAGAATATTTTTTTCCCGTTTTTGCAACATTTTTCATTGGTGCTCCCCTCTTATTGGTCGTAGCTGATATAATAATAGCCTATAGCCTTTCTCAATAAATGAACTATCCAACACAATAAAAAAATTCCAATTCGAACCAGTAGTTCTTGAGATTCTGAAAGGTTAGCTCAATGATACACGAGTGAGTTGTTCAATGGTTGTATTGTCACTGATTCTTACGTACTAACATGCATACATGCACACTTATATCTATGCTTATACTAAGGTGATGTCATACACTACACCACCGGGGTAATTTTGAAAAAATTTTTTCATTACTGATGTAAAAATTTTTTTTTTTTTTTTTTTTAATGGTACTACAATTTCGTAACAATATTGTAGGGCAGTAATATTCAAATAGTAAACTAAAATTTATGACAATGTTATAGATTTTATGATAGTACTTTAAAATTTTTCAAGTTAAATTTTCACAATGTAAAATGTTCGTCAATAAGAAATTATGATAATACCAAATTTTATTGTAGTATGACAATACAAAGTTTTTTTTTTTTTTTTTTTTTGATAATAGTTTAAAATTATGTTATAATATAGAATAATATGACAATATGGAAACTACGACAATGCATTGCGTAGATTTTAACTTAAAATTAAGAAATTATTTAAGTACATTTTTAAGAAATAAAAGAATCGAGTATACATGCTGTTTTATTTTAATTAATCCTTATTAAAATTATACATGAAATAATTTTGTACGATTTTTATGAATCGTTTCTTCTTTGTTATTCCTAAAAATAATCACATTTGGTGATTCATCTCTCACTACGAAGTAGGGTCCGTGAAATATTGCATCACTTTTTAGATTAGATTCTGAACGTATTAAAACAAGGTCATTCTCTTTGTATGTTATAGGATTACTATGTATGTCGTATTTATTTTTACGGATCTCTTTACTTGCTAATAAATTTTTTCTGGCTTCCATTTGTGCTGTTTGCAATCGGTATTTAAATTCTAAAGCGTAATTATCGGGATTGTAAAGTGGGTCTATCTGGTTGTTGCAAAATGTAGTAGGGATGTTACACAATTTTCCAAAAACTAACTCGTGTGGGGTGTATTTTGTTTCTGTATGAACTGTGTTATTAAATGAAAATGTGTAATATGGTAGCCAATCTGACCAATTTTCTGTTGATGATGTTGTGTAAATGCGTAGAAAATTACGTAGGGTTTTGTGTGTGTTTTCGAGTGCTCCTAAAGTCTCGTGATGAAAGCTTGTACTCATAAGTTTTTCTATTTTTAACAAGTGACATAACTCGGTCATAGTTGAGGAAATAAACTCAGTACCTCGGTCAGTTACAATTTTGTTTGGAATACCATATTTTAAGATAAAATTATTAACTAAACTTTTAGCTACTATAGAAGTATGCTTACTAGTTAAAGGAAAAGCTTCTAAATATTTACTTAGTTCACATTGTATTGTTAAAATATAGCAATTTCCTAAATTATCCTTATCTAAGGGCCCAACTAAATCTAAATATATTGTTTCGAAAGCTTTCGTTGCCGTTGTCGTGATTTTCATTGGTTCTTTCACTGGCTTAGAGTGCTTTAACTTTTGACATATTTCACAACGTTTTACGTAATTGTAAACGTCTAAATTCATGCCTCGCCAATAATAAACGCGTTTTATATTATTTATCATTCTTTTTATGCCACAATGACCGCTAGTGGGCAAAATATGGTAGTCATTTAATATTAATTTTTTATCTTCATCATTTGTTATTCTTATGACTCCATTTAAAATTATTAATGTGGGAAATACCCATTTTTTATCTTTATTAATTTCTTTACTAATTTCTTCTATAAATTTTACATTAAATTTATTTTCTTTATTTTTTATAAAACATAACTTGTCGATTTTAATTTTCTGACAAAATTTTCTTAATTTTTGTACGAATTCGGCTCGCGACATTCGTAGTGAAAAATCAAGATTTAGGTAAATAGTTTTATCGTCTGGGACATACGCTAAATAATCATTTTCGTACTGTATTTTTCCTTCCGTTCTTAATTTGTTTATTATCTTTCTCTCAACTAAAACAAAATCCATGCTATCAATCGGTTTGCGCAATAATTCTACAACTTTCGGTTGATCAGGCCGATCGTTCGTATCATTATCCCGCAAACTGCTTTCCTTACTTTCTACAAACTTCTCCTTCTCACTCTCATTTCCTCTTACTTTTTCCTTCTCTACTTCCTCTTTCTCCTTCCTAACACTTTCTTTCCTCTGACGCTCTTCCTCTTCCATCTTTCTTCTCATGCTTCTAGTCACTACCGAAACCTTACTTTCACTCATACCTTTCAATTCCTCTGACGTCGTTACTATTCTGCTTAACGCGTCTGCTACTGAATTTAATGTCCCTTTGACGTATTCTACTTTAAAGTCATATTCCTCTAATGCAAGTCGAAATTTAATTAATCTACTTGAAGGATCTTTCATACCGAATAAGTAAATTAATGGTTTATGATCTGTTCTGATCGTAAACGTTTTTCCATATAAGTATGGTCTAAAGTGCTTTACACTCCATACTATGCTTAATAATTCCTTTTCTATCGTAGAATAACGTAACTCGGCTTTATTTAAGGGTCGGCTTGTGTATGCGATCGGGTGATTATTTTTGTTACTTAAGACTGAGCCTATGGCTATACCTGAAGCGTCTGTTTGCAAAATAAATTCATTTTCTTTCGTAAAATCGGGATATGCTAAAACTGGGGGACTTGTTAATTTTTTTATTAATAATTTAAATGAATTTTCACAATCTTGTGACCAAATAAAAGTTTGATTTTTTCTACAAAGTGTATTTAAAGGAATTGTCATTTCCGCAAAATTTTTTATGAATTTTCTATAATAATTACAAAATGCTACGAACCGTCTAACCTCGTCAGCATTTGTTGGAACTGGATAATTTTTTAAAGTATTAGTTTTTTCTGGATCTGGGGAAATTCCTTTGTCTGAGACTACATGACCTAAATATAAAACTTGTTTTTTCAAAAATTCACATTTTGACGGATTTAATTTTAAATTGAATTTATTGAAACGTTCGAAAACATCAATTAAATTTTTATTGTGAGTTTTTAAATTTCTTCCAAAAACTATAATGTCGTCACAATATACTAGACATTTTTCGTAATTTAAACCTGATAAAGCTACTGACATGGCTCTAGAAAATGCATTAGGACTAACTTTTAAACCCATCGGTAAACGCTTAAGCTGATATTGACCCGTTGTTGTTGTAAAAGAAGTATATTTTCTACTTTCTTTTTCTAAGGAAATTTGGTAAAACCCTTGGTACAAATCTAAATGCGTAAAATAAACTGATCCTGATAGTGAGTCTAAAATATCTGTCATATTAGGTAAGGGAAACTTGTCATCTTCGATGTTTTGATTTAATTTTCTAAAATCAATAACTAATCGCCATTTTTTGTTATTGTTGTTATCTGACTTTTTAGGTACTAATAAGATTGGACTGTTCCAAGATGAAGAAGAACATTCTATAATATCATCTTTTAATAGCTTATCAACTTGTTTGTTTACTTCATTTTTCATTTCATAGGGTATTCTATATTGTTTTGAATAAATAGGCTTTACCCCTTTTTTTATAGAAATTGACTGCTCAGGAATGTTAGAAATGTTTAATTTATCGCCTTCTAAAAAAAATAAATTGGAATATTTTTTACAAATTGTTTCAATAGAATCCTTTTCTTCATTATTTAAATGAGATAAATTTAATTCTTTCAACAACTTTGTTGTTCTTGAGGAATCGTGTTCGTTCTTACTAAGTCGTACAGTATTGTAATCGGATAACTTAAACAATGTAGGTCTGTAATTCTGAAGCAAAAAATTCTTATCGCTTGTGTTTAAACATAACACTGGTACTTTTCCGTTGCGAACGGTAGCAATTGTGTTTGCGATGAATAAATACTCAGAAATCTGAAGTGGCTTGACGATGATCTCATCGCCGTTCTTAAAATGTAGATTGTTTATATTAACGAAATGAATGCTTTCCGTTCGTTTAGGAAGAATGAATGCATTTGTGTGTTCTAACTCATGTTTTCTGTATAGTTTTATGTGATGTGTTTTACCTTCATAAGTTGTTAAAGTTAAAAATCTATGATATAAATCTATATTAGTTTTGAAATTACATAAAAAATCCATGCCCAAAATTCCACTAGAGCTTGTATTAAGATTAGAAATAGCTTGAAATTCATGGTAAAAAGTTAACTGATCTGATTTTAATTGTAAACTAACTAATCCTTTGGTGCGAACGTATCCACCAACTCCTTTTACTGAAATTGATTTTGATGTATCAATCTTTGTATTTTTGGGTAATTCTTCGGTTTTAACAACCGACAAAGATGCACCGGTATCGATCAGGAATTTAAATCGTTTTCCGCTAATATTAAAATAGATATAAAAAGTATCACTTGAAAAACTTAAAATTTTGTGTTGAAAATTATTTTTTTCAGACATTTCCCTCGTCAAGAAAGGGTTATCAGCAGCCCTATGTTCAATATTCTCCTGTGGATAATCCATTGATTTTAACATATTTCTAGATTTAATATGTGTTTGGTATGGTCGTCTTTGATACTGGTTATTTTGATAAGGACGTCTCGTATTGAACCTTCCACGAAAGCTATTATGTGTTTGACTGTGTGAGTACTTACCTTGAACGTTGGAATAATGGGTCGTTGTCGAGTGACCGGCGCGTCGTGAGTCATAGTTGCTGCGTGGTGCGCCTCTCCTTGCGTGTGGCCGCCCACGACTGTGTTGACCTCTATATGATGTACTGCGATATTTTGATATCGCATCGTGTCCATTTTGGGAAGATTTACTAAAAGCGTTAAAGTCATTTGCAAATTCAACAGCTTCTTTAAGCGTTGAAAAATCTTTAGCTAAAAGGATTGAGCACAAATCCTTGTTGTTCAATCCGAATGCGAAATTTTTTATTGCTAAACTTTCATTAATCGGCCGTAATAATCTATACGCTTCGGCGTTTTCATTTGCTTGTGAAATCGTTAAATCTGTAAAAAGTTCTTCCAATCGATCACCGTATTTTGATATCGAACTACTATTCTGCTTTTGAGAATTTAATTGAGTTAATAATGTATTTGCAGATTTTTTTACTAATAGAAATTTTTTAATATCGGAAATTAATGACTCGATATTCTCGTATTTTTCTGATAGTTTTAAACGAGATATGCGGTTTAAACGTGTCTTTAAAACAAATTGAATTAATAATTGTTCTTGATTTTTATCAATGCACGATTGATACAGTTCGATGCTATTGATTAATTTTTCAATAGATTCTTGATTATTGTCTGTTAATACAGGTATTAAATTTGTCGCTGTGCGTAGATCGAATTTCTCGAATTCAGACATTTTTAAAGGTTCAATGTTACAATACAATTGAATTTTAGCAAAATGTGTTTTTATGTTATTACACGCGATGATAAAACTTTCATTCGTTGAGCCTTTGTCAACTTGTTTGAATAAAGATTCGAACTTTTTATATAATGAAATTGATTCGTTATATTTTGAGTTTACATATTCTGATCTCTCGGATCGTCTCGAACCTAATTTTCTTAAATCTTCGCGTATCAAACATAGTTTGTTTTCTATATCAAGAAAATGTTCCATAGATATTGAATATCATAAAAACACATTAATACAAATACAAATACACAATGGAAATACAATAATTACATTACAGAATACATTGAAATACAGTTAACAAGAAAATACTTAACTAAACTTAAAACTAAAATTTGTTTTTGTTTATGCGGCTATTTACATGGAATATATATATTGTGAAATGTCGATATAAATATATAAAATCCGGTTTTCCACGTTTTCAGATCAAGTCTGAGGGTCGGTAACAGTTCCCAGAAGGGCCAAACTGCATAAAATGTGGAGTGACCCGTCACTAGTTTGACCAGTGAAATGATTTAATTTTTTATACAATCATTGTATAAAATAATTATTTATTACTCCCTTCAATTCTTTTAATCGATTTTTAATCGAAATTTTTATCGACTCAAATTTAATCGAAAATTGTAAAAGATTAGAGAAGAAAAAAAATTTTTTTTTTTATTAAAGAAAATTCTTATTAAATAAAACGAATAAAATTCGAATGCAACTTTCGTTGAAAAAGAGAAAAGAAATTGAAATGAAATTCTAATAAAATTAGAATGTCATACTGATATCACTTCTGACAAATGTAATAATATGAAAAAGGAAAATATTTAGTAACATGCTATTTTAATTGCATTTGCTAAATAGAAAGTTATTAGTGTGACCATTTAGTCAGATGCATAGACATAAACAAACATTGCATGACTGTAATTTGTAAAAGTGTTAAAATTTAACGGAAATAAATTTTTTAATAGTAAAGCTTTTACTATGTTCGTGAATTACGACTTTCATACGATAGAGCTTTGAAATTACAACCGAAAAATAGTGGAATTTCCAAAGCTTTCCGGAAATAGTTCAGACTATAACCAAAATTACAAAAGATAAGAAAAGAAAATTTTTCGTAAAATTTTTACCTTCAAATAATAAAGTTAAAAATATTGTTGCTGCTCATATGTGAAAATAATGCACATTATTTAATTTTAAATATTGTGGAAAACGGTATTGCCGTGACTGATTTATTACAGTGCACAATTTTATGTGGAGAACGACAAACCGCGACAGTATATATGGCAGTAACAATAATATAATTCTTATGAAATAATTAAAATTATGGGAAAATACAATAATTGATAAAGAAATAAATTTATTATAATTTTAAAACGTTAGTTAAATAAATTGGCAATTTAGGCATTCACCGTGTGAAATGTCCTTGACAATTTATAAAGTTTTTCGTGATTAATTTTTCACTTTTCACTTTTCACTATTATGACCATTTCACTATACTGACTTTCACTTGCACTTTGCACTAGCTACTCACGATTTACGTGTGTCGAAGTCCTTTGACATTTCTGGACAGCAAAACTGGTCAGTAACAGGAAACTCAGGAAAACAGGAACAATATCTTGATTGTCTCTTTAATTTTCCTCCGTATTTGGAACTCGTAGACGCAATTCGTGGTGGTTACCCCGTAACTCACGTTGAATGGTTGTTTCATGGCATTTTTTAAGCCATTTAAAAATAACAATTAGTACGATAATTCCGTGCGATAATAGGAATTATTTTCGCAATTAGCACAATTATCAAGTCTTCATTTATTTGCGTAGTCGTGCTTAAATTTGTGAAGTAATTTTCCACGTTCTGTTGATGTGTATCGATTTTTGAATCGATATCCACTAAATATATCATTTTGATATTTTGTATTTCACATGTATTCTATAATATTAATTTTTAAAACTATTTATGTATAACTATATTTAATTCTTCTTAACATAATTTTGTTTTTGTATTTTTAAATTTTTATTATATTTTTATTTTATTTTTCATTTTATTTTATATTATTTATACTAACTATTTAAGTTATATATTTACATATTTACAAATTTCGCGGTGGCTAGGCCCAAAGGCCCTAGCCCTGACTGTACGTGTCTGTACTCAGTGGTCGTTAGAACTGTACTGCAACAAGTTAAAGACTGGCTAGGGTCGCCATCTGAAAGGTTAGCTCAATGATACACGAGTGAGTTGTTCAATGGTTGTATTGTCACTGATTCTTACGTACTAACATGCATACATGCACACTTATATCTATGCTTATACTAAGGTGATGTCATACACTACAAGATTAGCGCGTTCAAACAAACAAACAAACAAACTCTTCAGCTTTATAATATTAGTATAGATTGTAATTAAGCGTTTTACATGTCTCGCTAAAACTCAAAAACGGCTGGACCGGTTTGGTTAATTTTGGTTTTGAAATATTTCTGGAAGTCCAAGGAAGGTTTAAAAGGTGAGAAAATGTGCAGAAATTGCAAGGAAATACAACAATATAGTAAAAACAACAACTTCATTTTCCCATACAAACTGTTCGTACCTGTGAAACAGGGTGCATTCAAAGATAACGGAAACGGGAACGGCTCTAATGATTTATATGAAATTTTGTATTTAGATAGACACCATTTCATAGCGGGTTTCTAAATAGGTTTTATGCTTATTAAACACCAGGGGGCGCTGCACTAAATGTGTATCTTCGAAACGACTGGTCTGATTTTGATTCGGTTTTTTGCATTACATGAGTATCACCTACGAATAGAAAATTAAATAAGTTTTGCAGTTATTGGCCACCAGGGGGCGCTGCAATAGATAAGTATCTTCAAAACGGCTGGGACGATCTTGACGCGATTTTTTATATCACATAGGTATCACCTAAGAGCAGGTTTTTAGGATTGCGAATGTCAGCCACTAGGGGGTGCTGCAATGAATACATTTCTCTAAAACGGCTGGGATGAGCTCTACGTTATAAACATATCACCTAAGAGCATGTTCTTAGATAAAATTTGCGGTCATGGGCCACCAGGGGGCACTGCGATAAATATGTTTTTCTAATATAGCTCTGAGGATTTTTGAGGGTTTTGTGCACATAGATATCATCTAATAGCAGATTCTTAAATAAGGATTACGGCTGTGAGCCACTAGCGGGCGTTGGTTGCAACTGCTGGGAGGATTTCTACGCCGAATTTTGCGTTATAAACATATCACCTAAGAGCGTATTCTTCGGTAAGATTTGCGGTCATGGACCACCAGTGGGCACTGCAATGGATATGTTTCTCTAAAACGGTTGGGAGGATTTTGGCGTGGTTTTTCGTTTTACATAGATATCTCATAAAAGCAAATTCTTAGATAAGGATTGTGGTTATGAGCTACCAGGAATAGGGGGGGCGCTACAATACATATATGTTTTAAACTGTTCTGAGGCGGTACGAAGTTCGCCGGGTCAGCTAGTCAGAAATAAAAAATATTAATAAAGAAAATGCGTATAATTTCATTCAGGACTAATAGATTGACGACCGCTTAGCCTAGTGGGCAGCGACCCTGCTTGCGAAGCTGGAGGTCCCGGGTTCGAATCCCAGGTCGGGTCAGTATTTATATGATGAATATTAATACTGGCACCGGGTCTTGGTTGTTATATGTATGTGATGTCTTCGCTTGGTACCCAAAATACAAGCTAATGCTTAGTTTGGGACCTAGACGTTGTTGTGATTGTGTGTTATTATTATTCAGTTTTTCTATGAAGTTTTTAATGAATTCTAGCCTAAAAGATCAGATACAAAAAAAATATTGGATATATTTAAAACACATGTTCACTTCATTCTTTTTAATAATGACAGCTAATAGAAAAATAACAAAACACCTTTTATCCTATATCAACATTTTCCAACCAGCCTTATTTTAATTTACATTTAACAAATGTTTACACAATGGCATTGACGTACATAATAATAAATAGGACATCCCACATAGCGCTATCTAGTCCCAAAGTAAGCAAGTATTATGCTTGTGTTATGGGTTACCAGACAACTGATAGACATACTTCAGTATTCTTTATAGTATAAACATGTATAAATTTTTTACACCCAGACACGGAACGAAGTAAACATGTTCATGCATACAAATATTTGTCCCGGGCGGGAATCGAACTCGCGACCTTTGGTTCCGCGATTAAGGTCTCTCAGTCAGTCATACTTACAGTATAGTCATACGTAACAGAATTTATACTTAGCATTACGTATTTAAATTTATAAATACATTATTGACCTACTTTTTTGTCATTGAAAATGACTATCAAATCCATTTCACGGAAGACGCATTTTTAGCCATAACTCCGAGGGTATGAGGTCTAGCCAAGATTTTAAGGTCTTAAAAAATCAATAATTTAGTTACACGTCGTATGACACCAAAATTTTAGAAATCGGTTTGGTAGTTTTCGAAAAAAATCGGAAAATGTAAAAAAATCGGGATTATTTCGGATTTTTTTTTACTAAATCCAAAATATTTTGAGAACGGGGACCGATATCGAAAATCAAAAAAAAGTATCTCGGCCATTAACGTAGCTACGGTTTGAGACCAAGTTTTTGGAAATCGGTTGGTAATTGTAAGAGAAATTATTTCCGAATTTACACGTGATATCGCCTGAAAACACGCGTAAATTCAATCGCCTGAAAACACATGTAAATTCAATTATTTAGTGCGATGGCCAAGTCTCAATATATTTATATAAAACATTAAAGAATTTTAATATTGATATGCGTCACTATAAGATGCTGTTAATTATTACGTAACAACTTAATGCTTCGAGTACGGAGATTCCAGACACAATTGATTTTCAATTGTTATGGACCACGATCGTGGTCTTAGAGACTGGACGTATTAAGACAGAAAGTCGCTTAAGTAGAGACTGAATAAATTAATAACCGACTTGGTATTACATGGATCTCACAACTTTTTACCGCAGAACAACTGAGTTGCGAGACTTGGTTTTTTTGACAAGAATTGTTTTTGATGGGATCTAATACTTTTCCGAAACAGCTGGTCTATCGCTGACCGCAAATTTAAAAATGCTTACATACCAAAAAAACACCACTGTCATTTCAGTTGGAAGAATAGTCGTTCATTGACCTTATCAGCTGTTTCACGAGTAGGATTTCTCCAATTTCACGATTCGCGAGACAGTCTCGTGGTGTTTTTTTGAGTTTGCTTATAAACCTGATTAAATAAAAATAATGATAAAAATGATAACTTTCATAATATTCTAATTCTGTATTAGTATTTTTATTGGTTGCTATAAATATAATAAGATAAGCGATTAAAAAAATGAGAGTTTAAATATGTTTTTTCTCGATAACCGTTAGTTTGCGCCATCTGCTCACTTGATTTTTTTAAATTCGGTTAACTCTACAGGGATTACAATCAGCCAAACACTGTATATACTTAATTTCATATTATTTACACAGTGTTTAAAAATCGAATTATAAAAAAAAAATTAACGGTACGTGGAACCATCAAGTACTTCAAGGCGATTTGTTCCCATTTTTGATTTTTCGTTTAAAATTGTCATCTTCCAGAATAAAGTAATTATTTTGGTATGAAAAATTATACATGTGAATATATCGTACACAAACAAACGGAGGGAAATAATTTGCATAGGTTAATTCGTTTCAGGTACGGACGATTAAACTGAATGAGTCGGTCGTTTCCACCCTTTTGATGTTGACGACCATAGAACTGAATGATTGACTGAATGATCGACGATATTGCAAAGGAAACCATTAATATGTATTGATGAATTTTCATTGATTGAACTTCAACAAAGAGGCCGACCGAAGAATTCAGCTTGGCTGGGCTGCTTTCGGGAAGCTCCGTCATCTGTTCTCGTCGCCACTACCACAATGTCTGAAGACCAAGGTCTTCAACCAATGCGTCCTACCTACAATGACATACGGTGCCGAAACATGGACTCTCACGGCAGGACTGATCCATAAATTCAAAGTCGCTCAGCGTGCTATGGAGCGGGCTATGCTCGGTGTTTCTTTGATGGATAAAATCAGGAACACTGAAATCCGTCAAAGAACTAAAGTTGTCGACACAGCCGAAGCGATGAGCAAGCTGAAGTGGCAATGGGCCGGTCACATTTGCCGTAGAACTGATAACCGATGGGGTAGACGAGTTCTCGAATGGAGGCCACGTACCGGAAAGTGAAGCGTTGGACACCCCCCGGCCAGGTGGACAGATGACCTGAAGCACCATACCGGGGGTAGTTGGATGCGAAAGGCGGAGGACCGTGTGTGGTGGACCTTGGGAGAGGCCTATATCCTGCAGTGGAGAGACACGGGCTGATGATGATGATGATGATGATGAAAATTAAAAAAAAATGTTATTGTATATTATGTGAAGTAGATACGTATTTCCAGTATGATCCAGACGTAAGTCTGGATCATAAATAGTACGAATTGACTAGAAGCCCTCTTCTGCGCTTACCGTTTAATTAACCACTCATACTCAAGTTAGCTGGTGTGTACCCGTTGCGAGATGGCGATTTTCAGTCCGAATTTAGTCCGCGAGGTCCTCCCCTCTGACCCTCTGGGCCAAAGAATATCTTGTTCAGAGGATCAGCCTAGCCAATCAGCGCGGGAACGCTGCTATTATGTTATATATAATTTGGCTTTTAACCAGAAAATATCATGTTCATGCTCCAGTATATAAGGATTGTATAACATTTTTATAAATACATAAAATTTCTTGACTTTAATTCGATATAAAGATTTTCATGTTTATTTATTTATACATACGAATTAATTGGATGCGGAAGGCGGAGGACCGTGTGTGGTGGCGAGCCTTGGGAGAGGCCTATATCCTGCAGTGGAGAGACACGGGCTGATGATGATGATGATGATGACGAATAAAAGTGCAG
Source organism: Luffia ferchaultella (assembly GCA_949709985.1). Taxonomy (NCBI): domain Eukaryota; kingdom Metazoa; phylum Arthropoda; class Insecta; order Lepidoptera; family Psychidae; genus Luffia; species Luffia ferchaultella. The sequence goes on from OX453268.1 coordinate 10,038,658, forward strand.
CCGTAACAGTTCAAGTACCAATACGACTGCCTAACAAACAACTACCTAGGAAATGAAACTAGATAAGAACTAAAAAAAATAACAATAATTAAACATCTACTTATAACCTGGGACATCCCATACAGCGCCATCTAGTCCCAAACAAAGCAAAGCTTTTATTATGGGTACCAGACAACTGATATACATACTTTAATATTTTTTTATAATACATACATAAAGATATTTTTTACTCCCATATACGGAACAAATAGACATGTTCATGCACACAAATATTTGTTCCGGGCGGGCGGGATCGAACCCTGAACCTTGGCTCAACAGTTAAGGTGTCTAACCACTCAGCCAATCGGTCAGTCACTGCTTCAACTGTTATTACTTTAAACCCCGATATGGAGAACTAATAATAATAATACATGGGACTTCCCACACAGCGTCATCTAGTCCCAAAGTAAGCAAGTATTATGCTTGTGTTATGGGTTACTAGACAACTGATATACATTCTTAAATATTCTCTATAATATATACATATATAAATTTTTTTTTCGAAGACACCACACACATATAACAACCAAGACTCGGTACCAGTGTCAATATTCATCATATTAATACTGACCCGACCTGGGATTCGAACCCGGGACCTCCAGCTTCGTAGGCAGGGTCGCTACCCACTAAGTTAAGCGGTCGTCATTACTGCTTAAATTAAATTAAGATTAAACTAAAGATTAGATATTTATTTTATTTTTGCATGGAAAAGGGGGAACCTGATCAGTTAGACACCTGCGGCGCCACATCCTTATAACTATTTAACTTTAATACTGACCGATAATACTGACTAACCGATTGGCCGATTGGTTAGACAACCTAACTGCAGAGCCAAGGGTCGCGGGTTCGATTCCCGTCCGGGAGAAATATTGGTGTGCATAAACATGTCATTTGTTCCGTGTCTGGGTGTAAAATATCTATATATGTATATATTACAGAGAATATTTAAGTATGTATATCAGTTGACTGGTACCCATAATACAAGCTTCGCTTAGTTTGGGACTAGATGGCACTGTGTGGAATGTCCCAGGTATTATTATTATTATTAAAATTTTCTCAGTAAGACAGGGACACCGGCGCGACGGAGTGGTAACTAGGACAAAAACCAAGGTCGATGAGTCGTTGACTTTGTTTGAGCTAGGTAATTGTGTTGATGTAGCGATGTCGCTAGATGTAAGGACCTATTACCCAAGCAGCGTTAACAGACCGTCGGCCGAAGCTGTTTTTCTAACATAATACGGCAGATTTGTAAAGCCATCACAAAAAAGTTGTCTGGAGTGCCGGCCTCGGCCGATGGACTATACGTCTACATTGTTTCATAACGACGTAAATTCCATTGGTATAAAAATAGGGGATCTATTCTGTCATGCCCCATTTTCACATAGCTATTTTTCTTGGGGCAAATCCTACGAAATAGGTTTTCTCTTGCCTGCAAACATAGTTAAACCCCAATTACGCGCGACATTTCAGAACTATCATGCGAACGTACAAGATACGAGTATATGACCAAATGGCTAAGTGGTTAGAGACCCTAACTGCGGAGCCGAAGGTCACGGTGTCGATTCCCGCCCGGGACAAATATTTTTGTGCATGAACATATTTATTTATTCCATGTCTAGGTGTAAAAGTATCTATATACGTATATATTGTCTAGTACCCTTACAAGTATAGTACTTGCATACTTTGGGACTAGATGGCGCTGTGTGAGAAGTTCCATGTATTATTATTGTTATAACTATAGGGGTAAGAAAGGGATGGAATTACACTTCCTAAGAAAGTTGACGTCTGTCTGACTCTTGTACTTGTATTAAAAAGGGAAGGTTTTCGTGTCCTCAGCCGCGCCTCGCCGACCAGTAGATGTTGTAGTAAAACCAAAATTAATTTACTAACAAAATAAATTTAATGAACTTTATATAAAAATTATTTACAATATTATATAACACAAGTCTGAAAAAGGACTTGCGTACCTGAGTGCGGTGGTGTTTCTACTGGCAACAATTGATATTGTTGCTAGGTATTTTATACGTTTTGTATTTTGGATTTTAGCCAATCAGAAAACGTTTGGTGTCATCCGAGAGTCCAAAGCATTTGGGCCGTGCGATGTCACGTGTACTGAGCTAGCAGAAATATTGTTTTTCAATAAAAATAAATGACGGTGAAAAATGATCGGAAAATGTTGCGACATTGGGGTCACTGATTTGGACTTTAGATAAGCGGTCAATACCTTTATAAAACTATAGTTTGACTGCGGCCAGGTTTGCGTCATCTGTCCACTTGAAACTTTTTGTGTGCCTGGTAATCATTGGTACCGCACCCGCGTCGCCTAACCGGAGTCACTGACTGCAGTCGAAGATCTGAATGTGTTACTGACTCAAGGTCCTTTTCATTCATCCTTTCCATCTGCTGACGTCCCTCCCGGATATACTAACGCCAAATATCATCATCATCAGCCCGTGTCTCTCCACTGCAGGATATAGGCCTCTCCCAAGGCTCGCCACCACACCACGTCCTCCGCCTTTCGCATCCAACTACCCCGGTATGGTGCTTCAGGTCATCTGTCCACCTGGCCGCCAAATATGCAATCCACTAAAACGGTGAGTCCAGACGTAGTTCAAGTAAGAACCCGTGGGCGCCTTCAGACACAAAGCGACATTTTGCTTGGGATGCCGGTTGATCCATGACACAGACAAGTCAACCTTTAGACCACACTTTAATAAACGTCAGTACGAAAACGAAATCGCCAAAAAGTGGCGGGGTGCGGGGAGAGGTCGGCTAGTTTTCATTGGCTCGTTCAAAATTGACAATTTAATGGCTTCCGACGTGCTTCCAACTGACGGCTCACTAGCGACGTAGGTAGTTATGTAGTGTCACTACATAGCCTTGGCGAATGCTACTCCCTGTCAAAGCGTGGTCTATAAGGTTGACTTGTCTGTGATCCATGACTACTGGCGAGTTCGGCAACTGCTACAACCATGTAACTCTCTTAAGGGGTTAAGAGGGATTTCCTTTCAACATCTATATGACGTTACAAAGAATATGGCAGTTTTATTCTTACGTAAATCCCTATATAAGCATATTTTAGAAACGATCTTGTTTGTACATATTAGAAAAATGTAACCTGTATAGATTTTTCTCCCCAAAGACAGAGGTCATTAATTTGTAGACGTATTGTCTGCGTGCCCGTGGTCACAGCCCGTGGTACGTAATAGGACAGTTGATCGATCTACTCCCTGATTGATGACCGAACGATTCCGCGATTGCGGGCATCTTGCGGGCATCGAGCCATGGCATCCAGTTACTCGGTCGTTATTGATGGATTAATTCTTTGCACTTGTCTTATGTGTATGACCTTCGAAAACTAATAGACTTGTAAAAAACAAATTTAAAAAATATTAAATTATTAAAAAAAAAAATTGTGATCGGTATAATATTAATAGAAGAAACAAAGATAAACTTGCTAAATATGTCAGCCGCCTCAATAAAATCACAAAATCTTTTAAAGGGCAATGTAAACGCTTTAACGACATAATCTCAGTTGACATTCAAGATCTACCCCTTAACAAGTTTAATGCTACAATAAAACGAAAGCTTTATGCAAAAGCTTATTATAAAGTATCGGACTAATTAGATGATGAAAATCTATGGCTGTAAACCGCTCGCCTGTTAGTTTGTTTCAATAATATTAATGTTTAAAAAGTTATTGTTAAAAAAAATTGTTTATAATTTTGTTAAAAAGATCGTCCCTCAGTTTCTTGCGTATTCTTCTCAAAGGAACCAGCACTTTTTGAATGAGCCATTATGGTGCCGTTCTTCCACAAAGTAATGAATTCACTCTTGTGATATTTAAAAAAAAACCGTCTTCAAAAATTTATATTAAAGAATAAAAATAAAAATTTTAAGAAAAAAACATTTATTGTGCCAAATCATTAACTTTTGTATTGTGTTATATGTAGGTATTTGTTATAGTTGTAAATATATAATTTTTTTTATTGTTTTAAATTCTAAGTACCCATTTAAAAAGTATCTGAGTTGGCAACCACTTTAAAAACTATATGCGGCCCATTAAAATGCTCATTTCTTCGAATTAAAAAAAATATTTTTCACTTTTTAGTTTGTATAGGTTTTTTTTTATAGATTTTATTATTAATTTTTTTGTTATAAGTAGGTACTTAAAAATGAGACCGCCGTTCGGAGGTAACCGTCGACAAGTTGCAGTATTATCTACTGACTCCTAAACGTTAAGGAGTTCTGTAGTTTCCATCTTTAGCTTAGCAGCATGAGATGATGACTCCCAAACGCGAACATGTGCCGGCATGTGTCGTGATAGCCCAGAGCGCGACGAGCCTGTCTCAAATTTGGCCCCATAGGGCCATAGTTCGAATCCGGGCGTGTACCAATGAGTTTTTCTGACTTAAGTACACAATATCACTGACACCGTGCTTCGGAGGGCACGTTAAGCAGTCGGTCCCGGACGCTGTCAATAGATGGCGGTTGTTACAGTTCCCAACACGCAGTGGAGCAGCGTGGTGGACTTAAGCTCCAAGCCCCCCTCCTCACCCTGGGGAGGCCTAAGCCCCTGCAGTGGGGTAAAAATGGGCTGATGATGATGATGATAAAACGCGAACATCTGAATAACTAAAAAATAAAGCTCAAACCATGCCTATAAGATTTAAGAGTGCCCCTCTATTGCTCTGGGACCCTGTCATCAGATCCTGACATGGTAATAATAGGACCATCCTTGAAGTACAACACCCTTTCAAATAAAAAAATAAATTTCGAAATCAGTTGACAGTTGACAAAGATATCTGTGGACATATCTAAAAAACACACTGCTTAGAGTATAGAACCTTCTCATTTTGAAGTTCTCACATCCCCACCCTGCAGTTTCGCAGTCTGGAAGTTTCCCAGTGTCGAATATTCTATTTTGAAATTCGAAATATAATTTATTGTGATAATATGTGTTGCGCTGCGCTGGCGCCAGCTTTGACAGCCTTGAAATTCTATTTTTCGAGCCCGCAATCACTTTGAATAAAAACCGCCTCTAAAATTGAATTTCATTTCTGATTTCTGATTTTTATCTCGGAATTCCTCAATATTTCTGTATTCGGTCTATGTGTTTGTGAAGCTGCGTGATCTTTCGAGTACTTTCTATAACAAACACATCGATGTGTTTCTATACATTAACGTCACAATAACTATTTATTTATTAGGAGAAAAAACAGTTACAGGTGTGGTTTAAAATATGCTAAAGTACAATATGAGAAATAAAAATTGTACAACTATAACCTAATACATTTCACACTGGAAAATTAAATTTAGAATTAAAAACAATGAAACTAAAGTAAACGTTCGCCACGTAAATAAAGCTGCAGAAATAATAATATTAACACAAAAGACTAACAATAATAATAACTTGAATTTACCTATTATACATACTTAATTACCTTTTTAACTCACGCTTAAATGATTCCTTGTTAGTATTGAACAAATTCATAATAAAAACAAAGTTATCAATGATAAATTTAAAAGTTTTTTTAAAAGCTTTCCACTTTAATTCCATCAGGGCGTTTCTAAATACCGATTGAACCCTTCAAACGCTAAAGTATTTAAAACAATAGTCGGGGAGTCGAACAACAAAACAAACATTATGTTAAAACAAACATGAACTAATTTTGGTTAGGGTAGTATTTGTTAACTAGAGCGTATTTATTTAGCAAAAGTTGTGTTAACCCAACCGGTTCGAACACCAAAATCACTAGATATATTTCTCTTAATAAATACTCGCAATTTTGAAAAAGATATTTTTTTGACGATTGACGACCGCTTAGCCTAGTGGGCAGCGACCCTGCCTGCGAAGCTGGAGGTCCCGGGTTCGAATCCCAGGTCGGGTCAGTATTTATATGATGAATATTAATACTGGCACCGGGTCTTGGTTGTTATATGTATGTGGTGTCTTCGCTTGGTACCCAAAATACAAGCTAATGCTTACTTTGGGACCTAGACGTTGTTGTGATTGTGTGTGTTATTATTATTATTATACCATAAAATTTTATTTCATTCAAAAAAAATTTCAAAATTCAAAAAGTTTTTATTCAATATAAGATGTTTGCACACACTTATTGAAAGTCGTAAAAATTGATTAGGTACCGGTTCAAAAACTAGGAGGAGAAGAACCGGCAAGAAACTCCTCTCTGTTTATTTTATTTAAATATATGTTTTTCTTAATTGTTTTTTCTTTTTTAATTTAAAGTCTTACAACTATTACAATGATGTCCATGCGCACTTATCATTTAAATACTCGGTAATATAATAATAAGCTTTTTTCATGAGTTGGACTTTAACTCGCTTTATAAATTGATTAGAATTCAAGTCTAACATTTCTTTTGGAATTTTATTATAAAAACGGATACAATTTCCCATGAAAGAATTATTAACCTTTGAGAGCCTGAACCTGGGAATTGATAACATATGCTTATGTCTTGTATTTAAGTTGTGGCCATCACCCACCCTAGAGAAAGCATTTATGTTTTTATGTATTCCTTTAGCACAGGCATCAATACATAATTATCACTGACATTGTGCCTTGAAAAGCACGTTAATCCGTCAGTCCCGGTTGCCATCAATAGATGACAGTCGTTAAAATCCTCCAACCCGCACTGGAGCACCGTGGTGGATCAAGCTCCGAGCCCCCTCATTCCGAGGGGAGGCCTAAGTCCCTGTAGTGGTGCATTAATAGGCTGATGGTATGGTATGATATAAGTACTGGTATTGTTATTCAATAAAAGTAAACCGTGCACTTTAAATTTAGCTACGTTTTCCTATCTATTGTTTCACGAAAATGAAATACATTAATTTTGATATATTAAAGTCGAGTTTTATTAGAATGGAACCCCCAAAGTCTGTGGCAAGCGCTCGTTAATCACTGTGCATGTGTCGCATGAAAACAAATTCATTGGACTTTGTTATAAGCGACCGTAATCCGAGAATATTCCTTTTAAATTAACTTCGCAGATGTTTCTCAAAAGTTCTATTTAGGCGAGCTCCACAAAAAATACTTCGTAATCAGTTTTTTTAACAAACTGAATTGGATATTAAGGGGAGAAAAAATATTTCAGTTCTTTAACTATTATAAGTCTTGGTATCGTTTAGAACTAAATTAAGGTATTCAATTCATCATATTAAATTCTTTTTTAAACACATGGCCACAAATATAACAAAAACTCCAGACTCCCTGTCACTGAATAAGCAATGAAGCAATGAACTTCGTTGCATACTGGCTGTCGATAAACTATGATATTAGTGCGTTCAAGTTGACGCATGCGTACATGCAGCTTACCGTTTTTGCATCATAATGTACTATTAAAAACTAAGTGGAATAGAACTCATTATTCCCATTTTTTATAGCTTAAATATTATTTTAAATTTTAATACGCTTTAGATATAAGTTGTCATTATATACATAATTCTTAAACATATTAATTGTTTTATTTTGATTTATTAAAGAATTTATAATAATCTTCCACGCTGCTTAACTATGTTTATTTATTTATTCATTTATTCAGGAAACAAACAGTGTTAAATAGAACATGAAATAAAACATATATATATACATAGAACCTACACAAAACAGTTTCCGCAATTAAATTATACATAAATACAATAGATACCGCAAACAATAAAATTAGCAATAAAATGAAGTAAAAATTACTTACTAATAGTAATAAATACTAATAAGGTCTAAACACTTAGGTACATTTAAAAAAAAACAATAATCAGACTTATACAATATGTTTATTTAAAATATTTACTATATGACGACACCATTGGCGTTTGGTGTACAACGTTGTACCTAGAAATACTGATGTACCAACTACATCCGATTCATTATCCTCAATCGCTACACTTGTTTTGGTTTTGTTATATTAGGTGTAATGAATTAATTACATTTAGTCTTTTTCTCATTTAGCGACAATTTATTAACACTGAACCAGTTTACTACTTTTGACATAACACTGTTTACATCGCCAGAAACCACGTGTTGCCGTTAAATTTTAAACAAAAGGAAAGTCTCATCTGCAAACAACACTATATTATAGACGTCCTTTACAAGCTGAGTTAAATCGTTTATTTAGGTGAGGAACAGGAAAGGGCCCAATGTCGAACCCTGCGGTGCGCCCTATACGTAAGTAAGATTTTAAAAGATTCAACACGAATACTTTGACTCCATAGTGATGTAATTTGCTGATCACAATGCACTGGAGAAATTACGAAAGATACCCAAGGCAGCACGTAATTCCTCTCAGACATCAAAAATACTTTCAATTAACTCAACACCAGCATCGGTTGTCGAGCGACTCAGAGTAAAGCCAGAGTTCATTTTTATAAAAATGATCGAATAATTGAAATGTGACAAATTTCTCATAACTTTTACTGAATTTGGGTAGCACCGATATTGATCTAAAGTTAGTGGCTTTAGTGGGTATAATGTACATCCATAATAATAATAATAGTAATAATAACACACACAATCACAACAACGTCTAGGTCCCAAACTAAGCATTTTGCTTGTATTTTGGGTACCAAGCGAAGACACCACATACATATAACAACCAAGACCCGGCGCCAGTATTAATATTCAGCATATAAATACTGACCCGACCTGGGATTCGAACCCTGGACCTCCAGCTTCGCAGGCAGGGTCGCTGCCCACTAGGCTAAGCGGTCGCCATGGATAGGATTTGGCGATTTTTAACTGCATTATTATGCAATGCTACATTTGCTGCTGCACATGCACGCACACATGCAGATTTTCTACAAAATGTAAATCCATTATTGGCCTTAAGTTTTGTATTATAATAATAATAAAAATTATGTTAGTTTTAAGGGCTGTGGGTTTTATATTAAATTAAATTTAAAAAAAAATGCTATTAAAATCATCTGAGTAGTTGATAATTCAATACTTCAATAACAATAATTCTAACAATAATTCAATAGCTAATTAATCTGGCCAAGCTATTCTCAGTGAAAATAGAGATTGTTCACAACTGGTCGTTTCCACAATGCCCTATTTCGAACTCTGCCTACGACTCAAGTGACTCGACATTTTGCGCAGCGCCTAAGTGACGTCACACACCTATTATATTTATCTATGTCCTGTAGCCCTTTTGTGTTCCTTTAGTAATTAATCTACGTGTCAAGTATTTATAAATGAGTTTTTGATACGTTCTAATAAACACGCATCCATACTTAGGCTATACTAGCGGCCACCTACGGCTTCGCTCGCCTGGATTACCCTTGTATGGATTAATTGTTGACAAATTACCATATCATACCATATCATTAATGTCCCACGGCAGGGGCTTAGGTTTCCTCTCGGAATGAGGGTGTTTAGAGCTTAATCCACCACGCTGCTCCAGTGTGGGTTGGTGGATTTTAAAGACTGCCATCTATTGATGGCAACCGGTACCGACGGCTTAATGTGCTCTCTGAGGCACAGAGTCAGTGATAGTTATGTACATACGGACGCCTGCGCTCAAATCGGACATTTTTTATTTTGATGAATTTCGAGTAGCAATTAAAATCGTTACAAAAGACATAAACTGCGCATGTAGGCTTCTACGGTAAAATGGCGGGACTGTGTCTGCCTACTGCAACTAGCGTTTCAAAGGCATCAGAAATCTACCATGCTAGAATGAAGATTTCTGATACACTAACGTACATAAGTTACAGAAAACTCATTGGTACATGCGGTGGCTATGTGTCGTGATAGCCCGAGCGCAGCGAACCTATTTCAAATTTATATGGCCGCGAGGCCGTGGTTCGAATCCGGGCGTGTACCAATCAGTTTTTCTGACTTAAGTACACTATCTTTGACTCCGTGCCTCGGAGAACACGTTAAACCGTTGGTCCCGGCTGCTGTCAATAGATGGCGGTCGATACAATCCGCCAACCCGCATTGGAGCAGCGTGATGGATCCAAGCTCCAAACCCCCTCACCTTGGGGGGAGGCCTAAGCCCCTGTAGTGGGGTATAATGGGTTGATGGAATGGAACATTTCCTGGGATTCGAACCACGGTCTTCTAAACAAGAAGCGGGCTCGTTACCACACGACAATCACAACATTATTTAGAATTTAATATATTTGACTTCCCTCAATTTTAAAGTTAAACTTTTAAACTTTTCCAAACTTTTCTAAAAACTTTTCCAGTACGAACTTTCAAGTGGCGTATATTTCGTCGGTGGCGTATATTTTTTGAGCACATATTTGTGATCACGACGCGGTATCGGTTAGGGTAGAGGGGAAGGGAAAGGGCCCGTGCGAAATCGGGGCGAGACGCAATGTTTGAAACGGTAATGCAAGTGGGAATAAGAGCGGGAAAGAATCAGTACATATTATAAGAGAGAGAGAGGCGGAAGCATTAGTTAGATGCGAGTAAAAGTGTGAGAGGGAATGAGAACAGGGGTGAGAACGGATAACGACTACAAGGGTCTAACGTCTTTAGGTAGTTATGTGTCAAAATGTTCTAGTAACTCGTGTATTAGAGCGTCGCGATCCTTTTGCTGCCCTGGTACAATAGGTTAGTTGACATTTTTTTTTTAATTATTTTATATGAAATAGTTATCTAAATATATCAATCATAACGGGGGAAGAATTAAAAAAAATCATTATTAACAAAGTTATGAATGTTTAAAATGTCCTGTTAGACAGAGAAGGCAATACCGCATGGAGTACTTACCTGTGACGTCAGATCATTTAAAATAATGTTAAATATCGTTTGCAAGAAAGAGACAGATAAAATTTTGACAGCTTATAATTTCCAAATTCTCCAACCGGATATACATATTTATATTTTTTTTATAAATCATCCTATCGTATAAAGTATATTTTTATATTTTCTTGATAAATATAATATATAAAATATTAGTCAAATACCGTATTGTAAGACCACGCGGGCGAAGCCGCGGACAGAATGCTAGTTCGCAATTATTATGAGAGTTTTTTGTTCGACAGCATTCAAATCCTACCCCGCCTGAAGTATCCAACCAATTTAAAAGTACATATGAAACAATATGGACGCAAATCAATTATGGAAATTTTTTCAAAAACAAAAACTAGACTTGTAGGGAGTCTCGGAGAGTCGAAACTCGTCCAACTACCAAAGAGTGATATTATAAAAGTCACCGACTTGCATTAGTTTTGTAGTGTCTAACAAGTCCCGATTCGGGCACAAAATCCTGTAACAACTTTGTAACATGCTTTATTACAATAAATGACTATTTCTTAAAATACGTCTACAAACATTCTAACGATAATTAAAGCGGTTATGTAATTTGTATACAAGATTTAGAGCATTCCAAGGTCCGATTTCCTTGACTATTTCGGTAGTTGGGCGGTCATAATAAACGGCCTAAAATAACGAACTCGCCATGCGCGCCGCACTCTGAAAAGGTCCGTGTTATAAGGTCAAGATTTCAATTTGCAAGTAAAAGCTGCCTTTGGAAAAGTACTGCAAAGGAAACATGAAAGGGAACGGTTTTCAAAGGCATCCGACTAGCACACAAACTTTTTAAAACACACGTAGTGTACAAAGCTTGTACAAATGCTGTACTACACTGATAAATCTGTTCCTTTAACAGAGAATCAAACCACTTGATTGAGAAAACTTTGTACCATTTCAGTATATGGGTACGGAGGATTATACGATTTGAAAAAGGTAAATAAATAAATAAATCTTTACTGACATAAGCGTGGTACAATCAATTATGTTGAAGTCCCTTACGCCTGAGGTAGGTATATATTTGTGTTTCAGGAGTCAGTGTCTTCTCCCAACAGTACCTACTAACCTAAGATCATTATAATACTTACAATCTAATTCTATACATGCATGTGGGTTTGTGTGTATCCATGTATGTATGTTTAAGTGTTGTGTGTGTGTGTGTGTGCGCGTGCGTAGACAAGTGCTGTTTCTATTGAAGCTGTTATAAATCGAAATACAATAAATTGTAAACTTAAAAAATGTGAAGTTTACATGGAAAAGGAGTGTTAAAAGCTGAAATCAATATATACCTAACTAGCGACCCGCCCCGGCTTCGCACGGGTAGCAGAGCATATAAGCCGCAATGTTTTTTTCTGTTGTAGTGTCATTGTTGCGTCGAACATGTGGATTGGATTTAATTACCTTTAAATGTGACGTTAGTTCATCCTACTTGGAGTATTTTTAAAGTATTTTATTTCCAATTCTATAAATATTTGAAAAAGTAAAGAATAAATATATACAACCTAACCTAACCTAACTACGCGTGTCGCATCGTCCCGTATGGCCGCCCGGCTGGTCGCGCGATATTTATATTTCGCGATAGCTCCTAAGATATTAATTTAAATTGAATAGTGTAAAGGGCAATCATAATGTGCATCAAATGCTGAAGATAAATAACGTGTTTGATTTGATAAAAATCAATACTGTATCCGTATAAATTGCTTTCCAATTACCTCATCATATGACACCATTTTTTTAAACATTAAAATAGGTATAGTAAGCTATCCATGAAAGATAGACATATGCCATCGCGGACTTTTCTTTAGTCCTATATAAGATACACAATTCCTCCATACATTATTTTGTTATATCTCAAAAGGGTTAGGCAGCGTTTTCGATGAAAGGTCCCAGCCGGCTTGATTTTTTTCCGACTTCTTCAACAATAATCGTCATATTTCAACAAATTTGCACAAAACATTAATAAATTTCACACTTAAACCTTTCTCTTGAATTCCTCCGTCCATTGGTGCCAATGATATGCAAACAAGTCTGGTAGTTTTTGAGTTTATCGCGTTTAGACAGACAAACAGACAGATAGACGCGGCGGGGGACTTTATTTTATAATATGTAGTGATATGTGTTATAACCATAGACATATATATACTAGCGTAGGAGACCAACTGACATCTAAACATCGCATGACCGAAACGGAAATGAGTATGTGTGCAAAATTCACATGTGGTTGAGCCAGTTTTAGTGATGTGCATGGGTGTTTTTTATATTATCGATAGCACGTAGTACTTTCATGATAATGTGTCGTTGAAATTACCGCGATATCATAAGTCGAAATCGGCAATCCTATTTATTATTTTGAATCTGCTATACTACATACTTTTTTTTTTGAGTTACTTTTCCTAACTTTTAGTTTTTTAAAATGACAAATCATCAATCAGTCAATTCAAATGCCATTTCCTTTACTCCAATAAATATTTTTTTTTGTTAACAGTTGATAATAAAAAATTTGCAGAAGTAAAGAAAGCGTTAACATCATTATGGAAATGTTAATATTTAGTTGAATACAAGCCAAGTAATAAATAAAACAATATAAATAAACGATTTTTATTTTTAATTACAATACGTCACGTTGCAACGCATAACAACAAAATTTTAACTTTTTGTAAACAAAAAAATGAGAATGTACAAAACAAAAACATTTACAATAGAGAAGTTCATGATGTTCAAAATATACAATTTAACTCGATAGAATTGAAAGATAAACCAAAACTAATAAAACAGTGAAAGTTTTTTTTAAATTCGTCAATAAATGACTGAGAAATAAATTATTGATATTTATTAATTTGACGACCGCTTAGCCTAGTGGGTAGCGACCCTGCCTACGAAGCTGGAGGTCCCGGGTTCGAATCCCAGGTCGGGTCAGTATTTATATGATGAATATCGATACTGGTACCGGGTCTTGGTTGTTATATGTATGTGATGTCTTCGCTTGGTACGCAAAACACAAGCTAATGCTTAGTTTGGGGCCACGACGTTGTAATGTGCACGTTATTATTATTATTATGTATTTTCGTGCGGTTTGACTGGTGGATTCTTACTGCCCATGACGTCACATTGTCTACTCGATTGAGTGTCGCGTCGTCTCACTACACCACAAATTATGCCTTGGATGCCTTGGACTAGTCTATAATACCTTTTGTTTCTTTGTGTAATAGGTAATTAAGTTTTATTTGAATATAAAGGAACAAGTTTTTGTAAAAGACAAAGTGATAATTTGATATTTTCACTGTGATGGACTTTTCTTCAAATCCATTTTATATTAGTGCTGAAATAAAGGTTTAGGCTCTAAAGTTGAAGGTCCTGGTGATATATCCCGGTAAACGTACGCTGACACCGATCGCTTGGTCTTCAGATTGACCTGTACAGAAATTACAGTTGGCATAAATGCTCTGACTTTAGATATTAAGTATTATTAGTATATTACTTAATATACTTAGTAAGCACATATGAAAAAAAAGAAACCCCTAACAGCACAAATTCAGTAGGTATAGATCCTTTCTTCAAAAGTCGTCGGTGATTTAGTTAGACAAAACAGTTATCCGTAAAATGTCTAATGCAAACCAAAGAATGTTTTCGAGGAGTCCCACCTGTTCTATTTAACATTTTTTTCCATTGTTCTATGCTAACCGTGTTTACAGGAAACCTGGATATTATGAAATAGTCATCATTATCAGGAAGCATTTTTTAACACCGCAGTTTCTTGGAGGAAAATGAGGTTAAACTATTGTATACAGTAGTTTTGTCATTCAAAGTTTAATTATTTACGACGTTCATAATCAGAGAACAGATAGAACGTCAGACTTTAAATCATAAATAAATAACGATTAAAATTAAATAGAGCATCAGATTTTAAATCATAAATAAATAACGATTAAAATTAATTGTGTATATATCTAATATTTTCATTTGAAAAAGTCTTGTATTTACATATATACCCTATGTGTAGTATATCTGTATAGATGTCATACTTTCCCTTACAATGTGCTGCCAGGCTAAATAAACCTCACAATATGTTTAAAAACAGTTAACGACATCATTCCAGTGGAACAGGTGCAATTAGGTAATATCAAATTTACAAAATATTTATATTTGAAAATATCGACATATCGATACATTTTGTGCAATCCCTATGCTTCATTGTTTGATTGTAATTTTACACAATATTTTTGTATCGTACACATAATTGTTTAAAATAACAAATTATTTACAAAATAAAGTATTTACCGTATACTACTGATGTATAACCAAGTAAATTTAGGATTGCTTTTTATAAAAATAAGCATTAAGATAACAGTATGTTATTGGCAGTACTTACCGGTGAAATGTCTCTTTATTTGGATTATTAACATATGTTACAGTGCAATTTAAAACTGAACACTACACCATTTTTATCACAAGAATTAATTTTTGTAGAATTCAAAACGATTATAACACAAAATAGAAAACAAAGCTGGACCTTATTTTGACAAGTGAGTAAAGAAGACTAAATGTGTTCAAAGAGGTTTTATGTCAGATTTTCTTGCATTTCTTTCTCGCATGTAGGATTTCCGCAAAGAGCTGGATGTCATTCGCACACTGTGTTCCTCTCTTACGCTAGTATATATACCTTTATGGTTATAACCGTCAATAATACGAGTATGTCGTTTGATGCAATTTGAATTGACTTACTTTAGCTTAATTATTGTTGGTATCATGAAAGTGAACAC
The DNA here is from genome assembly GCA_949709985.1 of Luffia ferchaultella. NCBI lineage: Eukaryota > Metazoa > Arthropoda > Insecta > Lepidoptera > Psychidae > Luffia > Luffia ferchaultella. Next base: position 10,054,234 of record OX453268.1, read on the forward strand.
GAATTTCGACCGCTGAGCGACCGCCAAGTCATTACTAAAATGTCGTTGGAACCCACAGACAAGTCAACCTTTAGACCACGCTTTAATAAACGTCAGTACGAAAACGAAATCGCCAAAAAGTGGCGGGGTGCGGGGATAGGTCGGCTAGTTTTCATTGGCTCGTTCAAAATTGACAATTTAATGGCTTCCGACGTGCTTCCAACTGACGGCTCACTAGCGACTTAGTTATGTAGTGTCACTACATAGCCTTGGCGAATGCTACTCCCTGTTAAAGCGTGGTCTAAAGGTTGACTTGTCTGTGTTGGAACCACACTAAACTTTCTTTGACGTGATCTAAAAGCTACCTTTGCTAAGTCGACTTAGCGAACAAATTTGGGACTAAAAGAGGTTTAGTGTTTATCCTTCAAAATAACTTCATCAGAACCTAACAGGCAAGTCGGTTCCTTTCTCGGACTGTGGTCATTTCGGTCTTATATACACTACGACACGTTAACGTTTGTTAATAATATAATAATAATAATAATACATGGGATTTCCCACACAGCGCCATCTAGTCCCAAAGTAAGCAAGTATTATGCTTGTGTTATGGGTTACTAGACAACTGACACACATACTTAAATATTCTTTGTAATATATACATTTATAAATATTTTTGCGAAGACACCACATACATATAACAACCAAGACCCGGTACCAGTATCAGTATTAATCATATAAATACTGACCCGACCTGGGATTCGAACCCGGGACCTCCAGCTTCGTAGGCAGGGTCGCGACCCATTAGGCTAAGCGGTCGTCATAGGTCGTCGTGGTTAATCTTAGAAAAAACTTTTATTCATTCCTGACTGACCGATTGGCTGAGTTGTTAGAGAGTATAACTGCAGAACCGAAGGTCGCGGGTTCGATTCCCGCCCGGGACAAATATTTGTTTGCATGAACAATATGAACATGTCTATTTGTTCCGTGTCTGGGTGTAAAGTATCTATATAATATGCACATATATATATTTATAGTAAAATATCTATGTGTATTACAAACGCACGTATTACATAATATTACAGTTTCAAACACTTTGGCACTAGAATTTAGCGGTTGTAGACTTTATACAATCATTAAACAGTATTCACTGGTAACCTAGCTAGGCGACCCTGTATCGAGTCAACCTTTATCCCTACTTCATCAGCCCATTTTTTTACCCCACTGCAGGGGCTTAGGCTTCCCCTAGGGTGAGGAGAGGGGCCTTGGAGCTTAAATCCACCACGCTGCTCCACTGCGGGTTGGGGATTGTAACGACCGCCATTACTGACAGCGCCCGGGACGGACTGCTTAACGTGCTCTCCGAGGCACGGAGTCAGTGATAGTTATGCACTTAAGTCAGAAAAAACTCATTGGTATACGCCCGGATTCGAACCATGGCCCTATGGGGCCTTAAAAATTCGAGACAGGTTCGTTGTGCTATCACCACACCTTTATCCCCAACTTACCGGTAATTAAAAAAACTTAAAATTTAAGTATGTATATATATTGGGAATTTAATTACAACTTTATAAAACTAAAAGTTGTTTGGTTTGATTTTGGATGCAGATGTGCATGCATTTTTGTAAAACCAGCTAATAACTGGGGTAGGTAATTGCTGGTAAGTTTGGGATAAAGGTTGACTTCATACAGGGTTGCCTAGCTAGGTTACCAGTGAATACCTACTGTTTAATGATTGTATACAGTCTACAACCGCTAAATTTTAGTACCAAACTGTTTGAAACTGTAATATTATGTAATGTGTGCGTTTGTAGTGATAAAGATTTTTTATTTATTTATATATGTCAGTTATCTAGTACCCATAATACAAGCATAATATCTTTTCATTTTGGGGCTAGGTGGCGCTGTGTGGGATGTCGCAGGTGTATTTTTTATAGTTTCTTACCTAATAATTAAATAAAAAACCGATTATTTTCACCATCACTTTTTTGTGATTACTACAGTGTTAATTTTTGTAACTTCTAATGGGCATATGAGGGCACTCAGGTTGGTAAATTATTACCTATACAGTTGTCACATTTGTGCTCCAATGACTTCTAGGCTTTTTTTTTCTTATTTACTACACATTTCCATAGGCGCGAAGCCCGTGTCTTTAGAAGAGCTTTGACTTTACATAAATTTTTATATCTATTTATTAATTATACCGCATCTGCTCTACGTTTTGCTTACTGCTATCCTAAAATGAGTTTGCCACTCTAATACTACTAACTTTTTTTATTTTTATTTTTTATTATTTTTATTATTTATTTTTTATTTTATATTAAATTATTTATTTATTTTTTTATTAAATGTCTAATACATTTGAGTCGTCTGGTTTGCCTGCGAGGCACCAGTTCACCAGTTTGACGTGGGAATCAGCCATCGCCTCACTCAACCATTTTGAAGGGATAATACTGCGACCCGATGCCCACGCCACCGCGCATACTTCTAGGTTTCAAAAGCTCGAGTTTGTGTCTAGCAGTTGGCGTTTGAATATCTGTCTTTTTAAAGTTAATATGCATTTATTTATGAGTCGTGATAGCCCAGAGGTGTCCTGATAGCCCAGAGCGCAACGAACCTGTCTCAAATTTATAAGGCCATAGGGCCATGGTTCGAATCCGGGCGTGTACCAATGTGTTTTTCTGACTTAAGTACATTAACTATTACTGACTCCGTGCCTCGGAGAGCACGTTAAGCAGTCGGTCCCGGACGCTGTCAATAGATGGCGCTCGTTACAATCCCCAACCCGCAGTGGCGTAGCGTAGTGGATTTAAGCTGCAAATCCCCCTCCTCACCCTTGGGGAAACCTAAGCCCCTACAGTGGGGTAAAACGGACTGATGATGCATTTTTTTTTTAATTTTTTTTCAGAAGGCGAATCCAGTTCAAGAATACAATGCCATACCTACCGCTGTTGTAATAAAATACGCGGCTAAGACAATGTAAAATAAAATCGCGTCGGCTGCCGTAAAGTTTTAATACCTACTCCCGATCCGTTATGACACTAATGAAACGCCCTTACTTTGTATAACATAACCTACTACGTGTATTTGTATCGGCTCCATTTATTCGTATTACGAACGCAAAACAGACAATATTAACGTCATCATCATCATCAGCCCGTGTCTCTCCACTGCAGGATACAGGCCTCTCCCAAGGCTCGCCACCACACACGGTCCTCCGCCTTTCGCATCCAACTACCCCCGGTATGGTGCTTCAGGTCATCTGTCCACCTGGCAATATCAACGTAGTTTCCAAATATTTTGTAAGTCCAAATCACTACTGTTAAAGTGCCTAAACCGAAAACGAACGTCACGTTCATTAGTCATGTTTTCTCCAAATATAGCGTAAGTAAATATTACGAGCTGTGTCTGCTGCGTTGCCACCATTCGATTCGTATTATCTAGTCCCAAAGTAAGCGAGTATTATGCTTGTATTATGGGGTACTAGACAACTAATATACATATTTAAATATTCTTTATAATGTATACATATATAGATTCTTTTACACTCGACACCGAACAAATGGACATGTTCATGTACCTATACAAATTTTTGTACTAGGCGGGAATCGAACCCTTAGCTTCGCAGTTAGGGTCTCTAACCATTCAGCCAATCGGTTAGTCATATATTACTACATCACTACTTATAATATAAAGTCCCCCGTCGCGTCTGTCTGTCTGTTTGTCTGTCTGAACGCGATAAACTCAAAAACTACGAAACAGATTGGCATATTGTTGACACCAGTGGACAGAGTAATCCAAGAGAAAGGTTTACGTGTGTAATTTATTAATGTTTTGTGCAAATTTGTTGAAATATGACGATTATTGTTGAAGAAGTCGGAAAAAAATCAAGCCGGCCGGGATCTTTCATCGAAAACGCTGCCTAACCCTTTTGAGATATAACAAAATAATGTATGGAATAATTGTGTATCTTATATAGGTCTAAAGAAAAGTCCGCGATGGCATATGTCTATCTTTCATGGATAGCTTACTATACCTATTTTAATGTTTAAAAAAATGGTGTCATATGATGAGGTAATTGGAAAGCAATTTATACGGATACAGTATTGATCTTTATCAAATCAAACACGTTATTTATCTTCAGCATTTGATGCACATTATGATTGCCCTTTACACTATTCAATTTAAATTAATATCTTAGGAGCTCTCCCGAAATATAAAAATACCGCGCGACCAGCCGAGCGGCCATACGGGACGACGCGACACGCGTAGTTAGGTTAGGTTATATATATTTATTCTTTACTTTTTCAAATATTTATAGAATTGGAAATAAAATACTTTAAAAATACTCCAAATAGGATGAACTTACGTCACATTTAAAGGTAATTAAATCCAATCCACATGTTCGACGCAACAATGACACTACAACAGGAAAAAACATTACGGCTTATATGCTCTGCTACCCGTGCGAAGCCGGGGCGGTTCGCTAGTATTATATAAATAAATTCCCCCACCGCATCTGTCTGTCTGTCTGAACGCGATAAACTCAAAAACTCCCGAACGGATTCGCCTTTGGTGTAATTAAAGAGAAAGGTTTATGTGTATAATTTAATATTTTTTTATGCAAATTAGTTGAAATATGACGATTATTGTTGGAGACGTCAAAAAAAAATCAAGCCGACTGGGAGCTTTCATCGAAAACGCTGCCCTTTGAGATAAAACAAAACAATTTATGGAGGAATTGTTTTTCTTTTATAGGACTATAAAAACCAGATATATCCGTGCTTATTACTGTACAGTGCGTCCGCAAACGGTTTGCGCTCTTTATAAGTCGCAGGCGCCTCTCGCCGAAAGGCGGCGGCGCCCTCAAAGAATCGGCCTGCATTGTACTTACGCAGTGTATGTTGAAGCCTAAGAGAGGCCTAAGCCCCTGCTGTGCTGTAAAATGGGCTGACGAAGACGAAGAAGATGAAGTGTATATTGGTGACTCGCGCTTTCATAATAAACACGCAAAGTGATTCGAAAGATTGTATGGGGTTTTATTACAATTTTATTATATTTGTTATTATAGCGGCCTTAGAAGTACATACTTCATGAAAATTTCAAGTGTAAGCAATGATCTCTCAACCACGAATCGTCAAAAACGTCAGATAAAACGCATTACTTGTATGACGACCCCCTTCTATTATTAGCTTTTTTTTGTATTATTTTTTGTTATCACCATAATCATCATCAGCCCATTTTTACCCCACTGCAGGGGCTTAGGCCTCCCCCAGGGTGTGGAGGGGGGCTTGGAGCTTAAGTCCACCACGCTGCTCCACTGCGGGTTGGGAACTGTAACAACCGCCATCTATTGACAGCGTCCGGGACCAACTGCTTAACGTGCCCTCCGAAGCACGGTGTCAGTGATATTGTGTACTTAAGTCAGAAAAACTCATTGGTACACGCTCGGATTCGAACCCTATGGCCTTATAAATTTGAGACAGGTTCGTTGCGCTCTGGGCTATCACGACATTTTTTGTTATAACGGTCATTAATGTACGTGTAATGTTATACCCTTAACCTGTATATACGATATTGCTTATCAGACTCACACACCTTACCCCACAGTCCGGTTATTACTTCATATATATATATAAACCACCGCCGCTCCCGCGCAGTTCAGTTCAGCCTAACCCATCTTCGAGATTCCAAGCAAATAAAGCTCCGAATGAAAGTGCTAAAGTGATACAAATATTCATAAAACTTGTAAAATCGAAGTTAATTTCCATTCCAAATAAAGTGTTTATTTTTAGCAAATAAAAATTGTTTTTTAAAAAGGGAAACCTGAAAACCGTTCTAACAGTATAGTTCCAATCAACCTTTATGGCGGATGTGAACATAGGCACAAGTCGAGTCGCAGTAACCAGTTTTAGGTGTAGCGGGACGCAGTGGAGCGAGGGGCATATGACTGAACCTGCGCAAGCATGCCTATAGCGTTGTATTCCGATCCGCCATAAAGTTTGATTGGAACTATACACAAAGTGAAAATTTCAAGTAGCGACAGACAGACGGACAGACGGAGGCTTAGTAGGCCTTTCCCGTTGGTACCCTTTGGGCATGGAATTCTAGAAAACACTCCTTGAGCTTTAAGTCTAGGTATATATTGTTCATTGTGAACCTGATTGGATCGGTTGACTGACCGATTGGCGGAGTGGTTAAAGACCCTAATTGCGGAGCCGCGAGTCGCGGGTTCAATTCCCGTCCAGGGAAATATTTGTGTGTATGAACAGTCCATTTGTTCCGTGTGTCTGGGTGTAAAAAGTATGTATATATGTATACATATATTATATTATAAAAAAAAGAATATTTATGTAAGACGACCGCTTAGCCTAGTGGGCAGCGACCCTGCCTGCGAAGCTGGAGGTCCCGGGTTCGAATCCCAGGTTGGGTCAGTATTTATATGATGAATATTAATACTGGCACCGGGTCTTGGTTGTTATATGTATGTGGTGTCTTCGCTTGGTACCCAAAATACAAGCAAATGCTTAGTTTGGGACCTAGACGTTGTTGTGATTGTGTGTGTTATTATTATTATTATTATTATTATTATGTATAATAGTAGTCAAGTACCCATAATGCAAGCATAATACTTGCTTACTTTGGGAGTAAATGGCGCTTTGTGGGCTGTTCCAGATATTATTATTATGTTATTAAACGTAACGCCATTTCTGAAATCAAAATTATCGTGAATAATTTTTATCATCAATCCTTTTATCGGCGGAAGTCGGTTGAGCGGTACTCTGACGTCATATCCGACATCTGTGACGTCACTGATCCGTTGATAGTGTTTAAATAATGAACACGATCCGTTATCGGAAGATTATGTTACAATATTAGGTACCTACTTAAAGCTTGTACTTATCGAAATTTTTAACACATAGTTTTTATATTTTTTTTTTGTTTTCCCAAAAATTGATTCAAAAAGTAATATCCCTGTGACGTCAAATGGACAGGCGTCTACTAATTGCATTATCTTAGACTAAATAAAGTCATAATATTTTAATTAATTAATGAGGATTACAATTTGGTTTCATAAGCTATGTCGTGATAGCCCAGAGCACAACGAACCTGTCTTACATTTATAAGGCCCCACAGGGCCATGGTTCGAATCCGGGCGTGTACCAATGAGTTTTTCTGACTTAAGTACACAATATCACTGACACCGTGCTTCGGAGGGCACGTTAAGCAGTCGGTCCCGGACGCTGTCAATAGATGGCGGTCGCTACAGTTCCCAACCCGCAGTGGAGCAGCGTGGTGGACTTAAGCTCCAAGCGCCCCTCCTCACCCTGGGGGAGGCCTAAGCCCCTGCAGTGGGGCAAAAGTGGGCTGATGATGATGATGACAATTTGGTTTGACCTTCGATTTAGTGACCTTACCTCAATATTTTTTGATTAGTTTTAGCTTTGGTTTTTAACTGTGGAAAGCGGCGGTACGCAATAATTTCAACCGCCCAGAACTTAAGATGAATTTTGGCAAATTCGTTAGTAGAAAAAAATATATTTTGAAAGGTTATTCTAGAACCTTATTCCTTTTAATTTTAATGACTATTATAGTTCCAATCAAGCATTATGGCGGATCCGAACATAGGCACAAGTCACGTCGCAGTAAACAGTTTTAGGTGTAGCGGGACGCAGTGGAGCGAGTGGTATACGACTGTACCTGCGCAAGAACGCTTATAGCGTTGTATTCCGATCCGCCATAAAATTTGAGGCGAACTATACCAGTGTAACTTTTAAAATTTTCGTCCAAGCTCACTGAAGCGCGTGTTTTGAAAAACTGGTTAAAGGCGAGTGTTGCTACATATCGAGAATGAAAGCTCTCTATATTTTGAAATTCTAATTACAATTTATTGTCCCGGTCCCGCTAGAGGTCCCGGGTTCGAATCCCAGGTCGGGTCAGTATTAATATGATGAGTATTGATACTGGTACCGGGTCTTGGTTGTTATATATATAATATATATATATATATATATATATTCTTTATAATATATAAATATATTAATATATATATATATATATATATATATATTAATATATTTATATATTATAAAGAATATTTAAGTATGTATATCAGTTGTCTGGTAACCCATAACACAAGCATAATACTTGCTTACTTTGGGACTAGATGGCGTTGTGTGGGAAGTCCCATGTATTATTATTATTATTATTATTAGACCGAGCCAAATGGCGTATCTGAAAAAAAAATTAAATACTTCATCATCATCATCATCAGCCCGTGTCTCTCCACTGCAGGATATAGGCCTCTCCCAAGGCTCGCCACTACACACGGTCCGCCTTTCGCATCCAACTACCCCCGGTATGGTGCTTCAGGTCATCTGTCCACCTGGCCGGGGGGCGTCCAACGCTTCGTTTTCCGGTACGTGGCCTCCATTCGAGAACTCGTCTACCCCATCGGCTATCAGTTCTACGGCAAATAATAATAATAATAACCAATCACAACAACATCTAGGTCCCAAACTAAGCATTAGCTTGTATTTTGGGTACCAAGCGAAGACACCACACACATATAACAACCAAGACCCGGTGCCAGTATTAATATTCATCATATAAATACTGACCCGACCTGGGATTCGAACCCGGGACCTCCAGCTTCGCAGGCAGGGTCGCTGCCCACTAGGCTAAGCGGTCGTCATGTGACCGGCCCATTGCCACTTCACCTTGCTGATCGCTTCGGCTAAAATACTTATTAGCAGTAAATCCTTAAGACGTAACATGTTATAAATCAGTAAAATACTATAATAAAATGAATAATAATTATTGACCAATCACACTTTTCTGCATTTTACTGACAATGACAATATTTTTAGTTACGTCTATTAGGAATTCCAGGGACTTGTGTAAATATTTTTTCCATACTTTACGAAAGCACTGCATAAACATAAAATATAATAAAATTACTTAAATATAATGTCTCTTCTCTCTACATAAAGCAAATTTTGTAAAGCCTTTATAATGAATGGAACGCGCTCGAATCCCGATCCATTCAAATTGAATTGTTATGCAAATACAATCTAAAACTATTTGTAGACGACACTGTGACCTTTAAGGGAAATTTATAGATTAATTTATAATTGGGCGAGTGTTTAGAGACCCTAACCGCGTAGAAAAGGGTTGCGGGTTCGATTCCCGCCCAGGACTAATATTTATGTGCATTAACATAATAATATATAATAACGTATCACAACATCTAGGCCCCAAACTAAGCATTAACTTGTGTTTTGGGTACCAAGCGAAGACGCCCAATTTATATAACAACCATGACCCCGTACCAGTGTCGAGATTCATCATATAAATACTGACCCGACCTGGGATTCGAACCCGAGACCCGCAGTTTCTACATGTCTATTTGTTCCATGCCTGAATGTGAAATATCTATACTTATATGTATGTATTTAAAAAAATATTTAAGTATGTTTAACAGTTGACTGGTACCCATAAAACAAGCCTTGCTTAGTTTGGGACTAGCTGGCGCTGTGTGAGATGATTCAGGTATTATTATTATTATTAATAATGGTTTAAGTATTAGGTTATTATGTTACCTAAGTAGATATATAATTATTTTAATTGAATTTTCGGAATAAACTAGATCTTGCCTATACGAAGTCGCGTCGCTCGAAGTTTCTACGACAAATACCTACTAACTGAATCATCATCATCATCAGCCCATTTTTACCCCACTGCAGGGGCTTAGGCCTCCCCCAGGCTGAGGAGGGGGGCTTGGAGCTTAAGTCCACCACGCTGCTCCACTGCGGGTTGGGAACGGTAACGACCGCCATCTATATTGACAGCGTCCGGGACCGACTGCTTAACGTGCCCTCCGAAGCACGGTGATGATACTAACTCACAGTACTAACTGAATGAATTTCAACAAATGGTGTTTTTTCATCATATCGGTGAACTTTCTCATTAATCTTTTTTTTTTGTATATTTTTTAGCCTTCATGTATTCTTTACGATATTCTATTCCCACATATATACGATATATATGATATATGCTATATGATATATATGACGACCGATTGGCCGAGTGGTTAGACACCCTAACTGCGGAGCCACGGGTCGCGGGTTCGATTCCCGCCCGGGACAAATATTTGTGTGCATGAACATGTTTATTTCGTTTTGGGTCTGGGTGTATAATATTTATCTATGTATATATTATTAAAAAAAACAAAAGTATTTATGTATGTATATCAGTTGTCTAGTAACCCATAACACAAGCATAGTACTTGCTTACTTTGGGACTAGATGGCGCTGTGTGGGATGTCCCAAATATTATCATTATTATTATTATTATATGCGATAAATTATTCTCACATTATCGACATTATTGTATCATTCAAGACAGAGGAGAAAATTAAGATTGAATTTTAGTTGCGAACAGCATTATGATACGCCGTCCACCGATATTTTTTTCTCTGCACCGATACGACAAGGCTGACCAACTGAAGGCTAAAGCAACCAATTCTAGAATTGGAATCATTTAAATAAGTTGATAGGTTCGAAAGTTATAGCGGTTGGCTACGCTAGCGTAGGTATCCACTGTAGGTAGGTATAATAGGTATCTCGGGAAAGGCAAGAGCTACAAAATCGGGACTGGTGCAGACCCGATTTTGTAGCTCAATCAATAGACAATGGCTATAGTTAAGTTGTGGATGTGTCCTTATGAAATGGCTACGCCAACGAATGTACATTATAACAAATTAGCAACAAATTATCGGTATTGGTAGGTTGTGGCCTTACGAAGTGGCTATGTCAGTCGCCAGCAGCTCAGCAGCGTAATGTAAATTGTAATGATTGTAAGGGATTTCTCGGGATTCAAAATAATTTTCGCAGCACTTAAAGCGACATCTAACAATTCAACTGTATTTTACTACTGACAAGTTACCATACTTTGAATTAAACTCAGCAGATGGCGCTTTCTTAAAATTTGTCTGTGATACATTTTTATTTGATAAACTATAATAATATGTTCCACATTTAATATTGTAAATGATAATTATTATTATTAATAAAAATAAATTTATAATTACATAATAGATTATAATAGGCGTTTTGGCTTGACTTTATACGAACTAATTCAAATAAAGTTGCTTGCCGAAAGCGCTATCTATTATCTAATGGAAAAATGTTATCCTATTTTATTATAGAGAGATAATAGGGTAGGGTGATGGATGGTGACCAGATGCAGTAGATTTTTACTCTTTTGGTAGATCTACGACATTTGAATAATTTTATCGGTAGGAAAAATAATAATTGGTACACTTGCATTTCCTTGAAGATAGACTGACTATGTGTAGTGATGCTATGTTGAAAACGACTGAGGAAACGAACACAAATTTGAATACATAAACTACACGCCCATACGCACTGGCAGGCATATGAAATACGAAACAAGTAACCAACTGGCTCCTGGCTGGAACTCAGAAAAGGAAGATACAAATTTAAATATAAGAAGAACGAATAAAACAAGAGAGTTTGAGGAATTGACCCCCTACGGAGATAAGAGTGCTCTTCTCTCTCTGTGCTAATTGTGCTAAACAATTGTTAAGGCCTCCAACAGAGCGACGCGGATGTCGGTCGCGTAGGTACGTCAGCCTTCTCATGATAAAAATATAACCACACAGCTCCCCGTTGACGAATGTAGCACAGTTTACGTACGACTCTAGCCTCTACGTCGCGTCGCTCCGTTGGAGGCCTTACTATTCGATAAAACGTTCTATCTTTATAATTGGAAGTAATCACTAAGTATACATATATAAGGTCGGGGATAAAGTCTTTTCGCATATAGTTTGTATATATTTTTAAGAAAATCTCTTTGGCTGTACTAATTGTATCTGGCTGGTTTTAATACCATTAAAAATGTTACATTGCAAAAAAAAAGAAACAAGTTAGTAAAATATTGTTTGCCGCAGGTTTTCATTTGTTTTTCTTTCTGTCAAAATGAATGGATCTAATGAAGAAATTCGATACATTTTAAAATTTTATTATAAAAAAGCAAAAAATGCAGCAAATGCAACAAAAAAAAATTGACGTTTATGGTCCTAATGCGGTGTCAGTAAGCGTAGCACAAAGTTGGTTTATACGTTTTCAATCCAGAAATTTTGATGTCAAAGATGCACCTCCCCGTGGTCGCCATGTCACGGCTAAAATGGATGCCATTTTAGAAAAAGTGGAGCAAGGTCGGCATATCAGTAGTTACGACATAGCTGAAGATCAACGAATTGACCACAAAACAGTTTTGACCCATTTGAAAAAAGCTGGGTATACAACAGACAAGTCAACCTTATAGACCACGCTTTGACAGCGAGTAGCATTCGCCAAGGCTATGTAGTGACACTACATAACTGCGTCACTAGTGAGCCGTCAGTTGTAAGCAGGTAGGAAGCCATTAAATTGTCAATTTTGAACGAGCCAATGAAAACTAGCCGACCTCTCCCCGCACCCCGCCACTTTTTGGCGATTTCGTTTTCATACTGACGTTTATTAAAGCGTGGTCTATAGGTTGACTGGTCTGTGGTATACAAGTACTCATTAAAATTTGTGATTCTTTATTAAGACGCAATGAAACCGAACAGTTTTTGAATAGATTGATAAGTGGTGATGAAAAATTGATCAAGTACGATAAGAAAGTGCGAAAAAGGTCGTGGTCAAAGGTCGGTCAGGCTTCACAGACTGTGGTAACGCCCGGGCTAACTCGCAATTAGGTGATGCTGTGTGTATGGTGAGATTGGAAGGGTATTGTTCATTATGAGCTTTTACTGCCGGGCAGAATTTACCTATTTACGCTATGGGGTCTATTGGTGATACCTAACATCTAGAAAAATTTTGATTACTAAAATCTCATCTTGTATAATACATAAATAAGTAAGTAGATAAATAAAGCCTCATGATGAGGCTTGTGTAGCTCGCGAAAGAAAGATAAAAAAGATAGGGATGTAACGATACATAATTTTGGCGATACGATACCGATTATAGTATAAAATAATTGGCGATACCGATGCCGATATCAATAACTTTGTAGATAAAACATCAGACGTCAGAAAAAATCAAGTCAACTGGGAGCTTTCATTGAAAAAGCTGCCTAATCCCTTTGAGATACAACAAAACAATGTACGGAGGAATTGTTCCTCTTTTATCGGTCTAAGGAAAAGTCCGCGATGACATATGTCTATCTTTTATGGATAGCTTACTATACCTATTTTTATGTTTAAAAAATGGTATCATATAATGTGGTAACTGGAAAGCAATTTATATGTATACAGTATTAGTCCTTATCAAATAAAATACGTTATTTACCTTCAGCATTTAATTATGATTATTGGCCTTTACACCATACAATTTTATTTAATATCTTAGGAGTTATCGCGAATTAAATACTATCGCGCGACAAGCGGCCGAGCCGCGACGCGACACGCGTTATTTGATCGAACGATTGCCCATCTAGTGATCTAATAGAAAAGAAAGATATACCTAGATGAAAGATATGAATCGCTGTTATGAAAAGGTATATAAAATATATTGCACGTCTAGCCTCATTTATCGAAGCATTAAAAATTGGTTAACTGATATAAATTTAAAATTACAATTCGTCTGTTATTATATTTTTTTTTTCCCTTGCGACGGGAAGGCGGATAAAACTGCTGAGCTTCCGCGCGCCCGGGCGCGCGGGGTATGTGGGAGTTGCCCCCACTAAACAACCGCCTGAAGCAGAATAGGGACGCGTGTCGTTAGCCCGAAAGCTCCTACGACTTCATCGAAGCGGCCAGACGGCACACTAGGGTGTCGCCGGCGCGAAGTTGTCGGGTGACCCCTAAGGGTTACTCGAGGCGAAATAATGCCGGAGGCGCGGGCCCCCGGTTGGGGTTCTCGTTATTATTATAACGTGGAGTGACTCTAATTGGGACGGACCTAACACCTGGAGAGGTGATGAAGGAGTAATAACGATTCCGGTTCAGAGGGGAAGTAATCCCTGAAGTGACTAATTGTAATTACTATAATAACAAGTTGCAATTCACAATTAAGTGATTGTAAACGAATAAATAGGAGTTATGGAGTTACTGGTGAATGTACACCCAAAACCCGGAGCTCGGAACTCGGAGCGACTCCACGTGCCCCCACACGTGGCTAACTGTCGACTGCGCGGTTCCCGCTGCGCAGGAATCTTAGTACGGTTATGTGAGTTTAACTCACGAAATAGGGAGCGCGAACGGCTTGTAAGGCGTGAGCTGCCATAGAGCACACCAGGGTGCAGAAAACACAGAAAGAACTACAGAGCGCGAATGTGCCTAGGCTGGAGCGCGGAGTGCCGGAGCGACGCCACGAAGGCTAACTGCCGCTGCGCGACAAACGTCTACGACAACGCTAAACACACACACAGCTACTACGTAGCCGTCACTGGGATCTCGGCAACGGGCCGCTACACATGGGCCACGCGGGGCAGAAGGTGAGTTTAACTCACGAAATAGGGAGCGCGATCGGCTTGTAAGGCGTGAGCTGCTATAGAGCACACCAGGGTGCAGAAAACACAGAAAGAACTACAGAGCGCGAATGTGCCTAGGCTGGAGCGCGGAGTGCCGGAACGACGCCACGAAGGCTAACTGCCGCTGCGCGACAAACGTCTCGACAACGCTAAACACACACACAGCTACTACGTAGCCGTCACTGGGATCTCCGATCTCGGCAACGGGCCGCTACACATGGGCCACGCGGGGCAGAAGGGAGTTCGGAGGACCGAACACGTCTGATCGCGGCGGACGCAGGAACCGGAATGAGTGTTATTATAATGTAATTTATAATGTAATTAAAATATTTATTAATAATCGCCTAACAATCGTGTAAACGTGTTGCAATCCCACCGCAACGACATCTGTTGATAAGAAATCGAAAGTTACTACAATACAAACAGAGAATCGTTTATTTTTAACTAGTGACCTGCCCCGGCTTCGCACAGGTAGCAAAGCATATAAACCTTAGTGTTTTTTTTTTGTCGTAGAGACCTATCAGCTTGTTGCGTCGAACGTGTGGATTGGATTTAATTAGATTTAAGTTCATCCTACTTGGAGTATTTTTATTATATTTTATTTCTAATTCTATAAATATTTGGAAAAGTAAAGAATAATATATATAAAAACTACCAAATTTTTTTGCATGCAGCATTGATAATTTCTGGCTAATTTTACATCACGCGAGTCACGTCGAGGCGTGGGGTGCCGGCGCCGGTAACTCAAGTCCGGCCCGGCTCGGCCGCTTGTGGCGCTATAGTTTTTATTTCACGATATCTCCGAATATAGCATTTTAAATTGTATTGTAGTAAAAGCAATTATAACATGCATGAAATGCTGAAGGTAAATAATGTATTTATTTTGATAAGGATTAATACTGTATCCGTATAAATTACTTTCCAATCACCTTATCATTTGACTTCACTTTTTAAACATAAAAATAGGTATAGTAAGCTATCAATAAAAGATAGACATATGCCATCACGTACTTTTCTTTAGTCCTATAAAAGAGGAACAATTCCTCCGTACATTATTTTGTTATATCTCAAAGGGCTTAGGCAGTGTTTTCGATGAAAGCTCCCAGTTAGTTAGATTTTTTTTAACGTCTTCAACAATATTCGTCATATTTCAACTAATTTGCACAAAACATTAATAAATAATACACATAAACCTTCCTCTAGAACCACTGCGTCTATTGGTGTCAACCATATGGCAATCCGTTTGGTAGATTTGAGTTTATCGCGTTCAGACAGACAGACAGACAGACAAACGCGGCGGGTGACTTTATTTTATAAGATGTAGTGATGCAAAAAAAAAATATTTTTTACCCTTCGGAGTAATGGCAAGCATGGAAAACACATACTTATTGTATAAGTAATGTAAAACAACCAATGATGTATCAGTTTTAAAAGTTACGGTACCGAGCGTAAGTGTGTGAGTATAGACAACTATGTGCACATAGTTTCATTCCGTATCACTTATATCATGTCCTTCGAAAAAATGCGTTCCTGATACATGAGATTTATAGCTATAACATCATGTGTGTTGTAAGTTGACATAATAATATAATTTTTAATTTAATTTTGTGTCATTCGTGCATGCAAACGATAATAATTTTTGAAAACGGGAATCGTCCGACGATACAAATTGACATCAACCACGACCGAATGGCCGAGTGGTTAGAGACCCTAACTGGGAGTCAACGGTCGCGGGTTTGACTCCCGCCCGGGACAAATATCTGTGTGCATGAACATGTTTATTTCGTTCCGGGTCTGGGTGTATAATATTTATCTATGTATATAACATTAAAAAAAAAGTAATTATGTATATCAGTTCCTAGTAACACATAACACAAGCATAATACTTGATTACTTTGGGGCTAGATGGCGCTGTGTGGGTTGGCCCATGTATTGCATTATTATAGTGCAGAGAACGTTAATCGAAGTACCTGAGTAGATATCCATACAGAGTCCAAGGCGTTGCCAACGCTGACGTGCCGTCGCATCGTCGTCAAACATTTTTTTATCCATTTTTTTTTGTAAGTAGACGTTTTTGAGATTTATATTTAAAAAACTGCACAAAATACACTTTAGTGTAGTATTTTTGTTTTGCAATTATGTTCACTGTATAAAAATTCTAAGTTATTAAAAAAATCCAAACTATATTTTTAACTTTTTACCGTTTATTCAGAAAATTACTATTAATGTGATAAAAGTTAATAATAACAATGAATTATACGTCTTATACGAAAATGATACGCAACTTGTACGAAAATGATATCCAACAATAGTAGCCGCAGAAAAATAGATAAATATTTTTAAAGGGAGATGGGCGGCGGCCATCTTTGAATCCCCCTATGCCCCTCCAACAACACTTTTTTTACTGTTGCTTGGAGTAGATATGCTTAAAACATAGAATTAGCTTAGAATGACTAAAAGAATGCTTGTAGTGAGTGGCCTTAATATAAATTGAAATGTTACGTCCTGCCCTAATCTGCCCATTACTCCCTCCGGCCTCCACTAAAGTACCTACTAAACTCCACTACTAGAAACGATAATAACGGCTTAAAATTGACGACTTTAATCAGGCAGCGTAAAAAATAGCAGCCTATATAAAACGCTCAAAAAAGGTTATAAAGCTTTATGTATTTTTTAACGCGTAGATGCTAGAATGCTAGATGCATCATTAAATAAATATTAATTAATGGCACAAAAAATTGCGTTTTCTTTTAATATAATAATGCAATCTTTCGAAGCAATCAACACTTTTAGAAATGCTCAAATTAGCTTTTTGTGTGAAGGCCGACGATCGGGCCGACGCACGCAGCTAAAAAGTATTAAGTTTCCATGGACAAAAATGTTAAGTTTTCTTATTGTTTCAGGTATTTTTTTAAAATTAAATAATGATGAGACTAATTAATTGAATTTATTACAGAAATATGATTCACTCTGCTGCTAACACACACACACACATCTACCTACCTAGTACTACCTACCCCATCCACGAACTTAAAAGCTTTTTATATTTATTACTATAAATGTTAGAAATGCATTTTTTTATTAGCACGCTAATAAAAAAAAAGCATTAATAAATAGCTTTTCCTTTAACCGTCAATCTCTATCCATCCTCCACTATATAAAACTAGTTTAACCGAAAAAGTTTAAGTAAACGAAGCCTCAATACCTTGTACTTATAAAATATAAAATACAAGTGAAGCCATCAAAAATTATTTAAAACAAGTTGAAAAATTTATATAAGACAGACATCAAATATGAATAGACGCTGTTTTATTTGTGGTTAAGATTCTAACTGTTGTTAGCGTGTTGCAACTACTCTACAACGACATCTATCGATGAAAAGCCAAAAAACTGCAACTAAAATATTTATTACATGGACACATTGCCTGTTAGTACGGCTATTCAATAATAGGTTGAGCCACCATACAAAACATTATTATTTTTCCAGCCATTCTAATGTTTAAATGAATTTTTCAAGTGTGGAACAGTATTTTTTGAGTTATAAGCACGATTCCTAAAATATGAAATGCCGCTGCAGCAGATTGCCTAACCGTCAATGCCTAAACATTGAAATTGCCAATTTAATTGCCTATATGTTATTTTGTCTATGGATCGAAATGTGTAAAAAAAATTCACAGATCATGCAGTCCCTGCAACCATCGGTTTCATTGAAAATGAACCTACCCAAATCCGAATTTCACAGATTATTTTATTTTATTGCCGCGAAATCGTGGTATTGCCACGTAATAGTGGTTTTGCCACGAAAATGTGGCACTATTCTTTTCAACTCTTTAAACTCAGAAATAAATCAACGAAAAAAATTATTTTCGTTTGTTCAATATATTTGAAACATTTAGGTTTTAAACTGCAGCCTCTGATATCCTTAAACGTTTTGAACTCGATAATGAAGCATTCGAACGAATACAGGCTGAAAGGCGATGACCGTAATGTTAACAAGTTCCCGATCGTCCATAAAATCTAACATGTGATGTCAAATTTCTTGTTCGATTTCCAAACGATTTCCAAAATTTTGATCTCAAACTGTAGCTACCGACGCCTTCTAAGCTTTCTATAACACTTCAAAGCGATCCGACAAATAACCTCAGAAATATAATAACTTATATCCGCAAACACCTGCGATCGACCAAAAAAGCTCATCTTTCGGAAATAATTTCTCTTATTGACCAACCGATTTCCAAAAATTTGGTCTCAAATCGTAGCCACGTCAATGGTCGAGACATTTTTTTTTTTATTTTCGATATCGGTCCCCGATCTCGAAATATTTTGGATTTAGTAAATATCCGAAAAAATCCCGATTTTTTTACATTTTCCAATTTTTTACTAAAATTACTAGACTGATTTCCAAAATTTTGGTGTCATAAGATGCGCAACTGAATTTTTGATCTTTTAAGACTTTAAAATCTTGGCTAGACTCCATACCCTCGGAGTTATGGCCAAAAATGCGTCTCCCGTGAAATGGATTTGATAGTCATTTTCGATGACAAAAAATACATTGAAATTATTATTAGATATGTACTCAGACTTAAAAAAGAAAAGGCAACGCTTACGATTATCATAAAGAATCCACTTTTCGTTGTTACACGTCACAATTCGGTGAAAATCTTTTGTCATTGAAAATGTTGTCATTGAAAATGACTATCAAATCCATTTCACGGGAGACGCATTTTTAGCCATAACTCCGAAGGTATGGGGTCTAGCCAAGATTTTAACGTCTTAAAAGATCAATAATTTAATTGCACGTCGTATGACACCAAAATTTTGGAAATCGGTTTGGTAATTTTCGAAAAAAATGGGAAAATGTAAAATAATCGGGATTTTTTCGGATTTTTTTTTTACTAAATCCAAAATATTTCGAGAACGGAGACCGATATCGCAAATTAAAAAAAAGTAGTATCTCGGCCATTAACGTAGCTACGGTTTGAGACTAAATTTTTGGAAATCGGTTGGTAATTGTAAGAGAAATTATTTCCGAAAGATGAGATTTTTTGGTCGATCGCTTGTGTTTGCGGATATAACTTACTATATTTCAGAGGGTATTCGTCGGATCGCTTCGAAGTGTTATACAAAAGGTTAGAAACGTCAATGGCTACAGTTTGAGACCAAAATTTTGGAAATCGGTTGGAAATCGAACAAGAAATTTGACATTATATGTAAGATTTTATGGACGTTCGGGAACACTTGTTAACATTACGGTCATCGCCTTTCGGCCTATATTCGTTCGAATGCTTCATTATCGAGTTCAAAACGTTTAAAGATATCAGAGGCTGCAGTTAAAAACCTAAATGTTTCAAATATGTTGAACTAGCGACCCGCCCCGGCTTCCCACGGGTAGCAGAGCATTTTTTCGTTGATTTATTTCTGAGTTTAGAGAATGTAGGCAATCTGTTTCTTGGTCAGTTGGCATTTTACTTTTCAGGCACTGTGCTTATAACTATTTATTATGGCCGAAGTAGAAGGCATGTCACGTCACAGAAATCGTGTTTTTTTACCATTATATCGTTAATTTTTTAATTTTTTCACATACACATCATTTAACTCAGTGCTTAAGAGGCCCTTTAAGTTGACTGTCGTCGACAAGGCCTTCGAGCACGATTGGACGCAGCGGGCGTGTACATAAGTTAATAAAGTAATTTTCGAAATTTTATTATAAACAAATTTGCAAAAAAAAAATATAAATATTGTATTTGGGAGATAACATTTAAAATTTTAATTTTTATAGGTTTTCATGCTATTTTCACTAAATTGTAACGCGCAGACGACTATTTTGCGCACGATCTTTGTACATTTGTTCAGCATGGAATACATTTCTTTTTTGCAGTAGGTACTAATTAAACAAATTTTAGACAATTTTTTGTACAATATACTATATGCCCGTACGTATAATTTTTCAGTGATTGGTATTCGGTACCAGTTCGCTGAAAAAAACCTTGGAAAATCTGATGTTTCGTGCTTGTACTTGCCAAAAAAACGTATGTTTGAATGTTTTTTTTTTTTACTTATTTATATACTATGTTAAATTTATTTAATGTTAAATTTTGTAGAATTACCTATTAGATTTTAATAGGCGAAGATTGTATGATTGTATTGTAAATTAAAAAAATATACGTAATGTTTATTGTAAATGATAATATGTAATGTAATGTAATATATGTAAATAAATATAAATAAAATAAATATATGTAGTGTATTATAATGTACATATGTTTATGAAAATAAAATAAATATATATTATGTAATTTTTATTTTAAAAAATATATGTTAATGGTTATTGGCAAAATTTTCCTGAATAAATTTTTTTTTGGTTTTCATTTTCAGATCCCGAAAATTCCGAAATCAGTAAGGACTCTCAAATAAAAACAAAGCCTCATTCAACTTGCTTGCTTTATAATTAACAAGGTGAAGCCACTTAATTCAAAAAATTAAAAATTAAAGAAATTAAATGATAAATAATCGAGCGGTTAGACGGTAAACGCAGAAGAGGGCTTCTAGTCAATTTGTCATCATCATCATCATCATCAGCCTATTTTTACCCCACTGCAGGGGCTTAGGCCTCCCCCAGGGTGAGGAGGGGGGCTTGGAGCTTAAGTCCACCACGCTGCTCCACTGCGGGTTGGGAACTGTAACGACCGCCATCGTCAATTTGTACGTTGTTGTCGTAATTTTATGGTGGTGCATGACCGTTGGCTTCAATCATCAAGTCTTATTATTCAAATTTCAACCTTGAACGTTCATCCCGACTACAGAACCCTTCACTGTACGTGAGCTGCGGCACCGTAAAAAAATTAACAAAATCAATATATTACCTTTCTGTGATGTGATTCTGTTCTTGACATATTCTAGAAGTTTGTCTCTGAAACCTCGTTTTTTCACAGCGTTGTCTCCCTGCAGAACAAGACGAATAAAACAATTATTGGATTGAGTTAGTTAGGCAATCAAACTGAATTAAGTTATTGGAACTGGTGTGATTGAATTACATGGTACATTTGAAAAAGCGCGCAATACAAATGATTTTTCGATCAATCAAATATAGTTATTTCGTAGTTATGTAACATAATCTTGAAATAAGTCGCAAAAGTGAATTTATTACTTTGTGGTAGAACGTCTCTTTTTTATAAATAAAATAATAAAAAATAGTTTTACACATTTTATTATTTTTTAAATTTTTATTTAAATTTTAAAAATATTATTAAAACAAACTGATAGGAGAGCGGCTTACACCTATAGATTTTTATCATCAATTAGTCCTTCACTTCACTTAACTTCATCAGCCCATTTTACCCCACTGCAGGGGCTTAGGCCTCCCCCAGGGTGAACCCACCACGCTGCTTCACTGCGGGTTGGGGATTGTAACGACCGCCATCTATTGACAGCGTCCGGGACCAATTGCTTAACGTGCTCTCCGAGGCACGGAGTCAGTTATAGTTATGTACTTAAGTTAGAAAAACTCATTGGTACACGCCCGGATTCGAACCATGGCCCTATGGCCTTATAAATTTGAGACAGGTTCGTTGCGCTTTGGGCTATCGTGACACTCAATAATTCAATATCAATTAGTCCGATACTTTATAATGAACTTTTGCATAAAGCTTTCGTTTTATTGTAGTTTTAAACTTGTCAAGGAAGAAAGAAAGAAATAAAAATCAGAACCACGGATACACAATACACAAAGAAAACAACAAAAAATAAAACACAAAAAAAGAGTCTCCGCAGCCATAACAGGAGCTGACTCAGCACCCGCTGCAGGTGTGTAACCACGCCCACAGCACTGATTTTCAGTCAGCCCAATTTTTTTTTTTAATTTGTAGATCTTAAATGTCAACTGGGAGCTTATTGTAAGAGCCTTTTAAAAGATTTTGTGGCTTTATTGAAGTGGCTAACGTGAAGCAAGTTTGTCTTTGCTTCTTGGTCACTATGCTTTTTAAACAATACAATTAATACATTATGTTTTCAAATCTACTCGTATATATATATTGTAGCGTATGTAACTGGCCACTTAACGTACAGGTCATGGACAACATTGTATATTATAAAGTATTATAAAATTTTAGAAAGTATTTTTCTGTCGAGACGATGGGTTCCTGGTCCAAGGATACCAAATCATTTGTCCACGATTTGGGTGTCGCGCTGTGTCTGTTGACAGGGGATCTTTTGAACAAGGAGTACTTTGTTCAGAGGATCAGTGTCGCAATACAGCGCGGCAACGCGGCAAGCATCCTTGGTACCCTGAACCCATCGTCTCTTTAAAATTTTGTCATTTATCATAATTTACATAGTATTTTTTAATTTGTAAATACTTTTAGTTTTACTTTTTATATAATTTAAAATTATGGGTTTTTAAACGAATATATTTCATAGAATAGAATAAACGACAGTCGGGGTTAAGAAACGATACGATAAACCTATGCTACAGTTACAATCAAACTTCATGGCGGATGTGAAGATAGGCACAAGTCGGGTCGCAGTGACCAGTTTTAGGTGTAGCGGGACGCAGTGGAGCGAGGGGTACATGACTGTATCTGCGCAAGCACGCTTATAGTGTTGTATTCCCATCCGTCATAAAGTTTGAGGCGAACTGTAGGC
Organism: Luffia ferchaultella; assembly: GCA_949709985.1. Classification (NCBI taxonomy): domain Eukaryota; kingdom Metazoa; phylum Arthropoda; class Insecta; order Lepidoptera; family Psychidae; genus Luffia; species Luffia ferchaultella. The sequence goes on from OX453268.1 coordinate 10,077,391, forward strand.
GATTAGTGAGTCAAGCGATTTAAAAATACTGTAATTGTAAATAAAAACACGTGAAATTCAGTGAATAGTGCGTTTATTTCCCCTCCCGGTTAGTACGACTCCTTACAATATTGAGTTGAGTCGTGTCGTGATAGCCGAGTGGTAGCGAGCTCGCTTCTTATTTAGAAGGTCATGATTCAAATTCAGTTTTTTCTAACTTATGAACATAACTATTACTGATTCCGTGCTTCGGAGAGCACGTTAAACTGTCGGTCCTGGTTGCCGTCAATAGATGGCACTTGTTACAATCCACCAACCCGCATTGGAGCAGCGTGGTGGAATACGCTCTAAGCCCTCTCATTCGTAGGAGAGGCCTAAGCCCCTACAATTAATGGGCTGATGAAATGGAAATATTGAGTTAGATGTATAAAGAGAAAAATCGTGAAGGGCCCGTGAACCCACCGATTTGCCCTACTGGTAGGACCATGGTATACCACTATGTACATGTATGTATGTATGTACAAGTCCCAAACTAAGCAAAGCTTGTATTATGGGTACCAGGCAACTGATATACATACTTAAATATTCTTTATAATATACAAATATATAGATACTTTCTATACCCAGACGCGGAAGAAATAGCCTTGTACATAATCATGCATACAAATATTTGTCCCGAGCAAGAATCAAACCCGCGACACTTGACTCCCCAGTTAGGATCCCTAACCACTTTGCTAATCGGTAATAAAATAAAGTATAAGTACAAAATAAATCGATGTTTTCGTGTATCCTTAATATCTGGACATATAAAATATGAGATATTAAAAATGACAACACAACTTTTACATACTTGTGTGTGTGACTCAACAGACCACAAACTCTCGCTACGCCATACTCACTATGTACTACAAACCGTCTCTGTCTGCATGAAATGTAATAATAATAATAATAATGACGTATACATCACAACAACGTCTAGGCCCCAAACTAAGCATTAGCTTGTGTTTTGGGTGGCAAGCGAAGACACCACATACATATAACAACCAAGACCCGGTACAAGTATCAATATTCATCATATAAATACTGACCCGACCTGGGATTCGAACCCGGGACCTCTAGCTTCGCAGGCAGGGTCGCTACCCACTAGGCTAAGCGGTCGTCATGTAACCGAACAGTTACATGATATTTTTATCTACGTTTCTTGACGCATACTCTCTATCGAGAAATTATTACAGAGCCGAAAATATTTAAAAAAAATCTATACTATAATATTATAAAGCTGAAGAGTTTGTTTGTTTGTTTGTTTGTTAAAACGCGCTAATCTCAGAAACTACTGGTTCGAATTGCGAAATTTTTTTTGTGTTGGATAGTCCATTTATCGAGGAAGGCTATAGGCTATAATTACATCACGCTACGACCAATAGGAGCGGAGCATCAATGAAAAATGTTGCAAAAACGGAAAAAATTATTCCTTTTGAGAGCTTCCATTATGGGCGCTGCGTAAACGGTTGATGTTAAGCAAAAATCATGTACTACGGAATTTTTCCCCTTTAAAAGTCCTAACGAAAAGTCCGCGACAGCATATGTGTATCTTTTAAGATTGACTTACTATCCTTTTTTATGGCAATCAAATTTGTTTCTAGACGCGCCAGAGAATTTCTTTGTTTGGATGATGACGATGTGTAGTACGTGACATCACCCTTAGTATAAGCATAGGTATAAGTATACATGTATGCATGTTAGTATGTAAGAACAGTCTGAATACAACCTTTGATCAATCAACACGTATCTCATTATACCAGTCCTTTATTTTATTAAGATATCAGATGGCGACCCTGCCAGGATAGGTTTCAAGTTCAAATGGCTATGGAGTGAAGTAGTGCGGAAAGGAAAGTAAAATGTAAATATGTGCTTTACAGCCAGTGCTTTACATTTTTGGGAACACTTAAAACTAATTTTGACATTATTGATCTTAATTTAGGGGGAACTTTTAGGGAGCAAATTAGGGGATTTCAATATAGCCATTTGAAACCGAAACTTGCCAGCCGGGGAGTCGTGCCTCATCGCTGTTGTTTCGTCATCGCCTCCACGACCGCTCCGTCCCCGCTCCTAATTGCCATTTTTAGGTTGTACTCTTTTATTTTGCCAGTCGAAGCGTTCACCGCCCTCGCGACGAACCTTCCTATGGCGTCATCGCTTTCGTCAGTGTGGTATGTACAGCAGAGGGTATGCCGAGTTATTGCAACCACAGCGTGTTGGACACTGTTATGCAGCTGCAATCTCTCTGCCGTCCGCACTATAATCACCCGATCGTAGGTCAGACCCTGAGCCTCGTGTATGGTTAAGGTGCGCGAGCCTTCACCTTTCCCAAATCCCTGATTAATCAGGGATTTTTTCTCTGACTGTGTGTGTGTTAAGTACAGAGTGTTGGGGAGGGTTGCCGGTATTCGCACGCCCGAGTACCTCTCGAGACTCAGGGACCGAATCTCTGCCCTAGACGAGTATACACCACTGTATATCTCGTTCAAGGCATATGCCACGTCCATCGGGTTCCTATGAGTGCAGAGTAGCTCCCTGGTTATACACGCCACACTGCCGGGACGGGTATACTCCATCCTAAATAGTCCTTCGCTGTCAATAAACGGGAGTTGGTTCACGTCAAGTTGTATTCATCATCAAGTCATCAAGTTGTATAGTTAAAACAAATGATTAATAGATTTGTATTGATTGAAAGAAAGGTAATAAATAAAAATAGAAGCAAATGAAAAATAAATTATGAAAAATGCAATTTACTTAAATTTTGAATTTTCGTTAAATACGAATGTCGCGAGCCGAATTCGTTAACAAAAATTTATGTTTTAATAAAAACAAATAGGAAAATTAAATATAAATTTTATAGAGAATTACATTGTATAACAAAATGTGTAATATTGATAAGAATTGTTTAGAAATAAAAAAAAAACAAAAATTTTTATTGTAGTAATTTTTTTATATTATCGCATTTTCTATGTTATAAAAATTTTATCATTGTCGTAATTTTTATCATATGTTATTAATTTTTTTTTTTCTATTTTGTCGTAAATTTTTTTTAAAATATTGTCATAAAAAATTTTGTATTGTTGTAGTTTACTTTAGATTATGAAAAATTTTGCATCTTAATGAAATTTTTTTTTTCAAAATGGCCCCGGTGGTGTAGTACGTGACATCACCCTTAGTATAAGCATAGGTATAAGTATACATGTATGCATGTTAGTATGTAAGAACAGTCTGAATACAACCTTTGATCAATCAACACGTATCTCATTATACCAGTCCTTTATTTTATTAAGATATCAGAGATGATACCATAGTGTAATGATACTATATGGTTGGACTAGCGACCCACCCCGACTTCGCACGGGTGCAATGTACTAATGCGTGGAACGGGAAGAGGAACGTTTCCGTAGTCCACCCGGGCGAAGCCGGATACGACCGCTAGTACACAATATAGGACCTCATTCTTGTGTCACAGAAAAATCTAAACGAAAATAAGTCTTTCAAATAAAATAACCATTTCCAAGTAAGAGACGGTCCATCTGATTATTACTATATAAAGTGATGTGGTGATTAATACTACGGAATCCTCTCCATGGAAATCCGACTCGCACTTGACTGGTTTTTTCTTATTGCCTCCGAGCTCTGAATTAGTTCAATAAAGAAGTAATGCTGGCCATTTAGTTTGAAAACCAAAGTTATCGCATTTGCACGCGATTGGTTACCTAGATATTGTGTTCCGTCCAGGCCTTTGCATTTTATTCGTCAAAACTAGTTACATACTATTGAATGAAATAAATTAACTACCGATAAAAAAAAATCCTCGCCCCCCGGCCAGGTGGACAGATGACCTGAAGCACCATACCGGGGGTAGTTGGATGCGAAAGGCGGAGGACCGTGTGTGGTGGCGAGCCTTGGGAGAGGCCTATATCCTGCAGTGGAGGGACACGGGCTGATGATGATGATGATGATGAAAAAAAAAGTTAAAGTAAATGAAATTGACAAAATTCGGCTTTGAGTCGTTGATAGATACTTTACGCTACATTCGAAGTTCGGTGCTTATTGCTCTATAAGAAAAATATTTTCAATACATTTGCTATTAATATGTTTTTTATGACATCGAAACTTGTACCGTAATGTTGTATTTTACAGTACAAAGCCTTTTTACTTTACACAAATCACAAACGAACATTTTGTTTGTGACGCATCCGTAAACCGCGAAAAACAGCCGACTCCCGCCCTTAGCTCCCGCCATTATTACATTCGAAGTATCTACCTAATTTTAATCGCAAGTGTATTGAAAAACGTCGTACGATGCTCGTACTCAATAAGGTGGCTATTATAGTCATCGGTTTGTTATAAGCACTCGGCCTCGCCTCGTACCTATAAACACCTCGACTATAATATGCAGCTTACCGTATTTGCATCATAATGTACTATTAGCTATAGGATGATTCTTTATTGATGGAACCTATGAGCATTATAATATGATTAACGACTTCTAGTCAGTTACGTCGAGTGGCACAGTAAGTAATCGTTCCTACCATTTCCGGCCAATTACTACCGATTTTACGGCGAATACTACCGATTTTCCGCACATTCGAGGGAGAATTTATTACCCAACTGTCAGATACAGTCCAGACCTGAATTAACACTCCGATAATTTTGTATTTTATTTCATTTTTATGAGTTGCGGCTTTAAAAATTACTGTTCTGCTGAAGGAATTAAACACTTATATTTTTTGTAACATGTCCGCTTGTCTGTATGTGACAATTTATGATTTTTAGGAATTTTTAAGGTACGGCGGCTGTGACATCTAAATTACATATATGTCATCATCATCATTATCATCATCAGCCCATTTTTACCCCACTGCAGGGGCTTAGGCCTCCCTCAGGGTGAGGAGGGGGGGCTTGGAGCTTAAGTCCACCACGCTGCTCCACTGCGGGTTGGGAACTGTAACGACCGCCATCTATTGACAGCGTCCGGGACCGACTGCTTAACGTGCCCTCCGAAGCACGGTGTCAGTGATATTGTGTACTTAAGTCAGAAAAACTCATTGGTACACGCCCGGATTCGAACCATGGCCCTATGGGGCCTTATAAATTTGAGACAGGTTCGTTGCGCTCTGGGCTATCACGACATATATATAATTGATGAATAAAAAAAAACCATTAAACTGCAACTTATTAAATATGCTCATCATTAAGTACGAACTGACTAGAAGCCTTCTTCTGCGTTTACCATCTAACCACTCATACTCTAGCTAGCTGATGCAAGATGGCGAGTTTCAGTTCGCGAGGTCACCGCGCGCCGGTCTTCATCCCCGCGAAATTTCTGTTGACATTTTAGATAATGTGAAGTGGCATCATAGGGCCATGGTTCGAATCCGGGCGTGTACCAATGAGTTTTTTTGGCTTAAGTACATGAACTATCAGTGACTCCGTGCCTCGGAGAGCACGTTAAGCAGTCGGTCCCGGGCGCTGTCAATAGATGGCGGTTGTTACAATCCCCAAACCGCAGTGGAGCAGCGTGGTGGATTTAAGCTCCAAGCCCGCTCTCCCTGGAGGAGGCCTAAGCCCCTGTAGTGGGGTAAAAAGGGGCTGATGAAGTGAAGAAGTGGCATTTATGACTCTATTAAAACCTCAATTAAAACCAAACGCTGCCGCCGCTGCTGTCAGATTTATTTCCTCTATGATGCTCATAGTATCAAAAAGCCAGTGTCAAAAAACTAAAGTTGTCGACATAGCTGAAACGGTTAGCAAGCTGAATTGGCAATGGGCAGGTCTTATTTACCGTGGAATTGAAGGAGTAGACGAGTGTTCGTTTGGCCACGTACCGGGAAGCGAAGCGTCGGGCGCCCCCCGACTAAGTAGACAGATGTTTTGAAGCACCACACCGGGGGTAGTAGGATGCGAAAGGCGGAGAACCGTGTGTGGTGGCGAGCCTTGGGAGAAGCCTACAGTGGACACGGGGTAGTGATGATCAAAAAGCTCCCTTCTAAGTACACATACACGTACAAGTATTGTGACAATAAGCAACTACGGAACTCTATATTGTCCATTCCATTCGATTCCATCAGCCCATCATACCCCACTGCAGGGGCTTAGGCCTCCCTCACGCTGCACCAGTGCGGGTTGGCGGATTGTAACGACTGCCATCATTGACAGCAACCAGGACCGACTGCTTAACATGCTCTCCAAGGCACAGAGTTAGTGATAGTTATGTACTTAAGTCAGGAAAACTCATTGGTACACGCCCGGATTCGAACCACGGCCTTATAAATTTGAAACAGGTTCGTTGCGCTCGGGCTATAACGACACCTTATACTGTGCGTGGCCCAAATCTAAGTTGGCTGGTTTTTATACTTAGTGATTTATGCTTTATTCCTCATAGTTTTGTTCGAATTAGACCGACATTTATAAGAACGAAGCCTTTGGTAGAGAACAAACTACCAAAAACAGGGAAGTACTTATAAAAAATACGAGCTGTATGCCGTAACAAGTTTCCCGAGAATTGCTGACGGAAGGGTCCTATTCTGTGTATGCGTGTAACTTATTTTCGTCTATGGATGTCATAGAGATATTGCGTTCTGACATCAAAAATGTAAGCAAAAAACAATATACCTACCACGTAGACGAATTATACACAATTTGATGTTTTGAAATATTCACTGTGTAGTATTTTGTGTGCCCTATGTAAAAAATTCATACTTTCGAAAAAAAATAAAGAATCTGAAATTAAAATTCATGTGTAATTTAGGAGGAAACAATCTTAAAAAAGACGAACTGGGTGATTATTATCACCTTGCCTTACGACACAGTCTACTATTTTATAATTATTACAAAAATTTGTGCCAATTTGAAAAAAAAATTTCATGAATTATTTGGTGGATTACTATGTACTTAGCTATTTACAACTATTTAGTATACCTACGTTACGTGTTAAATTATGAACTAATTAATATAAATATAACTAATTAATTATTAGAGGGATATAAATAGTTCATAACTCCTAATAGAATCCTTAATAATTTCCAAACATCTCTGTACACTTAAAATTGTTTCTTTTGAAAAAGCCCCAATAATTTGCCAGTTTTGTATATTATATTAGTTGTTGTTTTAAACAATGACAATGACGTTATGGTCTGTCTCTCTGAGCCTGACAATTTGCTCACATTTTCCATAGAACCTCGACCTCTTAGCCTAGTGGGCAGCGACCCTGCCTGCGAAGCTGGAGGTCCCGGGCTCGAATCCCAGGTCGGGTCAGTATTTACATGATAAATATTAATACTGGCACCGGGTCTTGGTTGTTATATGTATGTGGTGTCTTCGCTTGGTACCCAAAATAGAAGCTAATGCTTAGTTTGGGACCTAGACGTTGTTGTGATTGTGTGTGTTATTATTATTATTATTATTAACTAATATTACTAGCGTATAAAAACGACACCGCGAACCAACTGTTTGCGCCAAGCGTTCTTGCCGACCGGCAACAACTCATTCAGTCACTCGCCTATGCTCATCACGACCGCGTATCAAAAACGTGAGTAAACAACGATTCAAAAATGCCATCGTGGGCGTTAACAACGTGTAAAAATCAATCAACTGGGAAGAAAAAAGATAGTGTCATAACTTATCGTCGATAATTAATCAAAACAAAACTAAAACCATCCAAAACTAATTTTTGTACCTACATTATTTTTTATCGTTGCCGTCATAATAGCCGCCATACTTGTTTGAACTAATGTCACGATATGTATAATACCTACTAAAGACTTGTATACTACTTGCAATTCTGTGTATTCTAGTGGAAACCAAGCAAGCATGACATGTATGAGACATGTATAATACAGTATATTGTACTTGGTAGAAAAATCATTGTGGTAGAAACAAGGTGATAGTGCCGCGTGCACAGATTTTATTCGTGCTGTCTCTTCTACGCTCCATTTTGATTATTACGCTATCTAAACTTTCATCTTATAGTTAAATAATCGGATTATATTAATTTGCATATTTATTAACCTCTTTTCATCGATTTTTGCATATTTTAAATTAAACATAGTGGTGTTGCATATTTTATTATTAGTATTAGTGACAAACTAACTCTCTGTCCGCGGTTCCGCTCGTATAGACTACAAAGTTGTACCGGGACCCCTTTTTCCGGGATGAAAACTAGCCTACGTCACTTTTTAGCTTACAAACTATATCTATAATTATTGTTATTATTATTACTATTATTAAAAATAAGCTAACAGCTTCCGCTGATACGCTTATATGATTCCCTTCTCCCTTCTATAAAAAAAAACAGCGGTGTTAGTACAACTGTGCAGTCCATGCAAGTGAAGCCGCGGGAAAAAAGCTAGTTTGGCGATGAAATACAGTCCATGTTACTCGCTGATAAAGTAGCTTTCTACAAGTGAAAAAAAATTTAAAATCAGTTTGGTAGTTTTTGAGTTTATCCGTAAAAACAAAAAATCTAATCCTTCCTCTTCCTTCCTTTCCTACATCTCAGTATATGTCAAATAATTAATTGGTTCTTTAGTTTTAAATTTAAATTCTATTCATTTATTATGATTTATTGTTATAGTTTATCTATATTTTATTAGAGTTTACTCCTTAAGAAACGATTTGCATATAAGCGTCCGGTATGAAAAAAATATGAAGAGTAAAATTTAGCGATCGAATGAACTCATTATGTTTTTTCAAGATTATTGTTGACTTTTGAAAGTAATCTGTCAGGGGTGTCATAAGTCAGTGCCGCCTGTCAGTGTCATCTGTCGGCGATCACTTGTCAGTTTTGGCATTTGTCGGGTTGGCGTACGTCGGGCGGTCTTCTACGTGCATGTCAGGACGATTTTGCCGGTGGTGTCATTGGGCTGGCTTGTATCCCCCCTGACCTGTGTCCCGCGGTGAATGCACACTGAAGAGTGTAAAGCGCTCGACGCGTGCACAGTGTCGGAGCTTAAAGTAATGGCGGTGCCAAATATTTTGATATCTCGTAACTTCTTTATTTAATTGTACTATTGTAAAAATGTATAAATCACTATGGGGTTAGTACCCGCTCATAAATGATTTCTTTCTTTATTTCTTCTTTATAATATTAATGTAGATACAATAATAATAATAACGTATACATCACAACAACGTCTAGGCCCCAAACTAAGCATTAGCTTGTGTTTTGGGTACCAAGCGAAAACACCACATACATATAACAACCAAGACCCGATACCAGTATTAATATTCATCATATAAAAACTGACCCGACTTGGGATTCGAAACCGGGACCCCCAGCTCCGTAGACAGGGTCGCTACCCACTAGGCCAAGCTTTTAATCTATTTAGGTTTCCATGAATTGAACGTTCGACATATTGTCATTGTAGCATAGAATAAGTCTTACGGGTCGTAGTGTCGTACGCGGCTTTTAGCACATTCCCAGAATTACACAAGGAACGGTTGAGGAAAACTTACCGCAGTGTCCCTAGGCAGTTTTCCAAGTGTTTTTATTTATTTTTTTATATAAAAGGAAAAAGATGTAAAAAACGAAACGATTTTCAGTTGCAGTCCAAAGATTAAGGAAGAATTACGTCTGCGTAATCGAGAAGTTTTTTTTTTTAAAGAAAAATTAAACGTCAAAGAAGTGTTAAAGTTTGCTACTTTTACGCCCGGTATACGAAGTTGTTGACAATTTCAAAACGAAATCGATTATTTTTTATTATTATTTGTTCTTATCATAATTTTCATTTCAACATTCAAATAATTATTTAATTAAATTATTATTTAGGATATAGATCTAAAAAGTAAATGTGTAACATGTTAATTAATTATATTTTTATATTGGAATATTTTTAACTTGAAACGAAAACACTTTAACCTATTCACTACACTACACATTAACCCAATTGGGTCAGATTGAAAGTTACGAGCCATTTAATTGACAGCAACATTTGATTGATAATAAGTCAAAAGGTTTATTTATTATTTGAGTATTGCAACAGAACCTTCCAATCAATGTTAGAAACAAATAATTTTAATTTTTTTTCTGTTTTTTGCTCGTTCGTTCGTTCGATCGAATCGTTGGCCGAAATACTTCAAGTACCTACGTTCGGAGTACGTTGTTTATGTAATATATTACACCGAGTGAAATTAAGAGGATAGTGTAGTGGCACCATACAAACGGCGTTAACCGTTATCAAAAAAAATTATACAAGGTGAGATTTTAGTAACCGGCCAAAATTTTTCTAGATGTTAGGTATCATTAATAGACCTGATTGCGTAAATAAAAAATATAGGTTACATTTTCATAATAAATTATTTTATCTACAGTGTTATTTTATAACGTTTGGTTGCCTTCTTAACGCTATGGTAAACGTACGCGCCCGAGGCCTTGAAACGGAATGGGGCGGCGGGCATGAATGGTGGCTAGAGTTATTGGTTTTTTCGGGAAAGGTTTGTGTAGTCATATCTCAATATTTTTCTATGAAACGATACTAAAAAGAAACAAGACGGCTATCGGTTTTCTACCAAAGATCATTATATTCAAATTTGGCTGGTCATTAAAACCTCATCCTGTATAGTATTTAAATCAGCAAAGATAACAGGTTTACCTATACGTTTTAAATATTTTGATGCATCACGAGAAAAAAAAAGGTTACAGTTCAGATGATACAGTCCTGTTACAGACGGACAGACAGTGAAGGCTTCGGAATAAAGTTCCCATTGGTATTCTTCGGGTAGGAAACCCTAAAAATAAAAACAGATATGTATACAAACGTACATATAGAACCTTCTCCTTTTTGAAGTCGGTTAGGTATACATTTTATAGGGTCGAATGAATCAGTTACATACAAAACTAAGAAAAAAAGATTTTTGTACCCATTCATAAAAACGAGGAAAACTGTTGCAGAACAACCGGACTTTGAGTACTTTGACTGACCGATTGGAGGAGTGGTTAGACACCCTAACTGCGAAGCCAAGGGTCGCGGGTTCGATTCCTGCTCGGGACAAATATTTGTGTGCATGAACATGTGTATTTGTTCCGTGGCTGGATATAAAACATCTATAGGTATATTTAGGTATGCCTGTATTTGCTTACTTCGGGAGTAGATGGCGCTGTGTGGGATGTCCCGGGTGTTGTTTTTATTATATTATTTGTCAAATGTAAAAAGTGTTGGTGAGCCTTTTAATAATTACATAAATAACAATTATAAATAAAATTTAAGTATGTATATCAGTTGCCTAGTACTTATAACACAAGCATATGCTTGCTTGGTATTATTATTATTTTATATTTTACATAAAATACTAAGCCATGGTCGGCGAATTATAGAGTGTAGCACAGTACCAATAGGTATGTTGTCCGAGCAAGCAGGTGAGTCTAGGCACAAATTCTGACATTATGATCGACAAATCATACACGAAAATTAGACCGAAAAACAACCATCAGATTTGAACAAACAGATTTGTTTCACTGTGCACTAGAATCATCCGATTCTTATGAAAACAAAAGAAAACGGTCAAGACAACGACAAATGTTAATTATTCCCATGGGAGTTCAATAGTATGGAAGCTGATGAAGTCGCCTAGTGGGTAGCGACCCTGCCTACGAAGCTGGAGGCCCCGGGTTCGAATCCCAAGTCGGGTCAGTATTTATATGATGAATATTGATACTGGTACCGGGTCTTGGTTGTTATATGTATGTGGTGTCTTTGCTTGGTACCCAAAATACAAGCTAATGCTTAGTTAGGGGCCTAGACGTTGTTGCGATGTATACGTTATTATTATTAGTATTGTTATTATTGATACAATCTGATAATGAGAATAATTCACAAACTGTCAGACAGCAGGCGACTGTCGGAACCGAATATTTATCTCGTTATTAGCTTAAACCTTAAATCGATGTTATAAAATGGCTGAGATATTTCTTAGGCGCTCATTGATGGTAGTCAGCAGACAAGAATAATGCTATTAAACAGAAGTCATGTTAATTACCGGCCTTAAAAAATACTTTCGTATACTTTTTGTGACAACCCTATTTACATAGAAACTTATGATAAAATTAAAAATGCAATATCTCCGAGATCTCGCTAGATGGATATTTAATATTTTAATAATTTGAAGTATTTTAATGTATTTTAATGGCAAAAGAAAATGCGACCATTACATTACTAATTTTATATTAATTTTTTTTTAATTTACAAAATAATTATTTTCTCGCTTTCTAGTGCAGTAAAAAACTTGCGGTTTTTACTGTCTAATACATTTCAAATCGACAGTCAATGTAAATTTTTTTTCAATCGAGAATTTAAATTTTTTCGGGATATACAGACGAAAACGTTTTTCTTGAAGTTCAATGACCTTTCAGAAAAAAAAAATATCCCTTAAATTAAGTAAGATATCAAAATAGGTCCTTCTTAGGGTGCTTCATTATGATTAAACCCACCAAAATCGAACATAAAACTAGGATGACCGCAACTAAGGCCAAATTCCACACTGTGCTGCGCCAGCCCGCATTTAGTGTTGTATTCAGATCCGCCATAAAGTTTGAAGCGAACTATACCTACTACAATGTGACTCAACGGTGAGAAGATAGGCGCGAGTGCGATGTGTGCCGAACCAGCACGTGTAAATTCACGAGCAATGTTGATGAAGTGCAAATTGCTAGTTAATAATGTAGCTTAATCTACTTTGTTAGTGTACTTTGTTAGAAGTCGTAGGCACACGAGACTAATAGATTGCTTCATTATCATTTCTCATTGTTTTCTTCTTCAGTGTCCCATGCGAGAGCTTGCTATAGAGACCGAATGGAATGTAATCTATCTGTGTGTAATAATAATCCCACACAGCGCCATCTAGTCCCAAACTAAACAAGTATATGCTTGTATTATGGGTACTAGACAACTGATATACATACTTAAATATTCTTTATAATATAATAATAATACTTGGGACATCCCACACAGCGCCATCTAGTCCCAAAGTAAGCAAGTGTATGCTTGTATTATGGGTACTAGACAACTGATATACATACTTAAATATTTTTTATAATATAATAATAATACTTGGGACATCCCACACAGCGCCATCTAGTCCCAAAGTAAACAAGTATATGCTTGTATTATGGGTACTAGACAACTGATATACATATTTAAATATTCTTTATAATATAACAAAAATACTTGGGACATCCCACACAGCGCCATCTAGTCCCAAAGTAAGCAAGTATATGCTTGTATTATGGGTACTAGACAATTGATATACTTACTTAAATATTCTTTATAATATAAAAATATCAGGAACGTCCCACACAGCGCCATCTAGTCCCAAACTAAGCAAGTATATGCTTGTACTATGGGTACTAGCATTGACGGTACCAGACGACTGATGTACATACTTAAATATCCTTTATAATATATAGATATATATTTTACATCCAGACGGAACAAACGGACACGTTAATGCACACAAATATTTGTCCCGCGCAGGAATTGAATCCGCGACCCTTGGCTCCGCAGTTAAGGTGCCAATCGGTCAGTATATATTTAAGAGACTTTAGTATATCTAACTTTCAGCTTAGTACAGTAATAGAATTGCAGTGGCGGAAATAACGTGCCTAAGCTTGGATAGCCTCAGGGCTCACTCCTCCTCACTTTTTATTAGGGTTAACTCGCGAAGAGATGTCCGTCCAGACCATATTGAATTTGCCCTCGTACCAAACTTATCTCTACAGCTTAATATATTTAAGGTTTACTTTCAAAATGTATGTTGTAATTAATTGTACTGCCATATAATAATAATAATGCATGGGAGATCCCATTGAGCGCCATCTAATCCCAATGTAAGTATTATGCTTGTGTAATGTCGTGATAGCCCAGAGCGCAACGAACCTGTCTCAAATTTATAAGGCCCCATAGGACCATGGTTCGAATCCGGGCGTGTACCAATGAGTTTTTCTGACATAAGTACACAATATCACTGACACCGGGCTTCGGAGGGCACGTTAAGCAGTCGGTCCCCCGGACGCTGTCAATAGATGGCGGTCGTTACAGTTCCCAACCCGCAGTGGAGCAGCGTGGTGAACTTAAGCTCTAAGCTCCCCTCCTCACCCCGGGGGAGGCCTAAGCCCCTGCAGTGGGATAAAAATGGGCTGATGATGATGATGATGGTGATGATGATTATGCTTGTATTATGGGTACTAGACAACTGATATACATACATACATTTTCTTTTTTTATAATATATATCTACTGTACTATAGATTCCTTTTTTACATTTAATGTAATTAATAATAATCTTTTTTTTTAATTACTTCTGTTTTCGATCAATTCGGTACGGCCCCTTTTTGTAGATACAGTTTTTAGGGTTCCGTAGCCAAAGGGTAACCAAAGGGAACGCTATAGCTAAACTGTCCATCCGTCCGTCCGATCTGTCAGAGGGCTGTATCGTCAGACAGGCAGACAGACAGACGCGGCGGGGGACTTTATTTTATAATATGTAGTGATGGTAGTACGGAACCCTACGTGTGACTTATGACTCTATTAAAACCCATGAATAATAAAATGAAGTGCTGCTGTCAAAATTTACTCTATGGTTTTCAATTAGCATTAAAATTGGAAAATGTAAAAAAATCGGGATTTTTTCGGATTTTTTTTTACTAAATCCAAAATATTTCGAGAACGGCGACCGATATCGAAAATTAAAAAAAATAGTATCTCAGCCTTTAACGTATCTACGGTTTGAGACCAAGTTTTTGGAAATCGGTTGGTAATTGTAAGAGAAATTATTTCCGAAAGATGAGATTTTTTGGTCGATCGCTGGTGTTTGCGGATATAAGTTACTATATTTCAGAGGGTATTCGTCGGATTGCTTTGAAGTGTTATACAAAAGGTTAGAAGGCATCCGTAGCTACAGTTTGAGACCAAAATTTTGAAAATCGGTTGGAAATCGAACAAGAAATTTGACAGCACATGTTAGATTTTATGGACGATCGGGAACTTGTTAACATTACGGTCATCGCCTTTCGGCCTGTATTCGTTCGAATGCTTCATTATCGAGTTCAAAACGTTTAAGGATATCAGAGGCTGCAGTTTAAATCGTGGCAATAAAATGAAATAATCTGTGAAAATCGGATTTGAGTATGTTCATTTTCAATGAAACCGATGGTTGCGGGGACTGCAAGATCTGTGGATTTTTCTTAATAAGAGCTTAGCTTAATTGTTGCGGAATTCTCACTTCAGTTTAGAACGACAAGCGAAAAGCGGAGGGGAGAAATCCATATCCATTATGCCCCACTGCAGGAGCTTAGGCCACCCCTCGTAATGAGGATGTTTGGAACTTAATTCACCCCGCTGTTCCAGTGCAGGTTGGTGGATTTTAATCAATGAGTCAGTAATAGTTATGTACATAAGTCAGAAAAAACTCATTGGTACATACCGCGGTTTCTGGGATTTGAACCACGCCATTCTAAGCATGAAGCGGGCTCGCCACCACTCGGCTATCGGATCAGAGTATTAGTGACTGTATTGTGAAGAAGAAAGAAGAAAAAGCGATGCATATAAGAGAGGAACGAAACGAAATGGATCTCCCCTTTACTCTTAAAAAGATTGTGTAGTGGTGAATTTCCATACAAACGGCGTCAACGGTTGCACCCCATTAAACCTTAACCGATTGACACAAAAAAAATTTATAGTGTTCGGATCAGCAAAAACTAGATTTATACGTTTTTATTATTTTTATTTTTTGTAGGTAGTTAAAAAACAAATATGTGTACAAAAATGTCGAAGATACAAATTTTTAAAATAAATCGTGGTATGACGTGACTCGGTTACGTTACTATAGGCTAACGTGGATAATTTGTACGTAGCGGCACCGAGTGACGTCACAAACGCGTCGAAAAAACACAAATGTTTATTTGTCATGTTTCCGGTAAATAATAGGTATTTACCGGTAAATTCAAAAAGTGTAGGCATCAGTTCGTTATACTCTAGCGTGTCAAATAGCGTGTGAAATAGCGTGCGAAATAGCGTATGATACATAATTTTGTTGAAGAGGACGCGCTCATTGCGAATACAATTTTTTTAAATTAGGTAGTCACCTGCGAGTGCCCACGTGGTTGTTTCACATCTGCGCCTCCTTCACTGTGCCCCATTGCAGCTCCAAACATTTTCTTTTGTTCTAATTTAGTAGTCACTTAACTAATTAAAACTTCGTCTGGTTTGGTGTTATTAAAAGATAAAACCTATCTTGTGAATCCCTCATTTTTATTCCAGGCGAAATATTTTTTCATATACTACAATAGTACATTACGATGCAAGTACAGTAAGCTGCATATTATAGTCGAGGAGTTTATAGGCACGAGGCGAAGTCGAGTGCTTATAATAAACCGATGACTATAATATCCAGCTTACTGAGTACGAGCATCGTACGACGTTTTTCAATACATTTACGATTAAAATTAGGTAGATACTTCAAATGTAATACCTAATGGCGGAAGCTAAGAGCGCGAGCGGGTGTTTTTCGCGGTTTACGCTACAAAAAGAATGCTCGTTTGTGATTGGTGTAAAATAAAAAGGCCTAGTACTATAAAATACAACATTACGGTACAAGTTTCGATGTCATAAATACCGTATTAATAGCAAATGTATAGAAAAATATATTAATAAAAATTACTAAAGAGGGTTGGCAACCTAAATTCGGTCCAGGCTATTTTGGTTAATGAAACTGTGTTCTTGGGCATTACTATCGATGCAAAACAATGCGGTCCTCGTGTTATGAGGGTGGCTGGTAAACTGAGCTCTGCTGTTTTTGCAATTAGGCAAATAAGAAAACTGACCGATGTGCCTACAGCGAGGCTGCTTTATTTTAGCTATTTTTATAACATAATATGGCATTCTGCTCTGGGGAAAGGCCGCTGACATTCAAACAATATTTGTTCTGCAGAAAAGGGCTATTCGAGCTATATACAAATTAAAATCTACAGATAGTGTGAAGATTCACTTTAGAGAAAGCAACGTTTTGACAGTCCCTTGTCAGTACATTTATGAGAATATAATTTATGTACATAAAAACTTAAATGCTTTCTCTAGGGTGGGTGATGGCCACAACTTAAATACAAGACATAAGTATATGTCATCGATTCCCAGGTTCAGACTCTCAAAGGTTAATAATTCTTTCATGGGAAATTGTATTCGTTTTTATAATAGAATTCCTAAAGAAATGTTGAACTTAAATTCAAATCAATTTATAAAGCAATTTAAAGTCCAACTCGTGAAAAAAGCTTCTATTGTATTAGCGAGCATTTAAATAATAAGTACGCATGGACATCATTGTAATAGTTGTAAGCATATTTTTTTTTAAAATAACTAAGAAAAGTGTATATTGAAATGAAATAAACAGGGAGGAGTTTCTTGTCGGTTCTTCTCCTTCTAGTTTTGGAACCGGTACCTAATCACCTAATCAATTCATTTGACGTTCAATAAGTGTGTGTAAACATCTTATATTGAATAAAAACTTTGTGATTTTTTATTTTAATATTTGGAATAAAATTGTAATTTTTTTTTAAAATGATTAGAACAACTCTTTTCTCTTTAAACATTTACGTACCAAAGGTTATTTATTGCATGCTCCAAAATCAAACTTCCGAAGTATATTCCGGCACCAACAAAACTTTTAATTAATATTATTATTCTAATGGGAAATAAAGTTTGATTTTTCGCAGAACTGTTTGATTTTTTAATTCGAAATTTTTGAATACCGTTATTTTTAATTTCCATTTCATCCCATTCCATTCCATCAGCCCTTTTTATACCTCACTGCAGGGGCTTAGGCCTCCGCTCAAGATGAGGAGGCTTGGATACTTAAATCCACCAGGCTGCTCCAATGCGAGTTGGTGGATTGTAACGAGCGCCGTCTATTGTAATGTACTTAAGTCATATTCATTGGTACACGCCCGGATTCGAACCACGGCCACATTGCCTTATAGATTTGAAACAGGTTCGCTGCGTTCGGGCTATCACGACACCTACCTACCTTGTTTTTAATTATTTTAATATAATTAATTAATATTTTATATTCTAAAACTAATTTAAGAAATTTATTTAAATAATTACTTGGACCGAATTTAGGGCGCCGTAGTAATGTTTATTTTTGTTTTATAATATATGAACAATATTTCGTTTGGAAAAAGAAAGAGAGGTTCACAAAATACCTAAATCGGGATCTCAAACCATACCTACCTACAATATATGTTAATCAAAATACTTGTATTTAGTAAACATCAGCTTTTAAAACTTCTCCACGTCTATAATTGGTTAATGTCGATATTTTTTTTTTAATAAAAAACTGATTTAAAAAGTTTAATTAAATAATTTTCTCAAATATGAAAACTATAGTTATTTTTACATTTAATATTTTTTCACTACATTTAACTTCTTTATTCGTTTTAATTTACACGCGTTAAATTATTTCTATGCTGTTTTATATTATTTTTTTTATAAAATAATTATCGTTATTACAAAAGGTTTTAAATAAAAAAAATACATCACAAAACGTCAATTTATTTTAAAAAACCCATTTCCTTAATTAGAATTCCATAATAAATAAAATATCAATATTTTTCTAAATAAAAAAAATTAAAAAATTAATTATTTACTAAGTTACGTATGTGAGTATATTATAAATATTTTCGTAAAATATTATTATTATTATAGTTTTTTTTTGTTATTAATTCTTTCCTATGCCCTAAATATTTGGGGCTGTTCAGGCTTTCAAGGTCACCAATAGAGATTATTAACACACTGTATATTTAATTTAATTGTAAGTTGAGACCGAGGTACCCACGTATACCTAACACGGGCCGCGCAAAGCAACTGCCGGCAGGATATCTATAGACAGGATTAATGCCACAAAATAAATAATTTAAAGGACTTACACTAGCTTTCGCTCGCGGATTTGTCCGCGTGATATAGGTGTTCACCAGATCACCAATTGTAATTAATAACCGTTTTTCATTTAAGTTATTTATTTGGTTATTTATATAATACCAGAAAGATTATTTGATAAAATGAAATATTTAATTTGTACTATAGTTTTATTATTTACTAGCTTTCCGCCCGCGGCTCCGCTCGCGTGGACTACACAGTTGTACCGGTTTTTCCGGGACAAAAAGTATAGTCTATCCGTTATATTAGACCTCGGTACACCGAAAGGCAAAGCAGGAATGAAATCCACAAATTAAAATATATTTATTTAGAAGAAACAAAAACTTATCACATTCCTGCACACGAAACAAAAACTTATGACATTCTTCATCACTCGACGTATCCTTTGAATAACCACCTGTGTTTATAATATAACGTTTTATTTTGTCATTTACTTACTCCGTGAATCGTCGATATAAACTGATAAATATTCGCTGAAGCTGTACGTCACACATGCAAGCCGTCGGTTTCATTGTTACGGCCGGCACGTGCGACGGTTTTCTTTGTGGATTTTTTACCTTAATGTTTTTTATTTACTTTTGACTTTGACTAGACCATATGACTTCACAGGGACAACTTCAACGTCAGATGAATTTTCATTAATATCTGGAAAACTGAAAAATTCGTTTATAGAAAAAAATGATATTTTTAAAGGTCATTCTAAAACCTTATTCCTTTGAATTTTAATAACCGTCAACGCAACTTTATGATCCAAACACATTGCTTCTAGGAAGTCCACTGCTGGATATAGGCCACCCTCATTGATTTCCAAAAAAACCTACTGGTAGCGGCCTGCAACCAGCGTCCTACCACCACCTTTACGAAGTCATCTTTCCCCCTTGTGGCCGTGGCGTGATCTCCACTCCAGAACTTTTCGGCCCCATCGGCCATCAGTTCTTCTATTACTCGTTAACTTGTAAAGCCTTCTTAGCTGCGATAGTTTTGCCTTTTAAACTGGTTATATACGGGATGTTATACTTATACGATAAGCTCTATAAGTGTGGACCATGTTTAACCGAACACGCGGTATATTATATACAGCGTGTTCGGCTGAAAGTAGTGCTAAGTTATAGAGCGTGTAATGTAGAGCTTCATCATCATCATCATCATCAGCCCGTGTCTCTCCACTGCAGGATATAGGCCTCTCCCAAGGCTAGCCACCACACACGGTCTTCCGCCTTCCGCACCCAATTACCGCCGGTATGGTGCTTCAGGTCATCAGTCCACCTTGCCGAAGGGCGTCCAACGCTTCGTTTCCCAATACGTGGCCTCCATTCGAGAAAGTAGAGCTTACCGAACCAAAATAAAAGTTTAAAAATGAAGGAGTTAAAAAAAAAATTTAACATGTTTTTCTCGATAACCGTTAGTTTGCGCCATCTGTTCACTTGAAACGTTTTGTTTAGTTTGCCGAGCTTTACAAGTTTGAACTACGTTAAGCAGAACACGACTGACCAATTGGCCGAGTGGTTAGATACCCTAACTGCGGAGCCAAGGGTCGCGAGTTCGATCCCCGCCCGGGACAAATATTTGTGTGCATGAACATGTATATTTGTTCCGTGTCTGGATGTAAAAGTATCTATATATGTATACATTATTAAAAAAAAGAATATTTAAGTATATGTATATCAGTTGTCGAGTACCCCATAATACAAGCATAATACTTGCTTACTTTGGAACTAGATGGCGCTGTGTGGGATGTCCCAGATATTATTATTATTATATTATTAACATCAAATGCTACTGCTGTGAATGTTTTCACGTATTATCCAACCACTACCATTTAGCTGGTTCTAACAAAAAGTTGCACTTCGCAAACTGATCCCTGAATCGAACGACTTATGTATCCAATGAACGACACCCCACACCATGACCTAGACGAAAAAAAAAACAATTCATTCCCACTTTATATAGAAGCTCAAAACTTTTTTTTTTCAGGATTTAATTCACCACTTTGACTGCGTGATTAATACCTATGAATACCCATACCGAATTACAGCTTTCTAGTTGGTACTAACACGGTCTCTGAGCTAAGCCACGGACAGACAAACAGACAGACAGACATAGCGAAACTATAAGGGTTAAAAAACAGGATTACATTATTACGTTAGATAGATTTTTATAATATTTTTTTTTATTTCTAATAATAAAATATATATAATTTGTGAAAACTTAAACATGTCATATTAATATGCTGATTCCATTAAATCAGCCCTTTATATCCCACTGCAGGAGCTTAGACCTGTCCTCAAGACGAGGGGGCTTGGAGCTTAAATCCACCAGGCTGCTCCAATGCGAGTTGGTGGATTGTAACGACCGCCGTAATAAAATTAAACTGTACAACAGCTATAAGCTGATCCTTTGAACAAAATATTCTTTGGTCAGAGGGTCACCCGACGGCAATCGGAGCCTTGCGTCAATCTCACGCGAGAACGTAACAGCATCCTCGGACCATGGACCCATTGTCTCAACTGCTAACACTGAAAAATCGTATTTGTCTCTATGTATTTGGAGCCACAGATCATTTTTGGAACGTTTCAGACGTACGGCTGACTCTGCACCGACACCAGCCACTCTGGTGCAGGCAGAAGAACAAACAACATGAGATGCACAAAGTGTGTCAACACAACGCACAGGTAGCGTCCCAGACTACGTGTGTACTGATGGACATCCCATGAGGTATCATCAGGGCATCTGTCGTCTGACCTAAAGATGCCATTTGGTTCAGACAAACATTGGATGTTGGCCAAAGAAAGCGACCAGCAAAGGATATCGTTAAACGATTGCTGTCTTGAAAATAATAAGTTGCAATTTTAAAACCAATTTAATCAAATCATAGGTAGTTTTATCCAATTATTGATTGGTCCGACTGAGTCATTGACTTCTTCTTGTAACTCAGGAATTAATTTAAGGTGGGACGACGCCTGTCTGGCACGGCTGTTTAGTAATAGATGGAGCCACCATATAAAGAAATGATTTTTATTTTTTCATAATCACATTTCTAGGTTTCAGTTGATAAAACATAACATGCGACTATAAAAAATATTTCTCTTTAAAGTTTTCAACTGATATTATTGATTATCTCAACAGTTTCGAAACGTTTGTACAAAAACCTAAAATTTGTAGAAAATAAAGTTTTTTGATAAACACTTCAAAGCCATTGAAAAAACCATAATAGAAATCAGTCGAAAAACCCTTATTTTTTACAAATTTTAGGTTTTTGTACAAATGCTTCGAAACTGTTGAAACAATCAAAAATGTCAGTTAAAAACTTTAAAGATAAATATTTTTTATAGTCGCATGTTATGTTTTACAAACTGAAACCCAGAAATGTGATTATGAACGAGTATAAATCATTTCTTTATATCGTGGATCCATCTATTATTAAATAGCAGTACTAGACAGGCGTCGTCCAACCTCAAGGTATAGCTGAGTCTTTTCGGTGTTCGTTTGTCACTTTATAAAGACCTGTATTTTCATAGTCCAATACGATATAGGATTCATAAAACGGTATTGGATCGGAGCCGGATGAAAATATGGTTTATTATAGTGTCGGATAGTGTGAAAGCTCTCTAAGACGAAACAAAATAGCAACAAGAAAATCCATAGACAATCATAAACTTTTTGTGCGTCAAAAAAATGGATGATCGGATGTTCATAGAGATACCGCGTTGTGACAACACAAATGTAAGCACACAGACCAAACGCAAGTTGATGTTTTCGTTATCCGTACTGGAAAATAAAATAAAGATTTTGAAATTACATTTCATCACAACATATTATAAAATGAAGTCCCCCGGCGCGTCTGTCTGTTGGTCTATCTGAACGCGATAAACTCAAAAACTACCGAACGGATTGGCATATATATTTTTGACACCAATGGATGGAGTGATTCAAGAGGAAGGTTTATGTGCATTATGTGCATATATGTTATTTAATAATGTTTTGTGCAAATTAGTTGAAATATGACAATTATAGTTGAAAATTTTGCCGACTAGGAGCTTTCATGGAAAGCGCTGCTTAATCCCTCTAAGATATAACAAAATAATGTAAGTATGGAAGAAATGTTTCTTTTTTATAGAACTACAAAAAGTCCGCGGTGGTATATGTCTATCTTTTATGGAAAGCCTACTATGTCTATTTTTATGTTTAAGAAAATGGTGTCATATGATGAGGTAATTGAAAAGTAATTTATACGGATACAGTATTAATACTTATCAAATTAAATACGTTATTTACCTTCAGAATTTCATGCACATTATAATAATGCTCTTTACACCATACAATTTCATTTAATATATTCTAAACTATAGCGCGACAAGCGGTCGGGTCGGGGCGAACGAGGCAACGCGACTCGCGTGATGTAAAATAGAAGTTATCAATGTTGTATAATAAAAATATTGTAGTTTGTTTTTATGTATTTATTCTTTACTTTATTTATGGAATTGGAAATAAAATACATTAAAAATACTCCAAGCAGCATGAATTGACGTTACATTTAAATCTAAATAAATCCAATATACATGTTCGACGCAACAAACTGATAGGATCATAGGACACTCCGACTTATATGCTCTGCTCCCCGTGCGAAGCCGGGGCGGGTCGCTAGTGTGTAATATAACAATGTTTATTTAAAACAATAATGACGTATGGTCTATGGTGTATTTAATCACCGAGTCTGACATTTTGCTCATGTTTTTGATTGTTTTGTGGTATGCTATCTAAGGTCAAAGCATGGGGTCAAAGTCAAAATGTATAATTTAAAAAAACCCGGGCTTTCAGCATTGGCGGCTGCGTTTTGTCTAGCTCGCTAAGAAGGCGGTCTATCATCATAAAATATAGTGAGTGTTTTCTTAACAGTAATATTATTAATATTATATTTCATATTAAATATGTATTTTTTACTTATGAAATTCCCCACTGTACGGATAAGTCATTTAAAGTTAATATTGACTGCTAAAACGTTGGCGCGAAACGGCTGCAGTGCGAATATGAGCGGGATGGATATTCATGTTATGACACAAGTCAGAGCGAGATGGCGAATGCGCCGTCCAATGCGTCATTGCAAACGTCAGTTCCGATTTAAATTTATGTCCCGTTGATATTTAATGAAATATTACAGTTGGGAATGTATTTATTAAATGAGCATTTTCGCAAAAAAGTGTCCAATATCATTTAGGGCCTGTCCCAAGGCTTGTTTACGTTATACCTTATAATATATAAACACAATCAAAAAAAATTCCACATAATAGGGTTATAATGTTTATGTTCTTCAAATAACAAATATACACCACTTTTTCAAACCACTATTTTCGTATAAAGTTATCAAAACAAAGTTTAGAAAACCTCCATAAAAGCGTGTCTCACAGTCATTTACTTATATTCAACTAGAATTTATTTGCTCATTTTGTCTCATCAACATGACAGAAAACTATTTAAAATATAAATATTGTCTTAAAGTATATTAAAATTAATAATTTGATTTCTTGCAATGCTTTAAAAATACTTTATAACGTTTTTATTTGTGTCCTACGATTTCGTACCTGCGCGGAATTCCTACTTTGTAACCGTGATAACTCTATTCATATGAAAAAAATAACAATCTACCATGAAATATGCCATTTTAGTAGTGATAATCTAGCAACACAAAATCTTTCCACCATCTTAAAAATTGTACTAATTAATAGTCAGTCGTGTCTGAACTTGTAAAGTGTTACTACTGTGTGAAAAATTTGCTCTGTTTTGTAACTGTGATTTGTGGTGGTAAGTTTTACTTTCTTAATCTATAATTCGTTGTAATAGTTACTTTAGTCATTAAGTAAGCGTTTGATTCTTTATATTGAAGTAAAAACCACATGCAATTCTAAAAACACACATTGTAAGATCGTATGTTCATGGGAACGTTACTTCCATTTTGTTTGGTTATGTATATGTGGAACGTAATAGTTACAAAGTGGAAATATAAAGGTGAGTTTATATGTTAAAAGTGAGTGCATTTCGGTCGTGGCACTACAATAATTTTATATTTAGTTTGATTAACTACAAAGGCATATCAGTTAAATCGAAATACCTAAAAAATACGTAATACCTAAAATATTTTTATATGGATAAGTGAATATTAAATGTTATACTTAGTTAGCAATTTTAACTATAGATATAAAGATATTTTTTAATAAATTTACGTTTCTTAAGGTTCCGTACCTCAAAAGGAAAAACGGAACCCTTATAGGATCACTTCCTTGTCCGTCTGTCTGTCCGTCTGTCCGTCTGTCAAGACCTTTTTCTCAGGAACGCGTTAAGATATCGAGTTAAAATTAATAACAGACACTCAGGTCTGTAATATCTTGCAGCTGTGAAACAATATAACATCTAAGTCAACGCAATCATAAGATACGATCAGGTATGCCGAATATTTTGATGCTCGCAAGGGAATCAAGACGTATAGGGTATTGTTCACTGAGTACGGAACCCTTTATGTGGGAGTCCGACTCCCACCTTGGCCGGTTTTTTTTTATATTTAACCGTGGTATTTTAATACTGAAATGTCTTTTTATTCCAGCTAATAGGTAAAAATGCCGCTTACCAATGCGGAAAAGCAAAGAAGGTATAGAGAGAGACTAAAAAATAATCCCGAAAAACAAGAAGAAATAAGGAAAAAAAATTTGGATAGGATTAAAAATAGGACAAAAAAAGTAAAAGATATGACAGAGGAAGAAAAACAAGAAAAAAGGAGAATTTGGCGAAAACAGAAAGGCATGCACTGGTGAAACATATTTCGATTATATTTGTGAAAAATGTTTTGAATAAAATAGGTAATTAGCATTCTTCACTATAATATTATAAATGTAAAAGTATGTTTATGAACGGGGACGGGGATAGAGAAGTAGACAGGGCAGGAACAGGGATAATACCAGATCAAAAAGTGATTCCAATCAGAGAACGGATTCTGCGCGAGCAAAGCCGCGGGCGAACGCTAGATTACTAAATTGTGTAATATTTAAAAAAAATTATTAACAATAAATTAAAAATGTAAACTTGCCTTTACAATTTCCAGTACGTTACTTACATATTCCATTTTGTAACTGTCCTATATTTAAAATTTCTTAAAAATAGTTTTATTTTATTATTCCAAAATGTATGCGTATACTATTTTTTGAAATCTCTTGTAACTATTGATTATATTATGTTCAAAAAACTTTAAAAACACAAAGTAATAGCAAACGAATAAATAAGTAAAAAGTTAGGAGGTCGGAGACTTTGAAGTTACAAAGTGGATGTAATTTTATAAAATAAAGAAAAAATACTTGTGTAAGCTAAGTTTTTGACATTATTTATTGAAATATGTAAACATTGCTAATGAAAGAAATAAATAAAGAATACCAATAAGTGCTACTTTCTCATTTATTTTATTTAGTAAAAGTTACAAAATAGAAGGTAAAACTTCACCAGTTACGACAAAAAATAAAAATTCTTCGTGGATATTGACTTCCATAATGAATCATAATGCTATATTTATAAAGCTTAGAGTGGGCCGAATCGTCCTATGGCATAAAATACGTTATTCGAATCAAATGAATTTCGGAATTCCATTTTGTAACCGGGACATTTTTTTACGAAAATGCTCAAATATGTAATTTTTCGAAATCCTAGTATTTTTGTTGCTTTAATTTTCGACGGACATTGTTTTCTGGTGCCAAATAAATATTTCGTTCGTTCTAAATTTCTGTTAATATTTTCGTTTGTTCGTTTCAGCCTCTAACATGCTAGATCTCCACAACCAATAGTCTTGAGCCACCAACAACCAACAGCGACCCCAACCTACGCCAGGTCGCCAGCCCACCTAGTGGGGGGGCTATCATCGCTACGATTCCTATCGGTTTTACGTTCTATGCGATCTGTCCATTGCTACTTCATCTTGCTAATTTTGTAAGCTCTTCGGTATAGGTATTCTAGTTCTAGAATTCAGACCCATGGAGATTTTAAGAATAGCTCTTTCAATATTACCATGGATGACTGTGAGCTTGTCGATAAGCAACCATTAAGGTCCTGGAGCTGGTAATGCAATTTTGAGTGCGTATAGCATAGGCACTTTTAAATCAATAATCGAGAGATGCACTCAGTGCAGTGCAAGCGCAAGACAACCACCAACCTCAGAGGTAATGTCTTGTAATTGTAACGTTAATAAATGTAAAGTGGGATAATATGTCAAGAGAAGGACGTTACATTAAAAAGGTAGGTGATGGACATAGAAAGTGTGCCGGATTGGCTCAGCAACGGAGGTCGGACCTTTGGTTCAAGGGACTTTCGCTAGTGTCTACACGTCGAAGGATCTGTGCTCTCAAGGACTAAATAGGTACACAAATTAGTTGAATAACAATGTATATTATAATTTCTATACATAAAAAAATAACGATCTAGGTTTTGCTATTATCCATTAATAATAAAATTAAACGAGAAGGACGCGCGTCGTTTTTTGACACTCCGCGGTATTCCCTGAGCCTCCTATAGACCTAACCGTTCCGTAATTTTCGGCGGCTTCGCCCGGACGGATGCGCGGCTCGTCGGCTGGGTTCGGCCGGGAGTTGTCGCACAGGTGTTGCTTTAGACTATCGTTGGTGACAGGCGACGCGTCTTTGACTCTGCGGTTTTGCTTATGCCGTTCCCAGCAGCGGTGTGATACTCGGCGTCCCGTTAGGCTTTCTTCTTTGGGGCGCCACGGACGGGCGACTGAAGTGGCGTATGAATAGGAAAGAGGATTAGTGGTTGATCGAAGACTTTACTCTTCCAGTCGATACCTGTTTTCTATTTCTCTAGATCGGCGCAATCTGCGGTCCTGGAGCGAGCAGACTGATACCGATATATTTGGATCGTTGCGGCATCTGCCTTACAATAAGGCACTATCCAGACGAGTCGGTAAAAATATGCTCGGTACGTCCTCTGCATATCGAGGCAATGCCGCGCACCTATATTTTTAAGAGTACGTCCAGACGAATCTGCAAATGGTACCGTGCGCTCGGTAAGTTTTCAGCGGCCGTACTCCGGTAAATTAACGCAGCGCCAAGTTAGCGCCGAATACGCGCCATTTCAAAAATCCGTACTCTCGCCCATAGTACTAGCGTAGCGACCGGACTCTTGAAACGGAGCACCAATTTAGCGCCATTTTAAAAATCCGTACTCTCCTCCATAGTCCTAGCGACCGGATTTTTTAAACGGAACGTATTCGGCGCTACTTCGATGTCGTGTTAAAAAGTCAGAGTAGGGCCACAGTATACAGAGCGAGCGGGAAGCATGTCAGCCGCGCGTCGACATTTACTGCGTCTTGAGGTAATCAAACATGTCAAAAAGGGTCTTCTGTTAATAACTTTAGAAGTTGAAAAACATCCATGTTTTTATAATTATACTATACCAGAATATTCACGTAAAGATGTAATTAACAAGGCTTTTAGTTTGGTGGCGTCAAAATTAAAACTCCCGGGTAGCTATTAAAACACTTTAATTCTTTTTGTATGTTATACATGGTTATACAAAATAGTTATATTGCCATGGAAGTAGTTGTATCACTAGAAGACCCATTTTCCTCCGACGACGACATGATAAGTATTGATAACAAATGAAATATAGGTACCTACTGTCCCGTGTGGATACACACGCAACAAATATTACGGCATTTATATTTTACAACTACGCGAGATTCATCGATTCTTTACCGACCCGTCTGGATAGGGCCTAAGTGAATTTACATTTTACGCGGTTTCACGGCCGCGTCGAAGTTAATTTTAATTAACTTATGTAATGTATGTATGTATTTATGTATGTATGTATGCATGTATGTATGTATGTATGTATGTATGTTTGTATGTATGTATGTATGTAATTTATAATAAATTAATTAATGATATTAAAAAGAGTGCTACCGGAACTCGTAATCTAGTTTAAGGTCCGTGGTGTCTGAATTGAATCGGTGATGGCCGCGGACCGCTCTTCGCGTAGCCGAGAGAGTGTTTTTGGCTTGAAGTCTGAAGCATAAGAGCATGTTTTATATTGGTTTTGTCATTGGAAATGACTTTCATTTCGTAGCATATAGGGGGTCATTTGGGAGAATTGTGAGACAGGCAGATTGCACGAAGAGCTTTCGAGATATCGGGATGAACGTGGTGTCAAAAGACACAGCTTGGCGAGCTCTACAAGATGGCATAAGATAATTTGGAAAAAGTTCAAAAACAAAAGAAAATATCGGCAAAAAACGAAAAAAATCGCACTTTTTTCCCCCCGATTTTCATTTTGGGAGCCCGATATCTCGAGAACTAGGTCCGAATAAGAAAAAAATAAAAAACGGCTCGAGGTAATTAGACGGGGGATCGATTGAGACTAAAATTGTTAGAATCGGACAACCGGAAGTAGTCGTTAAGGGTGCCCTTAGTTGGAAGTGGGATATGCGTCGGTGTTACATTTCGTACTAATTTGGTTTGTTGGATCGAAATGTCGTACAGAATGTTATATTTCGAAGTTTTAAGCTTATTTGAATACAGTTGCATTATTTTTATTGCGAAAAAAATTTATTTCGAAAAATATTATCCAAAATATGTGTGTTTACTTTATTCCGTTAGGTTCATTTCCAACGTCGTAAGAAGTTCGTGTGAAAGCAGGAAATCCGTTAATTTTTAAATAAATACACAATATAAAGTCTTTAGTTTTATTTTATATTAATTTTAGATTACGGACGTTACACACAAACGTTTTATACAGTTCCAATCAAACTTTATGGCGGATGTGAACATAGGCACAAGTCGCGTCGCAGTAACCAACTTTAGGTGTAGCGGGACGCACTGGAGCGAGGGGTATATGACAATACTATACCTGCGCAAGCACGCCTATAGCGTTGTATTCCGTTCCGCCATAAAGTTTGAGGCGAACTATAATTAATTTGAAATCGACAATGACAATAGTTCTTGAATCATTTATGATCACAGACAATATTAATATATTTAAGTCACAGACTATTTATAATATACCACACTCTTGTGTAACCCATGTGTAACCGTGTTTAGTTTTATACATGTTTTATAGCCGAGTGCTTATTATTTTGTCTAGGGTCGTATATAGAATTGGAACGAGTTCGCAAGGAGCACCCAGAAACCGACCAAATGTGATGTCACGGATTGTGTTATTGTGCATTTCACATTTTAATCGATTTTATTGATGAGGGTAATATTTATCATTTAATATTTGAATAGGCGTGATTTACTCACGCTACATAATACAGTGCGCCGCTGTCATCATTATGGAAGAGTGCGTAATAAAAACACCCGAAAGTCGTGTATAGCGTGTAATAAGTTCATTTGTGGGAACATTCGAAGATAATATGTCTTTCCTGAGCAGAAAATATTATAAGTAATTAATTTTTAATAAATAGGTTTATTGTGATCTCAAATAGAACGAATCCTGTGATTTCCTTTATTTTTGTTTATTAATTGTCACACAGAGGTTGTAATTAAGTTTGGTTGATTTTATAGTGTTAAAAAACTGTACAGATTATATTTTCATAAGTAAAATAAAGGAATAATGCATAAATTTTTTTTTATTTCAATTTAAAAATGGACCACGTATGTAGTCCGCGCGACTATTGCCGTCTCTATTATGCGCGACCTCTGCAGGATTAATAATATCTAAACATTTCAAACAAACAAAACATTCTAAACAAACATTATGATTGTCCGATTGGCTGAGTGGTTAGGGACCCTAACTGCGGAGCCAAAGGTCACGGATTCGATTCTCGCCCAGGAGAAATTTTTGTGTGCATGAACATGTCAATTTGTTCCGTGTCTGGGTGTAAAAAAAGTATATATGTATATATTATCAAAGATATTTCAGTAGGTATGTATGTATATCAGTTATCTAGTGCCCCATAAGTAATACAAGCATAACACTTGCTTACTTTGCTTATAATGTACTCCATAGTAAGATTAGTTTCTTTTAAACTGATCACAACTTTATTAAATGCGGCCGGCAAAATTCAAAACGGCGCCAAATTTACTACACGTAACACCCATTTTGCTTACGTTTAAGTACGATTATTTCGAAGTTAAAAAACGCTTCATCTTAATCATTATGCTGAGGTCAAAATTAAACATTTTAAAATAGTTATGAGTCATTTATTTTCATAAGTTTACCTACCAACAGTATGCTCTTAGACAATTAGTGATTTTCCTTGCAGCTTATGCGTTTTTATAATAATTAGTTTATTTTTTTTACTAATTTACTCATCTGTCTTGTTAGAAACCAGTTCACAATTGAAGGGGCGAGTGGACAAAGGTGATAAATAACAAAAAGTTCAAAATGAGTTATGAATGTTTTTATGTTGCTCCTACCACATTTGCAAGCCTGAAATGTATGCATGTTTGTCAATTAATGTCTTTGCTATAGGCCTATATTTTTAACACGAATCAAAATTTGCGCAGTCGATTTATGATCATTTAAAATCTAATTCCATGCAAAAAGTCGATTTATTTTGTTTTCTCAGAAAACATCTTTGTCCACTCACCCCTCCAATTACTTAAAAAATTATGAAGGAATAGAAATTAAATAAGATAACAAAATGTGTCACCAGTAATACCTTTCGTATTAATTTCATTAAGTATATCCTTTTCTCTTAAATAATTTCTGATAAATTTTATTACATAAGATATAATTGGTAAAAAGCTACAAGACCTAAAGTGGACCCCCGGTAATCGACAAACGTTTTGCAGGGCGGTGTCAGACTATTGAATTTGTAGGATTATAGAGTAGGACTATAGTTCGCCTCAAACTTTATGGCGGATCGGAATATAACGCTTTAAGCGTGCTTGCGCAGGTACAGTCATATACCCCTCGCTGCTACAGTGCGTCCTGCTACACCTAAAACTGGTTAAAGTATATCCATTATTTTAACCTACATCCTTTGAGACGTCGCCAAAGCACTCAGACAAAAAAAATCACAAAGAAAACCGTCGCACGTGCCGGCTGCAACAAAAGAAATCGACGGCTTGCCCGTGCAGCGTACAGTTTCAGCGAAAATGTATCAGTTTATATCGACGCTTCAGAGAGATAGTATATCACAAAATATAACATTTTATTATAAACACAGCCTCGAAGGATACGTTGAGTGATGAATAATGTCATAAGTTTTTGTTTCGTGTGTAGCGAATGTGATAAGTTTTTGTTTCCTCTAAATAAATATATTTTAATTTGTCCATTTCGTTCCTGCTTTACCTTTTGGTGTACCGAGGTCTAATATAACGGATAGACTATACTGCGACGCGACTCGTGTCTATGTTCGGATCGATCATAAAGTTTGATTGGAACTGTACCATTATAGAGTAAATTAATTTGACAGCAGTGTTTGGTTTTTTAATAGTCATAAATGTCAGTTCACAGTATTGAAGTGACATTGAGCCAATTTTGGGGGATTTCTCGGGGTGAAGATCGGCGCGTGGAAACCTTGCGCACTGAAACTCGGACTAAAACTCGCCGTCTTACATCAGCTGGCTATAGTATGAGTGGTTAGACGGTAAACGCAGAAGAGGGCTTCTAGTCAATTCATTCCTCTATGACTACCACAGATTCATTATGATTTAAGATTTAAGCAGTCCAAAATATCACTTTTTCTTTAATTGTTAGTTTTGTGCATTCGATTTTGGAAGGAATGCATATGTGATAAACAGTAAACAACAAACGCACGCTAGGCCGATTTGTAGTCAAATTCAAACTGAGATAAGACGCGTCGAGCACAATAGCGGTGACGCGTACAAGTTACAACCTGTTTGATTACGCATTAT
The DNA here is from genome assembly GCA_949709985.1 of Luffia ferchaultella. Taxonomy (NCBI): domain Eukaryota; kingdom Metazoa; phylum Arthropoda; class Insecta; order Lepidoptera; family Psychidae; genus Luffia; species Luffia ferchaultella. Next base: position 10,110,188 of record OX453268.1, read on the forward strand.
ATTAGTGAAGATTTTCCGAAATAAAATTTTTGTACACTGATAGGCATGTCTGATTACAGAGTCAGGGGGCGCCGGGTCCGACAGGGGCCGGATTACCGGGGATCCACTGGATCGCCAATACATATTTTTAATCTTTAATAAAATTCTGACCGGCTTACAATACCTATTGCTGCCTATAATCAATTTTTATTCGCGAAAACCCTTGGGATTTTGCAAAAACACGGATATTTAGACGATGGTGAAAACATTTCTGAATGTTACTGGAAAAAGTTAGGGTTTTTACAAAAACACTACTCGCTATAGTAATACTGCGAAACGAAACGTTAGCTATTATGAAATAAGAACGCTGATTAGACGGTCGAAACGCCCAAATCGAGACCTCCTCTGATTGGTTGACGTTTTAAATGTCAATCATTCACGCACGTCGTTTTGTTTATGTTTTTGAGAGCAACTCAGCAGTCTTTTGTTTTAAATGTGGTTAAAAGTGTGCAAAAGTTTCTGTAAATCGATATTGTTATTTCTAACCCTTCATAACTCAATGATCTAATACTTCAAAGCTCAAAGGTTAAAACTAGGAACCAATCAGAATAAGATTTTGTCAGTAAGCAAAAATCTAACCAATCAGAGTTAAGGATATTCAATTTTACTAGAGCGACCCGCGTTTTTGCAAAAACCCTATTTTTTTCCAGTAAGATTTGCAAATGTTTTCGCCACTGTCTAATTATCCGTGTTTTCACAATATACCTAGGGTTTTCGGAAAAATTCGAATTATCACATCATCCTACGACATATATATTGTATCTCAAACCTTGTAAAACCCCTCAGCTAGAATTGGAGCTAATTTACATTTAACGTCATAGAACAATCTATACAAATCACACTCATCCTATTACAAGAATATATAAATTAATAAAAAATACAATTTTTCTGAGTAAATGATTTATCACTATAGTCATGTTAATATATGATGAATAATAGTAATAATAATAATGACGACCGCTTGGCCTAGTGGGTAGCGATCCTGCCTACGAAGCTGGAGGTCCCAGGTTCGAATCCCAGGTTGGGTAAGAATTTTATGATGAATATTGATACTAGTACCCGAAAACGAAAGCTAATGCTTAGTTTAGGGCCTAGACGTTGTTCTTATGTATACGTTATTATTATTATATAATAAGTTAATAATGTGAAACTCCTCACATTGTATAGTATACAGTATGAGAAATTTCACGTTTTTATATTAGCGGAAAGCTAGTAAGCTATTTGTTCGCGGCTCCACTCGTGTGGACTACACAATTGTACCGGGACTCCTTTTTCCGAGATAAAAAGTAACCTATGTCATTCTTCAGCTTATATCTATTCCCAAAAAAACGTGACAGCGAGCCTGCTTTTTGTTTAGAAGACCGCGTTTCGAATCCCAGGGCATGTACCAATGAGTTTTTTTTTTATTTAAGTACATAACTATCACTGACTACGTGCCTCGGAGAGCACGTTAAGCCGTCGATTCCGTTGCAGTCCTTAAAATACTGCAACGGGCACTAGAGCAACGTGGTGGAATAAGCTCCGAACCCCCTCATTCCAAGGAGAGGCCTAAGCCCCTACAGTGGGGCATCAATGTGCTGATGGTATGGTAATATTTACTTTATGCTGAATACTAAAATTCAGTAAAGCATTAGACATAATAGCATTACGATTTTGATAGGTTAATAGGTAGGGTAATTACCTGACAAACGTAAAATTAGATTATTTTCTTTATAAACATTGCTCATTGTTATGCATGCGTGTATGTTTAGTTAAACTGCTAGACCATGTATATTTTGCATTACACATGTCACAAGCAAATGTTTTCTCACCGGTATGTATGCGTTTATGTTGAATTAAATGACCAGATTGTGTAAATTTTGCATTACTTGTGCCACAAACAAATGGTTTCTCACCAGTGTGTATGCGTTTGTGTTGAATTAAATGAGCAGACTGTGCAAATCTCGCATTACATATTTTGCAACTAAATGGTTTTTCACCGGTATGTATGCGTTTGTGTTGAATTAAATGATTTGAATCAGCAAATTTTGCATCACATATTTTACAAGTAAATCGTTTCTCACTAGTGTGCATACGTTTATGTCGAAGTAAATTGCCAGACTGTGCGAATTTCGCATCACATTTTTCACAACAAAATGGTTTCTCCCCGGTATGTATACGCTTGTGATATATTAAGCTATTTGATTGTGCAAATTTCGCATTACATATTTTGCAACTAAATGGTTTCTCACCGGTATGTATGCGTGTGTGTTGAATTAAATGAGCAGACTGTGCAAATCTCGCATTACATATTTTGCAACTAAATGGTTTTTCACCGGTATGTATGCGTTTGTGTTGAATTAAATGATTTGAATCAGCAAATTTTGCATCACATGTTTTACAAGTAAACCGTTTCTCACTGGTGTGCATACGTTTATGTCGAAGTAAATTGCCAGACTGTGCGAATTTCGCATCACATTTTTCACAACTAAACGGTTTCTCCCCGGTATGTATACGCTTGTGATATATTAAGCTATTTGATTGTGCAAATTTCGCATTACATATTTTGCAACTAAATGGTTTCTCACCGGTATGTATGCGTGTGTGTGGAATTAAATGAGCAGACTGTGCAAATCTCGCATTACATATTTTGCAACTAAATGGTTTTTCGCCGGTATGTATACGTTTGTGTTGAATTAAATGACTAGAATCTGTAAATTTCGCATCACATTTTTCACAGCAAAACGGTTTCTCGCCGTTATGTATGCGTTTGTGATGAGACAAACCGCTGAGATGTGCAAATTTTGCATCACACGTTCCACAACTAAATGGCTTTTCACCGTTTTTTATGCTTTTATATTTAATTGAACTACAAGAGTGTTCAGACTTCGCAGCATGTTCATTTGATGTTTTTAAGCTGGGTTTCTGTTTCCTAAAATGAAGGGTACTGCAGTCCACCACCTGCAAGGGCTCCTCGATGCACTCCACCTCCACTTTTACTGAAGGCCTTTCAATTGCCGCTGCCTGCAACCAAAAAAACTCACTTTACTTTTGCCAACATACAGATTGCAGCAAAGAATAACATTACACACCTCAGTGCTGAGCAGGTCAAGACTAGGTGGTATGTTTAGTTGTAATATGGTTGATTCTGTTTCCAACTCCTGTTTGATGGTGATTTCTTTAGTGCCAACTTCACCCGTGAGCAACTCCCGCCGCATGCTCGCACCCATCTGCCAATAGAGATAATCTGATTACACAAAATCCGGCCAAAAATGTACTGGACCCACAATTGTAAAAAAATCTCTAAGACTAACTGTCAAAGAAGCAGTGTAATAGCCACCACGTAACTATATGGTATGGCCATATTCAAGTTGACGCGTGTGTATTCAGAGTGGATTATTTAAACGGGACTCTGTGGCAACATGTACAACAAAACTTTCTTTTGGAGCTTCCCTCTTTTTTGATAGAAAGCAAATTGGTATAATTAGTTTTTTGCTCAAGTGCGATTGTAGCCCAGAAATATATAATTACTTAAAAAAATTTTGACATCTGGCTAAAATAATTTTGAGTGTGATATCTTTCCCAAACTCTAATTTATAAAAAATATTATGGATTTAAAAATAGATCTATTCAAAAAAATATTTTTTTTCTAGAATTTACCTTTCAGCTAGAGCAGTAACAATTGTTTTGTTTTTGTGGATAAGTGAATGATTTGTTGCAGAAATAAATTCTTTCTTTAGTTATATAAAAGGCTGGGATTTAGAAAAAAGCTCATCACAAATTAAAACTTTCATATAAGCATGACTAATTTTTCACTATTAGTCAGGCTAAGTTCACTTTATAATTTCGCATTTCTATTAGTAATAAGTTATACATGAATGTTACAATAAATTAAAATAGTATTTTTGTAAATTTCTTGCATTGGCCATTGCTGTATATCTCACGAAGGGGTGGTATTTTATATAACTTCTAGCGATTACCAGTTAGTTGATCTTATTTATCAATCGTTGGTAATGTACTGATGAAAACACTATAATAATTTTTTTTAGGAACTCACTATTTATTGTAATAATTAAATATTTACTTTTTGTAAATTACTTCACTTTTGTAATTTACTTTTTGTTGATTTTTAGAGTTACTTAGAAGTCTATTAATTATAACGAATTAGGTTCATTTAGGTTATTGGTCTATTTTTTTAAATCATTAGGTTAGGTTATGTCTGGCTACGTCAATGTGAGGAGTGGAGCGGAGCGACGAGCCATTCAGAAGCCTATTCATCAGTTTAAAATTAGGTTAATTTAGGTTAATGATCAATTTCTTTCAAATCATTAAGTTAGGTTGGGTTTGCTTATGTCGGGAGAGGAGGGGTTCCTAGACGGGAGAAGGTATGTTATGTGATAATTACCATTCCCCCTCAGCCTCCACGCCCTCCTGGTTGGTTATGACCAGAAGCTATTTCAAATTCCAACCCAGAACAGCCTAAGTACATATGTCCAAAGCAGCTTGCTTTGTAGTACATTTGTAAAGTAATTATAATAATACCACATACAATCACAACAACGTCTAGGTCTCAAACTAAGCATTAGCTTGTATTTTGGGTACCAAGCGAAAACACCACATTCATATAACAACCAAGACCTGGTGCCAGTATTAATATTCATCATATAAATACTGACCCGACCTGGGATTCGAACCCGGGACCTCCAGCTTCGCAGGCAGGGTCGCTGCCCACTAGGCTAAGCGGTCGTCAGTGGATTATAACCTCTTGACTAACAATGTTGACTAATAACTAGCACACTGACCGTTTCGTCGACATTCTCCATGGGCTCTAACTTGATTTGGATCTCCAAGGGCTCCAACTTGATGTGGAACTCTCTAGCTCCATCATACGAAGTGCATCCTTGGTTAGAGCTCATTCGTATGTCGGGCGACAGCCCCCCATTGTCAGAGAGGTCACTCCGGTTTAGGTTTAGCCGTGCTGAGGATTCTACATTATTTACGATCTCTTCCATCATAATGATACATTCCGCAATGCTAAAATCTTTTGTAAAGTGGCTCCATTTCGTGGTCGCCTGCCCTGCCCTTTACTCCCTTCCCCCTTACCAATTGAAATTGTTACCAATCATTAGGTAGTCTGTTCTCAGTGTGACCGTTTTCTAATCAAGACATGTGCTAAAACTAAAGGTTGCCTGGGCTAAAAAATGCTAAAACATGTAGATATTAATGCCAAAAATATGCTATGAAATAAAACAATATATTCACTTCAATTAAGTATATGGTATATTCCGAATTCTCATCCACTCTATACTCAGTATTGGAAGTATTTTTGTTTGGCATATTAAAATAATTTCAAATAGCTCGATAGATGGCGCTGATCGAACACGCTACTAGAATAAGAGCACAGAAATTCACACATGAATTTAACTTCATTTGTGTGAAAAAGATAGACAACTAACATAGGCAGCGCTATCTCGACAAAACAAAATATTTGGAGTGGGTCTTCTGTTTATCTGAATAATGTTCTATAGTAGCGTGTCATCGTCAGGTCAGGGCCAACTATCGAGTTCGGTTTTTTTTAATTAGATGTCAGAAAATCCCTCGTTACTGTAGCACTCGATTTGCCTGTCATCAGTTCTTGAACTTTAGTGCTAATTCTTAATTGACGATATAACTTGTCATATCACACGATATAACTTGTCATACCAAGTTTATTTAATATTAGGGAAGATATATGAACGATATCCAGAGTGTTGTCATATAAATTATAAAGGTTTTGCCATACTTAACACATAATAGTGAGTCAACCAATTCATTTACCACAATTGTGCCAAAATATGCTAAAATTTATTAATGTGCTAAAAATATTCCAAAGAGGCAAAAAAATGCTAAACTAGCATCAAAAATGCTAAAAACGGTCACACTGTCTGTTCTGCAATCTGCAGTCCGATGGTCCGAATTCCGAACGAATCATCTGTTTGTTGTCTGTAGAGTCTATCTTGGTCTATATGTCCCTCTTATCATACAGTCTTTGATCTCTACGATCTGATCACCCTAATTCACCCTATGTATTTTGTGGATCTGATGCACCTGATCTGTTGCCAATCTGTTGTGCAAAATCAAAATAATCCACAAATTAATAATCTGCTAAGGTTGCGAGTAATCACCGCAGGTAAACCACGGCACAAAACCACGGCATCTGTGCAGGTAAACAACACAACCACCACAGACAACCACAGAACAATTTAAACAACACGTAAACAAAACACACACAGACTACAGACCACACAGGGATTGTATTTTGTCTGTGAAACAGTGGTTGACAGTGGTAGACACAAGGAATTTAATAATAAGGATTTGTAGTCAGTAAACAAAAGCGAAATAAAAGCAACCGCAACGTGCGTGGGCTAACACATCCGCGACCCGGCTCCGTTGTGTGCGTCAGTGCGTGCATGCAAATACTTATTACGAGTCGGACGTGTCACCCTGTTTACGGGAATGTGACGAGAATTAAATCGTGAAATGTTCAAATTAAATAAAAAATTATGGAATAACCATCTGCTCTGCCAAGAACAAAAATTAATCACAAAGTCATCAAAAAGTGCATCAAGTCAAGTGCGTAATCCAGAAAATAATCAGAAATCAATAACTATGATCAGCGCTTGTGCGGGACTCAGAGATAAGAAATATTGGTTAGGTGGGAAAAGTAGTTTCGTGATAAAAAGCAGCCTATATCACTTGTGACAATGCCCTATTCATGTCTGCAAAGTTTCATTTAAATCGGATCAACCGTTTCGGATATTAGCCGAAACAGACAGACACTACCATTTTATTTACATGGAAGATATGTTTATTACTTAACTTGCATTTAACTAAGGGAGAATACAGTTTCCGTAATGACGTGAGCACTTTTATTTTATAAATTACAAGCAAATCGCAATTCATTATTAGATACCCAGTGTCAAAAACTTATTCATGGTTCTCTCCTCGGGACTGCTTTAAATTCCACAATGTAAGATTTACTACGGACCAGTTTTTTTTTTTTAACTGTATTTGAAGTCACCTGTGAAAAAATTTGCCACAACCACCCACTGATTCTCTTCCACAGTATTTTATACAACACTTTTTAACCATTTTTTAATGGAGATATGAAGAAAATATTAAAAACTTAAACCAAAAAAACCAATGCAGCAGAAATTTTCACACCCAGTAATTTCAATAGACAAGTTGACTTTAGCCAACTAACAAATAAAACCAAAAGTACCTAACACTTTTTAATGCTAGTACTAACGTGATAACGTTTTAGGTGACATCTGGGACGGTGAACGTTTTGATCCATCGTCATCATACCACATCAATGTAATAAGACGAACCGCATACTACATATAATGAATGTTGCTTTGTATGTTTTATTATCTACGTGTTCCTTTATAATACCACGCTGAAACATTTGCCTTCGTTCGACTGATTCCTGCTGCTAACTGCTTTCTGCACTCATGTAGTTAGACATTTTAGATTTTCCGTCTGATGCTTCTTTGGTATTTTTATACGTAAGTACTATGCTATGACGTCTATGAATTTAAACATGTTTTTTACTACCTATATCACAATAGTTTTTAAACATAGTATTTTAAATTTGCACTGCAAAAAGAAAACTGGAAATTTAGAACCCATTATCAATTTTTTTTTTAATTTTAGTAAATAATTCCTACGAACTTAAGAAAATATTATGGCCACCTTAGTAATATGACGTGTAGCGCCTACAAATAAATATCTGAGGAATAACATATCATTCAATCTATTATTATCAACCCGAACAGCGCCACCTATAGGCACGTCATCGTGCCGGGGCGCGTAACAGCGATCAATAACATCGCGCGTTGACATAAGCGTCGACGCCACGAGTAGATGGCGCGCGAACACATTCAGTAGGTAGACAGCGCCTCACCGGCGGGTGGACCGCCGGGTGAAACCAACACTGGCCGGCTACGTGCCGAGCCGAGCGGAGATGACTCGTTCATTACCTCCAGGGCACAGAACAATATATACTTCCCTACGGGAAGAAGAAATGTAACTCTATAGGGAAAAAAAACGACAAGAACAGCGCTAACTACTGGTCGCCCCTAGAACCATTTAATTGTCAGCAATGACAGCAATCACAAACCTCATGCCTCACACTCCTGTATCTAAACACACACACAAACACACTTATTTTTGACGTAAAATTATTAGCCCCCACTGGCCCCCATACATAACTGAATAATCAGGCAAACTTGCAGTGTTACCATGTAGTAATGCGCAATAATATTTTCATGTATTTGAGGTAGAATTCTTATAGTTACAGTTCTTACCAGTTCTTACCTAGTTTAAGAGATACAGATCGCAAATTGATATTATATGTTATTTAGATGGATTATATGATTACGAATAATAATATCAGTACTGAATAACTACGAGAATTTTTAGTTATGTGAAACACCGAATAAAATATTTTGTTATAATTTTACTAATAAAAAATCATTATTATCTTACTATATAGTTATGTAATGAAAAATTTATAAATGAAATTGTAACATATTCGTATGGTCAACCCTGGATATTTTTAATTTTATAAGATAAATTTTTAATAAATTTATAAAATTATAAAAATAAATATAAAATTTAAATTATTTAAGATATAAATTTTATAAGATATTTTTCCAAAACAATAATTGTTATGGGTTATGACGACAGCTTATCCTAGTGGGTAGCGACCCTGCCTACGAAGCTGGAGGTCCCAGAACGGGTCAGTATTTATATGATGAATATTGATACTGGTACCGGTAATCCTGGTCTTGGTTGTTATATGTATGTGTTGCCTTCGTTTGGTACCTAAAACACAAGCTAATGCTTAGATTGCTTAAGCGCCCTTTTCGGCCAAGACGTTGTTGTGATGTAGACGTTATTATTATTATTATGTGTGGGTAGACGATAATTAAAACAATCGTTTTGGGAATTTTTATCTATTTGTATAAACACCATAATAAAACACAAAAACTACTGAACCTATTTCGGTAAAACTTTTTGTGATTTAGCAGTCGTAATCAAAGGTCTAATCTAATATACAATTTGAAGATAAGGATGCAGAAATCAAACATCAGTGATGTAAAATCAAATAAATATATATAGGTAGGTAATTATTATTTACAAAAATTTGTTTGTGTAGTTGTCTACATGTTATGTATATGTGAGTAAAATATTTACACTAGATTTATTCATCATCTGTAAAACTTTAATATTATGACTAAAATATTGAGATACAGCGCTGTGGCGACGCGCCAGTGACTAACAATAACATTATAGCGGTCAGCGGCCATTTGTGGGATACCCCTCACTGTAACTCGCAGTCGCGCCGTTATTGCGTGAATTTATGTTTAACTTAGTAGGTAATCTCGAAAAATGTTGTACTTGTGCATTGTCCTGGTGGAACGTAGAAGATAATTTGTTTCTTCGTGAAATGCCGAAGTGTTTTCATAAATATTTTATGAAAACGGTTCACAAATCGAAATAACATTCGCTGTTGAGAGTTTTTCATTTCTGGAGGTAGGAAATGTGGATTACACCATAAGCATCCGAAAAAAATTAAGTCATTTTGTTAGACGATAAAAAACATTGACTGACTTATTGGCCGAAAGGTTAGAGACCCTAATCGCAGAACCAAAGGTCACAGATTCAACTCCCGCCCGAGACTAATATTTGTGTGCTTCAACATGTTTATCTGTTTGGTGCCTGAGTGCAAAATATCTATGTATGTATATACTGCAAAGAATATTAAGCATGTATATCAGTTGTCTAGTGCCCATAATACAAGCAAAAACTTGCTTACTTTGGGACTAGGTGGCGCTGTTAAGATTAATTTCCATTCAACTTGAGTTCGTTAGATAGAACAAAGTATTATGGAAACTGTCTTATTACTTGTATAATTCAATTTCGTTATCATACACTTATAATTTTTTAATTCATGTTTCTTAAAAGTGACTGGGTAAGGGTAAGACCATATTTTCTAACGTACAGTATTTATGATCAAATGGAAACATATTGGTATAATATGTTAATGTTTCTGCACTTTATGCTTTGAATTGTTTATTAAAAGAAGGCAACTTTACAGTTTATACAAACTTTTTATCAAAATGACCTAAACTTCACATGCGCCATTCCGAAAAAAATCTTAATCAAGCAGTCGTAAATCAGTGACTGGAAATCCATTTCAACTCTATACTCTCAATGGACTTGTTAATATGTCGTCATTTGGTCGTCAGGTTTCGGTCAGTCAATCGCCTTTTTAAAAAATCAAAAGAACTAAATTATGTTTTTTTTTTAATTTTTAACCATATTTTGGATATAAAACAAAAAATGTACACTATAAAAAGTGATCCTATCGAATTGACCATTCCCAAAATTTTTAAATAAATTACAATACATTTTTTTTAAAGAATATGCAATTTTAATAACAAAATAGATAATTTATTTGATTGATGGGACAATAATCAACAGTTTAATTAAAAAGTTCGTACAAATATTTCACACAATGATTTTGTTAAATTCTTAATTAACTTGCTCACTGCACGCGCATAGTTTATGAATTGTTCCATATACATCGTTCATAGTCGAATAAAACACTTTTGTTACAGTCATTCATACATTCTGCTGCGATTATCTTGGGAAAAAAATCTTGAAAACATAGGATAATTGTGTTTCTGGTATCATTGGCAAATAATGTTGCTACAATAAAAAAGAAAAGTTGGCACACAGTAACTGGTATCACAGCTCCTGGCCCCCGTAGGTATGTCATGAACGCGGCGAACAAGTTGCCTGGGCCTGCTCCAGGGACAACACGAGAACTAGACACGTCTTCGCTACCGCCTAACCATGGCGGCAGACGTGAATTTATTGTTAGAGGATAGGAAGTAGAGGGTATTAGGAAAATGACGACGACATCGGTGGCGGAGGCAGGAACAATGGCAAACCTCTTGGCTCGATATTTAATCGAGAAAAGTCGACGCAATCTTAAGGCAGATGGCCATAAAATAAATAGCTATAAAAGTCATTCGTTGGCACGTATTCCCGCATAGGGATATTTTTGTATTCGTACACGAAAGTCGCGAGGTGCCGCAGAAAAGGCGAACAGGCAAGATCGAATCCCCGTCTGCCCTAACCACGCCCGTGGGCTAACCACGAGCCAGCAGCGGCCGCGATCGCTGGTCGCCGGCCTAAGACCCAGGAAGGCCACGATCATCACTGCGCGCTCGCCGAACCGTAGCAGGATCTCAGCTGCCCATTGGCACGCTCCGTCACGTTGCAAGGAAAACGGTACGATTCAGTTCTATGGGGCTTGGCCCAAGTTTAAAGTGCGAGTGAAACGAATAAGCGGTCCAATTCCATTCGTCCGATTTTTATAGACTATAAATATCTCGCTATCTTTCATGTTAAATGTCTTAAATGTAAATCTATCTTGTTATTTATATAAATTGTTCACAACTTATGATTTCATTCCTTTCGGTCGTGCGCGCAGCATTTTCCACCTACGGGCGTGGAATGGAAAAAATTCCATTCCATTCCATAACTTTCAATTTCTACACGTTACAATGGCGCCCGAACTTATTTTTTTAATGTTAATTCTTTTGGAAGTTGCTTTTCTGTGCGCGCGGCTGGGGGGAATCATTTAATTGTCATTGTGTTTTCACTACTTTTCATAATTTTTCTTGTCACCGCCGATCGAATCAAGTACGCCCTCGTCATAAACCCACCACATCGCAATTTCTATTCGTTAAGCTGTATATTATTGTTTGTATTGTGATTTTTCATTTTTTCTCATAATTGTTATAGATATTTTAAATTCGATTTTTTTTATATAAATTGTAAGAATACCCACATGTCAAAAATTTTGAGCTGACCTACCACAATAATTTTGAACCAGCTGACCTACCCACAATCTGAGGTACCCTCAAAAATTATAAAAAAATTTATAACAGTTTTTTTGAACATACTGATACTCTAAACTTATCTCATTGTGTTTGTAATATTCTATACATACCGACCAATCATAGCGATTTTTATTTTGTTTATTGTTTCTTATTTTAACAAATGTAATTACATTGTAAATGCCGACCATTCCAGGCACACACCAAACCACAAACCTGCACCAGCGGCGAACAGCTTTGTGAACCTGCTCACCGCACAGCATTGTAAGCGGCAGTACGTGCAAAGCCAACAGTTGTAAAGTAAAAATATTTTTGTTTTATACTACCACTCGTAGCACCATTGCTCAATAGGACTTGCCATTTGTTTCTGCCAACGTCAAATTTGGAGTTTAGCAATACAGTAAACTCACATAATTTTTTTCCTGAAATTCGTTCAAGCCAAACGCTAAAACGAACTTGTGCCAATCCGACACAAGATTATACGGACCACGTCCGAACTGTAAATATTAGATTAGGTATTACATTATTTTATTAATTTATCTTAGTTATTTAAAATACAACAATTAGTTAGGTTTTATACAATTAGTGTTAGGCATAATTTTAGGAGTAGTCAACCATTTATATTTTACGATTCATTTATTTTAGTTTATTTATTTTGTTTACATACATACATAGTTAGGTATTAATTTTAGTCACTACAGACAATTAATTTATTTTCATAGTAATAAGTATAATTTAATAGTAACTCGTTCAAGTTTAGCATGGATTTAACATTTACAAGGTTTTTATTCAAGACAGATCTCCATAATCTTAAGTAGGTACGTACACACACACGTCCTCACTATAGAATATCCACGATATCTACATATGTTATAGTTTGGATTAGGTAAAATAAAATGCAATATCGTCATATACCACCCAACAATATTGTCCATAGTTGACATATCAGTTATAAATACAATAGTTTTGTATGATAATAGTATTAGGGGAACTACAAATAAGAGGACCCGATACACACGCAGGACTCCGTCACCTATCTTCTATTACACGCTAGGCACCAACCACCATTGAGGTCGGTGACCATATTAGCACATCGCATATATGCATTAGTACGGTACTTCCCCATAGATAGGGGTTACCACTAATATTTTGGGAGATATCCGTGTGTCCGGAGAATTCTCACCTTTTTTTTCAACAATGACGGCACGACGATACCTGAGCTCATTTCCTGCGAGCCACATCAAACCTCGGGCACCTCAAACACGTTCACCCTCAGCATTCCTTCAGATATAATCATACCCAGGCACTCACATCCGAACTCCACCCACACAATATACACTTAACAAGAGACACAAAAGAGGACGTATGAATGGGATGAAAGAAAGACCAGGGATCCTTCGCAGAACACAAAAGAGGACGTATGAAAGGGATGAAAGCACACTGCTACTTACTTACACATATGCGTCCCCACCATAATATTTTTAGGTGAGACGGCTGTTTGTTTCGGAAGGAGGATATTGTAGCGCCTACAAATAAATATCTGAGGAATAACATATCATTCATTTATAATCTATTATTATCAACCCGAACAGCGCCACCTATAGGCACGTCATCGTTCCGGGGCGCGTAACAGCGATCAATAACATCGCGCGTTGACATAAGCGTCGACGCCACGAGTAGATGGCGCGCGAACACATTCAGTAGGTAGACAGCGCCTCACCGGCGGGTGGACCGCCGGGTGAAACCAACACTGGCCGGCTACGTGCCGAGCCGAGCGGAGATGACTCGTTCATTACCTCCAGGGACAGCACGAGAACTAGACACGTCTTCGCTACCGCCTAACCACGGCGGCAGACGTGAATTTATTGTTAGAGGATAGGAAGTAGAGGGTATTAGGAAAATGACGACGACATCGGTGGCGGAGGCAGGAACAATGGCAAACCTCTTGGCTCGATATTTAATCGAGAAAAGTCGACGCAATCTTAAGGCAGATGGCCATAAAATAAATAGCTATAAAAGTCATTCGTTGGCACGTATTCCCGCATAGGGATATTTTTGTATTCGTACACGAAAGTCGCGAGGTGCCGCAGAAAAGGCGAACAGGCAAGATCGAATCCCCGTCTGCCCTAACCACGCCCGTGGGCTAACCACGAGCCAGCAGCGGCCGCGATCGCTGGTCGCCGGCCTAAGACCCAGGAAGGCCACGATCATCACTGCGCGCTCGCCGAACCGTAGCAGGATCTCAGCTGCCCATTGGCACGCTCCGTCACGTTGCAAGGAAAACGGTACGATTCAGTTCTATGGGGCTTGGCCCAAGTTTAAAGTGCGAGTGAAACGAATAAGCGGTCCAATTCCATTCGTCCGATTTTTATAGACTTTAAATATCTCGCTATCTTTTATGTTAAATGTCTTAAATGTTAAATATATCTTGTTATAAATTTAAATTGATCAAAACGTGTTTCATTCCTTTTGGTCGAGCGCACAGCATCGCATAACCTCCATTCCATTCGATACGGACGGTCCTTGATACATAAGTCCGTTGCTCGCCGACTAGGCTCGATCCAGGACCAGCGGCAGCGACCTCCATCCATCGATATTTTTGTAACGTAAGTAGCTTCGTGTCGTACATATCATATACCTACATCAATTACCTAACTATCCATTTTATACACGTTACAGACGTCAAAACTTCAACTTTGACAATACATACGTCAAAATTCCCCAAATTCTCGTTTTAGTTGCTAGTATAAAACCACAAATTAAGAAATCCTTTTGAAATATAACTGAAAATGTTTATCAATTTGTAAAATGTAACGTAATAACTTTCACAGATATTATTATCAACCGAATACCAAGACACATCAAAAACCAGAAGCCACAGAAAATAGATATTAAAGGGATATTCGTATATATAAAAATCAATTATGAACCTACTAGATAAAATATTTTTTTCTAATGGCAAGTGTTAGAAAAGGACAAACGGACTCACCGGTAGTTATCTCCAACAAACTCATTTTGCCTCCTTACGACTTACAATTTAAAGTGAACCTTATGCATTTAGCAAAGATTTAATTTTTGTATTATACAGTTTCAGGAGTGCAGTCCTCAACCTACGTAGTAGGTAGGTACTATTACGTCCATGTGCTGCCCAAAGTTAGGCCCAAAGAAGTTCGCACATGAAAAAAAAACTGATATTTCAAGTGTGAAAGAGATGGACTTTTGAGTGTGACTGCCTGTTAACTGCCAGACTTCTAGGCATTCTGCCTATCTGCCAAATCCTCGAAGGAATAACAAGCATGGATAACCTGAATGGAGAACGCATGGACGAGAAACTCTATGGCTACATTTTATTTCTGTTGTAGTTTATATATCAGCCACTTGTTGCGTCAAGCGTGTGGATTAGATTTAAATGTAGGTAACGTCATATATAGGGTTATAGGGGAGGGGTGAAGGACCCTCGAGAAGTAAATATTTTTTTAGAAAATGCGAAAAAAATAAGGCTCATTGGTGGCTCGTCGCTCTGCTCCGCTTCACTCTTCGCATTATCCTATGGCATTATCACAAACAAACCCAAACCTAACCAATTTTTTGAAGTGTTGGACCATCAACCTATCATAGCCTGATTTCAAATTGGTCATTGTTATGAACACAATTTACACCAGGCAGCATTGGAAAGCCGTTGCTATGACCGTATTAATTAATGTTGATCACGATGAAGTTGTATTATGTAATTTTTAAATTCCGTTACTATCAGAAGTACTAAATAAACATCTCTATATTTCTTTTTGTCACAAGACTTTGAGATCTACTTGCCTTTCTGTTATAATGTGACATTATGTATATGTGGGCGCGGCCTCGTTCGGCAGGTACAAACTGTGCCCGCGCGGAGACTAATCCATAATTTTGTGAATATAATTATATAATATATTTTTATAAATATGTGGAGAATATTATTTTATTTTATCAATTCAGAGCAACTTCACGTTGCAGAACCACAATGGCAGCGATCGCGTTGTCCAAACGAAAGCGTGCCCATTGGTTAACCTCTGAATTGCGGAAGTTGCAGTCATCTCAATGTATTTATATTTTTATTTATTGATTTGGGTACACTGTCTTAATAGAAACATATAAAACAAATAAAGAACTAATTCAAAAGTTAATTATTAGAAGCAATCATTGCAAATTTGAAATATATTATTAAATGAAATGTTAATTGAATAATTTACTTACGATAAATATGTTTGCTGTCGTACTCTGGTATCAAACATAACTTATAAAGTATTTTAATTATTGATAAGATCTGAAATAAATTGAACGTGTTAAATAATAATTTTAGCATTAAAAATAAGATTTGATATTTCAAGAGGTATCAAATATTACAATTTAGAATAAATTACGCAATAACGTATTTGTTTTTCGAGTGAAGACAGCGCCATCTCTGTTAGTATGGGTAAAACTAGGTAAACCAAATATTAATGATTATCAAATTATCAAATAGTTCCAACGAATGTCCGCGCCCATATATACTACGTGTTGTATTAGACAGACTGGAAATAAATTGATACTTCACTAATAAGGGTATTGACCCCTTATAATTCCATGTTGACAATCTCGATTCAACGATAGAAATTTCCAATCAAGTACACACTATTTTACATAATAAAGACTTCATAAAACGAAAATCTTTTTTGCTGATATTCAAGTATGTTGATCCAGCGGCCTATATACCATGTCGACTTTGGAAATTAACCCAGTTCGTGCACGCGGTAATTTGTCAAGCCACTCAGATAGCTTGATGCCACCTCAACCATTCCTAGTTCTAAACCTTTATACACCTAGACATCATCCAGAATCCACAATAGAACCACACCTGGCAATCTTCCTCTCGTTAAGATTTGTATTTTATAATAATGTAAATAATTTTAGTGTAAACTTTATTATTTCATATCAAACAAACAACATAACATAGACTCATTAAATTCAATTTATCTTCAATTTAACTTTCATTTGTTTCCATCGGTTCTTCTCCGGCGAGGCGCAACTGCGATTTCAACAACCTTCTCCTGTTGTGTAAGTAAATTGGTCAGACAGATGGCAACTTTCTTAGAAGTCCAGTAAAAGTTAGCAATATTTTCAAACAATTATCGCAATATTTTTTTTTTTAAGTATGGATGCGTTTGTGTTTTTTTTAGACTGTAAATTTTAATTTGGATTTTCACTAATATGTATGCGTTTGTGTTCAATTAATTGACTAGACTGTGTAAATGTTGCATCACATACACCACATGCGAATGGTTTCTTGCCAGTATGTGTACGTTTGTGCCGAGTTAAAATGCTAGATCGTGTAAATTTCGCATCACATACGTTGCAGGTAAATGGTTTTTCACCAGTATGTATGCGTTTGTGTTCAATTAAATGACTAGAGTCTGAAAATTTCACGTTGCATATTTTACAACTAAATGGTTTCTCACCGGTGTGTTTGCGTTTATGTCGAACTAAATTACCAGACTGTGTAAAGTTCGCATCGCATGTTTCACAATTGAATGGTTTCTCACCGCTATGTACGCGTTTGTGTTGAGTTAAATTATTCGACTGAGCAAATTTTGCATTACACATTTCACACTTAAACGGTTTCTCGCCAGTATGAATGCGTTTATGTTGAATTAAATGAGCAGACTGTGCAAATCCTAAATTACAAATTTTGCAAGTGAATGGCTTTTCTTTAGTGTGTACGCGTTTGTGTTCAATTAATTGACCAGACTGTGTAAATTTTGCATCACATGCGTCACATGGAAATGGTTTCTCGCCAGTATGTGTGCGTGTGTGTCGAGTTAGAATGCTAGACCGTGTAAATTTCGCATTACACAAGCTACAAGCAAGTGGTTTTTCACCAGTATGAATGCGTTTATGTTCAATTAAATGACTAGAATCTGAAAATTTCACATTACAAATTTTACAACTAAACGGTTTCTCACCAGTGTGTTTGCGTTTATGTCGAATTAAATTACCAGACTGTGTAAATTTCGCATCGCATACTTCACACTTAAATGGTTTCTCGCCGCTATGAGTGCGTTTGTGTTGAACCAAATGAGCAGACTGTACAAATCTCAAATTACAAATTTCACAAGTAAATGGTTTTTCACGAGTATGTACGCGTTTGTGTTCAACTACATCACCAGATTGCATAAATTTGGCATCACATTCATGTGTTGGTTCGAGAATGAGTTCCTGTTTCTTTAAATCAGTAGTGCTGCAGACCAGCTTCTGCTGGGGATGTTCACTACACTCCCACTCCACTTTTACTGTAATCCTGTCAATTGCAATCTGCAACCAAAACACTCACTTTATTTTTGCTGAAAATGAGGTTGCAGGAGATCACAACATTACATACCTCAGTGCTGTGCTGACCTTGACTGGGCAGCCCGTGTCCTTGTGGTAGGGTGGGTTCTATTTCCAACTCCTGTTTGATGGAGATACCTTTGATGTCAACCTCATCCGGGATCAATTCCCGCCGTCTGTCCGCATCCATCTGCCAAACACATTCATACTGTGTATGTTTTTCACACCGTGTGTGTCGTGATAGCCCAGAGCACAACAAACCTGTCTTAAATTTATAAGGCCCCATAGGGCCATGGTTCGAATCCGGGCGTGTACCAATGAGTTTTTCTGACTTAAGTACACAATATCACTGACACCGTGCTTCGGAGGGCACGTTAAGCAGTCGGTCCCGGACGCTGTCAATAGATGGCGGTCGTTACAGTTCTCAACCCGCAGTGGAGCAGCGTGGTGGACTTAAGCTCCAAGCCCCCTCCTCATCCCTGGAGGAGGCCTAAGCCCCTGCAGTGGGGTAAAAATGGGCTGATGATGATGTTTTTCACAAGTTCTTTTTAAATAATAATCTGATCTTTCTTAAACTGCTTTGACCATAATTTTATGATTAAAGTAAGGCAAGAATGATGAATGAATGACACATTTAAGATACATTCTGAAACAAGTATGAAAACTTTATAATGGGCTGAAAGATTTATTTTCTAAAGATTCATTTAAGATGTTGAATAAGTAGTTAATAGGTTTCTCATAAGGTCACCTTGAATTAAAGGCATAAAATCTGATGGAAATATGAACTAGTGACTGAACTCAACAATGGGATAAGACTTAATTGTATCACAATTTCCTTGGAATAAAAGAATCATAAGAAGCGGGACTATGAATGTGATTACTGAGAACACTAGGAAAATGTCTCAAAGAATTCTTCTAGAATTGTCTTTAAAATAAACACTGTTGACTTACGAATACGGGCCGGTATATCAGATCTCACTTATCCTATGAATAACGTTAAATGAAGCTTAATTGTATTGGATTTTGAAAATTAAGTTTCACTTAACGTTTAAGTGTGCACTGAAATACCGGCCCTTAACCCTTAACTGTAATCACATTATTAACTCAACAAGACCTTAACAATCTGTTTGTATATAGAGAAAAATGCACACATATACAACAAAACCTTTCCGGCTGGGTGTCACCAGGTTACTATGTGAAAAAATGGACTGTTTTCAGTCAAAAATCTATTACTATTTCGAGTGCAAAAAAAATAATGAAATTTTGCAGTTATCATATTATATAATAAAATAAAACATAAAAATATCATAATATAAATAAATAAATCATGGCGTTTATTAACATGAAGCGATGTATGTCTGAATATAATAAAAATATTAAAATATTTCAGTTTTATACCAACAAAATTGGTGATCGTCAACTATACATAGGTAATATAGTAACATAGTGCATCGATGGACAGTGTTGATCGATGAAAAATTATTCCAAACAAGTGTTATGTGGGTGAGCCATGGAGTAAATTAATTTGACAACAGCGTTTGGTTTTAATAGAGTCAGAAATGTCAGGTCACAGTACTGAAAGTGTCGAACGCAATTTCGCGGAGGGGTAGGCTGGTGCGCGGGGACCTCGCGCACTGAAACCGGACTGAAACTCGCCATGTCACCAAACGGTTACGCCAGCTAGCTCGAGTATGAGTGGTTAGATGATAAGCGCAGAAGAAGGTTTCTAATCTATTCATACTTATATGGTGTGAACAAACAAATGTATGTATCATGACGAGTGTAACAAATCCTATGTGCGAAACTACATTACTCATGGAAGCTATGCACGACTAGCCTAAATGTATGTAATGCTAAAATTCTGTATACACACTTTAATGTCATTACTGCACATTAAATTAAATACACAATAAAAAAATAGGCAGAAAACATTTAAGTTAAACAGTTTTATTTTAATCATCAACTGTTTTAAAAACTAGAAAATAATTAGGACACAAACCTGGACCTTCTTGAGATTTTAACTTCTAGTAATAAATAATGCAACACTAGCAGTGCTGTCTTTTCATGTCGGATGCCAAAGGGCATTTTGTGTCGCTGCCTAAGCGCAATAAGTAATAATCTGGGAAACGCAGTTCAAGTATTTCTTTTGATGGGCTTAGAAACATATTTTTCTACACAAGTCGTTTTCATTTGTTCGATTCCCACCCGGAATATTTGTGTGCATGAACATGTCTATTTGTTCCGTATCTGGGTGTAAAATATCTATACATTTGGATATTACAAAGAATATTTTAAGTATGTATATCAATCATCTGGTACCCATAATACAAGCTTTGCTTAGTTTGGAACTAGATGGAGCTGTGTGGGATGTCCGGATTATTATTATTTAATTATTAAGTCTATATACAGGGCTTTAGCGCCTCCGGTTTCAATTTTAGTCAGTTAAAAGTTCCAGATTATTACTTATTCCGCTGAGACAGCGACAGCCTGATAATACTGACGATGACTAACCGTTCGCTCGACAGAGTCCAGCTTGATGTCCGACTCGTTAGGCTCCAACTTGATTTGCGACACCGCAGGCTCTAACTTGACGTGGAACTCTCTAGCCCCATCACACATGATACATTCTTGGGTTATAGTGCTTTTCGCATCGGGCGGCGGCCAATTGTAAGGGAGGTCACAACGGTTTGGCTCCTGGTTTAGCTGCACTACTGAGGAGCAATCTCTCAACTTGGAAACTTGTCTGGCTGTGAATTTGAGTACATTACCGTCCCCTTCCATCCTTCCTGATTGACAAATTTTGCTAATGATAAAGTATTACAGTAAAAATTCTGACACCCTGGCACAGGTCTGTGGGCATTCCTGGGCTTTGAACTTTATTTCCCTTGTCCCAAAATTTATTTCAGATATCACCGATTCATTTTCTAGCTAAGGTTTTCGAACTAGCACAGATTAGAAGTACCTAATAACAAATTATAATTGATATTCTGGGCGATAAATTCCAAAAGTATTCGACCTGCGAAACAAAGCAAATTCAGAGTACTTCAATTGTCAAAGACCACTCAAAGACTACTATTGTAAGCTGTGAATGGCTGTGACCTGTGATTACTTGTTTACTTTGGTTTGCTTGAGTACCTACCAACCTACGTAGTATCCCTATTTAGTCTGTGCCTACTTCGTGATGCTTCGTGAGTTGAGTACTACAGTCAGCACAGAACGCACAGAACAATAACAGTCAGTACCACAGAACAATGTCAGTACAGTATCACGCACAGAACAATCTGCTAGTCTGTGAATTTGCGAATCTGTGTCAATCTGTCAGTGTTGAATTGTTTCTTTCTGTGAATGTTTCAGTGGGTTGATCACGGATTGATGTTACTCTATGCTACTCGCGGTTATGTTTTTTGTTGTTTGATTTGTGACAAGAAAAATCCTGACTAGTTTGTAGCAAACTTTATTGATGAAATGGAAGAGCGCGGAAGTAAAGCACTCGAATCCACAGCCAAACAACTTTTCAGGTTGAGAGATTGCTCCCCAGTCCAGCTAACCCAGGAGCCAAATCGGTGTGACCTCCCTGACCATCCTGTCCTGCTATCATCCGACGTGAAAGAGAGCTTAAGCCAAGGAGGCATCCCGTGTAATGGGGCTAGAGACATCTACATCAAGTTGGAACCTGTGGAGTCCCAAATCGAGTTGTTGGAGCCCGTCGACAAAACCGTCAGTTCTCATTATCATACTTTAAAACCTCCACTATAGGAGTAGGTACAGCCCATTCAGAGCCCAGCTCAGCTAAAAGTGTTACTAATTACATATAGGGTGACGGGGAGCGTGATGAAATAAAGCTAACCTTCAGAATTTCTAGAATAAAAAAAAGTATCTGTTACAAATGTATTACTTTTATTCAAACTCTTGAAACTAACAGTACATTTCTTTTACTATGTTTGTCTATTGGGTAGCTCATGGCTTTGCTTCGCTTCACTTCTGATATTGACAAACAAACTTAACCTAATTCAATCTATCAATTTAGAAATGGACCATTAACTTATTTTGGCCATATTTTGAATGAATTAAAAAGCTTCTAAATGGCTTGTCACATTCCTCTAAGTATCAAACCCTAAACAATATTTAAACAGATATTAAAAGGGTTGTCATTTTTGAAACCTAACTCACAACCACCATCACAGAAGTGTTGATATCAGAGATTGTGATATTTATTTTGACCGAAATTTTATATATTAAAAGCTCATTGGTCAATGTGCCTATAGTAGAGTCAATTTCATGACATTTGCATGAAAGGCTGGTCACTTCCTTTACCACTCGGGCACTACAAGCTGTCAGTCAGTGTGCTAATAAATGAGTCTTGTCAATTGTCTATTTCAAATGGCTAGCACTATCCAAATCAAAAGAAGAACTTATATGATGTCAAAATACTTAGAAAATCAGGTTAATCCGGGTTCGTTGGTACATATGTACAATATGATCCACTTGAATGGATGGCACAATTCATTTTAGTTTTAGCAAATACTCAGCCTATAAGAATACATAGACAAAGCTTCGCACACTTATTTGTGTGAGTGACTGTTGGTGATTTGAAAAATGAATTATTTATGAAAATAAATTCCATCAGACTTTTATGGCAACTTAGACTGCTTTTACTAACCAGTTACGTTGCTATTAAAGTTGGACGTTTTGGATCTGAGCGGTAATGAGAGTGAGCAGTGTTGTCTTTGTAGAATTATAGAATTAAAATATTTTTTATAAGAAAACAAAGCTTGAAATTGTATATTTTTTATTATTATTTTGTGGATGATGACGGTGGTGCAAATAAAGAGTTGCCAGTGTTTTATCACAAAAAAAAAAATATGAAATTTAATTTATCTTATTTATTAGTATACATTTCATAGAATTATGTTAATTAAAATACAAAATTACTATATGATTATTGAAAATTATTATGCTACCTATAATTTTTATTTGAAGTCTTAAAACTAATAAAATAGTAAAACTCTACTAGAAATGGTCACACTGAGGCACACAATGCAGCTTAACTACCAATCGTCCAATTTTAATAGCAACTTGACCAGAGTAGTATACCATTTTATAAGACAGTGCTACTTTAAGCTTTTTTTCATACCTAAGCACTATGCAAAATACATAACTGTATATGACCAATATATGCTTTTGACTAAGTATATTTCACAGAAAATTTATGTTTAATAGCTTAAATCCTGGCTTTTCCTAACATATATGAGGGCAAGCTGAAAAGTAATATATTTCGACCATAGCTAATGTAAAAATGATTCTGGCCATTATGTAGTCATATTCTTGGTTAACTCCTTAAAAAAAAATTTTAAATAGTACATATTCGTTTATTGCGTTTTATTTGTAATTAACATTTATTTGTTTTAAACATGTAAAAAGAAATTGGTAACCATTACATATTATAAAATAAAGGCCCCCGCCGCATCTGTCTTGAATGCGATAAACTCAGAAACTACCAAACAGATTGGCATATTGTTGACACCAATGGACAGAGTAATTCAAGAGGAAGGTTTACGTATATAATTTATTAATGTTTTGTGTAAATTTGTTGAAATATAACAATTTTTGTTGAAGAAGTCGGAAAAAAATCAAGCCGTCTGGGAATTTTCATCGAAAACGCTGCCTAATCCTTTTGAAATACAATAAAATAATGTATGAAGGAATTGTTTCTTTTGTATAGAACTACAAAAAAGACCGCGATGGCATATATCTATCTTTTATGGATATCTTAATATATCGATTTTTATGTTTGAGAAAATGGTGTCATATGATGAGATGATGATGATGATGAGATGATTGGAAAGCAATTTATACGGATACAGTATTAATCCTTATCAAATTAAATATGTTATTTACCTTCAGCATTTCATGCAGATTATGATTGCCCTTTATACCATACAATTTCAATTAATATCTTAGCAATTACAGCGAAATAAAAAATATCACACGAAAGCGACCGGGCGTGGCGCATGGAAACATAGAATTACTAATGGAACACACAACACGGCGCGAAAAGCAAATTTCTTAATCTAATCCACACGTTTGACGCAACAAGCTGATATTACACTACGACAGAAAAAATACTACGACTTATAAGCTCTGCTACCCGTGCGAAGCCGGGACGGGTCGCTAGTATATTATAAATTGGCCATCTAATAGTCATTAAATTTCTAACTATCAAAGTGAACAAGCCATTACATAGATAATGTATGTTAAATGTGTTTGGTTATTCTTGCTGTACTGATCTAATCATAAAATTGTGGTCAAAGCAGTATAAAGAAAAAGAATTAGATTTTTTTTCACACACTATGAATATGTTTGACAGATGGAGGCGGACATACGGCGAGAATTGAATGCAAATGATGTTAATGTCAAAGATATCTCCATCAAACAGGAGTTGGAAATAGAACATAGTCTACCGCAAGGTCATGGGCTGCGATGTCTAGATCAGCACAGCACTGAGGTATGTAATATTGTGATCTCCTGCATCCTCCACTTTATCAATAATAAAGTGAGTGTTTTCATTTCAGGATGTCACAATCGATAGAATTACAGTAAAAGTGGAGTGGGAGTGCAGTGAACAGCCCGAGCAGACACTGGACTGGGGTACTTCTCGCTTGAAGGAACAGAAACCGGTTCTTGAACCATCACAGGAATATGAGGCAAAATTTATGCAGTCTGATGATTTAGTCGAACACAAATGTGTACACACCCGTGAAAAACCATTTACTTGTGAAATATGTAATGCAAAATTTGCACATTCTAGTAATTTGACTGAACACAAACGCATACATACTGGTGAAAAACCATTCACTTGTGGAACGTGTAATGCAAGATTTGCACAATCTAGTAATTTAATTGAACATAAACGCATACATACTGGTGAAAAACCATTCACTTGTGAAATATGTAATTTAAGATTTGCACAGTCTGCTCATTTAATACAACACAAACGTATACATACCGGCGAGAAACCGTTTAAGTGTGAAATATGTCATGCAAAATTTGCTCAATCGAATAATTTAACTCAACACAAACGAGTACATAGCGGCGAGAAACCGTTTTCTTGTGACATATGTAATGCTAAATTTACACAGTCTGGTAATTTAATTCGACACAAGCGCAAACATACTGGTGAGAAACCGTTTATTTGTAAAACGTGTAATATGAAATTTTCAGATCCCAGTCATTTAATTGAACACAAACGCATACATACTGGTGAAAAACCATTTGCTTGCAGCTTATGTGATGCAAAATTTACACGGTCTAGTATTTTAACTCAACACAAACGCACACATACTGGAGAGAAACCGTTTGTATGTAATTTATGTAATGCCAAATTTACACAGTCTAGTCAATTAATTCAACACAAACGCACACACACCGGCGATAAATCATTTGCTTGTAGCATATGCGATGCAAAATTCACGCATCCTAATAATTTAACTGAACACAAACGCATACATACTGGTGAAAAACCGTTTGTTTGTAGAATATGTGATGCGAAATTTGCACAGTCTAGCGGTTTAAGTCATCATAAACGAATACATAGAAAACCATTATAAGGAAAAGAACAATAATATAGGTATACAGTTAATACACCTGACGCTAGTATTGACCAAAAAATCTTAAAATTCATATATTCTGTGACTATTCAATTGTTTAATTTATTTAATTTAAAATATATATATATAAATAAATAAAAATCTATTTATTATCAAGTAGGACACTGCTGTCAGTTTATGCAGGTTCATATGCAACCAAGAAGAACATCGCTAGAGACTTGAGTTGCATATTTTTTCAGTGATGGTGGTACAGATCATTATTTTAAAAACTAAGTGGGGTATAGCAATTTAATCATAAGCGTTTGTATATTATTTTAAGTTGTTATATGCTTTAGACATAAGCTGTTGTTTTGAATGATGCATGAGTTTATTTATTAATAGGTGTATTACCTATATAGCTTGGAAGTTTATTATAAAATCGTACACAACTTATTGAATGAATTATTTATTTCGTAGTAATGGGTACCGCGAGTTTGTTTATTCTTAGTATTAACATTGTGTATGTTATAATTCTTTTCGAATTTGGTATTATTTTTATGAACCCATATTTTAATCAATATACTGGCTATACACTGTCACTTTATTAATTTCAATGAATTTAGCTGTAAGTTAATCTCTAGGGCCCATCACAACATAGTATAAAACAAAGTCGCTCCCCGTTGTTCAATTGCAAAAATGTTGCTCAATTGTAAAAGTTTTCTCGTCCATAAACAAAATTTTTCTGTGACCTCCTTTTGCGTACCGCTTCAGTAGTCGTTTCGATTTTACCTGCCTATTCTTTTTTAAATTATCAGTTAATTACCAGTGCGCTTCTTATACGATGCAAGTCCTAAGTCATCTTTTAAAATACGCGACATGGTTCTAGATGCTATCTTCATCTCTCGAGATAAAATCTTTTGCTTTCGGACAGGATTTCTTCGAATTCTTTCCCTTACTGCTTTGACCACCTTTTTCGTACGAACACTATGTGAACGGCCAGATCTTTTTCTGTCACAAACAGAGGAGGTCTCATTGTACCTATTAATAGCCCGGTACACAAACATTTGACTAATACTAAGCATATAGAGAGTTTTAAAAATTGTATTTGGCTCCATACCTACTTTGTGTAATGCAATCACAGCGATTCGGTTCTCTTTATCACCCCACTCCATTTTAATATTGCAAAATATTGTACAATGTATTGGCGCCAAAATGAAAAAAACACAATGAACAATCATATAAAAATGACAGATTCCAAATTGAAATGTAATATTTTTTATTTTTAATTGTAACAGTATTTATGGCCAGATTAGATATATAATGTAGTTAAAAGGAAAACTATCACAGCTAACTAGACTGTATTAATTAACAAGTAATAAATAGATTAACTTATAAAATACAGTTTTATAAGTAGAAATTTTTTTGTAGAAATTTTTTTAAAAATTCCACAGAAAATGACAGATAGCAGTTAGCCAATAAGCGAAAACTAGATTTATTTTGTCTTTGTGATGTTATTGTGAAAGATAATAAAAAAAAAACATTTTATGATGAAAACTACTTTGTATTACTAGATACTATAAGTTTACGCTTTCCTTTGCAGAGCTTATTCTCTTCACAATCGATACCAAATATCAAAGGTTCACTGTAATAAAATAAGTAATAAAATTGTCTTTAGCTATCAGTGCACTCATGTTATTACTTTTCGGATTAGCCAGAGAGGATCGAGCGCCTTCTAAATAACTAACGAAATAAAAGTGAAATATATTTATACAATAATTCTTAACTTACATAATAATAACGATTAATAGTTAAGTTCGATTAACGTCGCGGTCGTTTTTTTATATTGTATGGTGGTACGGAACCCTTCATGTGCGAGTCCGATTCACACTTGGCCGGTTTTTTTTTATTTCAAGTAACCTCATGTTTATTATTATTTTTGTTTATGAAAATATATATAGTGAAGCAACAGTGAAAGTAACAATTTCTTTGTTCTTTTAAAAAAGAATGGTAGCTCAATTTTTTCTTTCATTTATAATATTTTAATAAATATATAATAATAATATAATGTACATAACAATTTTCATCAAATATGTCTCTTTTGCAACACAAATATTGTTTAAACATCAGCAGATGGTAAACATACTTAGGTAAAAATTCCATAGGAAATTGTGCTGTAGAAACTAGATTCATAAATTTTTAATTTTTAAAATATTTTGATACATTATAAGAAAAAAAAAACTTAAATGCATGGAATTTTTATTTGGAAATTGTTTCATTTTTCACATGTTCAACATTAAAACTAATTGCATTTTCACATCTCATTGAAATTCATAATTTTTTAATTTCTTTCGCAGATTCAATTCCCGCCCGGAACAAATATTTGTATGCATAGGCATGTCTGTTTGTTCCGTGTCTGGGTGTAAAAAGTATCTATATATGTAACAATATTATAAACAAAGAAGTTATTAAGTATGTATACAAGTTCTCTAGTACCCCATAACACAAGCACATTTGCTTACTTTGTGACTAGATGCCGCTGTGTGGAATGTCCCAAGTGTTATTATTATTAATGTCTCATTCCAGACTTTTCATTGAGTTTCAATGTGATTGGCAGATTGGTGTGGACATGCAGCATGAGTTGATCATGGATGATGATGACATCAAAAACATTTCTATCAAACAGGAATTAGAAATGGATCCCATCATACAACAAGAGTATGTGTCACCCTGCCTAGCCCTGCATAACGCTGAGGTGTGTAATATTATCATCATCATCAGCCCGTGTCTCTCCACTGCAGGATATAGGCCTCTCCCAAGGCTCGACACCACACACGGTCCTCCGCCTTTCGCATCCAACTACCCCCGGTATGGCGCTTCAGGTCATCTGTCCACCTGGCCGGGGGGCGTCCAACGCTTCGCTTTCCGGTACGTGGCCTCCATTCGAGAACTCGTCTACCCCATCGGTTATCAGTTCTACGGCAAATATGTAATATTATGGTTTTGTGCAAAGTTACATCAGCAAAAGTAAAAAGAGTGTTTGAATTGCAGGTTGCTTTGATTGAAAGACACACAGTCAAAGTAGAGTTTGAATGCACTGATGAGCTCCGGAAGATACGAGACTGCAGCACTCCTCGATTGAGGAAAATACCTAGCCTTAAAATTCCCAATGAAAAACCTGTTACTAATGCAAATAATGCAAGATTTACACAAACCAGTAATTTGATTCAACACGAATACATGCATACCAAGAAGAAACCATATACTTGTGAAACATGTGACGCAAAATTTGTACGTTCCATTAAATTGATTCAACATAAACGCAGACACACCGGTGAGAAGCCATTTACTTGTGGTATATGTAATGCAAAATTTACACGATCTGATTCCTTGAAAACCCACAAACGTATGCATACTGGTGAGAAACCATTTATCTGTGAAATATGTAAAATGGGATTTGCACAGTCTAATCATTTAATTGAACACAAACGCATACATACCGGCGAGAAACCATATAGATGTGACATATGTCATTATAAGTTTGCACACTCCAGTAGTTTACTTCAACATAAACGTATACACACTGGTGAGAAACCGTTTGAATGTGGCATATGCGATGCAAAATTTACACACTCCGGTAAATTAATTGAACATAAACGCGTTCACACTGGTGAGAAACCATTTACGTGTGGCATATGTAATGCAAAGTTTACACGGTCTAATAATCTACTTCAACATAATCTTATACACACCGGTGAAAAACCATTTAGTTGTAGCATATGTAATGCAAAATTTGCACAATGTACTAAATTAAATCGACATAAGCGTATACATACCGGTGAGAAATTAATTCCTTGTGACAAGTGCGATGCAAAATTTGCACAGCCTAGCAGTTTAACTCGACACAAACTTACACATGCTAGCGATAAACTATTGACGTGTGGCATTTGTGATGCGAAATTTACGAACGCAAGATATTTAATTCGACATAAACGCATACACGTTAATGAGAAACCATATACTTGTGATACATGTCATGCTGAATTTGCACAGTCTAGCAGTTTAACTCGACACAAACGCGTACATGCCCGTGAGATTCCTTTTTAAAGAAAATCGAAATGATTTTTTTTTCTCGTAATTCACATATGTCATTGGTTGCAATTTTAGCCGCTCAATTTAAGTATCAAAACAATTCTCCTCAATATTCAAAACGTTTTTATTCAATATAAGATACACTTATTGAAAGTCAAAATAAATTTGCGGAGCTTGGAGAAATGATACACCTGCTAGTTGGTCAAAGACTGTATTGTTACTGATCTTACTTGCTAACATGCATACATGTGCAACTTATACCTATGCTTATACTAATGATGACGTTACGTACTACAAATTGATTAGGTACCGGTTCAAAAACTAAAAGAAGAAGGACCGGCAAGAAACTCCTCCCTGTTTATTTTATTTAAATATATGTTTTTCTTAATTGTTTTTTTTTATTATTATTTATTGCTTACAACTATTACAATGATGTCCATGCGCACTTATCATTTAAATACTCGCTAATACAATAGTAAGCTTTTTTCACGAATTGGACTTTAACTCGCTTTATAAATTGATTAGAATTTAAGTCTAACATTTCTTTTGGAATTTTATTATAAAAATGGATACAATTTTCCATGAAATAATTATTAACCTTTGAGAGCCTGAACCTGGGAATTGATAACATATGCTTATGTCTTGTATTTAAGTTGTGGCCATCACCCACCCTAGAGAAAGCATTTAAGTTTTTATGTACATAAATTATATTTTCATAAATGTACTGACAAGGGACTGTCAAAATGCTACTTTCTCTAAAGTAAGCCTTCACACTATCTCTAGATTTTAATTTATATACAGCTCGAATAGCCCTTTTCTGCAGAACAAATATTGTTTGAATGTCAGCGGCCTTTCCCCATAGCAGAATGCCATATGAAATTCTAGTCTAGTTTATTTAGTAATCAATATAAGTAAATAGAGAAATTTGAATGGGAAACGAGTTCATCCTTGAATGGCTCTTTGAACATTTCATAAACAAAATGTTTTTGTATTCAAAGTAATTATTGAAAGAAATTTAAATTAAGAACGAGTTCATCCCTGGGCGGCACTTTGAATATTGCACAAACAAAATGTTTTTGTAACTGAAATAGTATTTAAAGAAACTTAAATTGGGAACAATTTCATCCATGGGGGGCGTTTTGTCCATTTCACAGACAATTTGTTAAACAAAATAAATGATTTAGCTGCTTTACAATAACATATTTTAATATCGTTAAAATCCACCAACCCGCACTGGAGCAGTGTGGTGGATTTAGGTCCAAGCTCTTTTAACCTGATGGAAGGCCTAAGCACCTATAATGGACTGGTGGAATGGAATGGAGTGACCAAGAGGTTAATCCTAAAATTATTTACAGAAACCGCTGTAGCCGCCACAAATCGAATAATCTTATGGCGGCGCGACAAAATTGTACAGCATTGGAAGCAAATAATAATATACACCTTCTTGAGTTTACATAAAGCTCTTGTTAAATTATTGTTTTAAAGATTTAGTCCAAAAAAATATTGTATTTGCAACATTCTGGTACAGTCAGCATCAGAAGAAGATAAGCAACTCAGATGTTCACATAGTTCTACACATTCAAAGTGACCATAATCATCTAAATAACAAAAGTTTTGAGATTGTTAAGAGCACTCAGTGTTTCAAATATAACTGAGCACACAAGTTGTTTGCGCCGATTAGTGGTGACATTTTGAAATATCACATCACCCCCCTCCTTATACCCTACTCCAAAATTGTTCCTACCCGCACTCACTGTTGAAAAATCGCTCGCTTTCAACGCTCGCATCCGCGCCGCTTAAATATAAATAAATAACTAAAATACGCATATTACATTATCTGTTTTATACATATAAACTTTCCAAGAAGGGTGATACGGTGGCCACCAGTAGTGAAAGCTGAAAATACCAAGGTCAGCGAATTGGAGCGACATATCAGGTGAGTCCTTGTTTGATCCAATCCTGTTCGGTGTGTTATTTCTGTGTCACCATTTTTTTTGGGCAAGTATTCATCCCGCTTTTAGTCGTAACAGGGAAACCAGAGTCAAACGCGCATACATCATTTTTTGGTCCTTCGCGCCGGATAGGTATTTTTTGTTACGACTACCTACGTCATTTCACAAAAAATAAAATAATTTTTTTCTTGATATTCAACGCGATTATTTAATAATATTATTATAAATCGTTATTTATTACCGCTAGTTCTTCCTATACCGTTTACATTTATTATATAAAATGGGCTCAAAAGAGGAGAGATTGTTCGATCGCAACTTACATAAAATTAGAAGTAAATTACAGTTTTATTTTCAACGCGTTCAATCTATGTATGATATTATATCGCAGTTGAATAAAGACCCTAGTAAAACGGAGTCTTTCCTTGCGAATGCAGCTACAATTGACGCAGTTCACCTTAGTTACGTGACTACATTATACGAGATAAATGAAATGCTCGCATCCAATTTAGAAGCCTCAGAACCAAGTTACGATTGTTTGATAGCATTCGAGGAATTATATTGTCTGGTAAAACATAAGTATAATGAAATTTTGTCGCAAAAGAATGCACAACTCGCAAAAACAGTAGAATCGAACACTTCGACTAGACAGGTTCCCAAATTACCACGATTAGAATTAAAATCTTTTGATGGTGAACCTGAAAATTGGCCTATTATTTACGAGACCTTCCGCACTATTATTCACGAAAATAAAGATTTAACTGATAGCGAACGAATTCAATATTTAGTCGGAAAATTAACTGGCAAGGCTCAGAATATCTGTCAGGGTTTTATGCCGACCGCTGAAAATTATGTTGTATTATGGAACACATTAGTTAATAAATATAACGATACGCGCTTATTGGCTGCCACTTATTTGGATAAATTGTTTGGTTTACCGATGGTTAATGAATCCACTCCTGGTAATTTAGAAGATTTTATTGATAAGTTTTCCACTATTATTTCCGCTTTAAAACAACTCGATATTCCTAATTTACAGGAATTTATATTTATTCATATCGCGTCTAAGAAAATTGGAGTGGAAACATTAAAATTATTCGAGATGTCTATTAAAGATTACAAAGATATGCCCACATCATCGACATTTATTGAATTTGTCCGAAGTCAATCGCGATCCTTACAACGCGCCCATAATACAATTAAAATAAATACGCAATCTTCACAGCTTAATATTAATAAGAATTCTTTTTCTAACTCAGTCAAACCCGCGCCCGCGCCGCGATCTGCTAGCAATGTAGTTAAAACTTTTGTTAATATACAGGAACAATGTTGCATTTCTTGTGGAAAGGTTGATCATTCTCATTTATACAAATGTCCTAAATTTATCGCGATGGATCCGCATGACCGTTATAATTTGGTTAAAATTAATAAATTATGTGTAAACTGTTTAAGTAATAAACATGTAGTCCGTAATTGTAAATCTGAAAGTAGATGTCGCACTTGCGCCCGTAGTCATCATTCATTGTTGCACTTTGTTGACAAACAAAGTGATGTTCCGCTCGCACATACCACATCTAATATTTCCGTTCCCGCTCCGATAACCGGTTCCACCCGTGTCGATAAGGAACTTGCGAACGCCACTACCGCGGTATCGCTGTGCGCATTTGGCCCGTGCGCCGCCGTTGGCGCTACGAAGTCGAGCGCTTATACGAGTACCTCTGTTTTGTTAGGTACTGCTCAATGCAATGTGCTCGATAGTAAAGGTAACATACACACAGTACGTGTTTTAGTAGATAGCGCCTCACAGCGAGATTTAATTACCATTTATTGCTGTAAATCGCTCGACTTGCAACTCCACCCGCCGCCTACTAATGTATTAGCAGGTGTCGGTGACGTCACGAACAATATTGAAGGCGTCACTTGTTTAACAATACGCTCGCGTTTTGACGATTCGATTCGATTGACGATTCAACCGCTCGTAGTAAATTGTATTACCAATGAACTTCCAACCGCTAATATAGACATATCTCGTTTAGATTACTTAAAAAATATTCCGCTCGCCGATTATCAATATTATAAACCCGCAGAAATCGATCTTATTTTAGGGTCAGATTTATTTGCTCGCATATTACGTTCCAATACAATATCCCGCGCTTCTGGAGAGCCTGTCGCTATCGATACCTTACTAGGTTATTTAATTGTAGGTGAGGCTCCCGTACTAATCGAACCCGCTACTAATGTTATTCGCACTTTCTGTACATACGATCAAATAGAAACATCTATGACTAAATTTTTCGAATTAGAGGATGTGCCTAATGTATCGCCGCTATCGCCAGATGAAAATGAGTGTGAGTTGATTTTTTCCAATACGACTACACGCGACGACACCGGTCGATACGTCGTGTCGTTACCGTTCAAAGGCGATCCTACTTTATTAGGTGATTCATTGAAAGCGGCCGAACGTAGGTTATATTCTCTCGAACGCAAATTGTTATTGAACCCTAATATTAAAAAGGAGTACGATAACGTATTTTTTGAATATTTAAATAAAGGGTACTTAAAACCTGTTAATAAAATTACAGACATAAATCGTGAAGTTCAATATATTATACCACATCACGGTGTCGTAAGTACCGATAAATCTACGACCAAATTACGCGTAGTATTGGACGCTAGCATGAAAACTACTTCCGGTCAATCATTACATGACATATTACACACGGGGAAAAATTTACAAACTGATTTGTTTCAAATTATTTTGAATTTTAGATTATTTCCTATTGCAATCAGTTCCGATATTCGACAAATGTATTTACAAATATTAGTAAATACCGACTTTCACCGCTACCAAAGACTACTATATCGATTTAATAATAATGAGCCGCTTCAATTATATGAAATGACCCGTGTCCCTTTCGGATTTCGGTGTAGTCCATATCTTGCAATGCGTACGGTGCGTCGTTTGACCGCCGATGAACGCGATCGCTACCCGCTCGCTGCACAAGTCGCTGAGAGAGATATATACATGTAGAGTTGGGTAGGACATACAAGAAGCACTCCAAATGTCGCATACAAATTGATCATTTGTAACATCACCTCAAAAAAATAAATTGTACCACTTCATTTCAAATGTCATACTCACCATGAAGTATTGCTCACCTCGTTACAATGTCTCGGTCGCGGTACATGTCACGTTCATGTAGTAACGTCTATACTCTATGGTAACGTCGTGCGAGCACCACTTCAATTCAAATGTCATACTCACCATAGAGTATTACTCACCTCGTCACAATGTCCCGGTCACGGTACATGTCACATGCATAGATAGTAACGTCGTTCGAGTATGAGTGCGACGGAAACGTTACAAATGAATGAATGTAGGTACCATTGAGGTGGCGAACGAATGTCGCACAAGCTCGGAACTCGCTCACAATACATTTATTTAATTTATTTTAAAAACCAGTTTAATCAGAATTGATCAAAACTGAAAAGTGTTTTAACAATGTATTAAACTAATCTAAAATTTTATAATAAAAACGTTAATTTCAAATTGAAAAATAATGTTTTTTAGTGCAAAATCGTTGTTGGAGCGCAATGTATTACGCTTACTACGGTAACACGTTACAAACACTTATTTGACTTTTTGGTATAAAACTTTCAATGCCTCAATACTTCTTCTGCCTCGATTGTCACAATATCAAATAGTACCTCATTTTCTGGGACAAATGAAGTGGTACAATGTACCACTACATTAATTGATTTGAGTAACACATTCAAACTCGTTTGAAATCCGTGTCCTACCCATCACTATATACATGGACGATTTAGTCTCTAGCTGTCTCTCTGAGAGTGATGCTGTCGAATTGTCTAATCAGTTGATCGGGTTGTTTCTTGCTGGGGGGTTTGATTTAGTTAAATTTTCAAGTAATTCTCCTCGGGTGATGGCTGATATTCCACCCGCTCACCGCGTGTCCGAAAATGTAGAATTTGGTCCTGACGATCATTTCAAAATATTAGGCCTTCATTGGTTACCCGCTACGGATTTATTTACGTTTTCAGTAGAGTCCCAAACTCATGATTGCACGAAACGCAATATTTTATCTACAGTCGCCCGACTATGGGATATAATGGGATTTGTTGCCCCGGTGATCCTCATGGCTAAATTATTTATAAAATTACTGTGGGAAAATAAATTAGATTGGGACGATACTCCACCGCAAGATGTCGTCACTCTATGGAGACAATTTGAATCGGAATTGTCGCTGCTACGAAACGTAAAACTATCACGCCACATAGGAGTGACTGCCGATTGCATACCATCACTTTTAGGTTTCGCAGACGCCTCGGAGCGTGCATGTGGCGGTGTGGTTTATGTTCACGTTTATTATCCACATAATAATAGTTATAAAATAAATTTATTATGTGCCAAATCCAGAGTAGCACCAGTACGCAACGTAGCTTTAGCTCGTTTGGAACGCTGTGGAAATTTAATACTCGCCAAATTAATGCGCACTATAATCGACATTTATTCGATGCGTAAGTCGATTGACAACGTGTTCGCGTTCACAGATAGCACTGTAGCTCTCGCTTGGATACACTCCTCTCCCTCGCGCTGGCAGACTTTTGTAGCCAATCGAGTAACTAAAATACAAGATTATATCCCATCCATCAATTTTTATCACGTCAGTGGTAAGGATAACCCAGCCGATTGTTTGTCGCGAGGTCTAACAGCTGCACAGCTACTAGACTATCCACTATGGTTTCATGGGCCTCGATTTGCTCACGCGCCTATTCAAGAATGGCCTGTTACACGGTTCGATCCGTGTACAGTCGCAGAACCTCCGGAAATAAAAATTAAATTACTCACTTTCGAGGAAACGATGACCGTTCTTGTTCAGATTGAAGCGATTCTTAATTCTAGGCCTCTTTCTGTTTTAAGCTCGGACCCCTTGGAGCTTCAACCGCTCACACCCGCTCATTTTTTAACACTATCGCCATTAAAATCGTTACCCGCAAGAGATTTATCAAATGAAAAAATCAACCTTCTCCGAAGGAAACGCATACTAGACCATCTAGTTCAATCGTTTTGGAAACGATGGAAATTAGAGTATCTTAATACGTTACAGTCTCGTCAAAAATGGACCAATTCCACTGAGGCTGTGCAGAGAGGTACTGTTGTTCTCATTAATTCTGACAATAGTGCGCCTTTAGACTGGCCGCTTGGTACCGTCGAGGATGTTTTTCCTGGTAAAGACGGAATAGTTAGGGTCGCAAACGTTCGTACTAAGTCAGGCGTGTATCGTAGACCTGTAGTCAAACTATGTCCGTTGCCATCTCAGTAGTATCGCGAAACATACAGTCCACTTAATATAATATTTCCTTTTTTTTTTTAATAGTTTTACGTACTTTAATAATTAGCTATAATTACATATATATATAGTTTGTTACGAACGCGCTTTTTTGTTTATAATCGCTCTTTGATTAATAACTTATTTAACCGCTAGGTATAAGAGTAGGTTTACCGCTTTGTATATAGGATTCAATTATTACTTCCTTGAAGGACTTTGTCCTGTCAAGCTGGGGGGAATGTTTGCGCCGATTAGTGGTGACATTTTGAAATATCACATCACCCCCCTCCTTATACCCTACTCCAAAATTGTTCCTACCCGCACTCACTGTTGAAAAATCGCTCGCTTTCAACGCTCGCATCCGCGCCGCTTAAATATAAATAAATAACTAAAATACGCATATTACATTATCTGTTTTATACATATAAACTTTCCAAGAAGGGTGATACGGTGGCCACCAGTAGTGAAAGCTGAAAATACCAAGGTCAGCGAATTGGAGCGACATATCAGGTGAGTCCTTGTTTGATCCAATCCTGTTCGGTGTGTTATTTCTGTGTCACCATTTTTTTTGGGCAAGTATTCATCCCGCTTTTAGTCGTAACAGGGAAACCAGAGTCAAACGCGCATACACAAGTTGTCAAATATTTCGAAGCAAACTGAAAGTCGTAGATGTAATATAATATTTTATATCATGTATTGTAGAGTACGGTAAAAATCGCTTATTGTGATCTTGTGGAAAGATTCACCAATTCATGACTTGATTTACATTACACTGTAGGTAATAGGTACTATACCGTACTGTTGATTTTTATGCAAGGGATGCGACTAATATGATTTTAAGTTTAAAATGTTAACTAACATTACAAAAAAACCTAAAAAAGAATCCATAGTCACTATCACCAGCTTACAAGGAATATCTGATATTACTTCGAACAAACTAACAATCCTTCACTTTTCATAATATTAGTGTAAAGGAATAGAGTGAATTAGAAAAGTATACAATACGCGTCAACGATGTAAAAGACCACCGGCTGTACACTTCTCTTTTACCGGCACAGCGGTGCCTCTGGCGATTTTGAATTTTGAACTCGCCTACGATCGGCGAGTGTATCGGCGTGGATCGGCGGACGTACAGCCGGTGGCCTTTTACATCGGTGGCGCGTATTGCATATATGTTCTTTTTTACTCATTTCTCCCATATTATATTTCTTTTGAAATGTACCTGAACTCTTTGATGTAGCTATATATTAACATTTTTAAATTATAAAAATAATAAACAATAATTAATTACATTTCAATATTAAATGATAATGTTAATAATGAAACAAATCCTCAAAGATTCTTTTTTGCCAACTGCTCGAATACATAGTGTATTCCAACGAAAACATTCATTTCGTTTAAGATGGCGTTCAATACATAATTCCAGCATTGTTCAAATCTGGATTGCTGATCAGAAAAGGGAATTGACTAATAAAATCACCACCAAAAATCACGGCTATTAATTTAATCCGATAGAAAATTTGTAAAACAATATGATTCAGGAATGGGATGGGAATCGAGCTAGAACGCGAGATAATTTGAGGAGACACGTATTTAATGTATGGGAGTCCTTTAGGGGCCGACCATTTTGTGATAACACTGTTATGAGAATTTTGTGAACTCAATGCGAAGGTATTTACAGGATGTGCTGAATGCTGAAGGAGGGTATACGAGATACTGAATCCTATAATGGAACTCCACAAATTTCTAATTTACGATTATTTCTAAGAAATAAAGATATGTCTATTTTTTGTTACAAGAAATCTGATATTATTTTAAGCTAAAATAAAACAACCTAGAACTATACTCAGCTATGTTATTTATTATAACAATGACGCCCAAAAGTAAAATTGAGAAATTAAATATTAATAAATATTATTGTTGATATGTTTTTGAACAGTTTGGGTGCTTAGTTACATTTGATTATCTCAGTAACTACATATACGTCTTTGACCTCAGTCGATGAGATTATTGTGAAGATTTGTTTGTGTAGATATATTTGATAAAAGAGTGTTTAGATGATATTGACGCGAAAGATGCTAACAATAATTTGAATACTATTCTTGTGCAGATGTTATTGGTTTTTCATGTGTGTAGAATTATTTGAATAGATGGCATGCTCCTATCTATATATCTGCTGACTGTACAATTTTTTTTTGATGTGGCTTGCTAATGTAAACTTTGTGATATTTGTATAAAAAAATTTACAAATTTCGCGCTTCTCACTAATATCGAAGGACACTGAAAATGAACATCAAAAATAAAAACTAATAACACATTTTTGTCAAACAATGTTATTAAATTTAAAAAAAAAATTATGGACCTATTTTCGAAAATTTGGTACCATACGATGCCCCGTGAGCTCTGGCATCTTTTGACACTAGGTACTTACTGCCTTTCGTCTACCTTTATAACTTTTTTAAATATAGCCGAATCTCACTCTCCGGGGTAAGTGATCTGATAATCATTTCACGACCGCTTAGCCTAGTGAGTAGCGACCCTGTCTACGAAGCTGGAGGTCCCGGGTTCAAATCCCACGTCGGGTCAGTATTTATATGATGAATATTGATACTGGTAAAGTATATCCATTATTTTAACCCACAGTCTTTGAGACGCCGTCAAAGCACTCAGACAAAAAATCCACAAAGAAAGCCGCTCCACGTGCCGACCGTCACAAAGGAAACCACGCGTGCGGCGTACAGTTTCAGCGAAATTTTATCAGTTTATATCGACGCTTCGCGGAGTTAATTAATGACAAAATAGAACGTTTTATTATGAACACAGGTGGTGATCGAAGGATACGTCGAGTGGTGAAGAATGTGTGTCATAAGTTTTTGTTTCTCCAAATTAATATATTTTACTTTGTCTATTTTGTTTCTGTTTTGCCTTTCGGTGTACCGAGGTATAACGGATAGACTTTACCGGGTCTTGGTTGTCATATGTATGTGGAGTCATCGCTTGGTACCCAAAACACAAGCTAATGCTTAGTTTGGGGCCTAGACGTTGTTATGATGTATCATAGCCATCCTACATTGTTAAAAAACGTTGTTTGATGTATACGTTATTGGTTATTATTATTATTAATCATTCAATGAAAAGGGCACCTGCCCAGCCCAGAGTTTTTGACCGATTCCATTTTTTTTCTAAACGGTATACAATCTATCTGCCTCGGGAGCTTTATTTCATTTTTTTCGATATTGACTTTCGTTTTTGAAATAAACTTTTTGTCCGAAAAATCGAGAAATGTTATTTTTTTTTTCAACATTTTCGATTTTCCGAAAATATTTACGGACCGATTTAAAAAAAATTTTATATACGATGCCCTCCAGCCCCTAAACTTAATAAACTTACCAAAACGTGACATAATAATAATTTTCGGGTTGTTGCCGCGGTCCAAGTGAAATGTTCTACTGTCCAATGTTAGGTATAAACGTAATTTATTGCTGCAAGTACATAATCACAATGATATTGTAGGATTCCACTGGAACAATGACTTCGAAAAACTGTACTACCATCAGCCCATTAATACTCCACTGCAGGAACGTAAGCCTCCCCTCGCGTTGAGGACTTGGAGCGTAATCCACTACGCTACTTCAGTGTGGGTCGGTGGATTTTAACGGCTGCCATTTATTGGTGGCAATCATGGCCGACGGCTCGACGTGCTCTCCGAGGCACAGAGTCAGTAATAGTTATGTACATAAATTAGAAAAAACTCATATTGGTACATGTCCCGGGATTCGAACCACGGCCTTCTAAGCAACAAGCGGGCTTGCTACCGCTCGGCTATCACGACATACATAAAAAATTATAACAACTGAACGAAGTAATATTGTCATTGTTTCTTTGAAAGTTTAGCAAAGGGAATATTATTGGCACCACATTTAGTTAGTTCGGATGATGACCCGAATACTCAGGACGAGCAGGTACGGCGGTGTAGGGTCCCCTCTGTGCTTGGGAATTTCTGTACCCGGACATCTCGTCGACGACACAGCCCCGGCGGTCGATGGGTGGATGATGCCATCTAGCTTGTCGGGCAGGCAGCTCGTCGCCCTGCGATGCGCTGGGTAACGTAAATAGTTCGTGTGGGAGCGGGCGTCCGTTCGGCAACCGCTCGTAGTGTGGAGATGGGTGAAGGAGCTGTTGTCGGCGCGGTCGAACATGCGACGCGCCAAGGCACCACATTTGTAATACTGGTCGTACTTCCAAGATCACCATCAATAGTGAAGAGTTGAGCGAATGGGACAAGGCAACATTTAAAAGTTACGTCTCCGAATATATCTGTTACGTCGGACAATATGGTTCTGACATCTTAGTACAGAAATTTAATATATGTTGCACATGTAGCGTGAATAAATCAACGCTATACTAATTCCTATATCGCAAATATTAATTCAGCAATAAAATAATGAATTAGAATAACTGCTAGAGTAAATCGATTTGACAGCAGTATTTGATAACAGAATCTGTGACGTGATATTTTGCCTGTCCCAAGGGTGTTCGTTGCGAACACGTTTAATGACTACCCTCGAAACAATATATAAACAACCGCTAGAGAAACCAAGTTTCGTTCTCTTGCGCTCGAAATTTCAAACCAGGGGGATGATATTCTCAGGGGGTGAAATTCAATATTTTTCTAGGGAAAACAATTCTGTATTTTGAAGAGCCATATAAAACATTACCTACCTATTTTCGAGTTATATGAGACAGCCAACTTCCATGATACAAAATACGTTTTTTTTTTGTCAAGTCAAACTGTACGAGAATCACCCCCAGGCACGCCGTCTCTCGGTCCAGCGAAGGTGGTCTACGGCCATAACGCGATTCAGTTCGAACACCATAGGCCTTAAAATCTTAAATTCACGTGCGAATCATAGTAATTACAATTATCTCCTTTTCACATTTTTATAAATACAAACCAGACCAGTATACAGCTAGTACTTCAGAGCTCGCTTCCGACCCGCAATCTAGCGTACAACGGAACAATTACCTATAAGACGATGAACTCGTATACAAAGTCCTCCGTTCATGTCCGTACTACTAACCATTGAGGACTTCCCTCGTGAGCAAACTATCCTAGGTGCATCATCAGTTCATGGTGAAAATCATGGTTAACTATTAGAATGCAACGTTTTGTATCCGTGCTATTAACCATTGAGGAGTGCTATCATGAAGAGAGTCTTGGCAGCATCAGGTTATGTTTATCATTTCATCAGCCCGATAGCTTCAGTGGAAGTGGGTGAAAATCACGTTCCATGATTCCGTTACATACATACAAACATACAGGTGTAACCAGGGCCGGCGATGGGGGGGGGGGGCGGGGGTGTAAGGGTAGTAGTACCACCAGGGCCCGGTTAGGTAATTGGTTTTTATTTTCAAAGTAAGATGGGGGCCCACCCCGCAATGTTTTATACCCGGGGCCCGATCTGGCTCTCGCCGGGCCTGGTTGTAACGAATAAAAGCGTGCTAAAAGAGGGAAGTATCGCCTGAGGGAGGTAGATCGACGTCATATAATAAATGCGTCGATCAAAAAGTGATTAACATATTAATTTAATGACTTTTATCATTCACACACGCCGTCGTGAAAGTAAGAACCCCAGGGAAGCGACACACCATGCACCACCTCCGCCGAAGACGATGGGGACGGCACCGCCACAATCGATCACCGAGGCCAGTTCGACACAGCCAACGCCCACGTGACGACGCTTCACAGTTTCCAGCTGCGCCCGCCAAATTAGACAACAGAGAATTAGGGAATATGGCGAAATTTCCATCACCTTCAATTCAAGTAGCTGCTAAAATTGTGAAAAAGACAAATCGCGTCTGCGGGCCCCCTACAGTAAGGTGGGGGGAGTGTCTGCTACAACTAGAGTGCAGGGCGAGAATGTTAGACTTGGTGTGATTCAATTCTCTGTTCACCGGTCGACCGTTTTAGACGGCGTTCAGATATGAGAGAAGGCGTCTGTACATGCCCTGGGATTCGAACCACGGCCTTCTAAACAAAAAATCAGCCCGCAACCACTCGGTTATCACATTACTTTTTCAATGTAACGTCTTTATTGGTTGGCTGACTAACTGACCGGTTGGTCGAGTGGTTAGAGACCCTAACTGCGGAGCCGAGGGTCGCGGCTTCGATTCCCGATCGGGACAAATATTTGTGTGCATGAACATGTCTATTTGTTCCGTGTCTGAGTGTAAAAGTATTTATATATGTATGTATCATATATAAAAAAAGAATATTTAAGTATGTATATGTATGCAGTTGTCTAGTACCCCATAATACAATCATAATACTTGCTTATTTTGGAACGAGATGGCGCTGTGTGGGATGTCCCGGATATTATTATTTATTACTTATCTTTCACCCTTCATTTGCCTACCTACACTATACTACACATAAAATCATAATCGTACGTTGCAATGTACTTGAATTTCTGTTTTATCGTAATTTATCTTGGAAAATTTCAATTATTCTATTCTGCACTAGATTGCAGCCATTATTCTCCCATTCTTTCTCTATATGCACACCTGACTGTAGTTTAGATTGTTCATTTTACCCAACTGCGTCGAGTGTACGAGTGACAAGTATCGGCGCGATTCAGCATTTATATACCAAAAATCGTGAAACAATTTGTAAACGAACCTCACATAACAAAAATAAACAGTTATTGACTGACCGATTGGCCGAGTGGTTAGAAAACCTAACTGCAGAGCTGAGGATCGCGGATTCGATTTCCGCGCGGGACAAATATTTGTGTATGAACATGTCTATTTGTACTGTGTCTGAAATCTACGCACAAAAAAATTTGAATGAAACAAATTTCCTGTTTACTATAATTTTATTGAGAAAGATAAAATTTATACAAAATTTACACATCGGTGAACGAGGAAATTCCTTGGAAACTCTGGGGTAATCCGAAAGTATGTTTCTTGTTCAGAGTCTCACTCAGCACACTTAAAACTAAATCAAGCCGGCATATTCAGGTCTTGTCTATTTTTTACATCTCGTGGTCGCCCAGCGGTCGAAGTTCGATCATAGTACTCACTTTTTTGAAA
Organism: Luffia ferchaultella; assembly: GCA_949709985.1. Taxonomy (NCBI): domain Eukaryota; kingdom Metazoa; phylum Arthropoda; class Insecta; order Lepidoptera; family Psychidae; genus Luffia; species Luffia ferchaultella. The sequence goes on from OX453268.1 coordinate 10,154,566, forward strand.
CCGCCAAGGATAAATACGCGAGAGTAGGTAAGTCAATTTAAACTGCATCAAACGACAGACTATTAAACTCGTATGGTTGACAGTATTTGTTACATATATTAGGTAGGTATACGGTATAAATAGATTTTAGCTTTTGGCTCCTCCTTTTCCATATAAACTTTATCTATGCCAAAACTCACACTCCTCCGTACCTGTATTATGCTTTAAAATGAGTACAAAGTTTTCTCTTAGTATTAATATAACAAGTGGTTTGATTCCGTGTTAAAGTAATAGATTTTTCAAAAATGTGAATATGCAGTTTTATTTTCTCGAAAATCGAGCTCATGACCCCTTTGAACACTTTTTGCTATTTCTCATAGTTTAAGATTTGGCCATATCGTCCCATCTCAAAAATTCACCTGTATATAGATTTTAGCTTTCCGCACTCCTACTCCACACAAGCTTTAACTACACCAAATCTCACACTCCTCAGTGCACGTAATATGTTTAAAAAGGGGTCTAGAGCTTTTCCTTTCTCGTACATGAACTGAGGCCAGAAGGGCACGTGAGTAAGGGATCGCTAGTGGTACCGGATTTACGACCCTTTTGGTCGACGCGGTGCTGGCGCCGTGCTACGTCAGGGGGCCAGCTGGTGTCGGAATGAATGAATGAGGAGACGGAAAACCTTTTAGACAGCTTTCCTTGAAGTCAATAATGATAATAATAATAAAAATAAAGAAAACACTTGTACTTACATATTAATACGGGCAATAGATGATCCAACTATATTGACTTTTGACTGAGCGTTTGGTCAAGACCCCTAACTGCGGAGCTTTGGGTTCGCGGGTTCGATTCCTGCCCGGGATAATTATTTGTGTGCATGAACATGTCTATTTGCTCCGTGTCTGGGTGTAAAAGTATCTATATATGTATAGATTATTTTAAAAAAAAAGAAGATTTAAGTATATATATCAGTTGTTTAGTACACCATAATACAAGCATAATACTTGCTTACTTTGGGACTAGATGGTGCCTTCTTTTCCACAACGCGCCCGAGACCTTGAGACCGAAACAGGGCGGAGCGTGCAACGGCCGTGAGTGGTGAGTAGAGTTATTGATTTTTCGGGAAAGGTTTATCTCAATATTTTTCTATAGAACGATACTAAAAGGAAACAAGACGGCTATCGGTTTTTTATCAAAGATCATTATATAAAAATTTGAATTGTTAAAATTTCAGTTAGTTTATGCCTAAATTGATCATCTGTTAATCTATAATGACCGACAATTTAAAAAAAAAAAAATTTTTTTTCTTCATAGTGGTTTTTTAGCAATGTGGATGTGTTTATGTCGAATTAAACTACGAGAGAGTACAAACTTCGCATCACATGTTTCACAACTTAAGAGTGTTTTACCGGTATGTATGCGTTTGTGACGATTTAAACTACTAGAATCTGCAAATTTCGCATCGCATGCTTCACAACCGAAGGGTTTCTCGCCGGTATGTGTGCGTTTATGTCGAAATAAACTACTAGAGAATGTAAATTTCGCATCACATATTTCACAAGTAAACAGTTTCTCGCCGGTATGTATGCGTTTGTGTTTAATTAAATGGCTAGAGAGTGCAAATTTCGCTTTACAAATATCACAAGTTAACGGTTTCTCGTCAGAGTGTATACGTTTATGACGATTTAAATTACTAGAGTTTGTAAACTTCGCATCACACATCTCACAAGGAAACGGTTTCTCACCGGTATGCATGCGTTTATGTCGAAATAAACTACTAAAGTATGGAAATGTCGCATTGCATAATTCACAAGTAAACGGTTTCTCACCCGTATGTTTGCGTTCGTGTTGACTTAAATGCTTAGAGAATGCGAATTTCGCATCACATATGGTACAAGCAAATCGTTTCTCGCCAGTGTGGGTGCGTTTATGGTTAATTAAACTACCAGAATCCGAAAATTTGGCTTCACAAGTGTCACAAATAAACGGTTTCTCCCCGGTGTGTATGCGTATATGTCGAAATAAACTACTGGAGTTTGTAAATTTCGCATCACACGTTCCACATGGAAACGGTTTCTCGCCTGTATGTATGCGATTGTGTTGAATTAAATGACTAGAATCTGTAAATTTCGCATCACATTTTCCACAAGCATACGGTGTCTCGTCGGTATGTATGCGTTTGTGTCGATTCAAATGACCAGACTGTGCAAATCTTGCCTTACATGTTTTACAACTAAATGCTTTCTCATCTATGTTTATGCATTTATGTTGAATTGAACTAGGAGAGTTTACAAAGGCATCATATTCATATGGCCTGTTTGGCCCCAAATGAGAAGTGATGCAGTCCATCATATGCTGAGGCTCCTCACTGCACTTTAACTCCACGTTCACTGAAGGCTTATTAACTGCAGCACCCTGTAACAAAAACACTTGTTTTTTTAGGGTTGCTAAAGCAGCAGTTGCAGAACCTTATAATATTACACACCTCAGTACTGTGCAGATCTAGACTGGGTGACACAGATCTTTCCAGTATGGTAGATTCAGTTTTCAACTCCCGTTTGATGACATCTTTGATGTGGGCTTCATCCGTATTCACCTTCGGCCGCATGTCCACATCCATCTGCCAAACACTTTCACATTCAAAATGAACACTTGCCTTTATAAAAAAAGATGACAATGTTTTATACAGAATAGGCGAAAAGTCTCACTAGGAAGGAGGATGAATGGAATTATTATTTATCCTATGACATTTCTCATGTTACCTATATTTAAATGTACTATTTTTCAAGGTATAGGGTCTAATTGGAAAAGAATAAAAAATACACTATGTTGAATTAAAAGGTAACTTTTTATAAGGTTGCACTTAATAAGGTTATAATTGTTTATGTCGTAATAAGTATTTCTGTTAGTTAGCTTGAATAAACATACAATTTAAGAAAGTTGCTTTTTATTAGCCCTTTTTTATACGCCACTGCAGGGGCTTAGGCCTCCTTTCAAGATAAGAGGGCTTATAGGTTAAATCCACTACGCCGTTCCTATGCAGGTTGGCGGATTGTAACAACGGCCATCTATCGACAGCAACCAGGACAGGTTCATACCAAATGAAAGTCTCTTTAGAAATTTTTTCTTTTATAATGTTTATTATAATACTAGATGCGATATTACTAGATGCGAATACCTATTAATAGCTATGTTTATGTCAATTTTAGTATTACTAAATGTAAAAATGCTGTTGGTATTCCGAATAAAATAAAATAAATAAATAAAATAAATAAATAAATAATTTGAAAATGCATAATTTAGTAGATATTAAAGAAAATACATGATAATCTCCCATTGGACCCTGTATCTCAGAAACTACTAAACCTAAAGTTAAATCAAAAAGTCCGGAATATGTTGCCTCACTCATAGCTTACGGGAAAATAAAGTCTTTTCATAGCCGCAGGAAACAGGAAATATAAAATTTGTAAAATTTTACTGAGTTCAATAAGTTCAATTTGCCTAGTGGTTATTAAGATAGATTATATACACGAAGGAATCGGATTCAACTTTTAACGTAGGTTAATAAAACACACTATACCCTCTCCGTCGAGTCTGACTCGCACTTAACCGGTTCTTTTTAAGAGGCCCTGTGAGTTGACTATCGTTGACAACGCCTTCAAGCCCGATTGGACGCTGTGAGCGTTTATATAGGTTAATAAGGTAATTTTCGAAATTTTATTACAAACAAACTTCAAACAAAAATAAAATAGTATTTGGAAGATAATACCTCAAATTTTAATTTTTATAGATTTTCATGTTATTTTCTTTAAATTGTAACGCATAGACAACGATTTTGCGCACCACTTTTTTGCGTTTATATAGCATGGAACACATTTTTTATTACAGTACTAATTAAATAAATTTTAGGACAATTTTTTGTAAACTTATAAATATACTATATGCTTCGTATGTATGATTTATCTGTGATAGTTATTCACTACCAGCTCGCAAAAAAAACTTGTAAAATCTGTTGCTTCGTGCTTACTCAGAAACGTATGTTTGAATTTATTTTTTACTTATTTATATTATGGTGCTATCTAAATGAAATATTGTACATTTACTAGGTGAATAGGTGATGTATGACTATGCATTTATAAAATATTGAATATCTTAATGGTTATGGAGAAATTCGACCTGAAAATATAGTGTTTTTCGTTTTCAGATTTCGAAATCAGTTGAGCCCGCAATCCTGAAAATGCCATGTTCAATAGATATTGACTTAAAATATGGTCAGCATTCGGGTTGACTTTCCAAAACTACCACCCTAAGGGTATTAATAATAAGAAAGAAGGGAGCGAGGTGACCAGCCACTCTTCTAATAAGTCTCAACTATTTAGATTTAGTAGGTACATAAAAGAATGTTTAAAAGAAATTCGGTAGTTTAAAACAATATACAATAAAACCGAATATATGGGCACTCCGACTACTGTTCCTACAATCGATGATTCTAACCCACTAGAACATAAAAAACACGCGAGGCGAGCAAACGAAGCGAACGGGCCGCGGCAGCAGCTGCCGAGCGCCATGCAAATCGAATTTTCAATTGTTACTAAAGTTAGGTTAGAAAATACTTAACGTATTTACTGTATTCAATTTATTTAAATGTTGAAGTCTATTCCCTCCTTCAATAGTCGATCCTTTGATTATGTCAATACAAGGAACAAATTCATGACGGTGGTAACAGGTACATAGTTTTCAGTTTTTATTTTTGGTTTTTTTCATATTTCCGCATTCTTGAAAATTCTGAAAGTTGGTTGTCTGTCCTCGCTCTTCCACCCCCTAAATTATTATTAACACGTCTAGGGTGGTAGTTTTGGAAAGCCGTACCAGTTGGTTTTGTGTGCTCGTCTCACCCCCCTCTAAATTATTAGTAATATGTCTAGGGTGGTAGTTTTGGAAAGCCGTACCGGCAAAATAGTGTTACAAAATAGTACATTATGATGCAAGTAGGGTTACCTGGATATTATAGTCGTGGTACTTATAAGCATGAGGTGAAGCCAAAACAGTTGCAATCTTAAATCGCTCATACTTGTGGGCAAGTGGTACTTAGAAGATAGGGGCGCATCCTCTGTACTCATACTGCTTTCTGCCATCTTAATTCAGGTATCACTATCCTTTTTGCGTACAAAGACAAACGACTTATTATACTGACCGTTTTGTTACCAACGTCCTCCACAGAACCCACCTTGAATTCGAACTCCACGGGTACCAGCTTGATATTGAACTCCATAGGTTCTAACTTGATTTCAAACTCCCTAGTCCCATCAAACGGGATGCTTTTTTGGTTTATGTCCGTGTCAGGCGACAGCCGATTGTCAGAGAGGTCACTCCGATTAAACCGCCCTGAGCATTTTCCTAATTTGGAAACCTTGCAAGCTGTAAGTTCGAGGACCCTTCCGTTTTGTTCCATCTTTGATTTAAGAGAAAACTGAGGCAACTGAGCACAAATGAGTACAGATATGTGCAATGAAAATGAATGTTAGCAAAATGTTAGCACAATCACAAAACCAAAATACAGAATACAACTATCCACACAACTATCACCACAGTACAATACACAGATTATATCACAGATTATGTACAATAAAATAACTATAAGTCAACACAACAGTACAAATCACTTTTTTTTTAATATGTGCAAACACTTGGATTATAGTTTTTTTAGCCGCAGAACAAATCACAATGTGTAACACAGACCATCACCGTATCATCAGACCTCAAACAAAGTGGTTTATTCGACTATAAGCGATTTAAATGGATCAATTCATAAACTATGCGCGTGCAGTACGAAGAAAATTAAATAAGAATTTAATTATTGTGCGGATTGCTGACAAATATCTACATAATTCTGGGGGTATTCAATAGATAGCGTTTTTCTTGTTTTTTTCTAACTTTTTTCTGTCGTTGTTTTACGCAATTAAACACTTTTTAAGCTCTAACTAACTTTTAAGCTCTTTTTGTTTATATTAGTTACGGCCTCCGGGCCTCCACAAAACCCATGCCTCAAACACAGAACACAGACTACTTAAACCACAGACTCATACAAATGCACAGACTTTAAAAATAAAATGACTTGATTGATCAAATTGAATATTGCATAGCGGTCCATACACAGAGTACTTAGGGTCCAAATCTGTGGCCCAAAAATTGCTTACAATAGTAGTCTTTGGTCGTGATTTAATATGTGGAGTGGGTTATTGTGGATTATTGTGTGATTGTGGATCACAAAACACAAAAACATCGAAAGTGGTAAAATAGTACAAAATAATAATAGTGGTTGTGTTGCTGGCTGGGGCTGGTGGGTGTAGGCTTGATGAGTTTGTTTCACAACCTATAATTTCTAAAGTTTGCGAAAAATATCGAGAAGATGGAAGAGAACGAAAGTAGTGCATTCGAACTCACTGCTGACCACGATTCCAAGTTAGGAGAATATTTTGTGCGGATAAACCGTACTGACTTCTTTGACAAACAGCTGTCACTGAACGCGAGGGAGAGCACAAGCCAAGAAAGCACTCCTTGCGATAGGGCTAGAGAGTTCCAAATCAAAACAGAGCCCGTGGAAGTCCAAATCAAGTCTGAGCCAGTGGAGGTCCAAATCAAGTTGGAACCCATGGAGTTCCAAGTCGTGTTGGAGCCCAGCGACTTCCAAGTCAAGTCCGAGCCCCTAGAGGCTGTCGCCGAGGAAACGGTCAGTGTTCTAGTTCATTGGGTAAAATGTATAATAGTAACACCTGATTATATGGGCTGGGGGACGTGATACGGTACGGCTTTCCAAGACTACCGCTCTAGAAGTATTAATAATAATTTGGGGGGGGGGGGGGGGGGGACGAGGGCATGAAACCAACTTTCACAATTTAAAGAAAAGCAAGAAAAACCAAAGTAAAAGATGAAAATTACGTACTTACCAGTTACAAAGACATTCACTCCTTACATTGACACACAGATGAGCATTGACATAATCAAACTTAGTTTATTAACCTATTGATCGAGAAATGGTGGACAATTTACCTATCTTGACCTAATATTTAATTTACTTATAGAAAAGCTCTTAGTACATGCACTGACCTTACCTAACTTTTGATTGACCAATGGTGGACAAAAGTTCTGCATTTCTAAAAATTCCAAAAGTTGGTTTAATCTCTTCACCTTGCTTTCCTCTTTCTTAATATTAAAACCTAGGGTTGTAGTTTTGGAAAGTCAACCCGGTAATACTTCTCCATCTTCTCAGTACCACTTTCCCACAACAGAAATTTTTTGTATTGAATAATTTTTTTTTATATTCACAAGAAACTAAAAGCAGAGGGAATGTTGTGACTCATTCATTAGATGCAATAGTAATTACTGAAGATTGCACCTGCTCTGGTGCTGCGGGAAGTGTAGCTCTTACGCTCTCGCATAATAGCATAAGTATTCATGTTTGCCTCCACAGCTTCGACTTTTGATTGATTGATGATTGAGATTGAATTTGTTCTACAGAATAATATTAGAGCTTAAAAACAAATTAAATTTCATCAATAGGCTAGTTGACTATTTTTTTTTAAATTATTTTATATGAAAAAGTTTCCCAAATTTATGTAACAGTGAAAAAATTTAAAAAAACAAATCATTAACCTTTAAGTATGGACATCATATTTTGTTTAACATTACTATAGACGTGGAGTTTCAGGGGCTCCTATACTCATATGCAAATATTTCAAGAAAATGATTCCAAATAATTTTAAAATCATCTATACTAATATTATAAAGCTGAAGAGTTTGTTTGTTTGTTTGAACGCGCAAATCTCAGGAACTACTGGTTAAAATTGAAAAGTTATTTTTGTGTTGGATAGACCATTTATCGAGGAAGGCTATAGGCTATCCTACATCACGCTACGACCAATAGGAGTGGAGCATCAATGAAAAATATTGCAAAAACGGGAAAAATTATTCCTTTTGAGAGCTTCCGTCGCGCGCGGTGCGTAAACGGTTGATGTTAGGCAAAAATCATGTATTACGGAATTGTTCCCCTTTAAAAGTTCTAACCAAAAGTCCGCGACAGCATGTGTGTATCTTTTAAGGTTAACTTACTATAACCTTTTTTATAACAATCAAATTTGTTCTAACATAATGTACTATTTGCGAAGATGTTTTTTAAAAGTGATATTAATCCTTATCAAATTAAATACGTTAGTTATCTTAAGCATTTTATGCATATTATATGTGCCCTTTACACCATACAATTTAAATTAATATCTTAGCAGTTTTTATCGAAATATGAAAACTATAGCGGGAGAAAATAAATTCGTTGTCTGCCTCCGTTCGTTAACTTTTTACTTCCAAACCACGCAATAGACTTTGATACGGTTTTCAGTAATATCTTATTTTCTTATTATCTTATAATCTATATAATAGAAATACTTATTATAAAGCTGAAGAGTTTGTTTTTTTGTTTGAATGCGCTAATCTCTGAAACTACCAGTCGGATTTGAAAAATTCTAATTGCCTTTTATAGCCTGAATTTAGCGAAGGGTTATAGGCTATATATATGAAAACGAACTGTCTGTCTATTTGAGCAAATCGGCTTCGGCCAAAAAGGCTTAACCGATTTTGATGAAACTTTACACTAATGGAACGGATGTGTCAAAAGTGACATACAGAACTTTTTGTATGCCTGTCTGTATGTCCATCGGTCTAAACCGATTTTAATGAAACATCACAAGTATGAAAAGCAGGTCATCAAAACTAACAAATGTTACTTTTTGTCCGTCCGTCTGTCTGTCTGTACGTGTATCTGTCTATTTGAGCTAATCTCCAAAACGGCTAAACAGATTTTAAGGAAACTTTACAGACGGGAAAGAAAGTTGTCAAGAGTGTCATAAGCTACTTTTTGTGTTTGTTTGTTTGTCTGTCTATCTGTCTGTCGTTTGTTCACATTGATCTATCAACGTACAGCCGAAACTACTAAGTCTAGGAAGCTTAAATTTGGAACATAGGTTTATTTTATAACGTGAGCATTAAGTTACGAAAAGCTTTTTTAGAAATTTCAAACTTAAGGATGGCAATGGAGGGACTTAAATAATGACGTGTTTTAGATTTCTACATTTTAAGGGTGGGAAGCGGGAGGTGAAAAATTGTATAGGTTTTTTTAAAGTGTGGGAGGGGAATGAAGATTGAAAGTTTGAATGGTATAACCAAAATTGGTTCCAGCAAAAAATACATATAAACCATCTCGAACCTTAATAGTACCTATAACAGGAATTTGTAGTCTACGCAAGCGAAGCTGCGGGCGGTCGCTAGTGTATTTATAACATGGATTTTAAAACATGGATCTTCATGATTAAAGAGACATTATTTTTTATTACGAAAACAATAGAAATAAAAAGCAATCAACAACAATAGCACTTTTTAGCCTTCTTTGACTTATACCTTAATATCAAGAATTGAAGACATGAGTGGCCAAAGGTCGTAACTCACAAAATAGACATTTTGAGAAAAATAGTTTAAACTTTTTCTTAATAAAAACTTTGTTGTACATTTCCTACTTGTTCTTTAAAAGTAATCAAAAATTATAAAAGAAACCGCTCTTATAGCATTGGGAATAGATTAAGCGCATCATAGAACCTTTGTTACACCGAAAAAACAGGTTTTTGATTTTTTGCAGATATGATCTTTGGCCACTAATGTCTTCAAAGTTAAACTGTCTGTTAAAAATCAAAATAAACGTTTTTATCGTAAATTGTAATAAACAGGAAATAAAATTTAAAATTTTGACAACTGATGTGATGTATTGTGACGGACTCCAGTCAGTTTTTCAGTGAATGTTACCCACATGTAATACATCCAGCGACACAACTTTTTCCTTCACTGGTCATTTTGTTGCAAACACTGAAGCTACTGAACCGCTCAGGCGTGGAAAGTAGTGACAAGTGTGTAAAACCAAGAAATCAAAAATTTAGTGGAGCCTGTGAAGCTCCACGTCCACAGTTAAAGGTTAATAAAGTTATGAATGCTTAAAATGTCCTGTTAGGTAGAGAGTGCAATACCACACAATCTCCCAAGGTATGAATCAAATCAGATCAAAATATCTTTATTTCGTAGTAATGTAACATAATCTTGAAATACGTCACAAGAATGAATTTTATTACTTTGTGGAACGTCACCACAAAGGCGCATTAAAAATGCTGGTTCCTCTCAGAAGAATACGCAAGAAACTGAGGGACACTCTTTTTTTAACAACATTATAAACAAATTAATTATTTAAATTAATTTGACAATAAGTGCTTAAAGAATAATATTATTGAAACAAACTGATAGGCGAGCGGCTTACACCCATGGATTTTTATCATCTAAGTAGTCTGATACTTTATAATAAGCTTTTGCATAAAGCTTTCATTTTATTGTAGTTTTAAACTTGTTAAGGGTAGATCTTGAATGTCAGCTGGGATTTTATTGTAAAAGCGTATACATTGCCCTTTAAAAGATTTTGTGATTTTATTGAGGCGGCTGACATGATTAGCAAGTTTATCTTTGTTTCTTGTATTAACATTATGCCGATCACAATTTTTTGTAAATAATACATAATTTTTTTTACGTACATTATGTTTTCAAATATGAAGTCAGCCCATTTAAAAGAATGTTTTATAAATGTTGTTATTGTATAAAGTCCATTTTTATATTTTCTTTATAAATATAACATATTTGATAGTAGTCAAACACCTTATTGTATTTATGTTCTATTTTTATTAATGTCGCATATTTCCTGTTATGATTCTATTCCTATGAGTTTTCAGTATGTTAAAAATAAGTACACACCCATGCATTTTTAATAATCAGATTAACTCTTTTAATAAAGGCAAATGTTCATTTTGTGTGTAAATATGGCAGTCGGATGCGGACAAGCAGCAGGAGTTGATCTCGGATGATGCGAACATCAAAAATATCTCCATCAAACAAGAATTGAGAACAGAACCCACCTTAGAAGAACAATATGTACCAAACAGCCTCGGCCTCCACAACACTGAGGTGTGTAAAGTTATGTTCTCCTGCAACCTCTACATTAGCAACAGTAAATAAGCGTTTTGGTTGCAGGTTAATCCAACTGATGAGTCATCAGTGAAAGAAGAATTGACATGCAGTGTGGGGCCCTCACAGATCTCAGACGGCAGTACTCCTCACTTGAAGCTAAAAACGTCAAATGAATATAATGCAACAGTTCAACATAAAAGCATACCTACAGCTGAAAAGCCATTTAGTTGTAAAATATGTAAGGCAAGTTTTGCACGTTCTGGTAATTTGACTCGGCACGAACGCAGACACACCGGCAAGAAACCATTTAGTTGTGATAGATGTGATGCGAAATTTGCAAATTCTAGTCATTTGATTAAACACAAACGCATACACACAGGTGAAAAACCGTTTCATTGTGAAACATGTGATGCGAAATTTTCAGAGTCTAGTAGTTTAAATCGTCATAAACTTATCCACACGGATAAGAAACCGCTTAGTGGTGATTCCTCTGATGCGGAATTTACGAACTCCAGTAGTTTATTCAGCCATAAACACGTACACACTGGTGAGAAACCATTTGTTTGTGGCACATGCGACGCAAAATTTGCACAGTCTAAGCATTTGATTGAACACAAACGCATACACACCGACGAGAAACCGTTTATTTGTGACACATGTAATGCGAAATTTGCTCTCTCTAAGTATTTAATTCAACACAAACGCAGACACACCGCTGAAAAACGGTTTTGTTGTGATGTTTGTGATGCAAAATTCACACACTCTAGTAGCTTGATACGACATGAACGCATACACACAGGTGAAAAACCGTTTAGTTGTGACACATGTGATTCGAAATTCTCGGACTCTAGTAGTTTTATCACCCATAAACGCATACACACCGGTAAGAAACCATATGTGTGTGAAATATGCAATGCGAAATTTGCACTTTCTAAGTATTTAAATCAACACAAACGCATGCACGACAGCGAGAAACCGTATAAGTGTGAAATATGTACCGCGCAATTTACACGCTTTCGTAGTTTATTTCAACATAAACGCATACACACCGGTGAAAAACCGTTTATTTGTGAAGTATGTGATGCGAAATTTGTTCTCTCTAAGTATTTAATTCGACACAAAGTCATACACACTGGTGAGAAACCATTTATTTGTGAAGTATGTGATGCTAAATATACACACGCAAGTAGTTTGGATCGACATAAACGAATGCATATTGGTGAAAAACCATTATAATTTAAATTTTAAAGTGTTAGGCAATTGTAAAACAATTTATATTAACTGATGATCAACTTTGACATATGTCTTGGCAGTGGTGTCTATAGAGGGTTGACAGGCAGTGCCGTCCCTGAAAAGAAATTCTTAGTAACACCTGGAACATCTTAACACGGCCATCTAGTCCCAATTTAGGCAGAGCTTGTATTATGGGTACTAGGCAAATGATATACACACTTAGATATTTGTGATAATACATATATACATATGTAATGAGTTCTTTCCTTTCTCTTATGTAATGAAAAGGGTCATCAAAACAAAATAGACTTATAGTGAGCCTTATTAGAAATTTGTTTTAAAAAATGTAGCCTCGGGGACGATAACGACGCCTTCGAAATTCGAACACCCGGCATATTACCTACGTAAAAGGACTGCGTGAGTAAAAAGGCCGCTAATTGTCACTGCCGTTTGGTTCACTTCACTGTCTTGCCCGTCTTCGTTTTTGCTCTTCATGTATTACCCGTTGTCCGCAGACTAAAGATAAAGTCTGTCTGCCTACTAATGGTGAGGGATGACCTATTGAAAAGGAAGCCTTCCCCGATAATCATGGCGATTGGCATCTATTGTGATGATATCAGTGACGGTGTACTATCGGTGTAACTATCGCCTAAGTAAGTTATCGCGGCCGGCTTTTCTAGTTATTTATTTGTTTTATTTATTTAGTCAAAGCAAACTTACACCTACACAATTGAGACTTAAAGTCTTTTGAATATACATCTATAAAGCCAATTACAAATGTATGCAAATTTCATTTCATACAAGGCGATGAATGAGTAGAAAAAATAAAAAAATAGCAATTTACAACCATATAAGAAAGTACTTAAATAAGATGTGTAAAAATTTGGTAATTAATTATGAATGTGTGTGTTGTGTATATGTCGCTTGTGTGAGCGTGTGAGTGCGTGTTTGTGCGTGCATTTGTGTGTATGTGTAGGGAAGTGAATGTGCGTGCATTATTTATTTATTTTATTTTTATTTCTTTAGGAGAACCAACAAGTACACAATGCTTATAGTAAACATTGATAAAAACAGGAAGGTAGTGACAGAATTATAAAATTACCTAGTCCAGCTCCAGCGCCACAACAGCAGCAAAATCTTCGTAGCACATCACATGTCAGCTTATAATATAATTGTAACTACTTAATTATAAATTACAAGTTATATTGAAATTAACAAAATCATATTAAAGGTTCACCCGTAAAATTATTTAAATTGTCGAATTGAACGAAGATATCTAGCAGGTTATAGGTCATTCACCCTATGTCACTGCTATTGCCAAGGTCTAATACTTTCACTTACCATTTATTTGGCTATATTCTTGCCTGAGATTCTACCTTAAAGTCATCATTAAATGCCTGTTTTATGAAAGAATTATTGTAGCACATATTTTAGTTATGTACATAGATATGTATATTTTAGTTAAATACAGATTGCTTTTTTAAATTAAAGGCCTTTTATCCCTTGTGAAATGTCAGCCTCATCAGTAGCTATTCTAATATGTATTATTATGTATACATATATGTCTTCAGTAATCAAGTCTGCAAGTCAATACATATTTATGTACATAATATATATAATGTCAGCAAAGTCGGACTCAGGCTCATTCAAGATGCTCTGGAAAGATCCCAGATCTGAATCACCAGCACCTAATTTGGTCATCATTGATATTTTCTCCGTTTCACACCGGTCATACTCCAACAATACATCGGTTACATCCTCAATCCTTCGACAGACATCACAATTTGGAGATTCAGAATTTTTCATGATATATGCAAACCCATTTAATGGATTGTGCCCAGACCGAAGCCGAAAAACCATGATAATTTTGCATCTATTCATACATGTATTTACGAACCATGGCACACGCAGAAGCTGAGTTTAGATTATTTTGTACCAAATTCCTTTTACGGTGCTTTGAGTATTAAAATGTTGCATCCAATTGTCATGACATTTTAGTTTAACTATGGGCAATAATTCATTGTAGTGTGGTTTTATGTTGATTCTTATCTCTTATCCTTTTTTTTCGCCAAACGATCAGCCTTATACAGATATGTTGACGGCTTAGATGCTAGTTACCTAATTCTATTTCCCATGGAATCTCAATTCAACGGATCCACAATATGTCGTTGCTTTCGTTTTGGGGAATGTTCCTAAAGTATAGATCATTAGTCAGTGAAAGTTTTGAAGCAAGTTAAGCAATATTATGATTGTCAGCCAAAAAGTTCCTATTTATAATTTCGTCGGTTTTGTCAAATTGTTTTAATATGTGTACCTACTTATTTCTAATGCTTTTAGTAAAGTAGAAATAAAATAAAATATAAAATTAGTTTTTTTTATCAACCCATAATAGGTACTTCAGATTATGTTAAACACATCGATATAGTTAAACAAGGTATAATTTGTAGTTCATCAACATTTGAATTTTTACTGGAAATACTAAAATATGAATTTATCAATAAAGTTTATTATTCAAAAGAATGTTTTATATTTACAATATTTATTAAAATGCCCACGTGATAAAAAACTCCGTAGAATTTTGATATAAAATCGCTCTTTTAGTACTGGCAGCACAATTTGTTTCGTATATTACTAAATTTTAAAACGGTCACACTGCCGACGATAATACACGTCTTGGCAGTTAGCAGCGTGCTTGGTAGGCTTGTTTAGTCTGAATTCACTGATGTGAGTCAATTCATTTAGTCAGAGTCACCACAATGATCTAATTCACCTTAACAAATCATTAGTCCCATAACATTCACTTGCTCACTTAGATCAGAAGGTCATTGATTCCCTATTCACGTTATTATGTCTTGGTCGCTTACCGTTTAGCTCTGAAAGACACGTTTATTGCACGTTTTTACGCCATCTGTTGGAATATTAATAAAGTGTGATATTGTTTTAGTTTAGTAATAACGTAGCAGGTGGCGCTATTTAAGTTTACTTAAAATGAATTTTAAGGAATGTTTGATTTGATTAAGAAGATAATACAACTAGTTTTTTATTTAAAAGCAAAGCAAGGTAATTATGAGAATATCTAACCAAAAAATAAAATAAAATAGGTACCTAACCTAACCTATTAGACAAATAAAAATCTCTATTATTAAAATATCTATTATTTTACCTAATGACGTTATCTTAGTTAAGTATATACATCATAAATACTAATTTATGGCGTACCTATTTAATTTAGATAGTATATCAGAGCATTAGCGCATCACTGATATAGGTATTAGGTATATAACTATATTCTTAACAATCTACCTAACTATAATAACTTTATTATTTATTATAATATTTATTATATTTATTATAATCTATAGGTAATAACTTTATGAACATAAAGTTACTAATTTTTTGACAAATGTTTTGATGCTACAAAAAACAATTTAAAGATAATAATATTATAGCATTGATTAGATTGGCGTACTTAAAAATCAATTCTATTTACAATAATTGGTAATTATGCTTATTAATCAATCAATTGGGACTGTTGAATGCTTTGTTTTTAATAGCAAATTACCTAAGGATCAGTTGTAAACAAAACCCGCATTTGGCCTTTTGATTATCTATTTGAGTAAAATGGTCCCAAACAGGACTTCGTTTCTTTCTTTGATTTATTTGGTTCATTTTCACTTATTTTATATATTAATAATAAAACTGTTAATTTGCTCATAAACACGTAGCAGATAGCGAAACTTAAAACTAAACACTAAATATCTATTAATTACGCTAATACACTTTACATTTAAACGATAGGTATTAATAACAACTTTCTACTAACTAACAAAAACAAATAATTATTTTAACTTAACGTCACGCTTGAGCAAGCCGTAGTAAGGTACATGAATTTGTACAAGCGTAATGTATCGACTCAGCCGATCGACTGGTGAAACATTGTCTAAGTCTAAAGGTCTACCTTAGGCTTGTTTAGTTTGAATTCACTGATGTGATTTAAGTCATTTATTCAAAGTCACTACAACGATCTAATTCACCTTAACAAATCATTAGTCCCTTATTATTCACTTGCTCACTTAGCTCAGAAGATCATTGATTGCGTTTTTACGCCATCTGTTGGAATATTACTAACGTAATATAGTGTGATTTTGTTTATAATAACCTAATATAGTGTGCTAGTTTAGTAATAACGTAGCAGGTGGCGCTATTTACGTTTACTTAAAATGTTTTTTAAGTAATGTTTGATTTGATTATATAATTTTGTATTTTTGTTGTGTGAAGATAATACAACTAGTTTTTTTATTTAAAAGCAAAGCAAGGTAATTGTGAAAATACCTAAACAAAAAATAAAATAAAATAGGTACCTAACCTAACCTAATAGACAAATGAAAAATCTCTATTATTAAAATATCTATTATTTAAAAAGTTGTAAGATCTGTCTTGATTGTACAAATACGTGAATAATTGGCAACTTATACCTATTTTGTCTAAACAATGTTTTAAATATCTTTTAAAGTTTTTAAAATAATTAAATTTTCATAAAAATATGATAATAATTACACGATTTAAAAAAAATCATATAACAGAAACTACTCATCTCTGACCCATGAAAGTTTTACTCGTGCATTTCTTTCTTTGATTTATTTGGTTCAGTTTCACTTATTTTACATATAAATAATAAAACTGTTAGTTAACTCACAAACATGTAGCAGATAGCGAAACTTAAAACCAAACACTAAATGCCTACTAATTACACTAATAGACTTAACATTTAAACGATATTAATAAGAACTTTCTACTAACTAACAAAAACAATTAATTATTTTAACTCAACGTCACGCGCGAGCAAGCCGTAGTTAGGTACGTGAATTCGTACAAGCGTATTGTATCGACTCAGCCGATCGACTGGTGAAACATTGTCTAAGTCTAAAAGGTCTACCTCCTAATCTACTATGACTAATTAGTCACTTGCTCGCTTAGCAACGAACGAACGAAAGACGTATTTACGGCTATTGCAATAGAACTGATATTAGGACGGATAATAGCCGCACCGCGGGCCGATCGGCCGGTGGTGGCATCAGCATAAGACGACTGATAGGTGACGACTGACGCTGACGACTGACGAGTGACAAACTGACGAGGTGACGAGTGATCTTCTAGGTTTTGGAGTGACTAACTATCGAAATTGTTCAGTTACGTGAATGCATTCATTTAGATCATTCAGAATGAGATTACGCAAGTCTAGTCTACCTACTAATTTACTATTACTAATTTTTCACTTGCTCGCTTAGCAACGAACGAACGAAAGACGTATTTATGGCTATTGCAATAGAAGTGATATTAGGACGGGTACTTGGTGACACCCAGTCGTTGGAACTTGGCCGTTGTAATATCACTTCTATTGCTTTGGCAATAAATGTTTGTTTTGTTCACTCGTAAATCATTCTTTGTGGGCGGGCTGGCCGGCCGGTCGTGGCATCAGCATAGACGACTGATATGTGACGACTGACGCTGACGACTGACGAGTGACGAGTGATCTTCTAGGTTTTGGAGTGACTAATTATCGAAATTGTTCAGTTACGTGAATCCATTCATTTAGATAATTCAGAATGAGATTACGCAAGTCTAGTGCTTGGCAGCACGCTAATAATCAGTGATCA
This sequence comes from Luffia ferchaultella, assembly GCA_949709985.1. NCBI lineage: Eukaryota > Metazoa > Arthropoda > Insecta > Lepidoptera > Psychidae > Luffia > Luffia ferchaultella. The sequence goes on from OX453268.1 coordinate 10,172,484, forward strand.
GCGTGACCACATTTAGTAGATTTCTACTTTTTTAGTAGATTTGAAGCCTAGATTTTTATTTTTTCGAATTTTAGTAAAGTTGACAAAAATTAATAGATTTTGGTAGTTTTGAAGATTTCGGTTTATGAAACTGGCAACTCGGATTTTTTGTGTATTATCTAGGGATTCTCCGTCTGTTGACTAATTCAGCCCTGTAGATCTTATGTGTGAATTATATCTACGTATTAGTAAATGAAAGTTAATTGCAATACTATGCTTTATCACCTATTATAATGTTGAAAATGTGTTCAAAGAGAACAAGACATATCAGTTACAATTACTACGAACCACATAACTACAAACAAAGGTTGAAAAATATCTACCGTTGTGAATGAGATCAAATTCCACAATTTTCAGCGTGGTTGTGTAAATATCAGGAAGATGATTTATAGTGTTCACTGTACCTAAAGCCTGCAATTTTAAATTATTAAAAAAAAAAATGTCACAAACATTTGACAGGATATTCTGGAACTACTCAGGTTTGTATATTTCCAACTATTTTACAAAGATTTTTTTTAAATGACGGCTGCCTACTAACGAGTTCCCTTTTTTTTTATATACAGATCGACTAATATAAAAAAAAATCATCCAAATCGGATCACCCAGGCGAAAGTTCTTTCGATTTATTTATTTTTTTTAAGTCGGTTAAAAAACGAAACTCATTGAAGAAGTGAAGAAAGCAGACATTAGCATGGTTGTGGTTTTATTGGAACATAACTTACCATTTCGTGTCATGGACCGGTTAAACGACGTTATAAGCAAGTTGTTTCAAGATTCAGAGGTTGCAAGAAAGTTTCCTTGGAAACGTGAAAAAGCTACAGCAATCTCATATACTTAACGTATTAGGCAATAATTTTGAACAGGATATGCGTTTTAGTTTTGTCTTTCGTTTCTAATTAGTAGATTTGTGGTACTTTTGTGATAAAGGCTTAGTAGATTTTAGGGGAATTTGAGTGTTTATCGTAGTAGAATCGTAAAAAAAAAATGGTCATACTGGTCATGCTGTCTGTGATGTGGATTCAATTGTGTTCAATTGGATTGGATCAATCAAATTGGATTCAATGCACAAAATACATTTATTTTTCAAGATTATTTGTGGTTTTTTCAAATTTTCAATGTTCGTTGAGGTTGGTTGTGGACGTTCTGGTTCGTTACAGTAGTGAATAATGAATTCAGATTATTTGATCAAAAAATGAGCAGTGCGCATCGGCCCAAATTGGATCGGGTCGATGCCGATAGTGATATTGTGGTTAATAAAATATCACAAAATAATTATAGTGGATATGTGCCTGGATATGTGTGCTGCTATCTGGCTGGGGCTGGTGGGTATGGGCTTGTTGATGAGTTTTTTTGACAATCAATAATTATTTAAACCATTCTAACGTTTGCGAAAAGTATCGAGAAGATGGAAGAGAACGAAAGTAGTGCACTCGAACTCCCCGCTGACCACGATTCCAAGTTAGGGGAACATTTTGTGCGGATAAACCGTACTGACTTTTTTGACAAACAGCTGTCACTGAACGCGAGGAAGAGCACAAGCCAAGAAGGCACTCTGTGTGATAGGGCTAGAGAGTTCCAAATCAAATCAGAGCCCGTGGGAGTCCAAATCAAGTCTGAGCCAGTGGAGGTCCAAATCAAGTTGGAACCCGTGGAGTTCCAAGTAGTGTTGGAACCTAGGGAGTTTCAAGTCAAGGTCGAGCCCCTAAAAGCTGTCACCGACGAAACGGTCAGTGTTCTAGTTAATTGGTAAAATGTAAGAGTAGTAACACCTGATTATATGGACCGGGGGAGGTGATACAGTAAAGCTTTCCAATACTACCACCCTAGAAATATTAAGAATAATTTAGTTGGGGTTGGGGCGAAAACATGAAACCAAGTTTCATAATTTTTAGAAATGCAAAAATCCTGCAAAAAAATTATTGGTCAAGCCTTTTCCTAAAAATCAGGAATTTCAAGTACAAATATCTGGTTTTAGAAATCATTTATTACTAACCCTATTTCCGTACAACCATATTGTATCCAGTACAACGCAAGCCAAAGGTTCAATCGGCTTTCCTTGTATACATACGAGCGTTGTCTAAGATATGTCACTGGAAATCTGAGAAAGCAATTTTATTGTCAACACAAAATCAGAACTATGCCATTGGTGGGGGTTGAGACGAGGACATGAAATCAACTTTCATAATTTTTAGAAATGCAGAAATACTGCAAAGAAAAATAAAATAAAAAATTTAAATTACGTAGGTAACCTTTACAAAAACGTTTACTCCTTACATTGACACAAATCAATCAGCATTGACATAATTGAACTTAGTCTAAACTAACATGATTTTTATGTAAGCTGAAAATTTCATTTCCTAAAAATCGGATGTTCTATTCTTATTTAAAATTACAAATTTGATGGTGAAATAATGAAATTTTATATTTTTCATATATATGTGTCTCACTCAAAATTATTCATAGACAAAGAATACAAATCTGTTTAATCAGTCACTCTTATGTAAATAAATATTCCTAAATAGTGGTTCCCAAATTTCAGTTCTTCAAATTAAAGCCTTGGTATAATTCACCTCAAACTTTATGGCGTATCGGAATACAACGCTATAAGTGTGCTTGCGCAGGTACAGTCATATACCCCTCGCTTCACTGCGTCCCGCTACACATAAAACTAGTTACTGCGACGTGACTTGTGCCTACGTTCAGATCTGCCATAAAGTTCGATTGTAACTGTACTTCAAACTGAGGCCTAACAAACAGTAATACCTGGGACAGTCCACACAGTGCCATCTAGTCCCAAAGTAAGCAAGTATTATGCTTATATTATAGGGTACTAGTCAACTGGTATACATACTTAATATTTTTTTTAATGATATATATGTATATGATATTTTTTACACCCAACCTAACAAATAGACATGTTCATGCACATAAATATTTGTCCCGGTTGGAAATTGAACCCGTGACCTTTGGCTCCACAGTTTTAGGGTCTCCAACCACTCAGCCAACCGGTCAGTCAAATGCTCAACCTGTATTATATCTGAAGGCAACTAGGCCCCCCTCCTCTCCCTGGGGGAGGCCTAAACTTCTGCAGTGGGGTAAAAATGGGCTGATGATGATGAACTAGGCCACTGCTGCTCACCTCAGCATCTGGCAAGACTTTGAATAAGAGACTCCTCAGTTTGTGGATGCAGTTTGGGTGATGGGGACCACATCTGTCTTGTCCTTTATATGACCGTTGCTCTTTTCTAAATTGTCTTAATAAAATTGTAAATAGTGTTGTACTACCCGGTTACCCGGTTACGTTGCTATTAAGATATGTTGTTTTGGATCTGAGCACTAAAGACAGAATAAACAGTATTGTCTTTGTAGAATTATAAAATTAAAACGACATTTTCTATGTGAAAAAAAAACCTGTAATTGCGTATTTTGTGGATGATGGAAGAAAAGCGAATAGAGAGTTGCCATTGTTTGATCACAGAAAAATATGAATACACATTATTGTTAGAAATCAGAAAAGAAGATAGAAATAAACAAGATGAATTATATTAAAATAATGTTAGGGCAATACCGCACAGTATCCCTAGGTGTGACGTCAGGCCATTTTCAATAATGTTAAACATTGTTTTGCTAGAAAGAGACAGAAATAAAAAATTTATTGCTTAATTTCCTTATTCAATGGAATATGTGGGCCATACTGAATCTTTCTGGATTCATGTAAAAAAGACCTGATATTTTACTTATGATACATTTATTGTTTTTCAAAGTATATGCCGCCATAATTGACACATTTTTGCATTCGGTGGAACCATTGTAAAAAGCAGTTGTGCCAATCTTCTTTAGGGACATCTTCAATAGCTTCATGGAATGCATTCACCTCGATTCAGGGCTCGTAAAACGTATGCCTCTAAGTTTATCTTAATTTCTGCGAACAAAAAGAAGTCGCATTGTGCGAGGACTGTAAGGCAGATGCGTCATCAGTTTTACATTCGAACCCTTCATATATGCTTCTGTTGTTACCTTAGCGGTATGTGAGGACGCATTATCGTGGTGAAGGGTGACTTTTCTTCAAGGACGCTTTTCTTGAACATTTTCTAAGACTGGGCAAGCAAGTGTTGACATACCAATCTGCAGTTACTGTTCTTTGGCCTTCAAGTGACACTGTTGTGTAATTTCCTGATTTGACGAAAAAAGGAGCAACCATTTTTTTGCCAACGGTTTGGTGTTCCTTAACTTTCGTTGGCAAATCTTCAAAAGGAAACACTTGTTCTGCCGATTGGCTTTTTCTTTCTGGTTCAAAGCAGTACAACCAGGTTTTGTCACCTCTCATGATATTATAGACAGCCAAAGGGCAATCGCCCCCCATTAAACTTTGCTATCATTTTGCGACACCACTCTACACGCAGTCATTTCTGGTCTTCCGTCAAATCATGCGATTTCGAGTGTAAAGCTTCCGTACCTTCAGATGCACATGTAAAAATTTTTGCCCTTGACTCATTCCAATGCCTAAAACAGTATGAATTTCCTGACATGTCTTTTTTTTATCAGTCTTAACTAATTGACGTATGGTATCAATATTAAATTCGGTAACCGCAGTCGCTGGTCGACCTTAACGTGAATCGTCATGGAGATAATTACGTCCAGGTTTAAAATCCCTGAACCACGTATGCACAGAGCTACGAGATGGAGCTTTATTACCAAAATATGCCGATTGAAGTCTATAACAACTCTCTAACTGACTTAAGTTGCAGCGAAAATCATAAAAATCATAGCGCTAAAACTTTCTCTAGTTAAGTTCATTGTAATTTTGATACATAATTTTCTAACCGACGCCACAATCAAGAAACAAATGACTATCTTGCAATTTAAAAAGTAATATTTTTTTTTATTTATATATAATTATACATCACAACAACGTCTAGGCCCTAAACTAAGCGTTAGCTTGTGTTTTGGGTACCAAGCGAAGACACCACATACATAACAACCAAGACTCGGTACCAAAATCAATATTCATCATATAAATACTGACCCGACCTGGGATTCAAACCTAGGACCTCCAGCTTCTTAGGCAGGGTCGCCTACCCAATAGGCTGAGCGGTCGTTAATAGTGTTCCCAGAGAGTTCCATCTTCAAATTTCATAAATGGCTTAAGTATGCGCTACGTATAACTTCATTTATAAATTTTGTTATTATATAAAGTCTATTTTTATATTTTCTTTATAAATATAACATATTTGATAGTAGTCAAATACCTTATTGTATTTATGTTCTATTTTTATTAATGTCGCATATTTCCTGTTATGATTCTAATCCTATGAGTTTTCAGTATGTTAAAAATAAGTACACACCCATGCATTTTTAATTAATTAATTAATTTATTACATAGATACAGCAACAGTTAACAAACTTAAAAATAGTTAAATATATACCATATACAAAATACAATAGACGTGAGTCTGTTGACGTTAATAGCTATATACGGCATTGTAAAATAGTACATAGTAATAATCAAGTAAAAACCCCCGACACAAAAAAACTAACCTTTAATAAGTGTGAAATACTAGAAGTTTGTTCATTGCCTAATGATTTTTGATCCTTAAAAGCGTCGGGGCCCGCTAAGTAACCTTAAAATACCTAATAATTGGCGGTCCCAGACGCTTTTAAGGATCACAAATCATTAGGCAATGAACAAACTTGTATTATTTTACACTTTTTAAAGGTTATTTTTTTGTGTCGGGGGTTTCTTAAATTTTTAATTTAATTTTTATTTCAAAATTTTTAAACATTTATTTAGTTAAACTAATTCATACATTATCAGACAAAAAAATAATTTTCAAGTTTTTAATTTTTATTTCAATAGTTCATATTCCTCATTCCCTTTCAATATAGTGTACATTATGCTACTAGTCAAGCCCTTTCATTTGCTACCCATATTGATGGAGTAGGGAAAAAAATGTAATTCCCCATTTTGTGCTGGCGCCCATCTTGGTTTTGAAATTTGTCATAGTGTATAGTATTCTACTAGTCAAGCCTTTTCATTTGATACCCATATTGATGGAGTAGTGAAAAAAAAGTAATTCGCCATTTTGTGCTGGCGCCCATCTTTGCTTTGAAATTAGTCATAGTGTATAGTATTCTACTAGTCAAGTCCTTTCATTTGATACCCATATTGATAGAGTAGTGAAAAAAAATGTAATTCGCCATTTTGTGCTGGCGCCCATCTTGGTTTTGAAATTTATCATAGTGTATAGTATTCTACTAGTCAAGCCTTTTCATTTGATACCCATATTGATGGAGTAGTGAAAAAAAAGTAATTCGCCATTTTGTGCTGGCGCCCATCTTTGCTTTGAAATTAGTCATAGTGTATAGTATTCTACTAGTCAAGTCCTTTCATTTGACACCCATATTGATAGAGTAGTGAAAAAAAATGGAATTCGCCATTTTGTGCTGGCGGCCATCTTGGATTTGAAATTAGCCATGGTGTATAGTATTCTACTAGTCAAGACCTGTCATTTGATACCCATATTGATGGAGTAGTGAAAAAAAAATAATTCGCCATTTTGTGCTGGCGGCCATCTTGGATTTGAAATTTGTCATAGTGTATAGTATAGTATTCTAATAGTCAAGTCCTTTCATTTGATACCCATTATGGAGTAGTGAAAAAAAAGTAATTCGCCATTTTGTGCTGGCGGCCATTTTGGATTTGAAATTTGTCATAGTGTATAGTATAGTATTCTACTAGTCAAGTCCTATCATTTGATACCCATATTGATGGAGAAGTGAAAAAAGTGTAATTCGCCTTTTGTGCTGGCGCCCATCTTTGCTTTGAAATTAGTCATAGTGTATAGTATTCTACTAGTCAAGTCCTTTCATTTGATACCCATATTGATGGAGTAGTGAAAAAAAATGTAATTCGCCATTTTGTGTTGGCGGCCATCTTGGATTTGAAATTTGTCATAGTGTATAGTATTCTACTAGTCAAGTCCTTTCATTTGATACCCATATTGTTGGAGAAGTGAAAAAAGTGTAATTCGCCTTTTGTGCTAGCGGCCATCTTGGATTTGAAATTAATCATAGTGTTAGTATTCTACTAGTCAAGTCCTTTCATCTGATACCTATATTGATGGAGTAATGAAAAAAATATGAAATTCGCCATTTTGTGGTGGCGGCCATCTTGGACTGATTTTCATCAAACATTTCTAAGAACACTCCCGACTAATTCACCTTTCATATAAAAAAATCTGCATCCAAATCGGTTCATTCATTTGGGAGCTACGATGCCACGGACAGATACACTGATACACACACATGTCAAACTTACAACACTCCTCTTTTTTCGTCGGGGTTAATAAACACAAAAACAACCAACATAAACCAAAAAGAAAGATAACATTTATAATTTGGATAACTCTTTTAAATGTGTTTCAAATAATCAGATTAACTCTTTTAATAAAGGCAAATGTTCATTTTGTGTGTAAATATGGCAGTTGGATGCGGACAAGCAGCAGGAGTTGATCTCGGATGATGTAAACATCAAAAATATCTCCATCAAACAAGAATTAAGAACAGAACCCACCTTAGAAGAACAATATGTACCAAACAACCTCGGCCTGCACAACACTGAGGTGTGTAAAGTTATGTTCTCCCGCAACCTCTACATTAGCAACAGTAAATAAGCGTTTTGGTTGCAGGTTAATCCAATTGATGAGTCATCAGTGAAAGAAGAATTGACATGCAGTGTGGGGCCCTCACAGATCTCAGACGGCAGTACTCCTCACTTGAAGCTAAAAACGTCAAATGAATATAATGCAACAGTTCAACATAAAAGCATACCTACAGCTGAAAAGCCATTTAGTTGTAAAATATGTAAGGCAAGTTTTGCACGTTCTGGTAATTTGACTCGGCACGAACGCAGACACACCGGCAAGAAACCATTTAGTTGTGATAGATGTGATGCGAAATTTGCAAATTCTAGTCATTTGATTAAACACAAACGCATACACACAGGTGAAAAACCGTTTCATTGTGAAACATGTGATGCGAAATTTTCAGAGTCTAGTAGTTTAAATCGTCATAAACTTATCCACACGGATAAGAAACCGCTTAGTGGTGATTCCTCTGATGCGGAATTTACGAACTCCAGTAGTTTATTCAGCCATAAACACGTACACACTGGTGAGAAACCATTTGTTTGTGGCACATGCGACGCAAAATTTGCACAGTCTAAGCATTTGATTGAACACAAACGCATACACACCGACGAGAAACCGTTTATTTGTGACACATGTAATGCGAAATTTGCTCTCTCTAAGTATTTAATTCAACACAAACGCAGACACACCGCTGAAAAACGGTTTTGTTGTGATGTTTGTGATGCAAAATTCACACACTCTAGTAGCTTGATACGACATGAACGCATACACACAGGTGAAAAACCGTTTAGTTGTGACACATGTGATTCGAAATTCTCGGACTCTAGTAGTTTTATCACCCATAAACGCATACACACCGGTGAGAAACCATATGTGTGTGAAATATGCAATGCCAAATTTGCACTTTCTAAGTATTTAAATCAACACAAACGCATGCACGACAGCGAGAAACCGTATAAGTGTGAAATATGTACCGCGCAATTTACACGCTTTCGTAGTTTATTTCAACATAAACGCATACACACCGGTGAAAAACCGTTTATTTGTGAAGTATGTGATGCGAAATTTGTTCTCTCTAAGTATTTAATTCGACACAAAGTCATACACACTGGTGAGAAACCATTTATTTGTGAAGTATGTGATGCTAAATATACACACGCAAGTAGTTTGGATCGACATAAACGAATGCATATTGGTGAAAAACCATTATAATTTAAATTTTAAAGTGTTAGGCAATTGTAAAACAATTTATATTAACTGATGATCAACTTTGACATATGTCTTGGCAGTGGTGTCTATAGAGGGTTGACAGGCAGTGCCGTCCCTGAAAAGAAATTCTTAGTAACACCTGGAACATCTTAACACGGCCATCTAGTCCCAATTTAGGCAGAGCTTGTATTATGGGTACTAGGCAAATGATATACACACTTAGATATTTGTGATAATACATATATACATATGTAATGAGTTCTTTCCTTTCTCTTATGTAATGAAAAGGGTCATCAAAACAAAATAGACTTATAGTGAGCCTTATTAGGAATTTGTTTTAAAAATTGTAGCCTCGGGGACGATAACGACGCCTTCGAAATTCGAACACCCGGCATATTACCTACGTAAAAGGACTGCGTGAGTAAAAAGGCCGCTAATTGTCACTGCCGTTTGGTTCACTTCACTGTCTTGCCCGTCTTCATTTTTGCTCTTCATGTATTACCCGTTGTCCGCAGACTAAAGATAAAGTCTGTCTGCCTACTAATGGTGAGGGGTGACCTATTGAAAAGGAAGCCTTCCCCGATAATCATGGCGATTGGCATCTATTGTGATGATATCAGTGACAGTGTACTATCGGTGTAACTACCGCCTAAGTAAGTTATCGCGGCCGGCTTTTCTAGTTATTTATTTGTTTTATTTATTTAGTCAAAGCAAACTTAAACCTACACAATTGAGACTTAAAGTCTTTTGAATATACATCTATAAAGCCAATTACAAATGTATGCAAATTTCATTTCATACAAGGCGATGAATGAGTAGAAAATTAAAAAACAGCAATTTACAACCATATAAGAAAGTACTTAAATAACATGTGTAAAAATATGGTAATTAATTATGAATGCGTGTGTTGTGTATATGTCGCTTGTGTGAGCGTGTGAGTGCGTGTTTGTGTGTGCATTTGTGTGTATGTGTAGGGAAGTGAATGTGCGTGCATTATTTATTTATTTTATTTTTATTTCCTTAGGAGAACCAATAGGTACACAATGCTTATAGTAAACATTGATAAAAACAGTAAGGTAGTGACAGAATTATAAAATTACCTAGTCCAGCTCCAGCGCCACAACAGCAGCAAAATCTTCGTAGCACATCACATGTCAGCTTATAATATAATTGTAACTACTTAATTATAAATTACAAGTTATATTGAAATTAACAAAATCATATTAAAGGTTCACCCGTAAAATTATTTAAATTTTCGAATTGAACGAAGATATCTAGCAGGTTATAGGTCATTCACCCTATGTCACTGCTATTGCCAAGGTCTAATACTTTCACTTACCATTTATTTGGCTATATTCTTGCCTGAGATTCTACCTTAAAGTCATCATTAAATGCCTGTTTTATGAAAGAATTATTGTAGCACATATTTTAGTTATGTACATAGATATGTATATTTTAGTTAAATACAGATTGCTTTTTTAAATTAAAGGCCTTTTATCCCTTGTGAAATGTCAGCCTCATCAGTAGCTATTCTAATATGTATTATTATGTATACATATATGTCTTCAGTAATCAAGTCTGCAAGTCAATACATATTTATGTACATAATATATATAATGTCAGCAAAGTCGGACTCAGGCTCATTCAAGATGCTCTGGAAAGATCCCAGATCTGAATCACCAGCACCTAATTTGGTCATCATTGATATTTTCTCCGTTTCACACCGGTCATACTCCAACAATACATCGGTTACATCCTCAATCCTTCGACAGACATCACAATTTAGAGATTCAGAATTTTTCATGATATATGCAAACCCATTTAATGGATTGTGCCCAGACCGAAGCCGAAAAACCATGATAATTTTGCATCTATTCATACGTGTATTTACAAACCATGGCACACGCAGAGGCTGAGTTTAGATTATTTTGTACCAAATTCCTTTTACGGTGCTTTGAGTATTAAAATGTTGCATCCAATTGTCATGACATTTTAGTTTAACTATGGGCAATAATTCATTGTAGTGTGGTTTTATGTTGATTCTTATCTCTTATCCTTTTTTTTCGCCAAACGATCAGCCTTGTACAGATATGTTGACGGCTTAGATGCTAGTTACCTAATTCTATTTCCCATGGAATCTCAATTCAACGGATCCACAATATGTCGTTGCTTTCGTTTTGGGGAATGTTCCTAAAGTACAGATCATTAGTCAGTGAAAGTTTTGAAGCAAGTTAAGCAATATTATGATTGTCAGCCAAAAAGTTCCTATTTATAATTTCGTCGGTTTTGTCAAATTGTTTTAATATGTGTACCTACTTATTTCTAATGCTTTTAGTAAAGTAGAAATAAAATAAAATATAAAATTAGTTTTTTTTATCAACCCATAATAGGTACTTCAGATTATGTTAAACACATCGATATAGTTAAACAAGGTATAATTTGTAGTTCATCAACATTTGAATTTTTACTGGAAATACTAAAATATGAATTTATCAATAAAGTTTATTATTCAAAAGAATGTTTTATATTTACAATATTTATTAAAATGCCCACGTGATAAAAAACTCCGTAGAATTTTGATATAAAATCGCTCTTTTAGTACTGGCAGCACAATTTGTTTCGTATATTACTAAATTTTAAAACGGTCACACTGCCGACGATAATACACGTCTTGGCAGTTAGCAGCGTGCTTGGCAGCACCCTAATAATCAATGATCAGCGTGACCACATTTAGTAGATTTGAAGCCTAGATTTTTATTTTTTCGAATTTTAGTAAAGTTGACAAAAATTAATAGATTTTGGTAGTTTTGAAGATTTCGGTTTATGAAACTGGCAACTCGGATTTTTTGTGTATTATCTAGGGATTCTCCGTCTGTTGACTAATTCAGCCCTGTAGATCTTATGTGTGAATTATATCTACGTATTAGTAAATGAAAGTTAATTGCAATACTATGCTTTATCACCTATTATAATGTTGAAAATGTGTTCAAAGAGAACAAGACATATCAGTTACAATTACTACGAACCACATAACTACAAACAAAGGTTGAAAAATATCTACCGTTGTGAATAAGATCAAATTCCACAATTTTCAGCGTGGTTGTGTAAATATCAGGAAGATGATTTATAGTGTTCACTGTACCTAAAGCCTGCAATTTTAAATTATTAAAAAAAAAATGTCACAAACATTTGACAGGATATTCTGGAACTACTCAGGTTTGTATATTTCCAACTATTTTATAAAGATTTTTTTTAAATGACGGCTGCCTACTAACGAGTTCCCTTTTTTTTATATACAGATCGACTAATATAAAAAAAAAATCATCCAAATCGGATCACCCAGGCGAAAGTTCTTTCGATTTATTTATTTTTTTTAAGTCGGTTAAAAAACGAAACTCATTGAAGAAGTGAAGAAAGCAGACATTAGCATGGTTGTGGTTTTATTGGAACATAACTTACCATTTCGTGTCATGGACCGGTTAAACGACGTTATAAGCAAGTTGTTTCAAGATTCAGAGGTTGCAAGAAAGTTTCCTTGGAAACGTGAAAAAGCTACAGCAATCTCATATACTTAACGTATTAGGCAATAATTTTGAACAGGATATGCGTTTTAGTTTTGTCTTTCGTTTCTAATTAGTAGATTTGTGGTACTTTTGTGATAAAGGCTTAGTAGATTTTAGGGGAATTTGAGTGTTTATCGTAGTAGAATCGTAAAAAAAAAATGGTCATACTGGTCATGCTGTCTGTGATGTGGATTCAATTGTGTTCAATTGGATTGGATCAATCAAATTGGATTCAATGCACAAAATACATTTATTTTTCAAGATTATTTGTGGTTTTTTCAAATTTTCAATGTTCGTTGAGGTTGGTTGTAGACGTTGTGGTTCGTTACAGTAGTGAATAATGAATTCAGATTATTTGATCAAAAAATGAGCAGTGCGCATCGGCCCAAATTGGATCGGGTCGATGCCGATAGTGATATTGTGGATAATAAAATATCACAAAATAATGATAGTGTATATGTGCCTAGATATGTGTGCTGCTATCTGGCTGGGGCTGGTGGGTATGGGCTTGTTGATGAGTTTTTTTGACAATCAATAATTATTTAAACCATTCTAACGTTTGCGAAAAGTATCGAGAAGATGGAAGAGAACGAAAGTAGTGCACTCGAACTCCCCGCTGACCACGATTCCAAGTTAGGGGAACATTTTGTGCGGATAAACCGTACTGACTTCTTTGACAAACAGCTGTCACTGTACGCGAGGAAGAGCACAAGCCAAGAAGGCACTCTGTGTGATAGGGCTAGAGAGTTCCAAATCAAATCAGAGCCCGTGGAAGTCCAAATCAAGTCGGAGCCAGTGGAGGTCCAAATGAAGTTGGAACCCGTGGAGTTCCAAGTCGTGTTGGAACCTAGGGAGTTTCAAGTCAAGGTCGAGCCCCTAAAAGCTGTCACCGACGAAACGGTCAGTGTTCTAGTTAATTGGTAAAATGTAAGAGTAGCAACACCTGATTATATGGACCGGGGGAGGTGATACAGTAAAGCTTTCCAATACTACCACCCTAGAAATATTAATAATAATTTAGTGGGGGTTGGGGCGAAAACATGAAACCAAATTTCATAATTTTTAGAAATTCAAAAATTCTGCAAAAAAATTATTGGTCAAGCCTTTTCCTAAAAATCAGGAATTTCAAGTACAAATATCTGGTTTTAGATATGATATATTACTAACCCTACTTCCTACAACCATATTGTATCCAGTACAACGCAAGCCAATGGTTCAATCGGCTTTCCTTGTATACATACGAGCGTTGTCTAAGATATGTCACTGGAAATCTGAGAAAGCAATTTTATTGTCAACACAAAAGCAGAACTATGCCATTGGTGGGGGTTGAGACGAGGACATGAAATCAAATTTCATAATTTTTAGAAATGCGGAAATACTGCAAAGAAAAATAAAATAAAAAATTTAAATTACGTAGGTAACCTTTACAAAAACGTTTACTCCTTACATTGACACAAATCAATCAGCATTGACATAATTGAACTTAGTCTAAACTAACATGATTTTTATGTAAGCTGAAAATTTCATTTCCTAAAAATCGGATGTTCTATTCTTATTTAAAATTACAAATTTGATGGTGAAATAATGAAATTTTATATTTTTCATATATATGTGTCTCACTCAAAATTATTCATAGACAAAGAATACAAATCTGTTTAATCAGTCACTCTTATGTAAATAAATATTCCTAAATAGTGGTTCCCAAATTTCAGTTCTTCAAATTAAAGCCTTGGTATAATTCGCCTCAAACTTTATGGTGTATCGGAATACAACGCTATAAGTGTGCTTGCGCAGGTACAGTCATATACCCCTCGCTTCACTGCGTCCCGCTACACATAAAACTAGTTACTGCGACGTGACTTGTGCCTACGTTCAGATCTGCCATAAAGTTCGATTGTAACTGTACTTCAAACTGAGGCCTAACAAACAGTAATACCTGGGACATTCCACACAGTGCCATCTAGTCCCAAAGTAAGCAAGTATTATGCTTATGTTGTGGGGTACTAGTCAACTGGTATACATACTTAATATTTTTTTTATGATATATATGTATATGATATTTTTTACACCCAAACAAACAAATAGACATGTTCATGCACACAAATATTTGTCCCAGTTGGAAATCAAACCGTGACCTTTGGCTCAGCAGTTAGGGTCTGTAACCACTCAGCCAACCGGTTAGTCCAATGCTCAACCTTTGTTATATCTAGAAGGCAACTACACCCACCTCCTCACTCTGGGGGAGGCCTAAACCTCTGCAGTGGGGTAAAAATGGGCTGATGATGATGAACTAGGCCACTGCTGCTCACCTAAGCATCTGGCAAGGCTTTGAATAAGAGACTCCTCAGTTTGTGGATGCAGTTTGGGTGATAGGGACTACATCTGTCTCGTCCTCTATACGACCGTCGTCATCAGCCCATTTTTACCCCACTGCAGGGGCTTAGGCCTCCCTCAGGGTGAAAAGGAGGGCTTGGAGCTTAAGTCCACCATGCTGCTCCACTGCGGGTTGGGAACTGTAACGACCGCCATCTATTGACAGCGTCCGGGACCGACTGCTTAACGTGCCCTCCGAAGCACGGTGTCAGTGATATTGTGTACTTAAGTAAGAAAAACTCATTGGTACACGCCCGGATTCGAACCATGGCCCTATGGGGCCTTATAAATTTGAGACAGGTTCGTTGCGCTCTGGGCTACCATATATATGACCGTCACTCATTTCTAAATTCTTAATAAAATTGGAAATAGTGTTGTACTACCCGGTTACCCGGTTATGTTGCTATTAAGATTTGTTGTTTTGGATCTGAGCACTAAAGACAGAATAAACAGTATTGTCTTTGTAGAATTATAAAATTAAAACGACATTTTCTATGTGAAAAAAAAAACCTGTAATTGCGTATTTTGTGTATGATGGAAGAAAAGCGAATAGAGAGTTGCCATTGTTTGATCACAAAAAAATATGAATACACATTATTGTTAGAAATCAGAAAAGGCAAAGATAGAAATAAACAAGATGAATTATATTATAATAATGTTAGGGCAATACCGCACGGTATCCCTAAGTGTGACGTCAGGCTATTTTCAATTAAATATTGTTTTGCTAGAAAGAGACAGAAATAAAAAAATTATAGCTTAATTTCCTTATTGTTCAATGGAATATGTGGGCCATACTGAATCTTTCTGGATTCCTATAAAAAAGGCCTGAAATTTTACTTATGATACATTTATTGTTTTTCAAAGTATATGCCGCCATAACTGACACATTTTTGCATTCGGTGGAACCATTGTAAAAAGCAGTTGGACCAATCTTCTTTAGGGACGTCTTTAATAGCTTCATGGAATGCATTCACCTCGATTCAGGGCTCGTAAAACGTATGCCTCTAAGTTTATCTTTAATTTCCGCGAACAAAAAGAAGTCGCATTGTGCGAGGACTGTAAGGCAGATGCGTCATCAGTTTTACATTCGAACCCTTCATATATGCTTCTGTTGTTACCTTAGCGGTATGTGAGGACGCATTATCGTGGTGAAGGATGACTTTTCTTTAAGGACGCTTTTCTCGAACATTTTCTAAGACTCTGGGCAAGCAAGTGTTGACATACCAATCTGCAGTTACTGTTCTTTGGCCTTCAAGTGACACTGTTGTGTAATTTCCTGATTTGACGAAAAAAGGAGCAACCATTTTCTTGCCAACGGTTCGGTTTTTCTTAACTTTCGTTGGCAAATCTTCAAAAGGAAACACTTGTTCTGCCGATTGGATTTTTCTTTCTGGTTCAAAGCAGTACAACCAGGTTTTGTCACCTGTCATGATATTATAGACAGCCAAAGGGCAATCACCCTCCATTAAACTTTGCTATCATTTTGCGACACCACTCTACACGCAGTCGTTTCCGGTCTTCCGTCAAATCATGCGATTTCGAGTGTTTTCGAGTGTTCCGTACCTTCAGATGCACATGTAAAAATTTTTGCACTTGACTCATTCCAATGCCTAAAACAGTATGAATTTCCTGACATGTCATTTTTTTATCAGTCTTAACTAATTGACGTACGGTATCAATATTGAATTCGGTAACCGCAGTTGCTGGTTGACCTTAACGTGAATCGTCATGGAGATAATTACGTCCACGTCTAAAATCCCTGAACCACGTATGCAAAGAGCTACGAGATGGACCTTTATTACCAAAATATGCCGATTGAAGTCTATGGCAACTCTCTAACTGACTTAAGTTGCAGCGAAAATCATAAAAATCATAGCGCCAAAACTTTCTCTAGTTAAGTTCATTGTAATTTCGACACACAATTTTCAAACCGATGCCACAATCAAGAAACAAATGACTATCTTGCAATTTAAAAAGTAATGTTTTTTTTATATATATATAATTATACATCACAACAACGTCTAGGCCCTAAACTAAGCATTAGCTTGTGTTTTGGGTACCAAGCGAAGACACCACATACATAACAACCAAGACTCGGTACCAGAATCAATATTCATCATATAAATACTGACCCGACCTGGGATTTGAACCCAGGACCTCCAGCTTCTTAGGCAGGGTCGCTACCCAATAGGCTGAGCGGTCGTTAATAGTGTTCCCAGAGAGTTCCATCTTCAAATTTCATAAATGGCTTAAGTATGCGCTACATATAACTTCGTTTATAAATTTTGTTATTGTATAAAGTCTATTTTTATATTTTCTTTATAAATATAACATAATTGATAGTAGTCAAACACCTTATTGTATTTATGTTCTACTTTTATTTATGTTGCATATTTCCTATTATGATTCTAATCCTATGAGTTTTCAATATGTTAAAAATAAGTACACACCCATGCATTTTTAATAATCAGATTAACTCTTTTAATAAAGGCAAATGTTCATTTTGTGTGTAAATATGGCAGTTGGATGCGGACAAGCAGCAGGAGTTGATCTCGGATGATGCGAACATCAAAAATATCTCCATCAAACAAGAATTGAAAACAGAACCCACCTTAGAAGAACAATATGTACCAAACAGCCTTGGCCTCCACAACACTGAGGTGTGTAAAGTTATGTTCTCTTGCAACCTCTCCATTAGCAACAGTAAAATGAGCGTTTTGGTTGCAGGTTAATCCAATTGTTGAGTCATCAGTGAAAGAAGAGTTGACATGCACTGTGGGGCCCTCACAGATGTCAGACGGCAGCACTCCTCACTTGACGCCAAAAACGTCAAATGAATATGCAACAGTTCAACATAAACATATACATACAGCTGAAAAGCCATTTAGTTGTAAAATATGTAAGGCAAGATTTGCACATTCTGGTAATTTGACTCGGCACAAACGCATACACACCGGCGAGAAACCATATAGTTGTGACATATGCGATGCGAAATTTGCAGATTCTAGTCATTTAATTAAACACAAACGTATACACACAGGCGAAAAACCGTTTCGTTGTGAAACATGTGATGCGAAATTTTCAGAGTCTAGTAGTTTAAATCGTCATAAACGCATCCACACGGGTAAGAAACCGTTTAGTTGTGACACGTGTGATGCGAAATTTACAAACTCTAGTAGTTTATTCAGCCATAAACATGTACACACTGGCGAGAAACCATTTGTTTGTGGCACATGTGACGCGAAATTTGCACTCTCTAAGCATTTGATTGAACACAAACGCATACACACAGACGAGAAACCGTTCATTTGTGACACATGTAATGCGAAATTTGCTCTTTCTAAGTATTTAATGCAACACAAACGCATACACACCGGTGAAAAACGGTTTCGTTGCGATGTATGTGATGCAAAATTCACACACTCCAGTAGTTTGATTCGACATGAACGCTTACATACTGGTGAAAAACCGTTTAGTTGTGAAACATGTGATGCGAAATTTGCTCTCACTAAGTATTTAATTCAACACAAACGCAAACACACCGGCGAGAAACCATTTGCGTGTGAAATATGCAATGCGAAATTTGCACTTTCTAAGTATTTAAATCAACACAAACGCATACACACCAGCGAGAAACCGTTTAAGTGTGAAACATGCGACGCGAAATTTACACACTTTCGTAGTTTATTTCGTCATAAACGCATACACACCGGTGAAAAACCGTTTGGTTGTGAAATATGTGATGCGAAATTTGTTCTCTCTAAGTATTTAATTCAACACAAAGTCATACACACTGGTGAAAAACCGTTTATTTGTGAAGTATGTGATGCGAAATTTACACACTCAAGTAGTTTGGATAGACATAAGCGCATGCATATTGGCGAAAAACCATTATAATCCAAATTTCAAATTGTAAAGCAATTTCTGTTAATTGAGGATCGATTTTGACATACGTCCCGGCAGTGGCGTCCGTAGAGGGTTGACAGGCAGTGCCGTCCCGTGAAAAGAAATTCCCAGTAATACCTGGAACATCTTCGCACGGCCATTTACTCCCAAACTAAACAGAGCTTGTATTATGGGTACTAGGCGCTGATGTACATACTTAGGTATTTTTTTATAGTACATATATACATATGGGATGTGTTGTGATAGCCCGAGCCGCAGCCAACCTGTTTCAAATCTGTAAGGCCATGTGGTCGTGGTTCGAATCCGGGTGTGTATCAATGAGTTTTTCCGGACTTAAGTACATTAACTATCACTGACTCTGTGCATCAAAGAGCACGTTAAGCAGTCGGTCCCGGTTGCTGTCAATAGATGAAAATTAGCTCAAATTGTGGCGGTGTAATTCAAACACAATGTAGTTATTAAATGCATTTGATTCTGTCTTGAAACTATAGTGAAATTATGGAAAATTTTAGCAAATAACATAAATGCATGCAAGAGTTCATGAGAAATAATAAACCAATTGGTTGCTATATTGCCTGAAGTTGAAGTATGTGTCGGTAATATAATATCGCCTATTAACAGAGTAGCATTTCAGTTATTTTTTCCAAAATCACCTAATCATATTATATTATTAATAATGTACGATGTATAGGTTGAAGCCGACTCTCCGTGGAACCCTGGGCAACCGCCTTCACACCTACCGGTGTGGCGGTGCGCTGGTTCTTTTTGTAATAATATAGATGCCCTGCTGATTCCCAACAACACACAGAACAATATTACGGCGACAATATAAGCAGTCAAGGAGTGGAAAACAAAAGGACACTCACCTTCGATCCTCCTGCGTCCCGAACTGCACTGATGGCCACCGTATCTCGTGCTGGGTTTCCTTTTATTCGTTTATCACTATTTTTCTGAATTTGTATATTTTTAATGGGGTTGGCGTGCGCGCGGCGTGACGATTATCCGTTGATAATCGAAGGCGAGCTGGGGGTAGGAACACAAAAAAGCAAAGATCGAATGGGACAGGCATGGAAATACTGTTCCAATAATATAATTCTGTATGGCGTAATCACCTACCATTTTGGTATAGGTTTGATTCATCATTTACACTGAGCATGTAGACTACTGTACCATAAGCTGTTGTCAATTTTGTTACTCTGCCAAGTATGATTTATGCTAATAGAATTAGATCTTATGTAAATGATTTGTGAAATTGTTGTAAAAAGAATATATATTTATAAGTTCTCTATCTATTTAAGTCTTTTATAAAATTAACAGAATCGACTATACCTATTCACTATCTACAATTTTAAGATACGTGTCAGAGGCTGCTGGTGTTGCCTTCTTCGCCGACACAATCGTAAAAATTCCCTATTGGTGAGAGTAATAAAAATAATAAATTTTGACTTGTGCATCCGACTGGGATATATTTATATGTGGTATTGCACCCCTGGTGTTTGAATGTATGATAATGCTAGAACGTCGCATATATGTCATCGCTTCATACCCACTGTACCCCTGACCATACATATGCTGAGTCTTTTAAAGTTAAATGGTAGTTAGACGAGTGGTTAGAGACTCTAACTGCGGAGCCGAAGGTCGCGGGTTCGATTCCCGCCCGGGACAAATATTTGCATGCATGAACGTGTCTATTTATTCCACGTCTGGGTGTAAAAGTATCTATATATGTATGTATTATAAAAAAATATAAATATTTAAGTATGTATATCAGTTGTCTAGTACCCTATAATACAAGCATAATATTTGCTTACTTTGGGACTAGATGGTACTGTGTGGGATGTCCCAGATATAATATTGTTACGAACGGACAGAGTAATGACCGCCATCTAGCGTCAACTAGTAAAACCACTTTGTAGAAGGGTTTACAATAAGGACACACGAAACCCCTACTCAATACTAGATGGCGTTGGAGGAAAGAACCGCGGGGCTTTCTGGAACTATTTAGTGATTTCTGGAATGTTCTCGAGTTCCTTACGACTCATATAAATAGCCGCAGGAGCGTGAGCGATCTCAGTTAGTTAGTTAGTGAATAAAGTCTTCAAAAGAGTCAGCAGGTCTTTCTCTCCAAATTATTCGAACCTTAACACGTAACAACTGGTGTCGGAAGTGAAATTTGGAGATGCCATTGACTCCGAGAGAGGACTTCCAGGAGGGCGTCAGGACAAGGGCACGAGCTGCAAAGGCCACGCCCACTGAGGACCAAGCTCCGCCCACTGTGGGCGGAGCCACACTCACTGGCCCCGCCCACCGACCACGCCCACCAGGCCCCGCCCACTTTGGCTCAAGCCCCGCCCACTTTGGCCGAAGCCACGCCCACTGACTCCGCCCATCGGGACACGCCCGCTCATGCCACGTCCACTGGCCCCGCCCACCGTGCCAAGCCCACCAGACAAGCCACGCCTACCAGCAGCACCGTACCATCTACAGCATCTCAAGTGGCTCTTCAATTAGGAAGTATAATTGAATTGATGGAGCTGCAGAGGGCTGAAATCCAGGCAATGAAGGATTCACAAGAATGCAAGATCGGCGCTTTACAGGAATCACAAGAACGCAAGCTCGGCGCTTTACAGGAATCACACGAACGCAAGCTCGACGCTTTACAAGAGTTTCAAAAGGCTGAAATCAGAGCGATGCGAGAAACACAAGAGCAACAAAAAGACCTCCAAGAAAAAGCGCTTCGGGCTATAAATGATGTTAGTGACACTGTGATTAAACTTCGAAAAGATGTCGACGTAGTGGAAGAACGAGTTACCGGGTTAGGATTGGACGTTGAAAATGTGAAAACCGGCCTCGCTGAACTACAGAAGAAAGTAGTGCGCCTGGAAACCACGGGAGTTGCGATGTCTAGTGGAACTACCGGAGTGGCGCAAGGACTAAGAGTGAAAGTGCCGCCATACGACGGCACTACTTCTTGGAACGCTTATCGTCAGCAATTCCAGACTGTTGCTACTGCCAACGGATGGACGGATGAACAATGCCTGACCGCTCTCACTGTTGCGCTCAGAGGGCAAGCTTTGTCGGTCCTGGAAGCACTGCCACATACAGGAAATGGGTTTCAAGACCTGATGGAGGCACTTGAATCCAGATATGGGGAGCGACACCTGGAGCACGTGTTCCGTGCCCAACTGCGTGACCGAGTCCAACGCTCAGGAGAAGGACTACAACAATGGGCGTTGGAGATTGAAAAACTCGTCAGGAAGGCACACCCGGGAGCAGACACCAAGATGGCAGACACGAATGTTGTTCAAGCATTTGTAGACGGAATCAGAGACCTAGAGGTCAGGGCTGCAGTGAGGCTTCGTCACCATACCTCGCTAAAAGAAGCATTGGCGCATGCTTTGGAGGTCGAGGCTGTTCGCCATGACATACGGCAGAACCATAGGATCCGCGAGGTCTCTGAAGAAGTCAAGGAGGTTAAGGCTCCTACGAAGAGAAGTTCTGGAGCCATGTGCTACAAGTGCGGCGAGAGGGACCATCTTCAACTCAACTGTCCGCAAAAAGAGACCCAGACGGCAAGGATGAGAAGAATCGAGGAACAAATAGAAGAACTGAAGAAGCTAGTGGCTTCGTCCTTTGCCCGGGATCAGGGAAACGAATAACAGCCAGGACTGAGGGGCGAGTACTGGCTGACGCGGAGGAAGCCCCGATAACTGTTATCTCCCAGGCATGCAGCGGAAATAGTCTTGCGATTCAGGGAACTATTAACGGGATGGATTGCAAAATGACTCTAGACACAGGAGCCTCTAGAACCATAGTGAACCCAAATCTGGTAAAAGCTGCAAGGGGACACAAGAGGAGGATTAACTGTCGGCTTCTTACTGCCTCCGGTCAGCCAATACCCGTCCTGGGAGAAATGTCAGTCACGATGTACGTAGGGGGGTCGTCATACTCTCACGACGTTATCGTGGCTGAGATTATGGATGATTGCATCTTGGGTGTGGATTTCATGAAGAAACACAACTGCAGAATCAATGTCGCTGACGGAGTTTTCAAGTGTGGTGAAGAAGAAATCTTCATTCTTGGAGGCGCCTGCGGGAAAGTCGCATGTGTAAATAAAGTCGTTATACCTGGACGAGAGGAAGCTCTGGTGCTGGTGAAACTGCCGCCAGCTGCTAAGAAAAATTCAAACAGATGCGTGTTGATCGAAGACACACCTACCAAGACATCGGCGCAAAAACTGATGACGGCGAGAACCCTTGTTAGTGGAAGCAGTAACGCTGTGGTCAAGGTTGTGAATCTTGGTGATCGCGAGATCTGCTTGAACAAAGGTGACGTCATTGGAAAGTGCGACGAAGTTGTCTGGATGAAAAAGTGTAGTTCGATGACAAGCGCAGACTCAACAAACAGCAACAACTACGGGTTAGTGACTGAGCTACTCGATGACTGCAAGAGTAATCTGACTTATTCGCAAAGCATGAAAGCTAAGAAGTTTTTACAGCGCTACGCGAATATCTTCTCCAGTCAAGAAGGGGACCTTGGAAGAACGTCGATGGTTCAGCACAGGATAGATACCGGAAGCGAGAGACCAATTCGTCAACGAGCAAGACGGATACCAATTGCAAAGGAAAAAGAAGTTGAAGGCCTTTTGGAAGATATGAGAAAGAATAAGATTATTGAACCGTCTGCAAGTCCGTGGTGCTCACCTGTTGTATTAGTGAAGAAGAAAGATGGTAGCACAAGATTTTGTGTGGACTATAGGCGTCTCAATGATGTCACTAAGAAGGACAGTTACCCGTTACCTCGAATCGACGACACCTTGGATACCTTGAGTGGCATGAAATGGTTCTCGACCCTAGACCTAAAATCTGGATACTGGCAGGTGGAAATTCATCCAAATGACAAGGAGAAGACAGCTTTCTCGACCGGTAAAGGGTTATGGCAGTTTAACGTCATGCCCTTCGGATTGTGCAACGCACCTGCCACGTTTGAGCGACTCATGGAGTGTGTCCTGGCAGGCTTAGTTGGAGAGGCTTGCTTAGTCTATTTGGATGACGTCATCATTGTCGGCCGTGACTTCGAGGACCATTTGCGAAACTTGGAGCGAGTTTTCGCCAAAATAGAGGGAGCCAAATTAAAGTTGAACCCGAAAAAGTGTCGTTTATTCAGGAGTGAGGTCAATTATCTCGGCCATGTTATCTCCAGTGATGGAATTCAGACAGACCCGGAGAAACTGGAAGCAGTTCAAAAATGGCCTACCCCTAAGGACAAAACCGAAGTGCGGGCATTCCTCGGCCTATGCTCATACTACCGGCGTTTTGTTAAGGGATTCTCAGAGATAGCCAAGCCATTACATCGGCTGACAGAAGATAAACGACAATTTAGTTGGGATGAGACTTGTGAAGATTCTTTTCAGAAACTGAAAAAACATCTGTGTGAAACACCAATCCTGGGGTATCCACAAACTGAAGGCCTATTTATAGTCGACACGGATGCAAGCAACACGGCCATTGGAGGGGTGTTATCTCAAAAACAGGGCGAGAGAGAAGTTGTTATTGCATATTTCAGCAAATCTTTATCTAGGCCAGAGAGAAACTACTGTGTGACAAGAAGAGAACTCTTGGCTGTTGTAAAGACGCTACAACATTTCAACAAATACCTCATCGGGAGACAGTTTTTACTGCGAACTGATCACGCAGCCTTGAAGTGGCTACTGCAATTCAAGAACCCGGAAGGTCAAGTAGCTCGATGGATTGAACAGCTCCAAGAGTATGACTTCAAGACGGAACACCGCAGCGGAAACACGCATGGGAATGCCGACGCACTCTCACGAAGGCCGTGTTCGGAAGACTGCAAACATTGTGTTAAGCAGGAATCTAAGGAAGTAACATTAAAGCTAACGAGAACAAGTCCTTTGGGTCTCTGGGAGAATGATGCTATGAGGGAGGCTCAAGAAAGAGATGACGACCTTCGGCACATCATCACATGGAAGAAACGGGGTGACGTAAAACCGACCTGGAGTGAGGTTGCACCCACTGGCGCTGTCACTAAGGCGTACTGGGCGCAATGGGACAGTCTGATACTCCAAAACGGAATACTCTACCGGAAATGGGAGAAGACTAACGGCAGAGAGTTCCATCTTCAAATAATTGTCCCAAGAACGAGAGTACCAGATGTTCTCCGTGAAATACATGATGGCATATCAGGAGGTCATCTAGGTGTCAAGAGGACGTTAACAAAAGTGCGAGAACGATTCTACTGGTTGCATTGTCGAGATGATGTACAGGATTGGTGCCGCAAATGTACTACGTGCGCTGCTGTAAAAGGACCACAGACCAGGAGCCGTGGGAACCTGCGGTTGTATAACGTTGGTGCACCGTGGGAACGAATTGCAGTTGACGTAGCTGGGCCATTTCCTGTAACGGAATCGGGAAACAAGTATTTTATGGTCGTCATTGACTACTTCACCAAATGGCCTGAAGTGTTCGCCATACCAAACCAAGAAGCTACAACAGTCGCTTCTAAGTTAGTCGAAGAAGTGATATGTCGCTTTGGTGTGCCTCTAGAAATCCATTCTGATCAGGGCAGAAACTTCGAATCGCAAGTATTCCAGGAAGTGTGCAGAATTTTGGGCATGCATAAGACGAGGACTACCGCGTACCATCCACAGTTTGATGGAATGGTTGAGAGGTTTAACCAGACCCTTGAGAGGCATTTGGCGAAATTGGTAGACGACAAACAAAAGGATTGGGACAAGTATATACCACTCTTCCTTCTGTCGTACTGAACCGCCGAGCACGAGAGCATAAAAGCTACCCCGGCGTATGTCAATTACGGTAGAGAACTACGAATACCAGTAGACCTATTGACAGGAGGGTCACCGGAGGAACCAAAGACCGTACAAGACTATGTCTGCGATTTAAAGGAAAAAATGCGATATATACACGCCTTGGTTCGGGAAAATGGGTTACAGTCAAGTGAGAACATGAAAACCAGATACGACCGGAAATCGAACACGAGCGGCTTCGAGGAAGGGTCACTGGTGTGGCTGCATAACCCAACTCGCCGGAAAGGAAAATCTCCAAAGTTGCAGACCAAGTGGGACGGTCCATACAAAGTGGTTACCCGACTGAATGATGTGACTTATAGGATTCAAAAGCAACCTAGAGGGACATTCAAAGTGGTACACATAGACCGTCTGGCGCGCTATCATGGCAGTAACAACGATGCTCGGGACGAGCATCTCTAAGAGGGGAGTAGTGTTACGAACGGACAGAGTAATGACCGCCATCTAGCGTCAACTAGTAAAACCACTTTGTAGAAGGGTTTACAATAGGACACACGAAACCCCTACTCAATACTAGATGGCGTTGGAGGAAAGAACCGCGGGGCTTTCTGGAACTATTTAGTGATTTCTGGAATGTTCTCGAGTTCCTTACGACTCATATAAATAGCCGCAGGAGCGTGAGCGATCTCAGTTCATTTTTGGGCTACGATTAAGCGACTCTAAGAGTGAAAACTAGTGATACAAGTGAAACCTACGACTTGGCTACGACCTAATACATCGTGAGTGCTTAGTGTTTGGACTTAGTGCTTAGTGTTTGTGTTAGTGTAGTGCTAGTGTTAGTGAATAAAGTCTTCAAAAGAGTCAGCAGGTCTTTCTCTCCAAATTATTCGAACCTTAACACGTAACAATATTATTTACAACCTATTTCTTTTGTTGTGCTTTGTGTTGCGAAGACATTTTATTTAATAACGCAATGATATCGCAAACCGATACAACACAGCGATTACGTTTACGCGCGGAAATTTAAAATGATTTTAAAATCGGTTTTATGGCGCTATTCTTTAAAAAAAAAATGGTTCAAAGGATCAAATAATCAATGGTAACTTAAGGACGTATGTACAAAAAGTGACAGCTCGAAAATAGGTTTTACTTGATAGCTTGCTTACTACTACACGCGCATCTGCACCAGAGGCAACACATACTTGGCTCTATACCAGAACTAATTAGTCTTGATCATTATTATTTTTATTTATTTAAAAATTAGTTTTCTTTTATGTCAGGTTTTTAATGTTGCTTTATTTTATATAATAACTAGCGATCCGCCCCGGTTTCGCACGGGTAGCAGAGCCATAATGTTTTTACGGTCGTAGTGTCGTATCAGCTTGTTGTGTCGAACATGTGGACTGGATTTCATTAGATTTAAATGTAACGCAAGTTCGTTCAACTTGGATTATTTTTAATGTATTTTATTTCGAATTCTATAAATATATGAAAAAGTAAAGAATAAATACCTAAAAACAAACTAAAATATTTCTTTGTATACAACATTGATAACTTCAGCCTAACCACGTGTGTCGCGTCGTCCGGTATGGCTCCTAAGATATTGATTTAAATTGTAGAATACAAACGGCGATCATAATGTTCATGAAATGCTGAAGGTAAATATCGTATTTAATTTGATAAGGATTAATACCATATCCGTATAAATTGTTTTCCAATCACCTCATCATATTACATCATAAAAATAGTATAGTAAGCTATCCATAAAATATAGACATATGCTATCGCGGACTTTTCTTTAGTCCTATAAAAGAGACACAATTCCTCCATACATTATTTTGTTATATCTCAAAAGGATTAGGCCGCATTTTCGATGAAAGTTCCCAACCAGCTTGATTTTTTTCCGACTTCTTCAACAATAATCGTCATATTTCAACAAATTTTCTCTTGAATCACTCTGTCCATTGATGTCAATAATATGCCAATCCGTTCGGTACTTTTTGAGTTTGTCGCGTTCAGACAGACAGACAAACGCGGCGGGGGACTTTATTTTATAATATGTAGTGATAACAATAATACCTGGGACATCCCACACAGCGCTATCTAGTCCCAAACTAAGCAAAGCTTGTGTTATGGGTGTGGGTTACGATGTCTTTTAAAGTTCCATAAAAAAAAAAAATTAGACAATACTATACTGTGCCACAGTTATCGTATGAGGAGTTTTGCAATACGAGTGCATTTTGTTTGTGATACGTGGCGATGGCGAAACCGAGGTCCCATTGAATGAGGTGACCTTTTCATTTCGTCAAATTCTACTATTTTTGATTCTGGACCGATTGTTTTCAAAATCAATGTGTAAGAGTCTGTATGGTCTTCGATTACGAATCTGTGCTCAGAACTAAAAAAAATTACTGCCTTAGAATCTGTTATAGTTTTTGAACTGCTTGCTTTCAAAATCGATATCTATGGGTCCATGTGGTCTCCCTTCACAAATCTGCGGTCAAAACTGAAAATAGTGTCTGCCATTTTGAACTTCTTTCTTTCTGGGCCTAACACTACTAAAATAAAGTCTGTTTCGTATAGATTAAAATTTTATTATTATTTGGTCCACATTACAAAAAAAAACAAGTCTGTATGCGTTATTACAACAACGGTTAATACTTTTGTCAATACAGTTACAATTAATACGTTCTTTATGACATCGAAACTTGTACCGCAATGTTGTATTTTACAGTACTAAATCTTTTTACTTTACACCAATCACAAGCGAGCATTCTGTTTGCACCGCATGCGTAAACCGCGAAAAGCAACCCGCTCGCGCCCTTAGCTCTTACCATTATTTATTTCTATAAATTGAGGAACCGTGCGAACACCCCTGTTTTGACTAACTTGCCCTTCAAATTTCACGATCATTCAGACCGCCTTCTACAAACATTATCCCATCAAAAACAATACTTGTCAAAAAAACCAAGTCTCGCAACTCAGTTGTTCTGCGGTAAAAAGTTGTGAGATCCATGTAATACCAAGTCGGTTATTAATTTATTCAGTCTCTACTTGTAAGTCTCTACTTGTAAGTATGTAATGTTTTATATAAATATATTGAGACTTGGCCATCGCACTAAATAATTGAATTTACATGTGTTTTCAGGCGATTGAATTTACACGTGTTTTCAGGCGATGGCCAAGTCTCAATATATTTATATAAAACATTACATACTTACAAGTAGAGACTGAATAAATTAATAACCGACTTGGTATTACATGGATCTCACAACTTTTTACCGCAGAACAACTGAGTTGCGAGACTTGGTTTTTTTGACAAGTATTGTTTTTGGTGGGATCTCATTTCTTTTTGTATTTTGTAGACAGTTCTACTTTTTTCCTTTTCGGTACCTTCTACTTATTGTATATATGTATATCTACCAGCAACGAATTTTCTTAAAGCCCTCTCTCTGACTTATGAACTTTTCTTATTTTTGTAGGTAGCCTTCCGTTTTCTCTTTTCCGGTACTACTTCTTGAGCTTCAGCTACAGTTTAATATAATAATAACTGCCGTAATAAAACATCGTTACGAATAAAGCCAATATTGAAAAATTTAACTGAAGACTTGGCTGTATGGGCTTAATTTTCTTTGCGGTCTTTTCTAGATTTTTTAGTTTTTCCTTGATTCATACACCAAACACTACTTATATTCCAAATTTGAAGCTTCTAGGTCTGCTAGAAGTGCCTTAGAATTTTGATCATCGTTGAGTCAGTGAGTGACAAAATTAAGAAATTTGACCCGTTATAATTTCTTAAAAATACTGGTTAAATTGAATTAAAACGTGTAATATGCTTATATAATATGCCTGCATGGTTACTGAAAATTTCAGTCTTCTAGTTTTATCCACAAAGAAGTTACAGGGGGTCGAAAATGGTCTGAATTGCTTCGAGAAAAGGATGGTACGGCCGTGACGCTTTTTTGCTCGACTTGGTGGGGGCACGGCCGTGCCCCCAGATAGTTCAAAAAAACTAAGAAACTTGCGCTTTAATACCAAATCGATCTAAAAAGGAGAAAATAACTTTGAGAATAAGAATAAAGTGTTTAATGAGGAAAAATAATGTTATTGTGACAAAACGTGGGGTGCCCGATATCAGTTGTTTTAAATATTTCATTGCACTCCACGATTTTTCACAATAACATTAATTTTCAATTTTTTTTCTACTTATTTTCTTTTTTAAAGTTCGATTGTCTATCAAAGTCGTATCAAAGTGTAATTTATAATTTTTTTTTTATATGTAATTTTTATCTTTTTTTAGTCTTAATATTTTTTAAACTACATTCCATTAAAATTTACAAACATAAAGGTGGAACTCACAATTACCTATAAAACGATGAAATGATACAAACCGACACAAAGCTTCATGTCGGTGCTAATCTAACCACTGAGGAGTTCCCTTGTAAACAAATTATCGTGGTGCATCATCAGTTTATAGTGAAAATCATGGATAACTATCGAAATCGAAATGTCTGAGTGAGTAGGCACCGACTTCATTAACTATATGCCGCCTGTTAATGCTCCTTTCTTTAAAGTGAAAATTTTATTTTTAACTTTTTAGTTTATGTTTTTGAAGTCGGTTTTTATTTTTTACTTATATTATTTTATTTACCATGTTATATAGCATACTGTGCGTTGCGGCTACCTGTCAGTATAACTCTTACACCGCCCTGCCCACACACATACATACTACTAGAGGTTCGATTCAGTCCTGTCATGTGTCGAATCGGATATATTACTCCTATATTGTAGTAACTACAATAACGACGGGAAGGGAGTCGATAATTACTGTTCGTGCCTAATAGGGCGAAGAAGAAGAAGAAGAACAGTCGGCACATGTTCACATATAATAAGCATTATATGGCATTCGGGGTGGGCGAGGCATCAAAATTATATATTGTTGCCAGCAACTTTTTTAGATGATATAATTGTTGATCTAGATTATTAGTTCAATGATAATTTTTTTAAATTATTTCGACCTACGCAATACTAGCCTTTAATTATATTTTTTAATAAGAAATCCAAGAACAACATGCCTACACTAGATACAGCATGGAGACGAAGCCTATGCAAAACCTGCAATTTTTTTGGCCAGTCTTAAGAGTATGTAGGTGTGCAAGCGGCGGTGGAATAGCGATTGGTAACCGTATAGTAGGTATGGTTAGTAATAAAGTAATATTGTACAATAAGTAACATTTACACTAAAAATAACATTTCATTATATGAGATATAAAATAACTCATAGTTATTTCCTTGCACGTGTTTCATGGTTGGTGCCATACTATAAAATAAAGCTATTGATACGACCTTTAAAATGACACATACCACAATTTGATACAACCTGGGTACGCAGCCCATACAAAGATGCCCATTCACTTTTACTTTCACCCACGTCTCAAGATTGATTGAGTTCAACTTTACCATACGTACAGCATTTGATCGGAGAAAAACAAAGACGTACACCCGACCTTTCAATAGCGCTCCTCGGAGCGGTCTGAAGCACGAGACCGTGTGCGCTTGGTTTTATGCTGTCAGTTCATACAAAATAGTATGGCGAAATTTCGGTGAAATTGCATATTATTGATGATTTTTTTCTGTCACTTTTCCGTTTATTATCAAAATTTCCTCTAACAGAAAGAAAGGATGAAGTATTAACAATACTTAAATGATTTTTTAATCTCAAAAAACCTTGTGATGATGGTGTAATATGTACCGAAAAATGTTAATTTTCCGCGATTTCGGCAAAAGTGGGTTACAAAATAATATTTTTTCAGTGTGAAAGAGTGTAAAATATGCAAATGTTTTCTAACACAATTGTAAATGAAGAACTGATCTTTATTTTAGAATTAGGTTTATGACCATATACCTTTCCAAACTTCCTAAAAATGTACCTAAACATGCCGTTTTTTTGTAATTGCCCCATTAATTAGCTACTGATGTACAGTAACAAATTATAAACAATGAATCATGCATTAGAAAAATTGCGCATATAAAAAAATAGTCTTACGTAGTTGTATACATTATTAGCTGAGGTATCGTTTAACTTTAAAAGACCCACAGTGCCAATATCAGGGGTACAGGCGAGGTCTGAAGCGGTTATCTTTTATCATTTTCTGAATTTATTATGTGTAGTGTAAAATGAAATAAGTTACTTGAATCTGTAAAATGAATAAAGTCAATTTTGTGGTTTATTTAATTCAATTGTTTTTATAGGCTTGCTTGACGACGCGTACTTTAGCGAACGAGTATCTGTACGTACAGATAATATCCAAAACATTATCAAGAATCTTGGGAAATAAATGAAAACAATGGGGTGGAGAAGGCAAAGCTTTTCCCAGGTGGCGCTGTAATCGCTGGTACCTTGTCATCACTTGGAAAATTGTCATCTCAATACCTACCAACATATCGCATAGATATTGTAATCGAACAAATTATATAAATACTACTTTGAAAATTATTTTCTTACTCCCTTTGATAATTAAAAACTTTTTAATAGAAAAAATAGGTGTTGTTCATATGACTCATATGATCTATGATCTCATCATAAACTCAGCAACTCTCTCACTATCTACCGAACGAAATTATCCAAGTCATTCACTATGGACGTAATGGATTCGCTCACTATCTTCTTCCTATCTCCGAAAGTGGCAAACGAAAAGGCGAAAAACCGCCGAGTAGCAAACAATTTTCGTGTGGGGGCCGCCCCACAGGGTGGCGGTCGCCACCCGCGTGTGCATCTTAACCTATTTTCTGCGCTTTAATGTATGAAACGTTATAGTTATAATAAATTGCTGAAAACTAGATTGAATTTGCTAAAAAGTTATCTATATTTGAAATCGTTTGGGTCAGAAAGAAATACACCGCTGTATGTTAAAAAAAAAATTAGCGAAAATCGCGGAAAAAAAATATAAACAATTTTACTGTCGGAATTGTGTTATGTTTGTAGGTATAGCTATGTTTTTACATTTAAAAACATAAAATAGAAAGATTCCATACAATTTCTTTTACAAGAAAAAAAAAGATATCGCAAAAATACGCTCAAAAAATAAATATGGACGGTCCTCCTAAAATGACAATTCAATTTTTTAATTATTTTTTTTTCTTTAATATGGCTAATATTTTATCATACCTTATATTGAAACCACTCTGTCTGTAATATCTACAATGACATTGGCATTTCAAAATGCTGGAAACGCAAGCACCTTTACCATCTATTGTATTAGGAATCGTCCCAAAAAGGGACGCTTGCCATTCCGAGCTAAAACCTAAAACGCATCGTCCCGAAAAGAGACACTCATTGCCACTCGCGGGGATGGCGTTTTCCGTACACTTCGAAGTTTAAACGGTTTAGATTCTTATTTAAATCTAGTATATATCTATTCTGTGTATATATCAATTTCGCCAGTGTCGAGTTATAATTTTTACTAGGATGTATTTTGTAGATCCATGGAACTAATTTGGTGCCGATAGCTATCAATGCGTTATCTTCAATTTTAACCGATTTCAACTAACTGTTAAACTGCAACTGTCAAATTGGCAATTGCTTCAATCACTGCCTTCTATAGTTACAAGCCATGCTATTACATTTGGCAACGTCGCATTAACTGTCACTTGTAGTCTGATTTATTTAGTCAGCTGACAAGATGTCATGATTTAATAATTGAAAATATGGGATTTAAACAACTAAATATGAAATTATCGATAGCATTTAACAGAAAATAGAAATAGGAGTATCTATTAAATTATCTTAGCACCCGCCTGCGACTTCGTTTGCGTGTCAGAAGTGGATTTTATGAATAGAATAGAATCATCAATAGAATAAAAAGAATAGGTTATTATATCTCATTTGAGTTAGTGTTACTAAGATTTTGTGCGTTTATCACAGGCTATATCTTAAAAACTAGTTTTATTGAATAATGTTCTACGGGAATGTACCGTTCCCTTGCAGTTTATTCCTCTTCCTGGGTTCTACGTAATCAATCTCGCCGGACCTGCTGGTGGCTAGCATGCGGTTAAAGTGACCATGAAAGGTATAAGTATAGTTCCCCGGGATCTTCCAGATTCCATATCCTCGAACCCATTCGAAAAATGTCAAAAATTTACTGTAATTTCCACCCAAACGTGTCAAGAATGTGACGTGAAACGAAAAAGGAATATGGTGAAAATATCAACTTACCTTACTAATTACGAATAAACACGATGCAAAACGTAATTTTGATTATCTGATTTATTATTTTAAATCAATATCTCTGTTTACATAACGTTTAAATGGAAGAAAACGCGAATTAATGACTTGATTGATACTAAGGCTCGGATTACACGCAACGTTGCCAGATTTCAGTAGCATGGCTTGTAAACTATAGATGGCAGTGCTTCAATTCATTCAATCAATGGTTGTTTCATCGCATCTGTCACTGCCTTCTATAGTTACAAGCCATGCTATTACATTTGGCAACGTCGCATTAACTGTCACTTGTAGTCTGATTTATTTAGTCAGCTGACAAGATGTCATGATTTAATAATTGAAAATATGGGATTTAAACAACTAAATATGAAATTATCGATAGCATTTAACAGAAAATAGAAATAGGAGTATCTATTAAATTATCTTAGCACCCGCCTGCGACTTCGTTTGCGTGTCAGAAGTGGATTTTATGAATAGAATAGAATCATCAATAGAATAAAAAGAATAGGTTATTATATCTCATTTCTGTTAGTGTTACTATGATTTTGTGCGTTTATCACAGGCTGTATCTTAAAAACTAGTTTTATTGTATAATGTTCTACGGGAATGTAGGTACCGTTCCCTTGCAGTTTATTCCTCTTCCTGGGTTCTACGTAATCAATCTCGCCGGACCTGCTGGTGGCTAGCATGCGGTTAAAGTGACCATGAAAGGTATAAGTATAGTTCCCCGGGGTCCTCCAGATTCCATATCCTCGAACCTATTCGAAAAATGATAAAAATTTACTGTAATTTCCACCCAAACGTGTCAAGATTGTGACGTGAAACGAAAAACGATTATGGTGAAATTATCAACTTACCATACTAATTATGAATAAACACGATGCAAAACGTAATTTTTAACACTGATTTATTATTTTAAATCAATATCTCTGTTTACATAACGTTTAAATGGAAGAAAACGCGAATTAATGACCTGATTGATACTAAGGCTCGGATTACACGCAACGTTGCCAGACTTCAGTAGCATGGCTTGTAAACTATAGATGGCAGTGCATCTGTGCATCTCAGCATCGCATGTTCCAGGCACTCCAGGGCTTCCAGCATGTACTTTGTGATCTTTGTGGTGTGGTTGTTCAGTTCTCTCTGTGGTTCAGCCATTTAAAGTGTATAGTGTATAATCTATGGTTCAGCTTCAGCATTCTAAAGTGGCAAATGATAGAAACAAATTCAATCAAATCTTTGATGATGTTGGATCTTGTAAACCTGTGTCTGAAGAATTTCCAAAATAATCGTACATCGTTGCATTAAATTAAAATAGAAGGTTTGTTTGTTGTTGCCGGTTGTTATTGCTTACAGTTCACTCTTGACTCAAAAAGAATCATTTGTCATTTGAAAAGTTTATCATTAAGATGGAACAAGACAGAAATAATGTACTTAAACTCACAGCTGATCAAGCTTCCAAGTTAGGAGAGTCCGCAGGGCCACTGAACCAAGGTGACCTTTCTGACAGTGTGCTGTCGCTCGACGCGAAAAGTACCACAAGTCAGGGGGGCATCCCGTGTGATGGGACTAAAGAGTTCGAAATCAAGCTGGAGCCCTTGGAATTACCAGTTAAATTGGAACCCATGGAGAATGTCTTCGACAAAACGGTCAGTATGCTAGTTCATCTTTGCCATGTTCAGTACAGCTGATTTAATTACTGTTTATTATATAGAATAGTTTTCCCCAAATATGTAATGGTTAAATAAGTAGAGTATTTAGTAAAATTATTAAATATACATCGACCATGAACCTAAAAATACCTAGACGTAGCATCATGAACTATATAACTACTGATGTACCTCTAGTAAGTCAGTTAACTATGTACACACATCAACTAGGACACACTCATATAGTAAGTCTACTGACCATCAGTAGGCTACAAATTACCACTCGTACATACGTGGCTGCCATTGCCGAGCTTCATTGGTTGTTCAGTTAATAGAAGTCTAGAGTTTTTATTATGTTTGTGACATTGATATTGTAATTCAGAGAGTAAGAAGAAAAAACATACAAAAACTGACAGAGCAGAGAGTGAAAACAATGAAATTCAAATACTGTAATATGTCTGATAGACAACCTACCTGATATTATATTTCTAACAAATTTGTTTCACCATTTGTCTATTTAAATTGTTTCCAAGGTTTAAAGCCATGTCTGGCACAACCCAAACCAGGTACCAAACAACTATTGTATTATTACACGCATTTCTTATATTTTTTTAACACTGTTTTGGCGGGACAGCTGGTATTATTAAACTACTAGTCTGGCTGTAGTTGTAATATGATCTATCACAAAATTCGCTGATATCGTTAAAGTAGTCTTTGTAATCCTGTCTTTGGAAAGTCTCTTTATTAGTTTACTGTCTGTTCCTTATAGAAATAGTAGGTCAGTCCTAGTCATGCACAATAATAAGCTGTGTTTGTCTGGGTTGTCCATTCTACAGCACTTTGTCACACTGTGTCAAGCTAGACACCCCTGACATGCACACTCATACAGAAGTAGTCGGAAGAACATATTTCCTGGGCAATTTAGAGTTAATGCACGTTTCATTCGCAACATTTTTTAATGAGTTTGCTCACTATAAATGGATTACCAAATTTTTGTTTATCATTTTTTCTAATATCTTCCTAAAAACATAAAACACCTTATATGATACATGCATTTTTGTATAATCATTTTGGTGTCCTTTTATTCAAAGACGAATAGTCATTTGAGTTGTGAATGTGACTGGCAGCTGGACGCAGGCTTGGGACAGAAGTTGATTGTTGATGAGGTCCACATCAATGTTTCCATCAAACAGGAGTTGAAAACTGAAACCGCTATACAGGATCGATATGGTGCGCCCAGTCTTGATCTGCAAAGAAATGAGGTGTGTAACATTATGGTCTCTTGCATCTTTACATTAGCAACAGTAAAATGAGTTATCAGTTGCAGGTTGCTCAAATTGATAAGTCTTCAGTGAATGTCGAGTTTGAGTGCAGCGAGGAACCCCAGCAGATGCTGGACTGCATCACTTCTCGTTTGGGGCTAAACAGGTCATATGAATATGACGCGTTTGTATACTCTCGTAGTTCAATTCAACATAAACG
This sequence comes from Luffia ferchaultella, assembly GCA_949709985.1. NCBI lineage: Eukaryota > Metazoa > Arthropoda > Insecta > Lepidoptera > Psychidae > Luffia > Luffia ferchaultella. Next base: position 10,209,362 of record OX453268.1, read on the forward strand.
CCTACACACAGACGAAAAGCCATTTAGTTGTAAAATCTGTAAAGCAAAATTTTCACATTCTGGTAATTTAACCCGGCACAAACGCATACATACCGGCGAGAAACCGTATTCTTGCAGCATATGTGATGCGAAATTCACAAATTCTAGTCATTTAATTAAACACAAACACATACACACAGGCGAAAAACCGTTTTGTTGTGAAACATGCGATGCGAAATTTGGTGATTCTAGTAGTTTAATTCAACATAAGCGCATACACACTGGTGAAAAACCATTTAGTTGTAAAATATGTATGGCAAGATTTGCACAATCTGCTCATTTGAATCGGCACAATCGAATGCATACCGGCGAGAAACCGTTTCGTTGTGAAATATGTGATGCGAAATTTACAGATTCTACTCATTTAATTCAACACAAACGCATACATACCGGCGAGAAACCATTTCACTGTGGAACATGTGACGCGAAATTCGGAGACTCTAGTAGTTTATTTCGACATGAACGCATACACACAGGCGAAAAACCGTTTAGCTGTGAAACATGTGATGCAAAATTCTCGGACTCTAGTAGTTTTATCAACCATAAACGCACACACTCCAATGAGACACCATTCATTTGTGAAACATGTAATGCGAAATTTGCCCTCTCTAAGTATTTAATTCAACACAAACGCAAACACACCGGTGAAAAACCTTTTAATTGTGAAACTTGTGATGCAACATTCACGTATTTTAGTAGTTTATTTCGACATAAACGCATACATACCGGCGAGAAACCATATAAATGTGAAACATGTGATGCGAAATTTGCAGATTCTAGTTGCTTAAATCGCCATAAACGTATACACAGCGGTGAGAAAACATTTTAGTTGTAAAACGTGTAAGTGAAATTTGTACTCTTTGGTATTTTATTTAAAACAAACGCATACGTGCCATCGAGAAACTGTTTAAGTGTGAAATGTGTGATGCGAAATTAACTCTCTAGTAGTTTCAATCCACTGCAGATGAATGGTCCCATCGCGATGACCCGCTGGTGTGTTGACGAGTAAGCTATTTCCTTGTTGTCACACTGCATCACTCTTGACTGGTCTTGGAGGGATATTAACGCAGTCACTACACATTAACCCAATTGAGTCAGATTGAAAGACGCGAACAATTAATTGACAGAGACAATTGATTGATAAGCAATATCATATGTTTCTGTAGTATAATGTTTATTGCTGCAAAAGTCCAAATTATCCTTTTTTTCATAAACTTTTGGCGGTAATATTGGTGACCATAATTTAATAACACTAAAACACTTTCTGACCTGCGCTAGATAATATATCAACTCAATGGAGTTGGTCGCTCCCACTTTCTCTCAACATGTGGTGTATCGTCGATACGGCCATTGTCAAATGTGTGGAAATTAAACTGGATTAAAATATTATTTAAAAATTCTTTTCTATGCAGTCCTTATACTCAGAGGGAACTTAATAAATATTTCATTTTCAAATGTCTATACATAGTATATTTTAATTACAATTACCAATTAAGGACTAACTATAATGTGATACTAAAAACATAATTTTATTATATACACAAGCGTTTCACCCACAAGTAAATGGCAAATTATTCGCCGAGCCACTAGTGGATCATCGCGGTGGGCCAAATCGATATAAACACATGCATATCGGAGAGAAACTGTCATAAAGAAAAAAATCGAATTTTAATATGATCAGGCTGACTCATAGATTAAACAATGAACAATGAGTGTGTCCTCTTCAACGAGATTATGTATCATACGCTATTTCACACGCTATTTAACACGCTAGAGTATAACAAACTGATGACTATACTTTTTGAATTTCGGGAAAATACCAATTATTACCTGATATATAACAAATCAAAGTTTGTGTTTTTACGACACGCTTGTGACGTCACTTGGTGTGCGCTAAGTAGAAATGATCCACGTTAGCCCATAGTATAATGTAACTGAGTGACGTCATGACACTATTTATTTTAAAAGTTTGTATCTCTGTCATTTTTGTAGATGTCAATAAAATTATTTCACTGATTAGTTTTTCTTAATAAATATAACATATTTCTATGGAATGCAAAAATGACAAGACGCGCTCATTCAGGCATATAGTACAATACTAGTGAAACATACATGTAAAAATACATCCTGGTTGCGGTATTAGCTGTTAATTAAAAATATAAACTGTTCGACGATCGCTTAGCCTAGTGGGTGGAGACCCTGCCTATGAAGCTGGAGGTCCCGGGTTCGAATCCTAACTCGGGTCAGTATTTATATGATGTATATTGATACTAGTACCCAGTCTTGGTCGTTATATGTATCTGGTGCCTTCGCTTGGTACCCAAAACAAGCTAATGCTTAGTTCGAGGCCTAGACGTTGTTGTTGTGATGTATACGTTATATGTATCTGGTGCCTTCGCTTGGTACCCAAAACAAGCTAATGCTTAGTTCGAGGCCTAGACGTTGTTGTTGTGATGTATACGTTATATGTTATTATATATATGTTATATGTTATTATATATGTGTTATATTAATTAATAATGAATTAAGTAAATATACTAGATGCTGTATTGGTATGCCTTACTGCGTACATTACATCTCTTCTTTAATATTTTTAAATGTGGATTACAATAGGAAATACTGTTTCTCATTCAATAACACAAAGTCGGATAAGTTAGATCTAAGTATAGTTCCAATCAAACTTTATGGCGGATGTGAACATAGGCACAAGTCGCAGTAACCAGTTTTAGGTGTAGCGGGACGCAGTGGAGCGAGAGGTGTATGACTGTATCTGCGCAACCACGCTTATAGCGTTGTATTCGGATCCGCCATAAAGTTTGAGGCGAACTATAACAATTCGATTACAGAAACACATATGTGGATGATGTGTTGATTTTGGGAAATAATATTACTAAAATTAATTCACTTAAACATAGTTCATAAACAGACAATTTAGTGTGAAATATATGGTTACTGAAACTCTGATTTGTTTGGGAATATCAATTAATAAACAATGGCGTAAAATATTAATTGATCAGTCTAAGTGTTCAAAATCTGTATTAATAAAATATAATATGCAAAATAGTTGACCTAACGGTTGTGATACTTCTTGTTCTTCTTAATTATGTCGTTTTCTGTTTATATCAATGTCGCCAGTGTCGAGTTATAATTTTTATTACTTTGTTTTGGCTGTTAGGTTTGGTGCCGGCGTCACATTGAATAAATTGAAAAAAAAAAAATACCCGTTCAGCATAACAAAAAATAAAGCAATGAAACCAATGAACGAAACAGTATAGGTTGAACAAAAAATTATAATCTAACGGTTGTGATCTTATCTTATTTGATTGGGGTGGGCTTCCCTACACTGCGACCTATTTAGATCTATTGTGTCCCCATCCTTCGACCCTACTAATTGTCATTCTCAAATACGCATTTCATTTATTGTATGATTTGACCAATTTGCAGGTCGCAACGGTTGTGATACTCCTATGGATGAAAATTTTCAAAACCCTGAAAATAACATTGGACACTTTTTTAGAAAAACAATGTAGATCTCTTATTGGTTCTCTAATGTATACTACTATTGGGTCTAGACCAGACTTGGCAACATAAATTTATTATTTCAGTATGTTTTAAATTCAATCAAGTGAAGAATATTGCAAAGCGTTGAAACCTGTATTAAGATATGTAAAAAGAACAGTCAAATTATGCTATTGTGTATACTAAATGTGAAGTTTGTGTTCCAGTATTAGGTTATGTAGATGCTGATTGGACTGGAGACTGTGTTAAAAAGTCTACTATAGTTTTGACCGTAACCACAGCGCGCTGTGCCACGCCTTACGTATGTGCGCGGCGAGGAGGGAGGCGTCTTACGTATAAGGGGGCTAGGAGGGCAGGGCCGGCGATAGGGGGGGTGTAAGGGTAGTAATACCACCAGAGCCCGAACTAAGAAACGGGGGCCCGGTTAATTGATTTTTTCAAAGTAAGGTGGGGTGGGCTCCGCAATGTTTTACACCCGGGGCCCGATCTGGCTCGCCGGGTCTATAGGAGGGAGGCTGGTCCCGAACGTTGATGGCCTCCCTCCTCGCCGCGTACATACCTAAGGCTCAGTACAGTGGATACGGTCAAATTGTAGTTGGTAATGGTAATAATGATAATCTATTTGAATTGTTTGTTAGTATAGTAATTTGGAAGTCTAAAAAACAAAACACTGGAACCATGATTACTACCTACCATGGAGTACTACAGAGGTTGAGTTGGTGGTAAGTGAAGCATCAATTGAAGCGTGCTGGTTGAGAAAATTATTGTTGAATTTAAACATTAATGTTGATAAAATAAATATCTAAACAAGGGTCCAGGGGCAACTTTAAAGACCCCCATTTAGGTATGTTCCGCAAAAATTTATAGTTTTCGATGAAGTGCATTTTTCAAAATTTTTCGTTAGTAGATCCTTACCCGAAATGATGCATTTTTTATTTTCTCTTAAACCATTATTACTAGAAGTTTGTTTTTTTTTTTTTGTGAATGTGCACAATTAATAGGCCTATCCATTACACACTACAGTTCTAACTCAGGGTAATTATTTTCTGAGAAAAACAAATAAACTGAACTTTTTTTATTTGGATACTTGTTTCTTTAGGCCTATTAATTGTTTACATTAAAAATTAAGGTTCTAGTTATAATAGTTTAGGAGAAAATATAAAAAAATCATCATTTTCGGGTACTAACGATTAAAAAAAATATGCATTTATTCTCGAAAACTATAAAGTTTCGCGAAACATACCTACATGGGGGCCCTTTGAGTTGCCCCTGTACCCTTTTTTAGATGGTTTTCGTTTGGACCATATGAAACCCGACACCGTGTATGAGTACTGACAATTAATTACCTTGCTGATATTTTACACTAAGACATTAATAAGGTTTTTCTTGTATTGAAATGTGCTATCATTGAGGAAGTGTTGGGAAAACAATGAAAGCGTTTTCATCCCTAATCAGTACTATCATCATCATCATCAGCCCATTTTAACCCACTGCAGGGGCTTAGGCCTCCCCCAGGGAGAGGAGGGGGGCTTGGAGCTTAGGTCCACAACGCTGCTCCACTGCGGGTTGAGAACTGTAACGACCGCCATCTTTTGATAGCGTCCGGGACCGACTGTTTAACGTGCCCTCCGAAGCACGGTGTCAGTGATATTGTGTACTTAAGTCAGAAAAACGGAACTCATTGGTACACGCCCGGATTCGAGCCATGGCCTTATGGGGCCTTATAAATTTGAGACAGGTTCTTTGCGCTCTGGGCTATCACGACATCATCAATACTATGCTGTGGTGTAATCTTTAGTGTAAAATTTAAAATTAATATGGAGAAGTAAATGTTTCAATTAATGAATATTATTCCACAGCGACAAACTCTTCATAAACTACTTATGAATTATAGAACTGGGAAAACTGGAACAGCGTTTTATTAAGAAATTTCATGACAAAATAAAACAATAAACAAAATAATTGTGTAATTTTTAATCAAAGAATCATAGTGCTTGTTTGGTACACAGAGTGTATACTTACACAATTTTTGCTGTATGAGTACCTAGTTCCATGGAGTAAACCTTGAAAAAAAAAACAGGACTTGCCGGTGGTACTACCAGTGGCCCATGGGGGATTTTTTTTGCCCATGGACCTACTAGTACGACTGGACATTTTTACTTTCCCATGGTACTACCAACCAGACTTGAATTAGTTGAAAGTTGTAACCATCATCATAATATTAAATTACTTGTATACCTAACATTAAATACCGTCAAAGCACGCAACTTTGCCTTTTTGCCGTAATTTTGCCTAAATTACTGATTAGGTAATATTATTTTATGCTCCCAATAATTTTAAACTTCTAATACTCCGATTGATGGCATTTTTCATATGGCATCCCATGAAACATGTTTCATTTAATAACTGGCAACATTATCATTGTAGTTATAGTTTGTTTGTGGAAGCGGGAAGCACACAGTTATTACCATTTAACAAAAGTTTCCTCCACTGCAGTTTTAACAAACAGAAGGATCCTTGTTTTCAAGTAAGTTGTTAACGCGTTTATTTATCTTTTGTTTCCGTATTTTAAATGCTCTTTTAATAATAAAATGATAGAATAATTTAGATGGGCAATGTTAGGTTATGTTTTGTGACACGTCTTGTTTAGTGTTTTTTTGGGGCTAGGGTTGTCGTCTTTAAATAAGTATATTTTTATTCATCCTGATTATTGTTTTGATAAAATTGTATTAAAAGTTTCGTACTAAATGTAATATCTAGCGAACAGGCTCTATACTGTATTATGCTACCACAAATCATATACCAAATAACTTGTTTTCTACTATTTATCAATTTACTTTCTTTAATTACCCTAATGATGAAGAACAGGTAGATACTCATAAAATATGTTTTAGAGTTCACAAAATGGATAAAAGCAGACGCAAAATTGGCTCAAGAAAATACCGCAATTATTCTTTAGACATGTTACAAGTTGCCGTGGAACTTGTAAGGAAAAAAAAAACTAAGCTCATATGATGCTGAAAAGCAATTTGGCATTCCCCGTCGCACCATACTCAACAAAGTAAAAAACAAACACATGAAGCAGGTAAATGGATTAGTTTCATTTTGTAGCTGATCTCATAAAAATTTATTAATGAATCAATAGTGATATTTTTTATTTTGTGGTTATAAATTTCAGGTGGGATGTCCTACTCGGTTGACGGAGATTGAGGAATCAAAGTTGGTTTCGGTTTTACTAGCTGCGGCAGAATTTGGCTGTCCACTCACCATGTTAGAATTAAGACTTGTAATCTATTATTATCTGGAAAAAAACGGGAAGTCTTTCATATTTAAAGGCAAACCTCCAGGGAAACGTTGGGTAAATTTTTTTTAATACGCAATAGAAAAAAATTGACTGTGCGTATCACACAAAATATAAAAAAATGTCGCGCCGAAAAGAATTCTTTAGAATTGACTGATTATTTTAATAATTTAAAGAAATCCTTGGAGAATGTTTCACCAGAAAATATTGCAAATTTTGATGAAACAAATTTGGGTGCTAGTCCCGGGAACTCAAAATGCATATTCCGTCGTGGGGTCAAGTATCCTGAACGGATTTTAAATTATTCCAAGGGAGCAATATCTATAATGTTTTGTGTGACAGCTGACGGTAAATGTCTCCCACCATATATCATTTATAAAGCTAAGAATATATATGAAGAATGGTGTTTCGGTGGTCCGAGAAAAGCACGATATGGTTGCACAGATTCGGGTTGGTTTGACCACACTTCATTTGAAAACTGGTTCCAAACAATCATTTTACCATGGGCCAGAGAAAGGGAAGGAACAAAGCTGATTATAGGAGATAATTTGTCAGCACATATTAATGTATCTATTGTAGAAAGTTGTGAGGAAAACAATATTCGCTTTGTTTTCCTTCCACCGAACGCCACACATCTGCTACAGCCACTTGATGTGAGCTTTTTTGCCCCAATGAAAAAAGCTTGGCGAAAAATTCTTTTCAATTATAAAATCAATAACCCATCGGTATCGACGCTTAACAAATGTGATTTTCCGAAACTCTTGAAGGAGCTATTAGATTTAATTGAACTAAATCAAAGTGACAATATCATGAAGGGTTTTGCTTGTACAGGTATACACCCCTTTGATCCACATAGAGTACTAAATAAACTTCCTGACTACAAAGACGATACCCATTACAGCATTGATCAGGCTTTATTAAACTTCCTAAAAGAGAATAGACTGCCAGATAAAAATAAAAAACGAACTCTAAAAAAAAAAGTCAACATAGAACCTGGACAGTCCATGTCAGCTGAAGATTTTTCTTTAATATCGAGTGCAGAAGGTAAGGTGGTCTCAAAGTCTACTGAAACAGATATTACTAATTGTGGGGCTTCAACGTCGGAAATTAAACAAAAGCATATTGACGTAAACTCGAATATACCTGTAGGGATAAAAGAACGTAAAATTCTTTGTGAAAAAACAGGAAAAATCAAAATAATTTCAAAATTATATAAAAAAGTTAGTAGTCAAGGACAAGAATGTACAAGAAATGTTATTAATCCAGAAATAAGAGCTAGAGCCGGTAATTCAGAACAAGAAAAGGCAGTTAACCCAGAAATAAAAAGACCTGATAGTGCAGAACAAGAAAAGGCAGTTAACCTAGCAATAAGATATAGAGCCGATAGTTCAGAACAAGAAATGGTAGTTAACTCAGAAAAAAGAGATAAAGCCAATAGTCTAGAACAAGAAAAGGCAGTTAACTTAGAAATAAGAGAGAGAGCTAATAGTCAAGAACAAGCAACAGCAGTTAACTTGGAAATAAGAGAGAAAGCCGATAGTCTAGAACAAGAAAAAGCAGTACGAAATAAAAAGATAGAAAACGTATTACATTCACATAGGAAGTCATATATGAGAAAAAGTAGTGTTTCAAGTTCGGATGATAACTCAGACAAATATTCTGTGATGGATTCATCTTCTGCTGAATTACTGGATATTTCAACAGAAAAAGAAGAAGCCTCATTGGACGAATTTATTGGATTGATTGAAGAAGATTCAAATGATGAAACAAATAAACACCTTCAGATGGCTGATTTAGACGAATCGCAAATAATTCATAAGGATACATATGTATTGGTAAAATTTCATTGTTCCAAAGTAGGTAAAAATGCCATCAAATATTATGTAGGACGAATTGAACATGTAGGAAACGATAATTGTTTTACGACAAAATTTTTAAGATATAAAGCAAATGGACTTTTTCGATGGCCGCAAGCAGATGATATAAGCCCAATTTTTTTAACAGACATTGTTAAAGTTCTACCTAAACCTAATATTCTTCGTAGAGGTGTATTGGAATTCAAAGTTAATTTTGAAAATTACCGCCTTTTTTAGATTATTCATTTAATAAAATGATTTTGATTTGGAATAAAATAAATTTAAGTCTAAAAAATATTTTGATATTTTCTATTTATTATTTGACAACCCTGAAGCACTAAGTATGAATGTATGGAGATTCAAACAAAACGTACGTAACTTTGCCTAGTAACCTAAAAAAAAACTTTTGGTTTTATTAATGCATATAATTTTAGTTTTAGGTAAAGTTGCATGTAAATACACTTAATTTTGCCTGATATCATTGATACACAGAGAAACGTTAGTTCAAAACTTGGTCGGGCAAAGTTACGAAGATTTCTACAAACATTGCCTAGGTGAAAAACTATATTTTTCAAGTGTTAGATTACTAGTAAACATGCTTTACACATATCCGATTTGTCCGCCATTAGTACAAGTAAAAAAAGACCTTGGAGTTATAATAGCTAGATTCAAATACAAAGTTTACTTATTGTTTTTCTCTTAAACTAGGGCAAAGTTGCGCGTCTTGACGTAACGCATAAAGTTAGGTTAGATTCATTTATTTTGCCTTAATTTTGGCATAAAACCTGCTATTTCTTGCTCTTTAAATAAAGTTAACAATCCCACAAATCTTTTGACTTTTATTAATTAATAATTTCTAATTTTGACTGACCGATACGCTGGCGAGTGGTTAGAGACCCTAACTGCGGAGCCAAGGGTCGTGAGTTGGAATCCCGCCTAGGAAAATAGAACACGTCTATTTGTTCCATGTCTGGGTGTAAAATATCTATATATGAAAAAAAAAGAAAATTTAAGTAAGTATATCAGTTGTCTAGTAACCCATAACACAAGCATAGTACTTGCTTACTTTGGGAGTAGATGGCGCTGTGTGGGATATCCAAGGTATAAAAATACTCACTTTCAATCAATTTATTTCATTTCGGGTCGGTATTTTTGTGTACGGAAAAATGATAGCAATGATCTAGTACCTACATAGAATATGTCGGCACCATAAGACCATAGATGAGTCGGCACTCTATGACCATAGATGTATGGGCACCATAGGACCATAGATGAGTCGGCACCATAGGACCATAGATGAGTCGGCACTATAAGACCATAGATGAATGGGCACCATAGGACCATAGATGAGTCGGCACCATAGGACCATAGATGAGTCGGCACTATAAGACCATAGATGAGTCGGCACCGTAGGACCATAGATGAGTCGGCACCGTAGGACCATAGATGAGTCGGCACCATAGGACCATAGATGAGTCGGCATTATAGGTCGGCACAGCGATTACGTAATAACTAGCGACTGGCTGGATACATGGATCATCACGCTGTTCGTTCACGCGGCGCGCGATAAGTCGGTGAATGAGCGCGATCGCGGTATGTTGCAATTATTTGACGATCATCAGTCACTTCCAAATGCGAATGAAAATCATCAACAATCATGATTTCAGATGGTTATTGTTTAGTATAGTTCGCCTTAAACTTTATGGCGGATCGGAATACAACGCTTAAGCGTACTTGCGCAGGTATAGTCATATACCCCTAGCTCCACTGCATCCCGCTACACGTAAAACTGGTTACTGCGACGCGACTTGTGTCTATCTTCGGATCCGGATGCGTCGTGTGCAGTCCCAACACTATCCTGGCGATGATATCAAAAAGGTATGATTGTCCTTTTATTGGTCGCTGTTGCCTCCTACATATAGTGTGAACTGGTCGCTTGGGAGAGGGCATGGGTCCATGAAATGAATAGCATTAGTTACTAAATTATATATATATTTTATATAATTATATATAAACCTAATATTTAGGTTGTTATGTGTTTTACTAACAAATGAGTCCTTGTTATAGTTCCAATCAAACTTTATGGCGGATCGGAATACAACGCTATATGTGTGCTTGCGCAGGTACAGTCATGTACCCCTCGTTTCACTGCGTCCCGCTACATCTAAAACTGGTTACTGCGACGCGACTTGTGCCTATGTTCACATCTGCTATAAGATTTGATTGGAACTGTACTTGATATGAAATAATAAATAAATAAAGTTTGATTGGAACTGCCATTCACTGGTATCATGATCAACGCCGTCCGTCGTTAATATGACAATGTCTGGATTATTTTCTTCATAACGGCTTAGCACCAATATGTGTGCGTTTACGACTAATTAAACTACTTAGAACGTTTAAATTTTTTATCATTTGTCAGTGTGTATCCGTTGATGCTTATTTAATTATATAGGACGTGCAAATCTTGCATCACATTTTTTAACGTAAACGTGTTTCTCGGCGGTGGGTGTGCGTTTGCGTTTATTTAAATGATTAGACTGTACAAATTTCGCATCACATATTTAACAAATAAACGGTTTCTCACTGGTATGTATACGTTTGTGTTTAGTTAAACTACCGGTACGTGAAAATTTCGCTTCACATACATCACAAGTAAATGGTTTTTCATCGGTGTGTACCCGTTTATGTCGAATTAAACTACAAGAATATGCGAATTTCGCATTACAGATACTACAAGTAAAAGGTTTCTCACCGGTGTGTATGCGTTTATGTCTAATTAAACTAATAGACTGTGAAAATTCCGTATCACATACGCAACAGATATAGGGCTTTTTGCCAGTATGTATATGTTTGTGTACAATTAAATTACTAGAATTTGTGAATTTCGCATCACATGTACCACAAATAAATGGCTTCTCACCGGTGTGTGTGCGTTTATGTTTAATCAAACTACTAGAGTCTGCAAATTTTGTTTCACACACTTCACAAATAAATGGTTTTTCATCTGTGTGTATGCGTTCATGTCGAATTAAACTAGTAGAATATGCAAATTTCGCATCACAAAAATTACAAGTAAATGGTTTCTCGCCGGTGTGCATGCGTTTATGTTGAACTAAGTGACAAGAGAATGGGAATTTCGCTGTACATAATTCACAAGTAAATGGTTTCTCACCAGTGTGTATGCGTTTACGTCTAATTAACCTACTAGAGTGTGTATGTTTCGTATTATCAATTTCATGATTCAACGGTTTCTCGTCGGTGTGCGTACTTTTACATTTAGATGAAACACCAGACTGCGCGAATTTCGCATCAGATGCATATGACGTTTTACTTGTACCCTCAATACACTCCAACTCCACTTTCACTGAAGACTTATCAACTGTAGCAACCTGCAACCAAAACACTCACTTTACTTTTGCCAAAGTAGAGATTGCAGAAGACTATAACATCACACACCTCGGTGCTGTGCAGCCGTAAGACGGACGGCACATACCGTTGCAGTATCGTGGGCCCTATCTCCAACTCCTCATCGACAGTTTTACGTTTGATGAGCTGCCTGTGCATGACTTCAACCATCTGCCAATTACATTGTTTAATATGAATACTTTTAAATCTATTAAGAGATATTGACATTGGATTATGTAGGTATGACAAATACTTAATACCAATATGACAATGGCTTGATTTTTAAGCTAGACTACACTTTTATTTTTGACCATGAATCATTGGAATTTTGACTGTCAAACAAACAGAACACTTTTTATATTAATTAAAATAATTAAAAGCTCTAGCATCATTTGACAATTTTGTTTTAACACTTAACTATGTAGTAATATTTGAATATCCGAAATTCTAATAAAAAGTATCTTCGTGAAGTTAAAACGTATAAATGGAGATCACATTTTACACTAAGCATCACACAAATTCCGTACATATAGAGTTTGCTGCCCTAATCACAGGCGTGTAGAGTAAATAAACAAATTCTCATTTTTGGGGTTGATTTTGGGGAGTCAAATAGAAAATAAAAAACTTTTCTCAAGTGCATTGACATACCAAACGAAGTATATATAGTTTGCTGCCCCAATCACAGACTTGTAGAGTAAGTAAACAAATTCTCATTTTTGGGGTTGATTTTGGGGAGTAAAATAGAAAATAAAAAACTTTTCTCAAGTGCATTGACATACGAAATAAAAGTGCTTCTTATTATGAGAAATACAAAAATACTTGTATGTATATATAGTATAAAATGTATCCCTTAATTTCACTGAGAATTAATCAGTTCAATCGGTCTAGTAGTTACTATAGTACCTATACAAAAGAGTCGGGTTCAACTTCTGACCTAAATTGGAATTAAAATGGTCACCACAGTTGTACTGAGTTCAACTTTAAATAAAAGATTGAAATGAATTGAAAATAAATGAACTGTCAGCCTAACCATGGTGCCGGCGACATCTTCCGTGGGCTCAGTCTTGATGCAGAGCTCTCCAACTCCATTACACTGGACACCATCTTGCTGCATGCTCACTCTCGGGTTGGACATTGATAATATCAAAGAGGTCACATCGGTACAACCGTACAAAACAGTTTCTTAATTCGAAAACTCGGATTGTCGTGAGTTCAAGTAGGTACATTTATTCTATCTCCCATCTTGTCGATTGGCATGTACTTAATAAATGATCAGTTTTAGCTTTGACAAATATAACTATTACCAACCTGTAAGTTCTTACTTAAAAAACTTTTGATAAAAGCTTCATAACTGACATTCAGGATGGGGACCAAACTCTGATGCTATAGGTAAATACAATGTAAATAGTGCTATTTCAAAATATTTTATGTGCCAAAAGTACCTAGGTAGTGAATTGGTTCACTGTATGATATATGTATGTATATATGACTTATTACTAAATGAGTAAAAACTGAATGTAATATGTAATTGTAAAATCGATAATCGTAATACGTAATTGTTTACTGCAACCTAAAGCACAGAATAACATAAACACAGCCAAAAACAGCTTCAACCTTTAACTAGGTTGTCAAGCCAAACAGTATTAATGTGGGGCTATTTCTTATAATGGCGTTTTCTGCTTATAGCAATTTCGCCGGAGTCGAGTTTATTACTTTGATACTTTCACAAATTATATGTACATTAAATTTTGTGCAGTTTTATTTACTTCACTTTTAGAATGACAGGCACAGAACGTTATGAGAACGATAATGACAGGCAGAGGCACAATAACCGATCTGCTACTTGATACTGATTGATTTCCATTGAAGGTGATTGAAAACAAGAGATAATCAGGGGATTTGTATTTGTGTACCTGAATTAAAGAAATAATTGGTGTGATATAATTTAAATTTTTTGCATTTTGTTTGTAGTTGTTTATTGCGAAAAAATCCCAGTTCTGGGGTGCAACTCTTGTCGTCTCCAAGCACTCCAAGGTCGCCGTAATCCAATGCGACTTGTGTGGTCGTGGTTCGTGGTCAGCCGTGTCGTGGTGGTCTTAGATAGTCTGTCGTGAGAAGCCGTTTAGTTGTGAAAGACAAAATGCGGAATTTTCACACCCTGGAAATTTAATTAGACATAAATCCATACACACTGGTAAGAAACCATTTACTTGCGTAAGGTACATAAAGCCTCACAAACGCATGTACCTATACCGGTTAATAGCCATTCATTTGTGTAACGTGTGCAGTGAAATTTTCACACTCTGGAAGTTTATTTCGACATAAGTACATACACCGGCGAAAAACCATTGACATCAGTGACATATATAATGCGAAATTTGCGCAATGTACCAAATTTAACTCAACACAAACTCAAGCACCTGAGTAATATTACTAGTAGTAACCAATTACATTGCATATAGTTTTTAGGTAGACATGTTAGAAGCCCTCTCGACATGGGAAGCTCAAAATAAGGTATAAGCTGTATTTGCTCTTAGTTTACGCTCTGTCCTACACAACCGATCTGTCACACAGCTTCTGTATTTTTTTTTGCTTCAGTGTTCAAAATGTCTTGTGTAATGCGTAAGTTTAGAACGTTTTATCCTTAAGTATTAATAAATATAATTTTCACTAAGAAAATGTATTTTTTAAACTTTATTTTTATCTCTACACATTAAATCCAATATGCTTCAATTGGTGTAAAATATCTATATACGTACATAATATTTAAAAAAAAGAATATTTAAGTATGTATATCAATTGTCTGGTGGTACCCATAATACACAGACATGTCAACCTTTAGACCACGCTTTAATAAACATCAGTACGAAAACCAAATCGCCAAATAATGGCGGGTTGCGGGGAGAGGTCGGCTAGTTTTCATTGGCTCGTTCAAAATTGACAATTTAATGGCTTCCAACGTGCTTCCAACTGACGGCTCACTAGTGATGTAGTTATGTAGTGTCACTACATAGCCTTGGCGAATGCTACTCCTTGTTAAAGCGTGGTCTAAAGGTTGACTTGTCTGTGCCATAATACAAGCTTTGCTTAGTTTGGGACTAGATGGCGCTGTGTGGGATGTCCCAAGTATTATTGTTAATATACGAAATTTCGCCAGAGTTAAGTTTTAGGCGCGTGTCCCCTCAGGGGTCCCACAAGGGTCGCATTTGGGACCTTTGTTCTTTGTGCTGTTTGTTAATGACCTCGCTGAAAGTCTTAAATGTCCCTGTCTACTGTACGCCGATGACCTAAAGGTGTTTACAAAAATAAACTGCGTTACCGACTGTTCTAAGCTACAGCGCGATATTGAAGTAATTTTTGAATGGTGCAACCGCAATCGTATGTCCTTGAATATCAACAAATGCTTTATTACCACGTTTCCTAAGAAAAATAGTAAAATCATTTTTGATTATTCAATAGCAAGTACGCAATTAGACCGTAGAACCATCGCCAAGGACTTGGGCATCTATTTTGACGAGAGACTGTCCTTCAAAACTCATTATGACTATATTGTAAGAAAAAGCTCTCGACTTCTTGGGTTCATTGCTAGAATCACTAAAGGTTTTAAAAAACCAGACAGCATACTACATCTTTATAACAGTCTTGTCCGATCGGTTCTTGAATATGCAAGTCCGGTTTGGTCACCTTACTACGCAAATCATAAGGAAAGAATAGACGCAATCCAGAATAGATGTCTTAAAATTTTATCATTTCGTCATAAATTGGGCCGCTCGCTATCAGGGTATGACAAGAGGCGTGAACATTTTGGGGTCGATTCTTTGTCCACAAGAAGAGATTATATTGACCTTGTCTATCTGCATAAAATTCTCCACTCTATTATAGACTGTCCTGGTTTGCTGGCTTCCATAAATATAAACATAAGGTATAAATCTCGCAGTCCCGCAACCTTTGCTCTGTGCATATACAGAAATAATGTGTCATTCCACAGTCCTGTTCCTCGAATGTGTCGTCTATATAATGAGTTGGTTGCCACTTGTGATGTGGATATATTTAATATTAATACTAGTAGATTTAAGCAGTGCATCCGCAAAACCCTGCTGTTTGATTGTAAAGAGAGAATATTAATGTAATTTATATAATAAAGTTGATGTTTTAGTTTTATTTTGCGCATACTCATGCAACACTGAAAATGTTATGTTCACATATCTGATTGCAAATCTAGATTAAAGTAAATTGTTTTAAGTTGTGTTGGTGCTGTATTGATTGTAGTCTATTTTGTGAATTTATTAAATAAATAAATAAATTAAATAAATAAATAAAATAAATTTAGGTTTCGTCTTTATTGAAATAACCAGTCCACCTCAAACTATATAATATATTACGTCATTGGTAATAATTAATTTTAATTAATGAAACATACTACTTATGTTTTAATTCGCTGACTTTTTTGCGACGCGTAAATAACATTTTCGAAATAATTGTACCCATTTATAGATACCTCTTAAGTATGAATATCGACCTCAATTTACAAATTTGCAGTCACGTAGGTACATATTATTTTACATAGCACTTTCAGCGAGTTGCACCAAAAGAGGTAAGAACTTAAATGTATTTCGTATGAAGTGAAAATTTACAGTTCATAATAATAATAATACCTGAGACATCCCAGGCCGCGCCATCTAGTTTCAAAGTAAGCAAGTATTATGCTTCTAATATGGGTACTAGATAACTGATATACATACTTAAATATTTTTTATATTCTATATTTATGTATTTATAGAAATTTTACACCTAGGCACGGAACAAGTAGACATATTCATGCACACAAATATTTGTCCTGGGCGGGAATTGAACCCACAACCCTTGGGTTTGCAGATAGGGTTCCTAACCACTCAAACAGTCAGTCAGTCCTACTTTGCTTAAGTAAGTGAACGCTATAAAAGTTTGTTTCTTACGCTTATATCTCTTAGGAAGGATTAGTTCATTAACAAAGCGATTCACACGGAAATTAAACCTGGAACCGTATAAAATATTAAAACTTGAAATGAACACGAACAGTCCACCTACCGAGATAGGTTTAACGTAGCAGTTACAAACACTACATGACGCCCAAAACAATGCATCTGAAACGCATGACACTGACAGCTAAATCGCCAGACGTGAACGATTTTGGCGATATTTTTCCGTCTGGAACGCAAAACTGACAAAGTGTCATTTGTGTTTGTTATTTGATGCGAATGAAACGCACCGTATGTCAATCAGTCAGACATATGTCAACTTTCCTAGGAAGTGTCAGTAAAAAACCATTTATCTCTACATAGTATTGTGACGCCTATCTATAATAGCACGTCGACAGGTCATCGAACTTACTCGAAAACTCCCAGTGTCATTCAATAAAAAAGTAAAATCCAGACATAGAAATAAATTCCACGAATTGAAAAAAGAATTCATGAGACGGTCTGTACAAAGAATATTTCGAAATAATAAATATTTTGAAAAATCAAGACACATTTTTATTAGGCGCCGGCGCTTAAATTTTTCCCATGTTCCAGTAAGTTTCAAAAATAGAAGTGTAATTGTTAAATTAAATGTTCGAGAATTAGAATATTCGCGACGTCTGACTCGTGGAGGGGAGATTTTATTTATTTATTTCAATAACAATATCCACATTTCTTAAAATACTTAAGTTTAAACTTATATAAATATTGTTCTTCTACTGCCAATGATGGATACACATTTTATGATTTTAACTGTACTCTATTTAACGACCGCCACCAAAGTAAACAAAATCAAAAAGTATTTTTATCTAGATATCGAGTTGTATAGAGTAGGTGGATGCGTGTGTAAGGGTGTGTGGAGTGTGTATTTATGTGTGTTTCATAAATTACCACGCGATTGCAACTTCTTCAGTCAGTAATTCTTATAATCTCACGCTTAAAGGTAACCAATGAATAATGAAAAAAAAAATGATCCCAATTTTATATTGACGTATGACGTATACATCACAACAACGTCTAGGCCCCAAAGTAAGCATTAGCTTGTGTTTTGGGTACCAAGCGATGAAACCACATACATATAACAACCAAGACCCGGTACCAGTATCAATATTCATCATATAAGTACTGACCCGACCTGTGATTCGAGCTCGGGACCTCCAGCTTTGTAGACAGGGTCGCTACCCACTAGGCTAAGCGGTCGTCACTGGTATATTACTTAAACTAGTGTATTACAATGAAAAACATGTTGCTCATAAAATAAATATATTTTATAATTTAAGATACATATTTTTCAAGCGATTATCTGGTACTTACGTAACTACAAGAGAAAAAAAGAGTAGGTATGTACTTTCTTTCTAAATTATTAGATGTAAATTGAACGCAATTCAAACTTAAAAAACGCGTACAGCTTAACAAACCAAATAAAAAATTTCAAATAAGCAGGTAACGCAAATTAACGGTTACCGAAAAAATAATCACAACACAAGACAACCCAAATGCTTGGTCACCCTACTGTTAAGATATCTAATACTATTCCAAGACAGCTGGTTTACCGCCAACCGCCAATTTTAAAATGATTACATAACAACAAATCCACTAATATTTAAATTCAAAGAACAGTTGACCATTGACCTTATCAGCTGTTTAACGAGTAGGGTTAGGTACTACAATTTTCCGATTTGCGAGACAGTCTCGCGGTGTTTTATTAAGTTTGCAAGTAAACCTGATCGTGAAAACGTACACCTTTCATAGTGTAATTATGTATTAGTATTTTTGTTGGTTGCTATGAAAAAATTAGAATAAGCGATTAAAAAATGAAAATTTAAACATGTTTTTCTTGGTAACCGTTAACTTACGCAATCTGCTCACTTGAAACTTTTTGTTTAATTCGGTAAGCTTTACATGCTCTATGAGTTTAAATTAAGTTCAGCTGAACACGTTGTATACAATATTACGAAAAACCAAAAAACATATTTTGTTGCGTGTGAACCTTTACGTTAACTCGTTAACCCTCTGCTAAGCCGTTGAGCCTAGTAAACATTTGGACTGTAACGTTGCGGACTACATACGGCATTTTAATAGGGTATTTGACAAATATTTATTTATTTATCTATTTATTAAAGCACAATATTCAATAAATTTATCAAGAAAATATGAAAATAGACTTTAGAAGATGACGAAATATGTAAACAAAATTATATTCGTTTGGAAAATATGAAAATTATTTAACTATTAAAAGTTTATCTCAGTCTCTTTCTTGCAAAATGAAATTTGACGTTATTTTAAATGGCTTGACGTCACAGGCTAGTACACCGTACGGTATTGCCCTCTCTGTCTAACAAGACATTTTAAACATTATCTTTATTATAAATTATTTATAATAATAATAATATCTGGTACGTCCCATACAGCGAAATCTAGTCCCAAAGTAAGCAAGTATTATGCTTGTATTATGGGGTACTAAACAACTGATATACATACTTATTCTATTCTATAATGTATATACATATATAGACAGTTTGACACCCAGACACGGAACAAATCGACGTGTTCATGCACACGAATATTTGTCCCGGGGGGCGTTGAACCCGCGACCCTTGGCTCCGCAGTTAGGGTCTCTAACCACTCAACCAATCGGTCAGGCATTTATGAGCACGAGATAACCTCGTGTGAGAATTTGATTGCAACATGGCGTGGCAGCTGCCTGAAAATCTTATTATATTTGTGTACAACAGATCTCGCAATCGTCACAATTCACATATACGTTAGACCATGTCTCGTTTAAGCTGTTTCTTCTTTGCGACGTGACAGATGAGAACTTCCAACCCCATAGGTGTGAGACCCGCCCTTCAGCTACAGTCACCAAACGTTGCTCTGTCTGTAACAAGACACAGTAGTTGTAGAAACTATTTTTGGTATATCGAGCAGCGAGCTATCGAGCAAGAGCTTATATTCGTAGATATAATATACCTAGAGTAAACAAGTTCCATAAAGCCCTGTATGTAATGATTGGGATACGGTTAGGCATAGGACAAAATCCGGACAAGTACGAGTCTGACTCGCACACGAAGGGTTCCGTACCACCATACAATATAAAAAACGCACTACGACAGAAATATTCTGTTAATATCTGTTAACTAACTATCGTCTAACTGTTACCATTATCAATTTCGAGCGAAAACAAGCACGAAAATCACGTTGTTGTATGGGAGCCCCCTTAACTATTTATTTTGTTCTGTTTTTTAGTATTTGTTGTTATAGCGGCAACAGAAACACATCATCTGTGAAAATTTCGACTGTCTATCGTGATTCATGAGATGCAGCCTGGCGACAGACAGACAGACAGACAGACAGACGGACAACGGGGTTTAGCGATAGGGTCTCGTTTTACCCTTCGGATACAGAACCCTAAAAAGGAAGGAAAAATAACTGTACATAGTTGTATCCTTAATTTACTTTTAAGTACTTAGGAGACACATTTGACAGTCACAGGTATCACCCAAAGTGCTATTAACTGCGGATGCTCAAAATAAAAAGAGATAGACTTAGTATATTACTGTATAGATCGATGTATAGTCATTTTCTGTCTCTGTCTGTTGAGGCCCGCATTTCGGACTGGCTTGCCTACTCTATTCTATTAACTCTATGGTTATATTAGTTTAGTACGAGGGGAGGTTGATAAGTATCTACTTAACTACAAATAAAAGATGGGCATGGCAAGTTTTTAATATTTTTCATTGTAGTTCCCTAAAAAAGAAAGGCACTTATGACATTTATCATAAACCAACATTAAGAAGGGGCGGGACGCGTTAACGTCCATACAAAAGCTCTTTAACGATTACGTCATTAATAGGCATATTAATATTGTTTATATAGAGTTTATATATAATATATATACAACTCGTATTGTACGCTCAAACACTTGCGTGTCTCATGGGTACATAAACACACATGCCCAAACTTGTTCACACAGACTTATACACTTTCCCTACGCTTCAATCCCTTACATATATATTCCCCTCATATATATATATATATATATATATTGATTTTTCTATCATTTTACTTACATTTGCATTATAATGTGTATACTTTTATTGTATACATTTGATTTTTGTGTTATATTTTTAAATTTATGATTGTCCTAAAAACTGTAACCATGTTTAATCCGGAGATCAGGAAAGGGGTGCTGGTACCTATAATACAGGCTGTCCTAGTTTAGGTGCCAGTAGCCTTTCACTGTAGCATTAGGTTTATTGTATGTTCCTTGAATTAGTTTTTAAATATAACTGTAACTGTGATTGGCCAATAAAGATAAAGATATAGAGCTAAAACTTTGAAATTTTTGTAAAGATCGTTGTTATAGCAATTTCGTATATTTATATATAAATACCATCAAGATTTTTTTTTTGCAGTCTGTCATCAAAATACTCAATTACCGCAAAACTTCATCCCATCATCAGTTGAAAATCTTCGTTCCCTTAAATTTTTCTTTAAAGTCTGAACAGAAAATAATCGCAGTGTGCTAAATCCGGGCTAAACGGTGGGTGGTCGATTTTCTTGAAGCCGTCTTTGGTTATAGCTAGCTTCGTTTTCTGAGCGGTGTTCACAGATGCATTGTCGTGCAAAATCAGGATCAATTTTCTAAGTTTACTTCTTCTTTTTTCTTATATAAACTTACGTAGTTGATCCAACAAATTAACGTAATACTTGGCTGTCATTTGAGTTTTTTAGGCAAGTAATCTATTAGCAATATTCCTTTCGACATCCACAAAATTGTTGTCATTTTTTCCGAGGAGACTTTTCACCCTTAAATGTCTACTTCGTATATAGTTTCCGAATAACATTGTCGACTCCAGGTCTCATCACAGGTAGTTCTACATTCTAGAGATAAAATGCCCTCTTTACCTTGACTCAATTTCAAAAACGACTCACCACATTCCACACGTCGTTGTCTGTCGAATGGAGTCAACATTTTAGGGACCCAACGTGTACTGACCTTGAACATGTCCAAATTTTCATGAATTATTTCGTTCACTCGTTCCTTCTAATTGTATCTTTATTAGGTACAACAGGAGTGGGTCTCACAAGATTCCTAACATAAATCCTAATAGTCCCACCCATGTTGTGCAGTGGAACTAGAAGGATTTGAAAATCCTCCTGGACCCCCTGGTACCGAGCGGTGGGACCAGCAGTTAGTAAAAACATTTCCGTTTACGGTCTCCCACAGCTTAATTTGCCGGTCTTTTAAAAATAATCGCTTCTATCAAGCCACATTTTTTATCAGTTAATGCCGAGACGAGTCGTTCACTATAGGAATCGTCATCAATTTCATCAAGACTTGGCTGAGTTTGATACGAAATCCCGAAAGTTCAAAATCCCGAATTTGTAATACCTACCGAATGTTCTCAAATACAAAAATTCAAAATCCTGATAACTCTCTACGCGAATTAAGTACATTTGCTTTATATTTTTAGGACGGTGGTTAGAAACAATTAGAAGTGGGTGACATTAAATTTCTTAGATTTCATTCCAATCATACACATACCTGCTAACACCACCGACATAAAATGCACATGTCGAACAGAACTGTATATCGGATGTTCGGCCGAACGTAGTCCAAATTTATAGAACATGTAGAGAACTTACTGAACTAAACAAAAAGTTTAAAGTGAGCAGATCGCGCAAACTAACTGTTACCAAGAAAAAGTTTAATTTTTTGAATCTTTTTTTCAACCTTTTGTTTAGTTTGGTAACCTCTACACGCTCTAAAGTTTGGACAACGTTCAGCTGAACAGCCCGTATTTACCACTTACTGTACTTGTGCCTTTGCTTGCGTCCCTCATTGCCTGAAGTACACTGGAAACATATAACTTAATTTTATTTAAAGTAATTTAAAAAAAATACGAATGTTGTGTCGTCGTTGACGTATAACTTAGAATAATAATAATAATAACGTATACATGACAACAACGTCTAGGCCCCAAACTAACCATTAGCTTGTGTTTTGGGTACCAAGCGAAGACATCGAAGAATCTCTTAACATAGCTTATAGAAATGGCACGCATAAAGCGCGTCACAGACAATGAAGATCTGATGAAAAAATATCGCTCGCTTTACAATCCAATGGACCATTACACATGGCAAAGATAATATATATTTTCATCTTACAGTATTTTAAAATACTCAGGAATGGAAATATGTTATATCTGACCACTCTGTACCTAAGTATACAGGATGAGATTTTAGTAACCGGCCAAAATTTTTCTAGATGTTAGGTATCACCAATAGACTTCATTGCGGAATTAAAAAATATGGGTTACACTTTCATAATAAATTATTTTATCTGCAGTGTTATTTTATAACGTTTGGTTGCCTTTTTAACGCTATGGTAAACGTACGCGCCCGAGGCCTTGTAACGGAATGGGGCGGCGGGCATGAATGGTGACTAGAATTATTGGTTTTTTCGGGAAAGGTTTGTGTAGTCATATCTCAATATTTTTCTATAGAACGATATTAAAAAGAAACAAGACGGCTATCGGTTTCCTACCAAAGAACATTATTTTAAAATTTGGCTGGTCATTAAAACCTCATCCTGTATGGAACTCGAAAACTAAGCCGTTTTAGGAGAAAACGAATCAGTTGTATATATTAATCGTGTCTTAAACGTAACAGATAACAGTTCTGTCTTGGTATTGAAGTCCGTGTCACAAGGCGGATGCACCAACAGCAACACTTCCCAGCCAAGATTTGACAGCAGCGTTTGGTTTTAATCATGTTTTAATCTCAGAACAATTACCTAAACTCATAGAAGGCATTCTTGTAATTACATAAATTTGTTTCATATTTCACGTTTTCCACATGGTGAATTTCAGCGTGAGTGAAAAAGATGTAAGTATATATATGCGGTTTGCTTTAACCTGCTTGTACCCCTTTCTCAGTGACATTCGTCTGACTAATTAGACGGACGTTTGCATCAAATTAAATTAATTTACCTCCATCGTTTAAATAAGTTGAAATTAATTTGGGTGCTACGTTCTGATCATAAGCAGCAATGATTTTATATCAGCTATCTTTTTCTTTCTAATGCTTTATTCTACATGATAAAACAAATTAAACATATGTAAAATTTACATTCCTTCTATGACTTTAGGTAATTATTCTGAGGTTTTAATAGAGTAATAAATGTCAATTCATAGTATCGAAGTGACATTACGCAATTTTGCGGCATTGGCGGGAATTTCTCGGGGCTGAAGACCGGCGCGCGGGGACCTTGCGCACCGAAACTCGGACTAAATCTGGCCATCTTACACGAGCTAGCTAGAGTATGAGTGGTTAGACGGTAAACGCAGAAGAGGGCTTCTAGTCAGTTCGTACTGTTATGACAGCCAATCACCAAAAACGTCGAAAAATAACATGTTTCTTGTATGAGGATCCACTCTTTAAATTTTAACTTCAGCACATTGCTAATAAATTGTATATAAAAAATTTAAAAATTGTCTGATACATAGTCTTATTATTACTTATGACATGAATAATTAATATATATGTAATTATATCTATTATTTATATTACTTATTATTATTACCATTATAATTTTGTGTGCTTTCGAGTTTCATTCAAACTAATATTTTTGATATTTGATACCATTTATAGATAGTTTAACGCCAAAGAAGTGTAACTTCTTTCGTATTTTTTTCTTAATTTTTTTTTTAAATTTTATTTCTTAATTATAATATGTATCATATAACTTCAATAATAATAATAATATATAAAACTAATCCAATAATCCACCCCTCGTCGCCCCCGACGCAAATGTGCCCATGACGCTCATCGCATTGCCGCACTGAATTGCAATGGCAATCCTTTGCACCAGGAAGGAACCGGAACGGGGGTCGAGTCCCCTTTGTTCCATTTCTTAATTGTTTTTGAAATTTACCAATTCATGACGTACATTTGCTAATAAAAAAATTTACACAATTACAATGCTTTAAACTTTGCTAACATTTTAGACAATGCTTTCAAAACGTATTTTGTTAACGAAATGATATTCGGTAGGCACATAGATGGGAAATTTTGTCGTACTACAGTCACGTTCCAATTTGTATACCACACTCGACCAAATACATATACTTACGATAACTTAACACGTTTCTTAGAAATGATCCTGAGCAAAAACCTTCTTGTTTTCTCTGGGTTAGAGGTGTAAACACGTACGACGTAATCACCCGCCATCAAGTTGAATCTGCGCAACAATATTGTATTTAAACTAGATACGTTATCCGAGCTCTTACGTGGCAACAATTAATAAGATCTACTTATTTTCGGGGGTCGTAATGGCAAGTGACTTGGAACATCAAACATTGTTGCAATTAAATTGAAATCTTATGGCGTAAATAGTGGTGCCAACAAACTAATAGAACCAAAAAGTCGATCTCAATAGGTAGAGTAAAATCTAAAAATTATATTGTTGAAATGGGAGTTCCATAAGGATCTATATTAGGGCCCTTTCTGTTCTTGTAACAACTAACATTCGAGCTTATCTTGTCTGTACTACCTGTTTTTCGGCGGGGGGGGGGGGGATTTTTGTGTGTGTAATTTTACAGAAAATTCGTTCTAAACTTTGATCATTTTATAATTTATATTGTTTGTACAGGAGGGGGTGGGATGGGGGGGGGGGGCAATCGAGAGATAATAAAGTTTACAAAAATTATTTTTACACCTAAATAAAATCGGCCAAGTGCAAAGTGCAAGAAATATCAAATGGAAGCAATGATTTCAAAACCACCTATCACCATTAACGTCAAAAAAATAAATCAAATTTCTTGTATGGGGACCCTCTTTAAATATTAACTTTATCTTATTATTTGTTATAGCGATCATAGTAATATTACGGTTCAGACGATACAGCCGTGTGACAGACGGAGACAGACAGCGGAGGCTTATTTATAGGGTTTCTGGTTGGTTTCCTAAAAATTAAATTACTTAGGTATTTACTTATACTTGAATAAAATCACACTCGATTTTGCTAGTAATGCAAATTTTAAATTACAAAATTAAAACTATTTTTAATAAAAGAACATACCTATACCGAAGTACTTGGAGCGCGCGGCCCCGAGTAAGTAAGACACCTGCCCTACTACAGCTGTTTCACTAAAATTTTGCGAGACGCGTGTAGGGATGTCGACATTGCATAGCTACAAACGAATATCTCTCTACTGCGGGAGCGCGTGAGCCGCATGACATGCTAACCATAGTGCTAACTCTGTCTGCTCTGCCGACCCTCGCCATAGTGATCGACGTCAAGCCTCCTCTGCCCCACCGCACCGCTTCTTCCCACTTGTGTCGCCTATTTATCGCGAAGATGTTCTACTTACAGAATCTTAACCTACTTTGCCACTAGTAATTATTTAAAATAAAAAATGTTCCTTGGGCACTGTAGATTTTAATATGGTGCGGTGTCATAATAAAAATATCTACAGTGTGTCACTTCTATCTTCTTTGTTTGTTCCAGATAAAAAGTAAACGCAAAATAACCTGTAAGTAATATCCCGGGCAGACGCCATGTTCAGCGGAAGCGTCTTCGCGTCGGCGTTGCACCCCGCTTTGAATATATTGAACCCAATAGCCTCGTACTTGTCGCAAGACTCTTGCGTCAGGGTCACGATTACCTGCACAACAGACATTACATTACAGTAAGAAGTCAGTCGCTAATAAATGGATACGAACAAAGCTTTTCAAAGTTTTCCAATCAATGACATCAATGAACGCGATAAACAGATGGGAAAATCAACAAAAGAACGCTGCCTTAACTCAATATTTAAAAAGTGAATTGAAATGTAACACGTAATGGACTTAATCCAAAACTTTAAAGCGCTGTTGGTAATCAAAATTAAAGGGAATAAGGTCGTATAATAACCTCTTGAACTTTAATTTTTTTTTGTACTTAACGAATTCGCCAGATATTTGTGAAACTTCATCTGACTTTGAAATTGTCCCTTTGACGTAATCTGGGCGGTTGAGCTTATTGCGCTACTTTCCATACATAAAATATAAACCAAACCATAAAAAACCAAAGCCAAAACTAATTAAGAAATATTGAGGTAAACATGTCAACTGAAATTGTGATCCTTGTGTATCAATAAAATATTATGTTTTTAATTAGTCTAAGGTCTAAGATAATGTAAATTGACATCTGTCCAGATGACTTCACAGGGATATGTTGTTAATAAATTATTGAGAAAAAATAACTAAGAAAATTACAGACTCAATTTTTTTTATTTTAATAGGAAGGTACTATACTCGCCACCAAACTAAAAGGCTCTCAAGTTAACACCAGATACTTGCGCAAACACCAGAAATATGGGCAAGGGGCGGTGAGGGCAGTTGGCGCGGCGAGACGGGTCGGCCGCGAGAGGTGATCTGACTTTTAACACGAC
Source organism: Luffia ferchaultella (assembly GCA_949709985.1). NCBI lineage: Eukaryota > Metazoa > Arthropoda > Insecta > Lepidoptera > Psychidae > Luffia > Luffia ferchaultella. Next base: position 10,236,921 of record OX453268.1, read on the forward strand.
ACCGAAGTAGCGCCGAATACGTTCCGATTCAAAAATCCGGTCGCTAGGACTATGGGCGAGAGTATGGATTATTGAAATGGCGCGTTTTCGGCGCTAACTCGGCACTGCGTTAATTTACCAGAGTACGGCCGCAGGTCGCGTCCCTCGCACCCCGCGTTGTCTATGTACTAATATATTGGTTTATATTTTCGGAGCAAATTGGTTGCAAGTTGAAGACCGCTTAGCCTAGTGGGTAGCGACCCTGCCTATGAAGCTGGAGGTCCCGGGTTCGAATCCCAGGTCGGGTCAGTATTAATATGTTGAATATTGATACTAGTACCGGGTCTTAGTTGTTATATGTGTATGGTGTCTTATCATATATATATGCATATATTATAAAGAATATTTAAGTATGTATATCAGTTGTCTAGTAACCCATAACGCAAGCATAATACTTGCTTACTTTGGGGCTAGATGACGCTGTGTGGGAAGTCCCATGTATTATTATTATTATAAGTGTTCTTCAATAGTAGACGGGACAATCAAGATATCATGTAATAATTTTACCAAAGTTAAGATTCTAGTGAAACATCTTCGCGATAAATAGGCGACACGAGTGTGAAGAATCGGTGCTGTGGGGCAGAGGACGCTTCGAAAGGACGACGAGAAAGCAGACAAAAAAAAACCGGCCAAGTGGGAATCGGACTCGCACACGAAGGGTTCCGTACAACCATACCATCCACCATCATACCACCGTCGTTATTATTATGTAATTTAAGAATTATTGTTTCACTTCACTTCATCAGCCTATTTTTACCCCACTGCAGGGGCTTAGGCCTCCCCCAGGGTGAGGAGGGGGGCTTGGAGCTTAAATCCACCACGCTGCTCCACTGCGGGTCGGGGAATGTAACGACCGCCATCTATTGACAGCGTCCGGGACCGACTGCTTAACGTGCTCTCCGAGGCACGGAGTCAGTGATAGTTATGTACTTAAGTCAGAAAAACTCATTGGTACACGCCCGGATTCGAACCATGGCCCTATGGGGCCTTATAAATTGAGACAGGTTCGTTGCACTTTGGGCTATCACGAATTATTGTTTAAATATATTTAATTTTATTTCGTTACTTAAAAAACCCGCATCAAAATCCGTTGCGTAGTTTTAAAGATCTAAGCGTACATAATGACAGACAGACAGCGGGAAGCGACTTTGCTTTTTACAATGTACCTAGTGATGTGCATTTCGATGGCATTAGGACACTCGTTTGGGTTTCGGCGGTCGCAGCTATCAACCAAGGAAATGTTAACTGCGAATGTTCAAAATAAAAAGAGATAGACAATGTAATTCTGTATAATTCGAGACAAGTTATTCTCTGTCTCTTTCTGTTGACCCACATTTCGGACTGGCTTGCCTAATCCTACTTTTTTCTACTATTGCACACAGTAATATGAATGGGTGTTATTAAAAATAATTTGTATTATACGTAAATAATGTCTCGTGATAACCCGAGCGCAGCGAACATGTTTCAAATCTACAAGGCCACGTGGCCATGGTTCGAATCCGGGCGTGTACCAATGACGTTTTTTCTGACTTAAGTACGTTAACTATCACTGTCTTCGTGCCTCGGAGAGCACGTTAAGCAGTCGGTCCCGGTTGCTGTCAATAGATGGCGGTGGTTACAGTCCACCAACCCGCATTGGAGCGGCGTGGTGGATTAAGCTCCAAGCCCCTCATCTTGTGGGGAGGCCTAAGCCCCTGCAGTGGGGTATAAAAAAGGGCTGATGGAATGGAATGGGAACGTAAATAATAATAGCGTAGTCAGACCCTCACACATAAAACCATGCGTCAAACGTCAGATTGTGTTTTAATTATTTAATATGATGAATATTGATACTGGTACCGAGTCTTGGTTGTTATATGTGTGTGGTGTCTTCGCAAAAATATTTATATATGTATATATTATAAAGAATGTTTAAGTATGCTTAACAGTTGTCTAGTAACCCATAACACAAGCATAATACTTGCTTACTTTGGGACTAGATGGCGCTGCGTGGGAAGTACCATGTATTATTATTATTATCTGGTTTTATCTTTGACTACCTTTAGACAAAGAAAAAGCCACACAGCCTACCCACTGTGAAAAGTTTAAAAAATAATTAATCAACAAACAGTTACTGCAAGCCTAAAACATTGAAAGTAGTTTCTCAAAATAGTTTAATCTAACAGAAAAAAAATATTTTTATAAAATTACTATACATGCAGAATTTTATTAAGTACATACGAGTGAAATCATAACACCTATGCATAACACATGAGCTCACACGATAGCCTAAAGAATGAAGTGATTTTTTTTTCGCGTACATGTTTACAAATCCAAACATGGTACAGATCGCGTCAAACTTTACGGCGGATCTGAATACAACGCTTTACGCGTGCTTGCGCTTACCCCTCGCTCCACTCCGTCCCGTTACACCTAAAACTGGTTATTGCGACGCGATTTGTGCCTATGTTCACATCCACCATAAAGGTTGATTGTAACTTTACTACAGTTCAATTGATCTCTTACCGTATATTCCTTCTCTTGGACACCCTTTCCATAGTGGGTCCATGGTCGGCATTCCGGCAGAGAGTCGCTGACTGTGAATGTGTACTCGGAATTCAAGTTTCTATTCTCCTGGCTCGTACCTAACAGAATAGAATATACTTCATCATCATCATCATCACCAGCCCGTGCCTCTCCACTGCAGGATATAGGCCTCTCCCTATTATATACTTATAGCTAATATAATCAGGAACAAAAAAAAACACACACACACGAAAGGTTCGTACCAAAGTACAATATAAAAAATACACGTTTCTTGTATGAGGACAGCCTTTAATTTTTATTTTTTTTAATACTTGTTGTTACAGCTGCTACACACACTTCATGAAAATTTCAAGTCTAAGCAATGATCTCACAACCACGAATCGCCAAAAAGGTCAAAAAAACACGTTTATTGTATGGGCCTTTAATTTTTAACTTTGTTTTATTGTCATTGGAAATGACTTTCATTTCGTTGGAGTATAGGGGGTCAGTTGGGAATTTTTTATGAGACAGGCAGATTGCACGAAGAGTTTTTAAGATATCGGGATAAACGTGGTGTCAAAAGACGCAGCTTTGCAAGCTCTACAAGACGACAAAAAACAATTTGGAAAAAGTTCAAAAACAAAAAATTATCGGCAAAAAACGAAAAAAATCGCAATTTTTTTCCCCGATTTTAATTTTGGGAGCCCGATATCTCGAGAACTAGGTCCAAATAAGATAAAAATAAAAAAAAAGCTCTGGGTAATTAAACGGGGGATCGATTGAGACTAAAATTGCTAGAATCGGATAACCGAAAATAGTGGTTAAGGGTGCCCTTAGTTGGAAGTCGGATATGCGTCGGTGTTACATTTCGTACTAATTCGGTTTGTTCGATCGAAATGTCGTACAGAATGTTATATTTCGAAGTTTTAAGCTTATTCAGATACAGTTGTGTTATTTTTATTGCGAAAAAAATTTATTTCGAAAAACATTATTCAAAATATGTGTGTTTACTTTATTCCGTTAGGTTCATTTCCAATGTCGTAAGAAGTACGTGCGAAAGCAGGAGATCCGTTGATTTTTTTATTATTTGTTTTTATAGCGACCATAGTAACACAGACTGTAAAAATTTCAAGTGTCTACCCATTACGGTTCAGACGATACAGCCGTCACAGACGGATGGACAATGGAGGCTTAGTATAATAGGGTTTCCGTTGATACCCTTTGGTTACGGACCCTTGAAACCTAATTAGCAAAAGAATTTTATTGATACCTACAAAAATGCGAAGGAACAAATTATTAAAGTAACTCGTGCCATGACGACATTGGTGACATCACTAGGACGCATGCCATTTCTACGTGACGCACACCGAGTGACGTCACGAGCGGGTCGTAAATAGACAAACCTATTTGTTATATCTCCCGTGATGATCGATATCGTGTCTGTCTGTATGTCTTCACTTCTCTTCACCTCTTCAACCCATTTTTATCCCACTGCAGGGGCTTAGACCTCCCCCAGGGTAAGGGGTGACTAGGAGATTAAATTCTCCTCGCTACTCCACTGCGGGTTGGGGATTGTAACGACCGCCATCTATTGACAGCATCCGGAAGGGGCTTAGACCTCCACCAGGGTAAGGGGGGACTAGGAGCATAAATCCCCCACGATACTCTACTGCGGGTGACCGCCATCTATTGACAGCGTCCGGGACCGACTGTTTAACGTGCTCTCCGAGGCACGGAATCAGTGATAGTTGTGTACTTAAGTCAGAAAAACTCATTGGTATACGCCCGGATTCGAACCATGGCCCTATGGCCTTATAAATTTGAAACAGGTTCGTTGCGCTTGGCTATCACGACACTTTGGTTTTATCACGACACGATAGTATGTCTGAACGCGATAGGTAAACTCAAAAACTACCGAACGGATTTTCATGTGGTTGTCACCGATGAACGGAGTGATTGAAGAGGAAGGTTTATGTGTATAATTTAATTAATGTTTTGTGCAAGTTAGTTGAAATATGGCGATTATTGTTGAAGACGTCGGAAAAAATCAAGCCGACGACTGGAAGGTTTCATCGAAAACATCGCCTAATCACTTTGAGATAAAACGAAACAATGTATGGAGGAATTGTTCTTCTTTTTTAGGTCTAAAGAAAAGTCCCCTGTGGCATATGTCTATCTCTTAAGGACAGCTTACTATACCTATTGTTACGAACAGACAGAGTAACGACCGCCATCTAGCGTCAACCAGTAAAACCACTATGTAGAAGGGTTTTACAACAAGGACAACACGAAACCCCTACTCAATACTAGATGGCGTTAGAGGAAAGAATGTTCTAGAATTATCCAATCTGGTCGATTACGTTCGTGCGAGTGGAGTGATTTCTAGAATGCTCTCGAGGCTCGTTATGACCTATATAAATAGCCGCAGGAAGACGAGCGAGCTCAGTTCAGTTTTTGGGCTACTTTCGAGGCGACTTCGAAGCGAAACTAGTGATACAAGTGAAACCTACGACTTGGCTACGACCTAGGACATCGTGAGTGCTTAGTGTTTGGACTTAGTGCTTTGTGTCGGACCTAGTGTTAATGAATAAATTCTTCAAAAGAGTCAGCAGGTCTTTCTCTCCAAATTCTTCGAACCCTAACACGTAACACTATTTTAATGTTTAAAAAATTTTCACATAAAATGTGGTAATCGGAAAGCTATTTACATGGACACGATATTATACCTTATCAAATTGAATACGTTAAAAAATTACCATAAACATTTCATGTATTTTATAATTGTCCTTAACACCGTAAAATTTAAATTCATATCTTAGAAGTTATTAATTATAAATTAAAACGCGTGGGATAGTTAATTAAGTAGAAGTTATCGATCTTGTATACTGACAGACAAATATTTTAGTTTGTTTTTAGCTTACCAAACTAAACGAAAAGTTTCAAACGAAAATAAGATAGGTGATAAAGAAATGAAACTATAACATTTTTTCTCGATAACTGTTAGTTTGCGCAATCTGGTTACTTTAAACTTTTCGTTTAGTTCGGTAAGCTCTACACGCTCTATAAGTTTGGAGTACGTTCAGCTGACATCAGGTATAAATCACCAAGCGATATCGTTTTTCTGTGGTTACGCCGGCGAAGCAAAAAGAAAGCAATTAGATATTGGCTTAAAGTAAATTAATTTGACAGCAGCTTCACTTCAGTTAACTTCATCAGCCCATTTTGACCCCACTGCAGGGGCTTAGACCTCCCCCAGGGTGAGGTGGCTTGGAGCTTAAATCCACCACGCTGCTCTACTGCGGGTTGGGGATTGTAACGACGGCCATCCAATGACAGCGCCCGGGACCGACTGCTTGACGTGTTCTCCGAGGCACGGAGTCAGTGATAGTAGTTCTTCTTCGTCTTAGTTATTGGCGTTTTCTGCTTATAGCAATTTCGCGAGAATTGAGTTTGTTACTTTGATACTTTCAGATTATTAAATTTCAATTTTGTACAGGTTTGTGATTAATATTTGATGCTGGCGTCGCGTTCAATTTAAAAAATAAAATATCCGTTCAGCATAACAAAAAAATAAAGCAACGAAACAGTCAGTATAGATTGAACAAAAAATTATTATTTAAATTCATTAATACAAAAATAAATAACAGTAAACGTCAATTCACAGTATCGAAATGACACTACGCAATTTTGCGGGGTTGAAGACTGGCGTGAGGGGACTTCACGGGGGTGCAGACCGGCGCGCGAGGACCTTGCGCACAGAAACTCGGAATAAAACTCGTCATCTTGCACTAGCTAGCTAGAGTATGAGTGGTTAGACGGTAAACGCAGAAGACGGCTTCTAGTCAATTCGTACTGTTATAAATATTGGCCATGGCAAGGTAACTTGGTGCCAGTCAATTTGTTTATGAACTGTATCTCAATTGGTTTGCCAACCTTTAGATACCTCTGTCGTGACCGAAGGCGAAGTCCCTGTTTCACCTGCATGCCACTGTCCTGGATAGCGGTGCTCTATCAAGATCTCGACGAGCCCCGGAACACGATGCTCCATGCCGAAGGAGTCAGCAGACCAGTGACAGATGTCTACTCTGAAAACATCATGACCTGCATTAATATGGTTAATTAATAGAAATGTCATTTGAAAGCAATTTGCACACCTACCTATTGCCTGAGCTTTTTTTTTTTCAAAAGTAGGATCTTAACCTTTTAACTAGTCATCCATCATTATCAATCAATTGTCTCTGTTAATTAAATGGCTCGTGACCTTCTTCATCAGCCCATTTTTACCCCACTGCAGGGGCTTAGGCCTCCCCAGGGTGAGGAGGGGGACTTGGAGCTTAAATCCACCACGCTGCTCCACTGCGGGTTGGGGACTGTAACGACCGCCATCTACTGACAGCGTCCGGGACCGACTGCTTAACGTGATCTCCGAAGCACGGAGTCAGTGATGGTTATGTACTTAAGTCAGAAAAACTCATTGGTACACGCCCGGATTCGAACCATGGCCCTATGGGGCCTTATAAATTTCAGACAGGTTCGTTGCGCTTTGGGCTATCACGACACTATCGTGACCTTCAATCTGACCAAATATGGTTATGAGTAGCCAATAATATAATAATAATAATAATAATAAAGCCTTTATTAAAAATTTCCTTTTTTACAGCGTTTTGCTTTTACAATGTTCAAGTATATACTTATGTTTATTTACAACATGCAAAGTTATTATATAATATATAAGTTATTACTATTATTCCTAACGTTATATTTAAGAAATAGATCCCGCTTGGGTAAAGGCCTCCTCCAGTATCTTCCATTCGGTTCTATTTTTTCCTTTTTCTTGCCAGTCTATACCGCCTATTGCTATTATGTCATCGGTCCACCTCTTAAATGGTCTTCCCACGCTCCTTTTCCCTTTCGGTCCTTTCCATGTTGTAGTTTGTATAGTCCATCTGTTGTCAATACAGCGCGACACGTGTCCTGCCCATTGCCATTTCAGCTTTAATGCCTGAGCCAACACGTCTGCCAGCTTAGTTTTTCTTCTTATAATTTCACTATGAATTTTTTGTACTTTCTTTATTTTCAGCATGCTCCTTTCCATTCCTCTCTGGCAAGATCTGATATTACATCGTATTTTGTTTGTATACGTCCAAGTTTGGCAAGCGTATAACAAGCTAGGGTGAATACATGTTTCCATTACTGTTTTTTTCATTTCGGTGTTATAATTCCCTTTTAGTATTTCTTTTTGTGACCAAAATTTCTTCCATGCTATATTTACTCTTCTATTTACTTCTTCTTCATTGTTATTTTTCTTAAAAGATACTAGCTTTCCAAGATACATGTATTCATTTACGAAATCTAATTTTTGTGTTCCTGCATATATATGTGTTTTTAAGCCGTTTGTCATTATTTTTGTTTTACTAAAACCCATCTCTAGCCCAACCTTCATGCTCTCTTTATTCAGTTGGTTAATCATGATTTCTAGGTCATGTGAGTTTTCATTAAACAAAACAATGTCGTCGGCAAACCTTAGGTGGCTTAAAAATTTATTGTTGACATTAATGCCTTTGTTCTCCCAATTTAAACTTTTGAATACCTCCTGCAGAACCGCTATAAATAATTTAGGAGATAAAGGGTCCCCTTGCCTAACCCCTCTTTCTATTTTTATGTCTTCTCCTCTTCTTTCTAATTTAACATTGCTGGAACTGTTTTTGTATATAGTTTTTATTATGTTTATGTATTTTTGGTTAATTTCTATTTTGTTTAATGCTTTCCAAATTGCAGTGTGGCTTATACTATCGAATGCTTTACTATAATCAATAAAAGCTAAGTATAAAATTCTATTGAATTCTTTATATTTTCCAATTATTTGTTCTAGTGAGTGTATGTGATCGATGGTAGAAAACCCTGAACGAAAGCCAGCTTGTTCTATCGGTTGTGCACTGTCTATTGTTTTAGTGATTCGTTTCAGTATGATCGTTGAAAACAGTTTGTAGGTGCTCGCCATCAGAGTGATTGGTCTGTAGTTCCTTATATCTTGAGGATCCCCTTTCTTGTAGAGTAGTATGATGTCTGAGGTAGTCCATTGGGTAGGTATTGTTTCTTTTTCTAGTATCATGTTAAACAGTCGTGTCAAGTATGTTATTAAGATAGGGGCCCCTAATTTGATAGCCTCATTTGTGATTCCATCTGGACCCGGGCTCTTATCTGTCTTGAGTTGTTTAATCTGTGTTAGAACTTCTTGTTCTTCGATTTTTTTAATGTGTGATATATTTGTTTCTGTGTTTGTTTCATTTTCGTATTCGTTATTTCCTCTAGTTATTTTGTCTTCGGCGTCTGTATCCCTTATTTTGTAAAGTTTTCGATAAAATGTTGTTGCGTGTTCTATTATGCCAGTTCTTGATTTCGTTTCCTCCGAATTTTTACATAATTTTTGTATCCATACTTTATGGGTATTTAGTTCTCTGTTTGCTCGTTTGGTGCTTCTGTATTTAACTAAGTTTTTCTCTATGATTTCTTTTCTATGTTTCTCGTAATCCTTTTTTATTGCTCTGTTGGTTAATTTAAAAATCTCGCTAAGTTTTTTTCTAGATTCTTTGTTTTTGGGTTTACTCTTTATAAGGTCCGATCGTTTTTTTATAAGATTTTTAGTGACAGTACTAAAAATTTTATTTCCTTTTGTCGTTTTTGTTGTTGATTTTAGTGAATCTATGATCACTTTTTCTATTTTATCGTAATAAGTTTGTATGGAATATTTATTTTTATTGCTTTCTTCTAATTCTGGTATGTATCTTTTTAAGTTTTTAATGAATAGTTCAACTTCTTCTGGTGAAGTTGGACAACTTGGAGCGGTTGTAAAGTTCTTTCTGTTTCTTCTAACATGGTTAAGACTGACTGTTGCACGTACCGGTCTGTGGTCAGATGGGAAATTAGTCATAGATAATACTTCAATATTCGTGATCATAGCTGGTTTGTTGCACAGTATAAAGTCTAATTCATTTTTAGTTCTTTGGTCTGGGGAAATCCAGGTCCACCGTCTGCTATGCTTTTTCTTAAAGAAAGTATTCATAATAGAAAGTCTAAATTCGCAAGCATATTCCATCAATTTTTCTCCTCTTTCGTTTCTCTTACCATAGCCATATTTACCCATGATTAGATTTTCATGTTTCTTAGGGTATCCTATTTTTGCATTGAAGTCTCCTATTACGAGCACAAGCCCATCCGCTAAGTCGTGTGCATTTCTTAAATGATTGTAAAAAATTTCTATTTCTTTCTCAGTAGATTTTTCTGTCGGAGCATAAATTTGAATTACAGTAAGTAGCTGGTTTCCGATTTCCAATTGTAGCAAAGCCACTCTTTCAGAGATTCCTACAAAATTTATTATATTGTTTTTATATTTTTTGTTTATAAGAAAGCCAACTCCGTATAAACCTTTAGTTTCGCCAATGTAGCAAAAAATGTGGTTTTTGTGTTCTTCGATATTGCAGTTTAATTTTCTTATTTCTGATAGTCCCAGTATATCGATTTTAATATTTTCGAAAGCATGTGTTAGCTCATGGTATTTTTCTTGTGTTGAAAGAGATCTTACATTGTATGTGCCAATCATTAGGTGGTTTAACTTTTTAAATTTATGTTTGCATTCATTTACTGAAGGGTATTGGTCTAATTCCCCACGAGGACCAGTCGGGTTGGGGAATTCTTTTGTTTTGTTAAAGTTACATAAATGTTTGATTGTGTTGGTGGGGTGGCCGATGACTGTATCCTAGTTGTTGAGTTTTGATGAACTCGAAGAGTACAATGAGAAAGAATTTGACCTACCTCGCATAAGGTCAAATGCGTTAATACGGTTTGATTTCATGCTGTCGGCGTTACTTGAACAAGCAGGTTGTTTTCTGGTTTGAGACATATTCTCTGGTGATTCCAATTAGCGTGCGGTGCGCCGAGCTGTGAACAGTGTTTTAGTTACGCTCCTCGATTTTAAATTATTTTTAAAAAACTCACAAAGTGCAGTTAGTTGAAATTCAATACAAATACAGTGATCCATTAAACTGAAACATAATACTTTAAATAAACTACCAATCAACAAGTTATACGGAAAACAATTATAAATTGTGAAGTGAATTAAATAAAAACCGAATACCTACGACGAAGAACGCGTATCACTTGGCAACAGAGACCGGTCGTCGGCGAGTTGCTAAACCGGTTGGAACCACCTACAACTAACGTAGTCGCATGTAGCGGCCGTGCCTACGAAACGCTACGCACCGCGGCTACGCAATTTCTTTTAACAACATAACGACTACGCTACATTGTTGCCTGTGGAAACTACGACGACGCGCCAATACGAATAATTCCATTTTAAAAATAACACAAATACCTAAATAACATGGATACCCAATTCCAAGCGGTCATTGATCAATTAAAAGCAGAGATGAGTATTCAGACTAAACAAATACTGTCTCAAATAGACGAAAAACTTAAACCTCTGATTCAAGAAATCGATGAATTAAAAAAAGAAAACTTTATCTTAAAAACTAAGTGCGCAAACAGCGAAAGAAGAGAAAGAAAGAAAAATTTGATACTTTTCGGCTTAAGTGAGACAGAACAATCACCAACTCAACTGCTGGAACTGATACTGAGAAAAATAAATAGTGATTTAAAACTTACGATAATTGATAGGGACATCGACAACTTTTTTCGTATCGGAAAAAAGGTGGAGAACAGTAAACCTAGGCCCATACTGATCACACTAATAAATAACTGGCTACGAAACGAAATTTTAAGAAATCAAAAGAAATTGAAAGACGCATACGTCGCTGAAGATTTTCCAAAAGAAGTGCTTAACGTGAGAAAACAACTACAAGAAAAACTAAGAGAAGAACGAAAAAAAGGAAATTTTGCTATTATAAAATATGATAAATTGATTATAAGAGAGGGTAACATCAACATAGAAAATCGAAAAAGAAAAGTATTGGAGTAGCCAATAGGTTAAACTAATTTTTCCACTTTGACAGTTATGAAATAATTAATGGTCAATTCGCTAATTATTTAGTAATTAATTTAATTAAATCGGTAATATACATTTTAATCATTCATTTTGTAGAATATCTGTGAAAGATTTTAAGTGTATTTATGCGCTATAGTTTATAATAATAATAATACACACACAATCACAACAACGTCTAGGTCCCAAACTAACCATTAGCTTGTATTTTGGGTACCAAGCGAAGACACCACATACATATAACAACCAAGACCCGGTGCCAGTATTAATATTCATCATATAAATACTGACCCGACCTGGGATTCGAACCCGGGACCTCCAGCTTCGCAGGCGGGGTCGCTGTCCACTAGGCTAAGCGGTCGTCAATTTATAGTCTTACTGTGGTGATAACATTTTCTGGAATACACAAAATACTTTGTAATTAATTAATAAAATTATAACCTATGAATAAAAGTATATAAAATCTAATTACCTAATATATTATTATTGATCTATGATGACCGGTAAGCCGAGTGGTTAGAGACCCTAACTGCGGAGCCAAGGGTCGCGGGTTCGATTCCCACCCGGGTCAAATATTTGTGTGCATGAACATGTCTATTTGTTTCAAGCTGTAAAATATCTATATTCGCATATATTGTAAAGAATATTTAAATTGTCTGGTAGCCATAATACAAGCTTTGCTTAGTTCGGGACTAGATGTCGCTGTGTTGGACGTCCCGATGTAAATTGTACAGTAGTGATTAACCATAGAGATAATAGAGTAGGCAAGCGAGTCAGAAATGCCTATCTAATCTGTGAGAAATGCGGGCCTCAACAGAAAGAGACAGAATAACTATACATCGAATTATACAGAATTACATTAAGTCTATCTCTTTTTATTTTGAGCGTGCGCAGTTTGTCTGTGTCTCAACTGTCAAATGAGTGTACAGACGCCTGCACTGAAATTTGAACACTTGTATTTTGGTCACTTTCAAATAGCAGCTAAAATCGTGGAAAAGACATAATTATCGATTCCCGACCCCTACCGTAAGGAAGGAAAACTCTGTCTGCCACAACTAGAATGCAGGGTGCGGAATGTTAGATTTGCGCGTTGGCCCTAAACTGGCATTTTAGGGTCAGCGTGCTGGAGACATTTTAGTCGCGTCATTGGCCCGGTCCTTACATATACGTCTATTGTTATGTAGATACTTTCTCTGTCCGCCCGTCGAGCGTTTGGAACGGTGTTCAGTTATGAAAGCAAGTGTCTGTATACTAATGCATTTTATTTCGCATCGAGTAACCCTTAGGGGTTTCCCGACATCTTCGCGCCGGTGACACCCTAGTGTGCCTTCTGGCCGCTTCGATGAAGTCGTTGGAGCTTTTGGGCTAACGACACGCGTCCCTATTATGCTTCAGGCGGTTGTCAGTGGGTGCGACTGCCACATACCCGCGCGCCCGGGCGCGCGGGAACTGTTGGCGTTTCTCCGCCTTCCCTTCGCATGGGTAAAAAAAAAACTAATGCACATGCGGGTCAAAAGTAAAGTAGATAAGGATAGAACTAGATACAGTTATTTTCAATTTTTTTCTCTCCACGCCCCAACCGTCACATACAGGGCTTGCGTACTCTATTATATTATCTCTATTAAATTGAAGTCGAAAGTTTTTTCGGTCATGAAGTACAAAGCCATAATATCTATAGGTACTAGATGTTCGGCTGTACGTAGTCCAAACTTATAGAGCGTATAGAGCTTACCGAACTAAACAAAAAGATTCAAGTGAGCAGTCGGCGCAAACTTACGGTTAACCGAGAAAAAACGTTTAAAGTTGTACTACGTTCAGCCGAACAACCCGTATACATATACTATACCGTATGTTCGGCTGAACGTAGTCCACGCTTATAGAACGTGAAGAGTTTACCGAAGTGAACAAAAGGTTTCAAGTGAGCAGGTGGCGCAAGTCCCCCTCGCCCTGGGGGAGGCCCTGCAGTGGGGTAAAAAATGGGCTGATGAAGTGAAGTGAAGTGAAGAAGGTGGCGCAAACTAACGGTTACCGAGAAAAACATATTTAAAGCTGGACTACGTTCTCAGCCGACCATCCCGTACGAAGATCATAGATACCGGGTAAAAATCTTCATCAATTCTTCGCTCTTTATCACCATGAGGCCCCTACATGTGCACTTTTTATTCATTTCTTCTTCTAACTGCGCATTGGACCTGTCAAATTACCATAACCATATGTCATTGTAAAATACATAGGGGGTTTGAAAGAAATGGGAATGTACATCCTAGGAAATTTGACATCTGCCTGACTCTAATACTTGTAGAAAGAAGGGAAGGTTCACGTGTCCTCATCCGCGCCTCGCCGACCAGTAGATGTTGTAGTAAGACACAAAAACGAATTTACTAATAAAATAAATTTAATAAACTTTATACAAAAACTATTTACAATATTATATAACACAAGTCTGGACAAGGACCTGCGTACCTGAGTGCGGTTGTATTTCTACTGGTGACAATTCATATTGTTGCTAGGTATTTTATACGTTTTGGATTTTATATGTTTTGTATTTTGGCCAATCAGAAAACGTTTGGTGGCATCCGAGAGTCCGAAGTATTTGGGCCGTACGATGTCACGTGTACTGACCTAGCAGAAATATTGTTTTTCAATAAAAATAAATGACGGTGGAAAATGATCGGAAAATGTTGCGACATTGGGGTCACTGATTTGGACTTTAGTATAAAAGGTCAATACCCTTATAAATACTATCGGCTGGGGCATGGCTGGGCCGTTTTTCAATTGTATCATATAACGCTTCATAATTGATGCGACAGATTTGTAAAGCCCTCTTAACACCAAATCTCTCCGTCTTTCTCTCCGTTCAGGAAGATTTAGGAAATTACGCTATGTAAAAACCTTGGAAAACGATTTCTTTCTTCCATCTCTTTATATACCCGCCTGCAGGGGCTTAAGCCTCCCCTCAATATGAGGGGGCTTGGAGCTTAAATCCGCCACGCTGCTCCAATGCGGGTTGGCGGATTGTAACGACCGCCATCTATTGACAGCGACCGGGACCGACTGCTTAACGTGCTCTCCGAGGCACGGAGTCAGTGATAGTTAATGTACTTAAGTTAGAAAAAACTCATTGGTACACGCCCGGATTTGAACCATGTCCATACTAAATTGTCTTATTTGAACATCTCTATATCGGGTGTCCCAGCTATCAACGTGGCAAGAGTCGCAACGTCGCAACGAGGCAAGTGGTGAAAGTGATCAGAAAAATATTTAAAAAACTCTAGTCATGCACTTTTAAAAGTCTTTAACAGACACAATAAAAAATCGGAAAAACTGACTCTCTGTGATGATCTTCCAAGTACTGTGGAGGAAGTTTCTTACAATTATAGGTACGTCAAGTTAAAATTAAAATGGTAAAGTTAGTTAAATGTTAATGAAACGTAAATATGAATTTAATTCAATACAGTACATTTCCAATGTTTTTCGAATACCTGCGCAAGAATGTCCAAATTATATTTTTTAACAAATACTGAGAACGTACCAAGTGAAAATTTTCATCAACTCGTTCCATCTAGCCATCATCAGGCCTCCACACGTTAACGTCTGGTTGACTTCTTCTTTGGATTGCGAATCAGACCTGCGCCAATCAAAACTTTGGATGTTACGTCTAGAAAGTTACATTATCAGCGAGTACCTAACATGGGTTATATTTTATTTTCAAACTGGCTTTCCGGCCGCCGACCACACAGTTGTTCGTTATAACTTTTTGTATATATATAGTTTATAAGTTGACGTAGGCAATTTTTTATGCCGGAAAAGGGGTCGGTACAACTGTACACTCCAAGCGACCGGAGCTGCGGACGGAAAGCTAGTTTATATAATATAATTATAATTTCAGAATTACTTGGTCTAAAAACTCCATGAAATTTTCAAATTCGATTTTTTGACAAGATCGTTGTTACATAAAATTCATGGCCCGGCAAAATTAGGTCGCGGGCGCCACCTGTTGGCAAACCAAAATCGCAAGGCAGAACGCAGAAGCGCACCGAAACGCAGCGACGTGGAATGTCGACAGATGGCGTCCTCGTGAACGATGAGCCAGCGACCCGCTCCGCCATAGGGAGAGCTGATTTCTGATCGGAACACTTGGGATCCGACATCCAAGGTAGAAGGTCGATTTTATAAAACAGCAAAAAGTAGGCGGAATCAAGATGGCGGGCGATGTGGATAATCGCCCCGCGAACATCTCCCACGGGAAAGAAGAAGAGACAGGTTACCGACACGCTTTACACCGCCAGCGAAGCGGCGGTCGACCTATTCGTAATATAGTACAGTAAATTTAGTATTTCACACCGCGCCCCAAGTACCCAACCATCCTTCGGGATAGACGGGAATATCTCGTTCTCGACGTCGCGGTCGTCTGCTGAAGAGGCTTCCTATTCCTTCGACATTGTATCTTCGGTAATTATTTTATCCAAATACCCACGGCCCGGGAGGAGAGCCGAAAGAAAATCGCCGCCTGAAGACCAAGAGGAGACGGAGCAGCCCAGGAGCGGGACACCACGACCGGCCTGCACCGGACGGAGCGCCAGCCCCCCGCCGCCCCTGCGGCGAGACCGAGCTCGACACTGGACGGCGCGAGCGAAACGTAAAAGGCCTGTTCCTATTTTATTCATATGCGCATATAACGTAGATTCTATCTCAAAGTCAAGTAATTGAGTTGATGTAAATTTGTATAACTCGAACGCCCGCGCAAACGGACTGACGACGAGACTACTGGAGGCGCGGCGTAGCTTTGTAATTAGACTTATTTCCACAACGGGGTCTAGATGTAGTAAACGCTTTTTATTGTATCGTGGTGTTTCATTTGCGACGGCGAGATACCTTCCCGACAGCACGGTCCTTGAACTAAAGGTCCGAGCTCCTATCCGAGCAAACGACGAGGTTAGCATCGCCTCGCGACGACTAGAGCTCACACTTTTATTGTTACGCTATACTTACATCACTTACAAAGTCAACCCTCTCCTTTTTTAACGTAACGTTCTCAACGTGCGAGCTCCACTGCTTTCCCTTTTTTTAACGTAACAATATGATCGCTTTCCCTTCTTTTACAACGTAACATCGTAGTTTTTCCAAGCACCGATTTTGATTGTGCAGGATTTGTATTACCGCGACAGGTGGCGGACTTCGTCGCCGCAATCGAGTTTACGGCCCCTTCGTACCAGCATTATAAAAATAATTCGTAAGAAAGGCACTAACCTACTAAGTTGGTTGGTGTTCCGGCACAACTTTCCACCGCAGTTGCCCCACGGATTGCGGATCTCGACTAACATGCCGTTAAACTGCAATCAGTTACTTTGATAATAGTAATCATAATATGTATTTATACACCCAAACATTTACAAAATTTTTCACTATAATCAAAAATTGTCCAAGGTTAGTATAGTTTCAATCAAACTTTATGGCGGATCCGAACATAGGCACAAGTCGCATCGCAGTAACGCAGTAACGCAGTAACGCAGTAACCAGTTTTAGGTGTAGCGGTACGCAGTGGAGCGAGGAGTATACGACTGTACCTGCGCAAGCACTCTTAAAGCGTTATATTCCGATCCGCCATAAAGTTTGAGACGAACTATAACAGGAATGAAAAGAAAAATGGGGGGCTTCTGTGTTTGAACTAGGAACACCTGTGTTTCAGACAACAGAGCTCTTTGTGATAATCGTATCCAACTAACCATTGACGACTGCTTAGCCTAGTGGGTAGCGACCCTGCCTACGAAGCTGGAGGTCCCGGGTTCGAATCTCAGGTCGGGTCAGTAGTTATATGATGAATATCGATACTGGTACCGGGTCTTGGTTGTTATATGTGTCTGGTGTCTTCGCTTGGTACCCAAAACACAAGCTAATGCTTAGTTTGGGGCCTAGACTTTGTTGTCATGTATTGTCGACGACCGCTTAGCCTAGTGGGTAGCGACTATGCCTACGAAGCTGTAGGTCTCAGGTTCGAATCCCAGGTCGGGTCAGTATTAATATGATGAATATTGATACTGGTACTGGGTCTTGGTTGTTATATGTATGTGGTGTCTTCGCAAAAATATTTAAATATTATAAAGAACATGTACCTATATCAGTCTATATTGTCTAGTTACCCATAACACAAGCATAATACTTGCTTACTTTGGGACTAGATGACGCTGTGTAGGAAGTCCCATGTATTATTATTATTGTTATTATTATACGTCATTATTTACAACCACACTAGACACAAAATTAGAATGATTATAAAATGAGTAACAAATTAAAAATATATCAGCAATTATTCAATTTATAATGAGTATAATAACAAATGTGCGCGAAGTGTTTGCGGTATATGCGTGTGGGGTGGATGTATGATTGATTGTCATGTGATAAGAAAAAATATGATTTTGTAAAAAATAAATTTTGTGATCGTATCAAGTCAATTTTTATATTTTCTTGGTGAATATAATATTTTCGATGTAAAAATTTGTAAATAAAAATTTTTTTTTTTCATACCGTTGAATAATTGGTGACGGAGTAGGTGTGTGCGGGGATCAGGCCTCCCGGATATGGTGCACAAACATTGGATTCCTGCAGCATAAAATAAACCAATTTTTAATTTATTAAAAATACGTGAGCAAAAAATTGCGGTGGTACCTAAGGTAAGTGACCCAAGTAATGCCTAGCTCGCCTAGGTAGTTTATTTTATCGTAATAACGGTTTTTGCTAGGTTTTCCAAGTTTAGTTATTAGCGCTGAAAGAAGATGGCGTTGCAGGTGATTAAAGTTGTCAATTTCGATTGATTGGATTGAAATCTACATTCTCTTTGGTCTGCTTGTCAACTTAAAGTTTTTAACACCAATATTTTGTTTGTTTCAAGATGTTTCAAGTATTTTTGTATACTTATTATTTCTGCTTTTTTTTTTATAAACGAAAGTTGATTGAGGTGGGACGATGGTTGTCTAGTACGGCTATTTAATAATAGATGGAGCACCATATAAAAATTTTTTATTTTTTCGTATTTAATAGAAATCAGTCGAAAAAAACCTAATTTTCCACAAATTTTAAGTTTTTGTACAAATGCTTCGAAACTGTTAAAACAATCAATAATGTCAGTTAAAACTTTAAAGAGAAATATTTTTTAAAGTCGAATCTTAAGTTTTATCAACTAAAATCTACAAATGTGATTATAAAAAAATAAAAATTATTTCTTTATATGCTGACTCCATCTAATATTAAATAGCTGAACTAGAAAGGCGTTGTCTCACCTTAAAAAACGCATAACACTCCAAAATTAACAACACAGACAACACTGATATTCACAATCGCTTTGATAGTCAATACGTCAGTGCCATCTAGCAACGTCATGTGGTACTTTTTTTTAAATATAATTTTCCATTACCTAAAAACATTCAAGTCAACCTTATAGACCACGCTTTGACAGGGAGTAGCATTCGCCAAGGCTATGTAGTGACACTACATAACTACGTCACTAGTGAGCCGTCAGTTGGAAGCACGTCGGAAGCCATTAAATTGTCAATTTTGAACGAGCCAATGAAAACTAGCCGACCTCTCCCCGCACCCCGCCACTTTTTGGCGATTTCGTTTTCGTACTGACGTTTATTAAAGCGTGGTCTATAGGTTGACTGGTCTGTGCCTAAAAATAAGCGCTTGTGTTATTATGGCAAAAAAGTATATTTATTAATCTTTATAATATTAAAAAAGTATCGAAACTAGTTCTCAAAAATACACACGTGTTAAATAAAATAAAAACATTCCTTTATCGGCTTAATTAAGGTTGAGGATTAATATAATTGAATAATATCCAAAAATGTTAGACGTTTTGGTATAACTATATTCCGAAATACCTGAGTTTCAGCGTCACTGACACTAGCGTGACGCTTAGGCGTGACAGTTCTGGTTTGTTCACAATGCAGAAAAAGCGCTAATTGTGCCAAAAGAAATTTTCATTCCAAAAACGATGCGATATGGATATCAGAAAATTGATTTCTTAGTGTCTATGTACGATACGCGCCACCGATGTCAAAGGCCACCGGCTGTACACTTCTCTTTTACCCGCATAGCGCTGCCTCTGGCAATTTTGAATTTTGAACGCTCCTCCTTTCGGCGAGTGTGTACAGCCGGTGGCCTTTTACATTGGTGGCGCGTAGTGGTCAAAAGAATATATACAAATAAATGGAAGACGAGAGAACATCGAGAGAGTTTTTCTTTTTCGTCATTCGTTTTTCAAAACTCTATTACATATGACTCATGGATATTCTAAGCATATGTGGTCCATTTGTTACGTGTCTGGGTGTGAAAGTATCTTTATATGTATATATTATAAATAATATTTACGTATGTATATCAGTTGTATATTAATATTACCCCATAATACAAGCATAATACTTGCTTACTTTGGGATTAGATGGCGCTGTGTAGGAGGTCCCAGGTATTATTATTATTGTTAATTTGGCAGCGTAAGCACCATACGTTAACAGATGGCAGTCGTTAAAATCCACCAAACCGCACTGGAGCTGTGTGTTGGGTTAAGCTCCAAGCCCCCTCATCCCTAGTTGAGGCCGAAGCCCCGAAGGGCCTAATAGGCTGGTGAAATGGAATGGAAAAAAGCACCCTAAGTCTATGTAACAGCAACCATGTCTAGTCGGCGAGACTGTACAAACGAGGCCTCGCCGCCGGGCACCCGTTCGATGTATGCGTAATCCCACTTACCCCTATTTGGCACGTTACAAAGGCTCCTCGGTCCAGTGCATGCACCAACATTGTGCTGAAGTATCTCTGGAACTGCTTATTCTTCAGGTCGTAAGTCTCGGCCATTCCACCTGTCAAGTCCACCATGGCCTCGGCGGGTTTACCCCACGCTAGCGCTTGATACGAGCCTTTCAATCTGAACAGGACGCCAAATTACAAAGTTAAACCTAGGAATATATTGTTGGGATTAGTCGTCTTTGAACACTTTTATTTTTTTAGGACAGTCCATGGTATATTTATTACAAATTGCATTGTGCTCATTTTCAACGAGTAATTGCCACGAAATTAAAAGCTCGATTTTGTAACTATAATATACACTATAATAATATTGTGTCGTCTATCCATAGAAGCATGTCGATGTGTTATAGAACGTACTCGAAAGATCACGCGGCTTCACAAACACATCGACCTAATACAGGAATATTGAGAAGTTTCGAAATAAAAATAAATCAGATATTAAATTAAATTTTGGAGGCGGTTTTCACTCAAAGAAAACTGCGATCTCAAACATTCCATTTCCTGAGCCGAAATGCGACTTCATAAAGAGAGCGCCGGCGCCAAGAAATATTTCGCCGCTTCCCACGGTAATTTGTGATTAGAATTTTAAATATGGATGTTCGACGACAGAAGTTTCGAGATGCTGCGTGGTGGAGGTTTCAATAGCTGTATAAAGGCGGCGCGGCGTCGTAAACAGTCAGTTTTTTGGATAGTTAAGTGCGAACTGCAATTGTGATAAAAGTGGACTTTTTGATTGTAACAGTTTATGATTTTGTTTCGTGTTATCACGATTATTTATCGATTATTGAAGTTATCGATTTAGTGGTACTTTAGTTTATACTAAAGTACAACTAAATCGATGTTTTTTTGCATCCTACGTATCTACACTTATAGCCCATAACAATAATATAAAGAGGTAAAAGCAAGTTTGTTTGGCTGTAGGAGGTAATCTCCGAAACTACTAATTTTCGATTTCAAAATGTTGCACCCGTATTTATGATAGACCTATAGGATGGACATAGGCGATAAATCATCGCGTTTGTTTGTCTTATGCAGTTTTATACAGTTAGACATATTTATACCTACACCCTTTTGTGCCTCTGTACTGTAAATAAAATGAATTAAATTTCAATTTTATTTTGTTTTGAGTATCGTAAATAAATAAATAAATAAATAAATAATTCGTAATATACTCACGATTACTAAAATCAACGAATCGAAGCCACTGCAACAATATTTATTAAAAATAAATAAATATGCATCTGCTTTTCATTTATAATAATAATAATAATAATAATAATAATAACAATAATAATAGTAACTTATAACAATATTGTGACGCTGGACACAACACAAATATCTAGGTAACCAATCGCGTGGACTATACGTGCGTCTAGCCCGTCTCCCTTACTCATACCATCATCAGCCAATTAATGCCCCACTGCAGGGGCTTAGACCTCCCGTCGGGTGAGGGAGCTTGGAGCTTTATCCACCACGCTGCTCCAGTGCGGGTCGGTGAATTTTAACGACTGCCATGTCTTGATGGCAACCAGGACCGACGGTTTAATGTGCTCTCTGAGGCACCGAGTCAGTGATAGTTATGTGCATAAGTTAGAAAAACCCCATTGGTACATACCCTGGGATTTGAACCAGGGCTTCTAAACAAAAAGCGAGCTCGCTACCACTCGGCTATCACGACATCAACTTCCCTTCCTCATCTTATGGCTCAAATGCGAATGTGTGAACATGTGTGCTTGTGTTAGATTAAAGGTAAGGGCGTTTATCTTACTTGGCATAAGCTTTCTCCAGAAAAGCGCTCCAATAATCGTTGTTGTCAGAACGCACGAACACCAGTTTCCCGTTACTGGTGGGCAGTTTGTCGTTCACTTCGATCTCCACCCACTGGTCGAACTGCCAGAACCTGAGCATTGTCATAGATGTATGAAAATGGCTTGACATTTTAACAGGACACTTTGTTTTATTTTTATCTCAATAGGGTATTTAACCATTGAAATTAAGCCATTGAAAGGGACGGACAACCTTAGTAATAATTAAGGCTCAACTGTCCGTCCGTCTGTCTGTCACTGGGCTTTATCGTCTGAACCATAATAGGTAGGCACTTTAGATTTTCATACAGTGTGTATTACTATGACCACCATAACGACAAATAATAAAAATAAAATAAAGTTGAAAATTATTGCAGGTCCGCATACAATAGAAGTGTTTTTTTTCGACGTTTTTATTGACTGGTGGTTATGAAATCATTGGTTAAACTTGAAATTTTCACGAAGTACGAGTATGCAATATACTATAGCTTCTACAACAATAAGTAATAAAAATATATATTTGATTTGATTTGAAATAAAAAAATCGGTTGACCCTGCAGACCATTCCTGAAACTTCCCGCTATTTTCGAGTTCCTATAGCGCTCGAAAATTAGAAAGCTATTTAGCTCTTTGAATTCAAAATATTGATTTTCGTGGTTTTTGAGCTCTTCGAGCTCATAATATTAATTGAGTTTATCGCATTCAGACAGACAGACAGACGCCGGACGGGGGGGGGGCTTTCTTTTATAGTATCTAGTGATACATTAGACATATTCAATTGTTCATGCACACAAATATCTGTGCCGGGGAGGAAGCGAACCCGCCATCCATGGCTACGCAGTTAGGGTCTTTAACCACTCGGCCAATGTATATTATCTGATTTATGATATTGATGAAATTATTTACCGGAAACGGAACATGCCAGTATGGTTAGCGCCAAACTTCTGATGTTCCGGCACCACGTTTTTAATTAACCTGCAACAAACATATATATAATATATAAATATATATACTAGGTATATATGTCGTAGGTTATTTTGATCATTCGAATTTTTGCGATAATCCTAGGTATATTGTGAAAACACGGATAATTAGACAGTGGCGAAAACATTTGCAAATCTTACTGGAAAAAGATAGGGTTTTTCTAGTAGCTCTAGTAACATTGAATATCCTTAACTTTGATTGGCTAGATTTTTGCATACTGACAAAATTTTATTCTGATTTGTTCATAGTTTTACCCTGTGAGCTTTGAAGTATTAGATCATTGAGTTATTTATTTATTTATTTATTTATTTATTCGGAGAATTAACAGACACAAGTTTATGTTATAGTTACATACGTAGAATGGAATACATAAGTACATAAAAACTTATATCCTCTCACATTCTCACTGAGACATATTAAATTGCAAAAATAAGCTACAAAAAAAAAAACAGATTACCAACCAGATGTAAGGTGACAAGTAACAATGTATGTGAACAGTCTAGTTGAACATATTCTGTCCGGTAACAAATCAGCCACGTTACGATGAAAATAATAAAAGAGATAATATTGTGCAATTCAACCTTAAACTTAATTACTTAACTTAACTACTAACTGATATAAGCCCATTACAAATAGTAATAAATTTAATTGTATGTATACCTACGTTATACATAGATACACATAAATCCCAGCCCACAATAGCATTTATTTCTTTTTTAAAATTATATAAGCTATTGCCAAAAAGGTTTGTAGAACTAAATTTTATATTATATGATTTACATATTCTTTGAAGAGGAGCGCGCTCGCCGGCGTTAGTGGAGCACGAAGCTGTGGCCAGTAACGCCGTCGACCGCGTTCGTCTAGCGGGGCTTCTGAAACGAATTTCCGCCAACAAGGCAGGGCAGTTGTACTTAGCATTACATATGTTGTATAATATAGTAGCATCTATTTGTTGCCTTCTATTTTCAAGTGTAGATATCCTAAATTTCTCTTGAAGTTTTTTATAAGATAAGGGTTTTCCAAACAAGCGGAAATGCACCGCACAAAGAAATTTTCTTTGTATTCTTTCTAGCCTTTCTGTGTAAATATTACAGTGTGGGTTCCACACCACTGATGCGTATTCTAATTGAGATCTAATTAAAGTTTTGTATAAAATAAGATAGCTTGAGAGCTTTTTGAAAGGTTTAGTAATGCGTAATACGAAACCCATCATTCTATATGCTTTTTTGATAATATTTTCAATATGATGATCTAACATTAATTTTTCGTCGATATGAACTCCAAGGTCTTTTACTAATTTTACCTTCCTGAGTAGAGTATTTCCTAGTTTATATGTATTTACAATGTTATTTTTATTTCTAGTGATAGATATTTGCATGCACTTATCATAGGCTAAATATAGTTTATTATTTTTGCAATACTGTTCCAGACGATCCAAATCCTCTTGTATCAATTTGCAATCATTGAGGTTATTTACAGTTTTATATATTTTTAGATCATCCGCGAACATCAAAAAAGATGCATTTTTGAAGCACTTCGAGATATCATTCACAAAAATAATATATAATAAAGGACCAAGAATGGATCCTTGTATTACACCAGATGTAACCTCTGCCTCCTTTGACTCATAGCCGTTTATAGCAATTTTTTGTATTCTACTATCGAGGTATGATATAAACCACCTTAATAAATTCCCCTTAATACCATTATAACATAACTTTTGCAAAAGAAGTTTGTGGTCTACTTTATCGAAAGCTTTTTGAAAATCGGTGTATATTACGTCGACTTGGTTTCTACTGTCCATAGACTTGAACACGAAATTGCTATATAACAGTAAATTTGTTGTTGTTGATTTGTTTTTAACAAACCCGTGTTGTTCTTCGATTATGTGTTTTTCAATATGTGGATAAATGACATTATGTATCAGACATTCGAAAACTTTTGGCAAACATGATTGAACAGATACAGGACGATAGTTGGCAACATGCGCTTTCGGCCCTGACTTGTGAATAGGCGTGACATGAGCTATTCTCCATCGGTCCGGGAAAATTCCCTCAGTCAAACTTTTATTAAATAATAAGTACAATGGATACGATATAACGGCTCTAATGTTTTTAATAAATAGTGGTGAAATTTTGTCAGGACCTGGACCCTTATTAACATCTACTTTTTCTAGTTGTTTTGCGATTATTTCCTCGGTCAACAATATGTTGGCAATATTATTTACGCTTATGTGTTCCTCTTCCATACTTAGTTCCTCTGCATTTATATTGACTTTTTTTTCAAACACTGAATTGAAAAAATCGGAAAATAGATTAGCCACGTCGTGTGGATTATCGGCAGATTTGTCTCCATAAAACATTTTATTTAGATAGCAATCGTCTGACTTACGCTGAGATGATACAAAACGCCAGAATGACTTCATACTTTCTGATAACAAATTTTCTGTTGAATTGGCGTAGCACCTGAAATCTGTTTTTAGTAATAATTTACAACGCGCCCTGAGTAAACTATATTCACGATAATCTGCCAACGATCCATAAATTTTCCACTTACGCCATACTTTTTCTTTACGTTTAAATGTCTTTTTAAGTGCCGATGAGAACCATACAGGATACAGAGTTTTTCCTTTAATCTTAAGTGGGACATGGACATCAATTATCTGGAATAATAGATCATAAAACGTATTTACCGCTGTGTTAGTATCCAAGTTGCCCAGTATCGCCTGCCAATCAATGTGCTTCAAAGCATTAACTATATCTGGGTAATTTGCTTTCCGAAAATTGTATGTCGAAAGCGGTTTTTTTTTCATTATATAGGGAGACTTTTTCCTTATGCTAAAGTACTGTATGGGGGTGGTAATTGTCAATTTTAGTTAATGGAATAGCAGTTTCAATCTGTGAAATGAAACCTCGAGTACAAAACAACAAGTCTAAAAGTCTATTATTCGAGTTAAATATATGGTTGTATTGACACAAGCCTAACATTTCACTTGTTTCAATAAGTGACATACTTTCCTCATTCAGACCTGATATAATTGGTTTTAAAGCTTTATCAACACTCTGAGTCCAACCGATGTCCGGCAAATTGAAATCACCTACAATACATACTTCAGTTTTTTGTTTAGTAAATTTATTACAAGTACTTTCTAGGTTCTCCAGATATAATTTATACAACCTAGTTCCAGATTTTGGGGGTAAATAAACAGCGTTTAAAAGAATTTTATTGTCAGGAGTGGTTAACAAAACATAAATCTCTTCCCATGGGTATTCTCTACTCACTAGGCAGCTTGACTGAATACTTTTCTTGACTGCTATCAATACTCCCCCTCCGTCAGTTTTGGTTGATTTATTTAGATCCCTATCCGCCCGATATACGCTGTACCTGACATCAACAATCTCTGTGTCAAATATGCCTGGCCTTAACCACGTTTCAGTAAAAATCAGGACATCAAAATCTGAATTTAGTATATTCAAACGTAAATCACTAAGTTTCGATTTTAACCCTCGGCAATTTTGGTAGTAAAATGAAAGCGTATCATGTATCATTTGTGATAAAACAAGTAAGCATGATTTTGTGCACACAGTATACAGTAGTTATGGGCATAGGTAAGACTTAAAATTACACACATGACATTGTATTGGGCCTTCGATGTTACGTTAATTAAAATTATATAGATGGCGTAGGGCTGTACTAGAGTAAATAGTAGACATTGGAAAATGCTGAGATAAGAATGTCGATGCAGTCACAAATTCGCTAAATCATCTTCTTGCCGAATCGCAATCACCTTTGATTGATCATTCTTGCGGAGCAGTATGGTTGCATTTTTTATCCACACGTATTTGTATTCTTTAGCGGCAGCTACTTCTCTGACTTTAGAAAACAAAATCTTATTTTTGAGGGTAAGGTGTTCGTTAATGTATATCCGCTGTGATGAGACACCTCCAGAGGCTTCGGCATAAGTATAAGTAGTGGGTTCGCCTGGCTTCGAAGCCGCGGCCGCCTTACGTAGTTGCTCCAGAGTAAGATTTTTCCTAATCCTTGCCGCCGCTATGATCTCGCTTTTAAGACGTCTAGACGTAAGTTGTACTATAATATTTTTGGGACGATTTGTCGAGTTGTTATTGTGAGCAACACGGTGGCAATCTCGAATGCGGTCTTCCGTGATTGGAACTCCCAACAAAACGCCAAGTGTCCCCACAATGTGTAATAAATTTTCGTTTTTGCTCTCCGGTATACTTTGTATTTCGATGTTACATAAGCGAGACTTCTGTTCGGAATCGTCAAACTGCCTCTTCAAAAGCAATAACTCTTCATTTATTTTTTCATTATTTTCTGATAGCTGAACTATTTCTGACTCCAGCTTGATGACTTTTTTATTTAAGGCACCGACTTCAGACTCTAATTCCACGATCTTTGTTCCCCATAAGCTCACTGTTGACGTCAGGTTCTTAAGTTGTTCAATGAAATCCGCTCTAAGGGATTCAATGTTGGCATTCATATGTTATGAAGGGTTAGAAATAATAATATCGATTTATAGAAACTTTTGTACACTTTTACCCACATTTAAAACAAAAGATTGCTGAGTTGCTCTGATAAATATAAACAAAACAACGTGCGTGAATGATTGACATTTAAAACGTCAACCGATCAGGGGAGGTCTCGATTTGAGCGTTTCGACCGACCAATCAGCGTTCTTATTTCATAATAGCTAACGTTTCGTTTCGCAGTATTACTATAGCGACTAGTGTTTTCGTAAAAACCCTAACTTTTTCCAGTAACATTAAGAAATGTTTTCACCATTGTCTAATTATCTGTGTTTTTGCAAAATCCTTAGAGTTTTCGCGAAAATTCGAATTATCAAATCATCCTGCGACATATATAAAACTTCAAAACAGACGCAAACTGTTCATTCGCTTTAAACAGTTTATCTCATATAAAACACATTTATAATCGGGGAGCCAGTGACCTGTGACTTAAAATAATAATAATAACAATACCTGGAACATCCCACACAGAGTCATCTAGTCCCAAACTGAGCAAAGTTTGTATTATGGGTACCAGACAACTGATATGCATACCTACTTAAATATTTTTTTATGATATATAGATATTTTACACCCATAGACATGAAATAAAATGGACATGTTCATGCACACAAATATTTGTCCCGGGCGGGAATCGAACCCGCGGCTTTTGGCTCCAAAGTTAGGGTCTCTAACCAGGCGGCCAACCGGTCAGCCAGTGGTCACGTCTTCTTCTTTAACTATTTACTTTTAATTTAACTTAATTTAAATTTAATTTTAGTTTGGCACAAGGGTATCCTGAACTTCCGCTAGCCATGCGAAAATGGGTAAGAAATTTTTGGTAGCTGAGGATTACGGCGTGATAGTGTCTTTCTAACTCGGGGTGATACGTCAAGCAGTCCAGTACTGCCACCATCCAGCAGTTCTTAACGAATCCCTGGCGCACTTGCTTGGGGCTGAAGCCGTCCTGACCCACAAACACCGGTTCTTCAGCTTCTATATCCTGGAAACATAGAAAATTGTCAGCGACTGCCAACAGATGGCGTACGACGGCATATAGTCGTAATGTCCGTTATAACTCACAGGCTCACGGCTATCTTGACCTCTCTCCGATAGCGGTTGCTGTTCTACGTGCAATTTAGTGCTAGCAATCGGCTTACGCGTCATGTTATGTTAATACAGTTCTAATAAAATTTTATGGCGGATCGGAATACAACGCTTTATGCATGCTTACGCAGTTTCAGTCATATGCCCCCCGCTCCACTGCGTCCCGCTACACCTAAAACTGGTTACTGCGACGCGACTTGTGCCTATGTTCACATCCACCATAAAGGTTGATTGGAACTATAATAATAATATAAAATAATCCTTTCTTCGTGTACAACATCACAAAAGTACGAACGTACGAAAGTACGCCCTCTTCTGCGTTTACCGTCTAACCACTCATACTCTAGCTAGCTCGTGTAAGATGGCGAGTTTTAATCCGAGTTTCAGAGCACAAGGTCCCCGCGTGCCGGTCTTCAACCCCGCAAAATTGCGTAATGTCATTTCGATCTTGTGAAGTGACATTTATGACTCTAACGCTGTTGTCAAATTAATTTACTCTGTGTTCAACATACAATGGATCGCCAGTTATGGATATTATGAATTTAAGAAACTAAATATTACTTTAATCAAATAATATTATTAGTATAGTTTTTGTATATATGTGATTGTATTATATATTGTATTATGTATGTATTTATGAGTATGTGTGTACGTATATGTATATACTAGCGGTCGTACCCGGCTTCACCCGGGTGGGCTACGGAAATCTTCCTCTTCCCGTTCCACGCATTAGCACATTGTACCCGTTCGAAATCGGGGTGGGTCGCTAGTCCAACCATATAGTATCATTACACTATGGTATCATCGTCATTATCCAAACAAATCAATTCTCTGGCGCGTCTAGCAACAAATTTAATTGCCATAAAAAAGGTTATAGTAAGTCAACCTTAAAAGTTAGACATATGCTGTCGCAGACTTTTGGTTAGAACTTTTAAAGGGGAACAATTACGTAATACATGATTTTTGCTAAACATCAACTGTTTACGCAGCACGCGTAACGGAAGCTCTAAAAAGGAATAATTTTCCCGTTTTTGCAACATTTTTCATTGATACTCCGCTCCTATTGGTCGTAGCGTAATGCAGGATAGCCTATAGCCTTTCTCGATAAATGGACTATCCAACACAACTATAATTTTTCAATTCGAATAGGTAGTTCCTGAGATTAGCGCGTTCAAACAAACAAACAAAAAATATAGCCTATAGCTTTCCTCAATAAATGGAATATCCAACACAAAAATAATTTCTCAATTCGAACCAGTGGTTCCTGAGATTTGCGCGTTCAAACAAACTCTTCAGCTTTATAATATTAGTATAGATATAGGAGTGACGGTGTGTTTGTGTGTGTGTTTATGAGTGAGAGGGTGTGTGAGGGTGTATTTATGTATATTTTGAGGTGTACAAGGATATATGTATGTTTCAGGCATTTCAAACGCGAATTTAATGATTGCTGTAGGTACCGTACGCTCGCTTATGTTCAATTTATGTTTGGGTAAGTGGTTAGCCCTGACACAGGCCTTGGTCTTTTTGGGCTGCTCTTGCAACACAATATTGGTTTAATGCGAGCTCTTACCGGATCTCATAGAGTAATCGTTTCTTACCTATCCGTAGACATAGAACCTGCATATGTTAAATAATGTAACCAAATTTTGTATTGAAATAAATAAAAAATAAAGTAGATACAATATGGTTGTACAGAAGTAGGGTTACCATACCAATATTTTTTTCTAAAACCAGACATTTGTGCTTGAAATGCCTGATTTTTAAGAAAAGGCCTGACTAATAAAAATGCATACCTATGATATTTCTATATTATTTACTTAAGTAGATCATACTTCACATGAACTAAAAAATCATAATGTTTTATACTTATTTGTATGTCGTGATAGCCCGAGCGCAGTGAACCTGTTTCAAATTTATAAGGCCGTGATTCGAATCCTAGAGTGTACCAATGAGTTTTTCTGCCTTAAATACATAAATATCACTGAATACGTGCCTCGGAGAGCACGTTAAGCTGTCGGTTCCGGGCGCAATCAACAGATGGCTGTCGTTAAAATCCACCAACCTGCACTGGAGCAGCGTGGTGGATTGAACTCCAAATCCCCCCTCACCCGGAGCGGAGGCCTAAGCCCCTTCAATGGGGTATAATGAGCTGATGGAATGGAATGGAAAAAAACTTATTCATATTCGTCTGATGATGAGATTTGTTTTAAAAGTTCTTGTCTCCTTTTAAAACACAATTATAAAAACACGTCACATGTCTCTTTTTATTTTTTTTTTATTTTTATTGATTATCAAGCATACAATACAACAACTTCCTACAATACCCTGCAAAACTGTTCCAACGGTAATACTTAGGTATACAAAATTTTTTAATTTTCTTTTGTATGAGGAATCGTCCGGCGCACCGTATACGCGCGTGAGTTGTAAATATTACATCTCGCTTCCATTGCATTAAATGCCTGATATTTATCGAAGCCTAGCTTGACCCTGGTATATAGAAATCCGTATAGAAAGTCAATCGTGAAAAATCAGTCCAGCGCCCACTCCTAATCTAGGTGGTTAGCCAGTAGTAGGAGTTGGCGGTAAAAAAATTTTTTTCTTTTAATTTGCCTTTCTCTATAGGGCTTACATTTACACATGTTAATTTTATACGTTCCAAGGGCTTGTACTTACATAAGCTGATTCCCATTTGATGGGGCCTTTATTTATCCTTTCTATTTCGTCTCTAAAGGTTTTATCGCCGATGCTCTCTAACCGTCCGGAGAAAGCATCTGGTGGGTAGTGATCTGGTGCAATGTCTGCTACCGAATCCATTTCAGAATTTCATATGAACTTAACTAACTGGAATAGAAACGAAACAAGAGAAATGCTGTTGTTGTGAGGACCACCAGAAAGTGGAATTGAAGAGTTGGGTACACTTACTGCTAATATATGAATACTTGATGCGTTCAACATATCCGATGGGGTGAGGAATTAAAGCGGCCCCTTGTCAGTAATTACCTCCCAATTCCTTTTAAATTCCAATTTTTAGGTTTCCGTACTTCACAAGGAAAAAGGAACCATTATTATTTCACTTTGTTGTCTGTCTGTCTATCCATCTGTCTCTTTAACAGCCCATATGCCCTAGTGCAGAGGCACCTATCGCTTGTAACAATGAACGATTTATTATTTATAGAAAAAAATAGTATTTGTCATTCCTGACAACGCCCTCTTCATGTCTGTAAAGTTTCATTAAAATCGGTTCAACTGTGTAGGAGATTAACCGTAACCAAAGTAGGTTAAAATTCTATAAGAAAAGCACTTCGCAATAAATAGGCGATACAAGTAGAGAAGCGGTGCGGTGGAGCAGAGGACGCTTCCAGGCGATTGCAATCGCGAGTGTCGGGAGAGCAGACGAAAAAAGTTTAGTTAATTTAAAAAAAAGGTTACAAAAGTTTACGTGTGTCTAATATATTTTATATTTATGCAAAACTACGAACAAAAAAGATATTTGATCGTATTTACGCGATATCGACATCCCTACACGTGTGTCTCGCGCTAATTATTCGTAAACCGGTGTTAGTGCCTAAGATGACTTATTTAGGGCCGCGCGCTTCAAGTACTTTGGCGTTACTGACAGACACTACATCATCATCATCATCATCATCATCAGCTCATTTTTACCCCACTGCAGGGGCTTAGGCCTCCCCCAGGGTGAGGAGGGGGGCTTGGAG
This sequence comes from Luffia ferchaultella, assembly GCA_949709985.1. Classification (NCBI taxonomy): domain Eukaryota; kingdom Metazoa; phylum Arthropoda; class Insecta; order Lepidoptera; family Psychidae; genus Luffia; species Luffia ferchaultella. Next base: position 10,269,397 of record OX453268.1, read on the forward strand.
CTTAGGTCCACCACGCTGCTCCACTGCGGGTTGGGGACTGTAACGACCGCCATCTATTGACAGCGTCCAGACACTACGATACGACAGACACTACGATTTATATATATACTGGATCAACTATGTGGCAGTAGAGGACAAAAAAAACATGGAGTATTTCAATTTCTGTCAGAATATGTTTGGCAACATCGCCTTGACAGGAAGCGACGTTGCCAGTATATGCGGAAAATACCAACAGGACTAAAGTTCTCTAAAGGTGGATCAAATAAGTACTCTTGCCTTCTTACTGGATCAACTATGTGGCAGTAGAGGACAATATATATATAAATTGGGTCACTCCTGATAACGTTCTCTTCGTGTCTGCAAAGTTTCATTGAAATCGGTTCAGCTGTTTCGGAGATTAGCTAGAACCACAGACAAGTCAACCTTATAGACCACGCTTTGACAGGGGGTAGCATTCGCCAAGGCTATGTAGTGACACTACATAACTATGCCACTAGTGAGCCGTCAGTTGGAAGCACGTCGGAAGCCATTAAATTGTCAATTTTGAACGAGCCAATAAAAACTAGCCGACCTCTCCCCGCACCCCGCCACTTTTTGGCGATTTCGTTTTCGTACTGACGTTTATTAAAGCGTGGTCTATAGGTTGACTGGTCTGTGGCTAGAACAGACAGGCACTAAGATTTTATTTATATAGAAGACTCTCATTTGTCCATGGCTCCGCTCGCGTGACTAACATGTCGCAGCACTTACATTTCATTTGAAAAATGTAAAATAAACAATTTTTAATTTGATTTGTTTACTTCTTATTTATATGTACGTACGTATCATAAGTACCTACCTATTTTTTAGAAAAATACAACACTTAATGTAGTTTATTATTATTATTATAATTTGGCGTTTTCACGATGAAATACTTGCTAACGGGTATTTGCCTACCAACAATCAGTGGTGGCATACACTATAGCGCGGTGTATAAACAATCGTCCTGTCGATAGCGTGTTGTTGGTGCTTTCGTTCTAGAGAGGAGCGGGTCGGGTGCGTTTCGCTACTTCTATGCTTATAATTTTATGAGGTCAAGTGCGAAACAGACTCGGGTACAGATAATAATAATAATACCTGGGACATCGCACACAGCGCCATCTAGTCCCAAACTAAGCAAAGCTTGTATTATTAGTACCAGACAAACTGATATTACATACTCAAATATTCTTTATAATAATACTAGCGGTCGTTCCACGCATTAGTGGTTTGCTAGTCCAACCATATAGTATCATTACACGTAACGGAAGCTCTCAAAAGGAATAATTTTTTCCGTCTTTGCAACATTTTTCATTGATGCTCCGCTCCAATTCATTGTAGTTTGATATAATAATAGCCTATAGTCTTCCTCGACAAACGGACTATCCAATACAAAAAAAATTTCTCAATTCGAACCAGTAGTTTTTGCGATTTGCGCGTTCAAACAAACAAACACACACACGAACGAACGAAACAACAAACAAACAAACTTTTCAGCTTTATAATATTTGTATGGATACATATAGATATTTTACACCTAGATACGGAACAAATAAACATATTTATGCACCATAGACATATTATGCACACAAATATTTGTCCCGGGCGGGAATCTAACCCTGAAACCTTATGGCGGATCTGAATATAACGCTTTATGCGTCTTGCGCAGGTACATCATATAAGTACCCCTCGCTTCACTCCGTCCAGGTGTACCTAAAACTGGTAATTGCGACGCGACTTGTTTCTACTTTCAGATCCGCCATAAAATTTGATTGTAATCGTACTATTACATAATATATGTTATTTGTTTTTAACAATTATTTATTTATGTGCCAGAACTACTTACAAATTATCCATTTTCAGATTTTCCCAGTTAATTGTGCTTGCTTGTTCCGGACCCAGAGGTTACCAACGGGAACCCTATTAATAAGCCGCCACTATCCGTCTGTCCGTCCGTCTATCACAGGGTTGTATCGTTTGAACCGTAATAGGTAAGTAGACACTTGAAATTTGCACAGAGTGTGTATTACAATAGCTGCTGTAACCAAAAATAATTTAAAAAAATTAACTAAAACATTAAAGGGGGTCCCCATACAAGAAAACTGTTTACTTTTTTTTCGAGGTTTTTGGTGATTAGTGGTTGTCAGATCAAAGCAAACACTTGAAATTAATTTTCGTTATGTATGTAATAATATAGCTGCCATAACAACAAATCATCATCATCAGCCCATGTTACCCCACTGCAGGGGCTTAGGCCTCCCCCAGGGTAAGGAGGGGGTTTGGAGCTTAAATCCACCACGCTACTCCACTGCGGGTTGGGGATTGTAACGACCGCCATCTATTGACAGCGTCCGGGACCGACTGCTTAACGTGCTCTCCGAGTCACGGAGTCAGAGATAGTTAATGTACTTAAGTCAGAAAAACTCATTGGTACACGCCCGGATTCGAACCATTGCCCTATGGCCTTATAAATTTGAGACAGGTTCGTTGCGCTCTGGGCTATCACGATAACAACAAATAATAGAAATAAAATAAAGTTAAAAATCAAAGGGCGTCCCAATACAAGAAACGTATTTTTTTTTATATTGTACGGTGGTAAAGAACCCTTCGTACCTATACGAGTCCGAAATCTTACCTAACTTCGAACGCGTCATCTTGCGATAAATAACAATGGTACACGATATGTCAAAACAAATGACTCAACTCAACTCATGAATCATTTCATCATATTATGTTCGAAATATTTCATTTATTTAATAACAATATTGAAATTAGTTGCTTTTAAAAGCTTTTTTAGTATTCAGATAATGTTTTAATTTAGCAGGAAGCTTCTTACCATAAAATAAAGACGCCACCGATGACTCAGGATTCGCGAAATCGACTAGAATTTTATTAACACACATCACTACCTAGCTACGACCGACTCATGCGACGAATACGCCATGTTTATAATACGAGCTATTTGGGCACGGAACAAAGAACGCCGTTGGAAGTACCATTTTAGTGTACTTTTATTGAGAGACCATGTCAAAACCGATGGTAGAGATTCGAATTACAAATATGAAAAATTTGTTAAAAAAATTTTCTTTAAACTTTTAAAATCGACATAGTTTTTATTTTAAAAATTAACGATGTCTACACGACAGATGTTGAATGGGACATATATTCTTCTGGCCCTATAAAAAGTAGTAAATCTTCTAATTCGACGAAAAATGTCACATATTTCGAAATTCACAATTCTCGTAAATTTATTAAAACCTATATATGGTTAATTCCCGTTTGCTGAATCTTGAAATTTGGCGAAAAGTGAGGTCTGATAGCGCAAATTAAGAAAAAAATCCAAAAATCCGTCAATTCTTATTTATATCATATGAAATTTTATAGAAGTACAAAAAAGGAAAATTATTTGTCAAATGATTTTCCATTATTTGCCACAGTAGGTATAGTCCCTAACAAAAGTACAGCGTTTATGTCTAATTCGTACGAGCGTTGTGGCCAGTTTGAGTACAAATTGATACATATACATATTTATATTTGTATATCACATTACAAACTGCGATCTTATTGCGTACACATACCCACATACATAACTCGCTTCGACTAATGGTGATATGCCCACAAATCTAGCGTCTCGGCATTAGTGTTGCGGCCACGTAGCACTTCCAACGTGTTTCTTTAATCCGAGGTTCAGTGTAAATTATTTTGTTCATAGCCCATTTTTAGGGTACAAACGGAAGCCCTATTACTAAGGTTCCACTGTCCGTCCATCCATCTGTCACAGTACTGTATCAACCTCTATACCTATATAACTCTATAATCTGAACCGAATACACACTTGAAATTTTCACAGTGTGTATTACTTACTATAAAGAAACAAGTTTTTTTCGACGTTTTTGGTGATTGTAAAATCATTGCATGTAACTATAACGACCGCTTAACATTTTTTTTTTAATCATTGCTTATAGAAATTTGAAAATATAATAATGTACTCTTTGAAAAAATTAAATTTGAAAATATAATAGGTACTGACTGCCCGGTTGGCCGAGTGGTTAGAGACCCTAACTGCGGAGCCGACGGTCGCGGGTTCGATTCCCGCCCGGGACAAATATTTGTGTGCATGAACATGTCTATTTGTTCTGTGTCTGGGTGTAAAAGTATCTATATATGTATTATAAAAAAAGAATATTTAAATATGTACCTATATCAGTTGTCTAGTACCCCATAATACAAGCATAATACTTGCTTACTTTGGGACTAAATAGCGCTGTGTGGTATGTCCCGGATATTACTCTTTCATAACTATCTTACATCAGTCGATAAAATATACACTGACACAGCTGTCCGTACGTCCGTTTATCCGTCTGTCACAGGGGATATCGTCTGAACCGTTATACGTACACTCGAAATTTTCATGGTGCGTATAGTTCCAATCAAACTTTATGGCCGATCTGAATACCTACAACATTTTAGGCGTGCTTACGCAGGTTCAGTCATATACCCCTCCCTCCACTGCGTTCCGTTACACCTAAAACTGGTTACTACGACGCGACATGTGCCTATGTTCATCATCATCATCATCAGCCCATTTTTACCCCACTGCAGGGGCTTAGGCCTCCCCCAGGGCGAGGAGGGGGGCTTGGAGCTTAAGTCCACCATGCTGCTCCACTGCGGGTTGGGAACTGTAACGACCGCCATCTATTGACAGCGTCCGGGACCGACTGCTTAACGTGCCCTCCGAAGCACGGTGTCAGTGATATTGTGTACTTAAGTTAGAAAAACTCATTGGTACACGCCCGGATTCGAACCATGGCCCTATGGGGCCTTATAGATTTGAGACAGGTTCGTTGCGCTCTGGGCTATCACGACACTATGTTCACATCCGCCATAAAGTTTGATTGGAACGTAATTGTACTAAGTACTAACTAATGGCCGCTATAACAAATAAAAAAAAATTGTCAAAAATTAAAGGGAATTAACGGGAACTATTACTAAGGCGCCGTCCGTCTGTACGGGGGTACAATTTCTTCGACGTTTTTGGTGTTTGTGAGGTCATTGAAATTTAAATATTAAAGGGGGTTCCCATACAACGTATGTTTTTTATATTGTACTTTGGTATGGAACCCTTTGTGTGCGAGTCCAACTTGCATTTGACAGGTTTCTTGCATATTTCTAATTTGCGCGTGTTATATTTTAAAACGTAAATATTTTTTCTTTATTTCTTCCTAATAATAAAGTTCTAACCGTTATATCTTACACGGAGGCGGCGGCCTTCAAACCTGCGAAATTGCGTTTGACATTTTCGGTACAGTGAAGTGACATTTATGACTCTATTAAAACCATAGAGTAAATTAATTTTACAGCAGCGTTTGGTTTTGTGGGTTTTAATCATGTTTTAATAGAGTCATAAATGTCAATTCACAGTATCGAAGTGACATTACGCAAGTTCGCGGGGTTGAAGACCGGCACCCGGGGATTTCACGGGGGTGCAGACCGGCGCGCGAGGACCTTGCGCACTGAAACTCCTGCGATCCCCTGACGATGCTGATCGAGTGAGACTCCTTGCTGTGTCTGAAAAGGAATCGGGTCACTGGCTACACGCACTGCCAAAAACATCGGTACAGTTTTGGATCCCGTTTCACTACGCATAGCTCTGTTTGCGGTTAGACACAGAAGTGTGCGAGCCCCATCAATGCCCATGTTGCCGTGATGTGGACCGGCTGGGTCGCCACGGACTTTCGTGTCTCAAAAGTGCCAGTCGTATCTGCCGCCACGGAACCATCAATGACTTGATCCGCCGGGCTCTAGTGACTGCCTCTATCCCATCTTTAGAGCCAAAAGGTTTGTTCAGGGATGATGGCAAGACACCCGCCGGAGCAACGTTGGTGCCATGGTGTCTGGGCCGTGCATTGATTTGGGATGCCACATACTTTGGATACTTTGGCTCCATCCCATGTCCGGGCCACAGCCCAGGGTGCTGGCGCGGCAGCCAGGCGCAGTTATTTAAACGTCGCAAATACTCGGGGTTGATTCCTCACTACGAGTTTGCGGCGGTTGCAGTAAAGACACTCGGTCCGTGGTCGTCTGATACGAAAAAATTCGTAAAGGATTTGTCCACCCGTCTGGTCAGCACTGCTGGCGATCCCAGAGCGGGTGCCTATTTCGCACAGCAACTGAGCATTGCTGTGCAGCGCGGAAACAGTGCAAGCGTAATGGGATCGATGCCGCACGGGACCAACCTGGATGATATTTTTATATTGTAAGTTGAAATATAAATGTTTTTTTTTTATTTTCGTGAATTTGTATATTGGGGTAATCATGGTTGTGTGCATGTTGAGTATTATGGATGGGGGATAGGATGGAGATAGGAATAGGGCAACCTGAAAATCAGCGCTGAGTTGTGAGCCAGTTAATTCTGAGCACACAGCCAGCAACATGCTGAGGTTGCCCTAATTGTCATTGTATATGTACCTGGAATTGGGGATACATGAGCTGGTAAGGTCTCTATTTGCTTTGTAATGACAATAAATGTTCTTTCTTTCTTTCTTTCAAAAAAAAATTTAAAAAATACTCCAATTAGTTGCAAGGGCTTTTATTTTTAAAGCATATTTCATGAATGATTTCATCCACATGTGATTTTTCATAAAAACTAATTTTGCTTTTACTTGCATCCAAAAATATTGTCCTATTTATAGCATTATTAGAATTAATTTCAAACGTTTTTAGACTAAGCGAATGTTTCGATAAAATTTATGTTACAAATGTTCAAATTATTGAAATGACTCAAAAATATAATTAACGATTTACAATGGGCTTGGACTAAAATTTTAAATTTGCGCTGATAGTAATTAAAATTTAAAGGAATAAGAAAGGTTCTGTTACAAATACTCTTAAAATATCTATTTGTTCTTTTTAGGAATTTACCAGATGTTCAAGTAAGTTCAATTTACATTGAAATTGTACCTGTGACGTCATCTAGACAGTTAATTTTAATCCGTTGCATTCCACAGTAAAAGCAAGAAGTATAAAATATTTACGGAGCGGAGCGAAGGGAAGGTGCGATTCCCGCCCGGGCCAAATATTTGTGTGCATGAACATGTCTATTTGTTTCGTGTCTGGGTGTAAACGTATTTATATATGTATATATATATCTAGTACCCCATAACACAATCATAATACTTGCTTAGTTTGGGAGTAGGTGGTGCTGTGTGGAACGTCCCAGATATTATTATTTAGGTTAGTCACTATATGAAATAATAATAATACCTGGCACATCCCACAAAACGCCATCTAGTTTCAAATTAAGCAAAACTTGTACTATGGGTACGGGATAACTGATATACATACTTAATTATTCTTTATAATATATACATATATTTTACACCCATACACGGAACAAATAGCATGTTCATGCACTAAAATATTTGTCCTGAGCGGGAGTCGAACCCACGACCCTTGGCTCCGCAGTTAGGGAGAACCACTCGGCCATTCGGTCAGTCAAACTACAATCCTCATGAATGAATCAAAATTTTATGATTTTATTTAGTACTAGCTTTCCGCTCGCGTGGACTACACAATTGTACCGCGACCCTTTTTTCGGGATAAGAAATAGCTTATGTCACTCTTTATAAATTATACCTATGCAAAAAATCCCGGTACAACTGTGCAGCGAGCGGAGCCGCGGGCGGAAAACTAGTTTGAACATGAAATATAGCCCATATCCCTCAGGTATAATGTAGCATTCAATTAGTGAAAAAATTTTGAAATTGATCCAGTAGTTCTTGAGTTTATTCGTCACAGACATACAAAAATTATAAATTTTTCCTCTTTATAATATATAAGTGTAGATTACATAAATAGACCACCCAACGAAGACCTAAAACTGCCGAATAGGGAAAATAATTCGTGTAAAAGCGATTTTTGGCCTAGTTGTAGGGAATAGTGTCTGAAACAACATACTCAAAGTACTGAAGATGGGAGTGGAGCTAAGGGCAGGGGGGTGTAACGGTCCCTTTTTAAAGTTTTTTTTAACAACTCGTAAACGGTGGCTTCTAGCAAAAAAAAAATTTCTAGTCTAGTAATCTACATAAAATTTACTACAAAAAAGGTCCTATACACTTTTTCGCTGGGATCAATATTTAACGATGTGTGAAAGGGAAAATTTTAATTATGATCAATTCTCGCGTAATAACGTCTTTTGCGCACAGCGCACTCATGTAGCGTCGGGCGGCGAGGGCACTGCCAACCGATCACGACGCACCAGTGAGTGTCGTGAACACCAACGATGGTCCGACCAATCAAATGAATGAATGAGAGCGTGGCAGCGTGGCTCAGCCACCGCGCCGGGACATGCTGGCTCAGTAGAGTGTGCGCTGCCAGTGAAATTGCGGTGTGCGTGCCGAATTTCGAGACCATCGCGTCGCAAGTAGTAATTTTTTTCTACGTGACACTGCACCATGTCAGTGAAGTGTTTAATTTGTGTAGAGTCGGAAGTAAAGGGATAATTGGGATAATGAAGGCAAGCGCGTTAAGAATAAACAGGAAAGATAGATTTTAAGGAATATGGTGTTGTTCACAATGCTTGTAGAAGACAATACATTAGAAGTGACTCAACAAAAAAATTTTTGAGAGAAAAAGCTCTTTCAGAGCAACCATCAACATCACGTGATGTTTCTTCCTTGCGTTCAGGACATAGTCAATTTGATTTCAAAACGAAGTGGTTTTTTTTTCGCACAGAAGAATATGACGAGAAGGCGGAGAGAAAAAAACCTTACTCTAAGCGTCGAACCATCATCAAAGTACGTGCGACTACGTTTCACAATTCCATGCTTCTTCGTGGACAGGAAAGAAACGATGAGTTTAGTAACGACGTAGTAAGACGTATCTGCACTGTTGAGGATCTACACGCAATAGATGCAATATATCATGTGAATTGTTACAAAAAATTCACCCTTGCCAATCTACCTGCAAAAAGAAAAGTTGGACGCCCCATTGGTGAAGGGATTTCAGAAGTATTGAACGAAATCTTCGATTACATTGAAAAAAAAAACGATACCTGCCAATTTCCCATTGACGATTTGTTGGGACAGATTACGGGAGAACCGCCAACTGTGAAAACCATCAAACCCAGAATGAAGGAAAAATATGGGGACCAAATTGTTTTCAATACAACTCGCACCAAACGAACTGTCGTCTGCTTTTGTGCAGCTGGTGGAAAAATTTTGAACGACGCGTGGTACACGTCAAGGTGCTGCTTGGTACACGAAAAGCCGCTGAAATTATCTTGAAAGATATTGAATGGCTTATGACAAAAGTGTCTATCCTCCTTTAACTAGCTTCTGCAGGCAGGCTGAAGAGTTCATACCCCAATCTCTCGCAGTTTTCACTGGCTGCCTTGCAAAGAAAAAAGGTCACGAGAGGCTGTGAAAAAAAAAATTACAACTAAAGCTCATACAATTACTGCTGCTGTTCGCCCTCGATGTTTCATATCTCCTATTTTGTTCAGCATCGCTCTGCTCATATATCGAAAATATGGATACAAGAACTTGGCGGAGCTTATGCACTAACGGAGCTCCCATTGAAAACACCGCCGTCGACACGGCGATGATGATATTGTTACGAACAGAGTAACGACCGCCATCTAGCGTCAACCAGTAAAACCACTTTGTAAAAGGGTTTTACAACAAGGACAACACGAAATCCCTACTCAATACTAGATGGCGTTAGAGGAAAGAATGTTCTAGAATTGTCCAACCCGGTCGTTTGCGTTCGCGCGAGTGGAGTGACTTCTAGAATGCTCTTGAGGCTCGTTGCGACCCATATAAATAGACGCAGGAGGGCGAGCGAGCTCAGTTCAGTTTTTGGGCTACTTTCGAGGCGACTTCGAAGTGAAAACTAGTGATCAAGAGTGATACCAGTGAAACCTACGACTTGGCTACGAGCTAGGAACATTGTTAGTGCTTAGTGTTTGGACTTAGTACTTTGTATTGGACCTAGTGTTAGTGAATAAAGTCTTCAAAATAGTCAGCAGGTCTTGCTCTCCAAATTCTTCGAACCCTAACACGTAACAATATTTTAGAAGATAATTAGATTTTTTTAAATAAAAGCCGTACCTACTTAAAGAAACGTAATTTATTTTTTCGTCGGTCTTCTTTCCTTCATAGCTCACTAAATATTGATCCCAGTAAAAAAGCGTATAGAAGTTTTTTTGTAGACAATTTTATGTAAATTACTTGACTAAAAGGATTTTTTTGCTAGGAGCCACCGTTTAGGAGTTTAAAAAAAAATTTAAAAAGGGACCTTTACACCTCCCCCCTGCCCTTAGCTTCACTCCCATCCATCAGTACTTTGAGTATGTTGCTTCAAACGCCGTTCCCTACAACTATGCCAAGAATCGCTTTTACACGAATTATTTCCCTTATTTTTCCTTCGTTGAGTGGGCTAAAAGCAAACAATAGGTGAACATCTGTCCAGATGACGTCACAGAAATAATTGTAGTCTTAATTTTTTTATGTCGAAAGTAAGGCTAGATTGAGCTGATGCAAAAATTTTCATACTTTAGATCGGATACGGTACATTTGAATACATATACTTGGCCACATTTTAAAAACAAAACTTAAATGAGCCATCAGCATTTTCCGATTTTAATAACTAAAACGCAATATTTTCAGCTGTATTGTTTCACGTGGAATACGATAATAATAGTACATTAAGATGCAAATACGGTAAGCTGCGTATTATAGTCGAGATGTTTATAGGCACGAGGCGAAACCGAGTGCTTATAATAAACCGATGACTATAATAGCCAGCTTATTGAGTACGAGCATCATACGACGTTTTTCAATACATATGCGATTAAAATTAGCTACCTCAAATGTAATAAAGGTTCTCCGGGAAAGCATGCGATTGGTTTCGTAGCTATTTCTTTGATCGTGAGCGAATTGTAGAGTGTTTCGACAACAAAGGTACTCTGCGCCGCTTTACACCACTTAGGCTGAACAGAGGTGTCATTCAGGGATCTGTATTGGGGCCATTCATGTTTTCACTCTATACTGCAAACTTTTCAGATGTATTGACACAGTGTTCATCTCATATGCACAGGGCCGGCGTTAGGGGGGTGTAAGGGTAGTAGTACCACCAGGGCCCGGACTAAGAAACGGGGGCCCGGTTAATAGATTTTTTATTCAAAGTAAGGTGGGGTGGGCCCCGCATTTTACATCCGGGGCCCGATCTGGCTCTCGCCGGGCCTGCATATGCATGCGGACAACACGCAACTTTATTTACACGTATCACCTAACGAAGAATCCGTAATGAAGGCTGTACTTGATATTAATTGCGGTCTGAAAGCTATTGTAGAATGGTCAAGCAGGCACGGATTATATATTAATCCTATTAAAAACACTTACATAGTTCTTAACTTTAATTCGTACGTATGTGGACGATATAGTCGCAGACTCACCTATCTCAGAATCTACAGAAGTTTGGGAGTGTTATTTGACAGTCAGTTGAGCTTCGAGGGACACATCAGGAACAAAATCTCCAAAAGTTATGCAGCACTTATATCGGTATATAAGCTTCGACCATACTTAAATTTCAGTGTTCGGAATAAGTTGTGTGATTCTTTAAGTACTATCACACTTGGATTTTGGTGACGTTGTTTATGGTCCGTGTTCATTGAAAAATAACCAAAAAGCCGTACAGCGAGTGCATAATTCCTGTATTCGTTTTAGGCAGCCGGTGCCTCGGCGCACCGACATCACTCCCATCTTAAACCAGACGAACACTGAACATGATCAATAGACGTACACTCGAATTGGCAACGATAATGTTTGAACTGCATAAAAATGGGTGTCCTCTATATCTGGCACAAATAAAATGGGGCCAACACGGGGGCACGAGCAAGAACGGCTGGTATCAGAAATGAGTTGACGGTGGTTCCCCTTCTTAGACATGCCGTTTTCAGGGGTAGCTTTCGTTACGCGGGGTCGAGATGCCGGAACGACCTGCCTCCGCCGGTAAGGGATGCTAATTCGATATTTACATTCAAACCTTTACGCAAGATATATCTGTTAGATTCGCAAAAAACTGAGTAGAATCCTGGACCTCACGTCGGTTTCACCCTATATCTCGGTCTGTCTGCGATTTGATTGCTATAAATTCGACACTAACTTGGTTTTTTACTATTTTTTTTTAATTCTTTCTTTTATTTTTATTTTTTTGTTATATGTATTTTATCATAGCTGTATTGAATGTATGTTATGAGTATTGAGCACGACCTCATGCTAAATTTATTTTATGGTATTATCAGTTCGAGGAGGGCAACTGAAAACCAGCGTCGGCAGCAGCATGCTCCTACAGTCATAATCAGTGGTGGATAATATAGCATAAAGCATTATTTAAAACGTGTTATTTAAGCCCAACGGATTTAGCATATTATATTGGTCGACTCTTGGTGCTATTAAATAGCACGATGCGATCAGCACAACGAAACACGTCCTACAAAGAACGCACTTGTGCGCTGACTCATTAGCTAATTTAGCAATTTAGCATTAGCATGGCATTAGCGCGGCTGTCGCTCGACAGCATGTAACCGTCGCCTAACGCAACGAACGATTCTCGCGCTAAGCGTTGCCGCGTGTTATGCTAAAGCATAGCATATTAATAAACATGCTAAAATAATATAGTTTATAGTCTGAAGCATGTTTTTAAAATATAGCAGATTTTTACACCACTGGTTATAATGCTGAGCTTGCTCTCATTACCCATATTAGTTTTATATTCTTTGATTGTTATGTAAATTTTTTATTCTGTAACATCTGTTGTGGGCAATAAACAATTATTATTATTAATAATAATAATAATGGCGGGAACGGGACTGCTTTTCGCGGTTTACGCATGCGTTACAAACAAAGAGCTCGTTTGTGATAGGTGTAAAAAACGGATGTATTCCGTAAAATACAACACTACGATGTCATGAGGACCATATTAATAGCAAATGTATTGAAAATTACATTTTTTATATTTGAAAAAAAAAAAACGGTGAAAATTGACAAATAAATGACGTGAATCCAGCTCTCTCCGTGAAACGGGGCACATATTTTGCGAATCCGACTCGATCGTTTTCCAGACCTCTTAGACGCTCTCCACGTTTCTAACCACTTTTATTGCTGTGGCTAATTGAAAACGACCAAGGGAAGTGCCGTAATGATGCCCACACGCATGGCGTAAGCAAAGTGGGTCGGAGCTAAGTAGCAGCACCTTCACACGGCTGCAGGCTGAGGTGGTGCGACTCCTTTCTTGCTCCGTGTCCTTTTGGGCTGCAGTTTAATCTGTAAAATACCATACACAGCGTCTCCTGAGTGTAAATGACACCGGATGCCATTTCATCTTGATACAAGGTGTCAATCTATCTTATAGGAGAAATATTGTTCATACACTAAAAAATATACTAAACATTACATAACCCAATCACTACACACTAACCCAATTGGGTCAGATTGAAAGTCACGAGCCATTTAATTGACAGAGACAATTGATTGATAATGATTGATGAAAAGTTAATAGGTTAAGAAGGGTTAGCACCCTAAATTCAGGTAGTTCCCGATTTTGCTTATTTTTCGTCATTAGCTGTAAAAAATATCTTCAAACTATTGGCACCATTCCCAAATTTTTAAACTAAAGTCCGCTATATTCTATTAGGAATGAATAGGCAATTTTAAGAAAATAATTTGAATTTTTTTTGTTCTCAGATCGGTATTTAAATACATATATTATATTAAAAACTCTTAGAGCGTGACGTCACCAGGTGGAATTATAAGTTTAGCCATTGCCGTTGCATATTTATAAAAATAATGAGACTATTACTATTGACAGTTCTAAGACTGACTAAGCAATCTAAGCAAAGCTTGTATTATGAGTACCAGACAATTGACATACATAATTAAATATTCTTTATAATATACATATGTAGATACTTTGCAGCCAGATACGGAACAAATATACATGTTCATGCACCAAATATTTGTCCCGGTGGGAATCGAACCCGAGACCATTGGCTCCACAGTTAGGGTCTCTAACCGCTAGGCCAAGCGGTCATCATAATTTTTTATTTTTATCCTTATCTATATGAATATATGAACACCTCCTTATGGGATCAGACAGACTTTTTGTAACTTCTTTAAATGCTAGTCATTATTAATCTGAGATCAAATGACTTGGACTAAAATTTTTCGGGACCGATTGGCGGTATGAAGAGGAGAGGAACGTGCCGACGACATACGCTCGTACAGATTGCGAGATTCGTGCCTCGAACTAAATAGGCTAGTTGCATGTTTTTTTTTTTAATTATTTTATATGAAAGAGTTTTCAAAATATATCATAACAGTGAAATAATTTAAAAAAACAAATCATTATTAACAAAGTTATGATTGTTTAAAATGTCCTGGTAGACAGAGACGGCAATACCGCATGGCATACTTAACTGTGATATCAGACTATTTAAGATAATGTTAAATATCGTTTTGCAAGAAAGAGACAGATAGAATTTTAATAGCTTATAATTTCCATGTTCTTCAATGGACTATAATTTAGTTTATTTTTCTCCTGACAAATTTTGACGACCGCTTAGCCTAATGGGTAGCGACCCTGCCTATGAAGCTGGAGGTCCCGGGTTCGAATCCCAGGTCGGGCCAGTATTAATATAATGAATATTGATACTGGTACCTGGTCTTGGTTGTCATATGTGTGTGGTGTCTTTGCAAAAATATTTATATATGTATATATTATAAAGAATATTTAAGTATGTATATCAGTTCTCTACTTACCCATAACACAAGCATAATATTTGCTTACTTTGGGACTAGATGGCGCTGTGTGGGAAGTCCCATGTATTGTTATTATTATTAAATATATTAATAGTAGTCATATACAGTATTTTATTTAATTTGGACTCTAAGTGCAAATCATAAACCATAAGAGATATAAGAATCCTGTATTAGAAGACATTAACTCTTTTATAAAAAAAGTAAAACTGCATTATTAAATTTTTGGTCAAGTGCGAGTTTTGTCTAAAAATCGATGGTTCTGGAAAAAAAAAATTTTTACCTAGATCGATCCAGTATCGTTTAAAAAATAATTCATTGTATGGACCGAAAAAAATCCGAGCAGCGGAAGTTTGTCAAATTGAAAAAAAAAATTTATCGCCTATAAATTATACTTTGTTACTGGCCGTTACTCAACAATTGGTTAGGTTAGATGAAAAAAAAAGGAAGTAGTTCTAAATTCAAAAATTGAATGAATTGTATCATAAAATGTTCGAATTTATAACCACTTTCTTTTTTTCAAACTGAATGTCATTTGTTTTTGTTAGTTGTCAAAATAATTGCTTGTGAAATGGAGTTGCCTAACACCGAAAAAGTAGATTTAATTGAAGCGTATTTTAAAAACAATCATTGGCCTGGAAATGCTTTACAGTGGTGCAGAAAGATATCCTGATCGACGATTGCCGGATTTCAAAATATCTTATAATTTAGTACGCAAACTACGACAAGGTGCTTTTAATATAGTAGTTCGCCTCAAACTTTATGGCGGATCGGAATACAAGGCTGTAAGCGTGCTTGCGCAGGTACAGTCATATACCCCTCGCTCCACGACATCCCGCTACACTTAAAAAAAAGGTTACTGCGACGCTACTTGTGCCTATGTTCGGATCCGCCATAAAGTTTGATTGTAACTGTAGCATATTATTAATGTTAGGTGATCACCTTGTCGTGGACTTCACGCTGATGCCTGTAGAGCGACGAATACCATCCAAAAGAAGCGCCGCAACGGGCGCAAGAGTACGGCGTCTCTGTAGTATGCATGGCCACTATGTGGTACTTCAATTTCGCCTGGTTCTGGTAAGATTTGCCACAGACGTGACAGAGGTTCTGCTTGTCTTCGCTTTTCGAGTGTACGTTTTTCACATGCACGTACAAAGACATCTTGCTTTTGAATGGCTGGAAACGGAAAAACAAGCATACATTCAAATAACAAGGTCCATCGGTTAGTGTCTACAACACAAGATTTGGTGTACGAAATACCTATTTCGCATCAAGACCTTATCGCAAAATTACTACTTTTTAAGGTGCCCCTGTACAGACGTACAACTCCAAAACCCACGTGGTCTGCACACATACGAGCTCTTTCGTGCAAACGTGCGAAAGAGCTAGGCTGCGGAAAAAAAGAGATGGAGACGGCTCGCTCAGCTATGCGTGCCAAGCCATCCCTCCTCCCGCGCCGCTGCCGTACCGCAGCAACTTTTCGCAGGTTGGGACCGAGCGAGATTCAGACGGAAAATCGAGGGACCGCGATGTCCGCGACTTGATCCAACTCTAGCGCATTTTGGACTATACAGAAGCCAATCAAATTAAAAAAAAAATCATAGACAAACTTCTTTACACGTACGAGGTTTATCTTGAAAAAAAAAATCTATTTCATTCTTTTTTGATTAGATTAGAGCTGTCCAATCTTGAATAAAATGAAGGCAAATATTACGCTTTTTGGGGGGGTTAATAACTAAGATGTTTATAGAAATTTCGGAATTTTGATTTAACACGAACCTAGTTTTACCTCAAATATAACTAGATAAAAGAAAATCTAAAGATTTAAATGCCTTATAACATCGTTATCACGCTAGAGTGTTTGTATAGAGAGTTGACTGGGTTGGCCCCTCTTAAGTTCGTTGCAGCATGTAAGTACAAAAATAAATAATATATTTCTTAGTTTGATTTTATACTCTCTTTACATGTATGTTGTCCTGGTACTTCATCATCAGCCCATTTTTACCCCAAGGCCTACCCCAGGGTGAGGAGGGGGGCTTGGAGCTTAAGTCCACCACGCTGCTCCACTGCGGGTTGGGAACTGTAACGACCGCCATCTATTGACGGCGTCCGGGACCGACTGCTTAACGTGCCCTCCGAAGCACGGTGTCAGTGATATTGTGTACTTAAGTCAGAAAAACTCATCGGTACACGCCTGGATTCGAACCATGGCCCTATGGGGCCTTATAAATTTGAGACAGGTTCGTTGCGCTCTGGGCTATCACGACACTGGTACTTGCGGTTTATTTATTTTATTAATAATCAACATTGGGGGGGAGGGGGAGTTTCTTCAAAACGGGGTAGGAGTACGTGTTAACTGGCATCGTAGCTTCTGATGGCATTCTGAAGAAAGTCCATAACAACCGTAACGTCTTGTTATTTTCGATTAGAAATAGTTATACACGCGTTTTAACGTAGCTAATAATTAAACAAAGAACTGCCGAAATTGCTTTCATGCAGAAAAAGCCACATTTAAGAAGAAGAAGACGAATTTACGATGGACCCTAAAAAAAGACATATCCGACAGTTTTTTGACATATAAATACGAATTGACTAGAAGCCATCTTCTGCTTTTACAGTCTAACCACTCATACTTAATACTCTAGCTAGTTCGTGCAAGATGGCGAGTTTCAATCCGCGACATCCCCGCGCGCCGGTCTTCGCACTTGCGAAATCGCATTAGACATTTTCGATACTGTTAAGTGACATTTATGACTCTATTAAAACCAAACGCTACTGTCAAGGGACAACGCCCATTGTTCAAACAAAAAATGCCTGAGATGAACAAAAATAAATTATACGCCAGATAGACCTTTCGATCGAGGGAAACTCATTACAATTACAATAATTGTCTAAAAAGTACGAAAAACTAGTTTAAAAGATTTCAATGCGAAAAGATTCCGTCTGAACACAAAATAAATATTAATATGGACGACCGCTTAGCCTAGTGGGTAGCGACCCTACCTACGAAGCTGTAGGTCCCGGGTTCGATTCCCAGGTCAGGTCAGTATTTATATGATGAATATTGATACTGGTACCGGGTCTTGGTTGTTATATGTATGTGGTGTCTTTGCTTGGTACCCAAAAGCTAATGCTTAGTTTGGGGCCTAGACGTTGTTGTGGTGTATACGTTATTATTATTATTATATAATTGTGTATATTTTTACCCGACCTCTACAAACATGAGTATAATTTTATTATGTATATATAATTATATTTAAAATTTAGGAATATTCGTACTTTCTGTTCAATTCAGGCATTTAACCGGCATTGCCCTTTATTTACTATATGAATATGATTGATGATGACGAAATGAAAAAAAATTGATTCATAAAATACGTGAACGCAGATGTTTTTGTTTTGAAGTTTTTTTTTTATATTTCATTAAGCATAAAAGTTGGTCAACTGACTAATAGAAAAGCTATAAATGAATAATACGAAATATTTATAGTTCGCCTCAAACTTTATGGCGGATCGGAATATAACGGTTTATGCGTGCTTGCGCAGGTACAGTCATATATCCGTCACTCCACTGCATCCTGCTCACAGACAAGTCAACCTTATAGACCACGCTTTGACAGGGAGTAGCATTCGCCAAAGCTATGTAGTGACACTACATAACTACGTCACTAGTGAGCCGTCAGTTGGAAGCACGTCGGAAGCCATTAAATTGTCAATTTTGAACGAGCCAATGAAAACTAGCCGACCTCTCCTCGCACCCCGGCACTTTTTGGCGATTTCGTTTTCGTACTGACGTTTATTAAAGCGTGGTCTATAGGTTGACTGGTCTGTGGTCCTGCTACACCTAAAACTGGTTACTGCGACGCGACTCGTGCCTACGTTCGGATCCGCCATAAAGCTTGATTGGAACTATACTTATTTATTTTGTACTTACATGTTGAACTAGAGTGTACTTTAAAAAAGTAGTCATTTTGCTACCAAGTCATTTCACAATATGATCTCAATGCAAAGTGGTAATTTTACGTTGTATTTTGTACACAAAGTTTTTTTGCATTGTAGACATTGACTGATGAACCATAACAGTGTACCATACCATACCATCAGCCCATTAATGTCCCACTGCAGGCTTTTAATCCTCCCTTAGAGGTGAGGGGTTTGGGGCTTGATCTACCACACTGCTCCAGTGCTAATTGGTGAATTTTTAACGACTGCCATCGACGACCGCTTAGCCTAGTGGGCAGCGACCCTGCCTACGAAGCTGGAGGTCCCGGGTTCGAATCCCAGGTCGGGTCAGTATTTATATGATGAATATTAATACTGGCGCCGGGTTTTGGTTGTTATATGTATGTAGTGTCTTCGCTTGGTAATCAAAAATACAAGTTGATGCTAGTTAGTTTGGGACCTAGACGTTGTTGTGATTGAATGTGTTATTATTATTATTATTGATGGCAACCGGGGCCGACGGCGTAACTTACGCTCCGAGGCACAGTCAGTGATAGTTATTTACATAAGAAAAAAACTCATTGCTCTGGGATTCGAACCACAGCCTTCTAAACGAGAAACGAGCTCGCTACCACTCGGCTATCAAGACATCTAAAGTACAACATATACAATTAAATCCAATACTAGGTACCTTGTCGCACTCGTGGCAGCGGTGGTTGACCGTGTGCAAGTGGTCCCAGTCCACGTGGTCCCGTAGCCGCGTTTTCGTAGGATACCGCCGACCACAATCCGAGCACACATACCTGTGAAATCGCGGATCAGGTTAGTAAACAAACTGTTAACGCTTTTATAGGCGGGCGCAACTGTGTCCAACAGCCCATACCTGTCAATACGGTCAGATTTCCTTCCAGATTGAATTGCACTCCATTTTAATTCAGCTTTCAAATCCTTTAAATCCCATGTTGAATACATTGTACGACGACCGCTTAGCCTAGTGGGTAGCGACCCTGTCTACAAAGCTGGAGGTCCTGGGGTCGAATCCCAGGTCGGGTCAGTATTTATATGATGAATATTGATACTGGTACCGGGTCTTAGTTGTTATATGTATGTGGTGTCTTCGCTTGGTACCCAAAACACAAGCTAATTGCTTAGTTTGGGGTTTAGACGTTGTTGTGATGTATGCGTTATTATTATTGTATTTTCCGTGGATCAACAGGATTTAACAGTAAGGACTAAAAAACTTCAACAAAAAAAAAAACACTAACGAAATCATTGGCAGTTAGTCGCTTGACCAAATAGCAGTCGGGTCGCCACTGGCGCCATCTATACAACGTTTTGCGTTCGGGATTCCATTGTTTAAGTGTCTATTATTATCGACATAGCCTGAGAGAGATCTGGCTTCACCTGAACTGGTCTTCATCGACATGTCGGCGCGAGGCTCGCAGGTGTTGAGTGTAGGTCGCGACAGAGGCGAAGGGGCGGCGACATGGAGCACAGTACAGCTCGCCGGCGGCGCGCGCAGCGTGGTTCTTCATATGTCTCCACAAATTAGACTTCCATTGGTACACCTAAAACAGTTCCACCACTTAAGACTACGTCATTTCCTATTAGATAGAGAAGGGCAAAATTAAGCTGTGACGTCACATCCTAGTACGGCGATTCGAAATACATGTAACCTTGTTTCAGAAATATAATCTGTACTGAATTATAAATAATAATAATACCTGAGACATCCCAAACAGCAGCGCCATTTAGTTCCAAAGAAAGCAACGATTATGCTTGTACTAGCGGTCGTACCCGGCTCCGCCCGGGCGGACTACAGAAATGTTCCCCCTCCCATTCCCTCCACCACTCCTCCTCCTTTCCAGCCACATACACTCCCCTGCCCTCCCTTTCCCTCCTAACCCCTATAAACCCAACCTCTACTCTCACTAAATAGTCCTTTTTTTGTTAATGTAAGTCCCATAAAAATTGGTTAAGCCATTCCGGGTGTTAACCCGGAAACAAACAAACAGACAAGTTTTACATTTTTAAATTATATTCTGTTGAAGAATATGGAAATTATTAGCTAAAACGTTCCTTTTCCCGTTTGACAGTACATTGCACCCGTGCGAAGTCGGGGTGGGTCGCTAGTCCAACCATATAATATTACACTATGGTATCATCGTCATTATCCAAACAAAGAAATTCTCTGGCGCGTCTAGCAACAAATTTAATTGGCATAAAAACGGTTATAGTAAGTCAATCGTAAAAGATACACATATGCTGTCGCGGACTTTTTCTTAGAACTTTTGAAGAGGAATAATTCCGTAATACATGATTTTTGCTTAACAACAACCGTTTACGCAGCGCGTGTAACAGAAGCTCTCAAAAGGAATAATTTTTCCCGTTTTTGCAAAATTTTTCAGTGATGCTCCGCTCCTATTGGTCGTTGCGTGATGTAATTATAGCCTATAGCCTTCCTCGATAAATGGACTATCCAACACAAAAAGAATTTCTCAATTCGAACCAGTAATTCCTGAGATTTGCGCGTTTAAACAAACAAACTCTTCAGCTTTATAATATTATAAGTATAGATTATGGGTTACTAGACAACCGATATACAAACTTAAATATTCATGTGGGTCATGCCAAAACAAATTAGATACTCTACACATTTGCTTGATAGCCCAGAGCACAACGAACATGTCTTAAATTTATAAGGCCCCACAGGGCCATGGTTCGAATCCGGGCGTGTACCAATGAGTTTTTCTGACCTAAGTACACAATATCACTGACACAGTGCTTCGGAGGGCACATTAAGCAGTCGGTCCCGGACGCTGTCAATAGATGGCGGTCGTTACAGTTCCCAACCCGCAGTGGAGCAGCGTGGTGGACATAAGCTCCAAGTCCCCCTCCTCACCCTGGGGGAGGCCTAAGCCCCTGCAGTGGGGTAAAAAATGGGCTGATGATGATGATGACACATTTGCTTGACACTGACAAGTTATACATTTTCGTAAAGACTAGTTCCTTACAGATAAATTTTAAAATGGAACACTTGTGAATTCGAATTATTCTTTTTTTTAAATATATTTTCTAATAGAATCGGGCTCGTAGCAATGGAGATAACTCGACGAGATTTTCCCGCCATTATTTGTTACGATCATATAGTTCCAATCAAACTTTATGGCGGATGTGAACATAGGCACAAGTCGCGTCGCAGTAACCAGTTTTAGGTATAGCGGGACGCAGTGGAGCGAAGGGTATATGACTGTACCTGCGCAAGAACGCTTATAGCGTTGTATTCCGATCCGCCATAAAGTTTGAGGCGAACTATAAAAAAGGTTTAAAGACCCAAAAAATAGAATCAATAATTGAATTTTTTTATTTTATTTTTATTTTGGCGAGTGTGCTTGTTCACAAGCAACAGTATTTAATCGGTTTGCTGAGTTTAAAAGAGGACGGGGTAGCTTTAAAGATGTGGCGAAGACAGGTCGGCCGCCGACCGCGGTCACTCAAGAAAATGTGCGAGAAATCGAAAAACTTATTCGTGAAAACGGAAAAATTGTATATATACATATAGAGCTCCAGCGAGAACTGGGCATTGGATCAGCAGAAATGCAAAGTATCACACACCTATCAATTATGACTCCTAGGTATTTTATATTGTCAATACTATTAAGTTTAGGGCACGAACAGGTGTCAAGCAAGTCTGCACGCAGATGGGCTGTTAATGAATGTGAGTTTGGGAGTGGTTGGGAAAATGAGTTATAAGAAAAAGTAAATTATTTTATTTTGTCTATATTGAGTGTCAGTAAATTATCTCTGAGCCACTATGTGACCGAATCGAAACCAGACTGAGCCAGGTTGAAAACGTCATTCCACGTGTCCGCGCTGAAGGGTAAAGCTGTGTCGTCGGCATAGGATATTATCCCACAATTTCTTGGAAGGGGGAGGAGACATAACTCGTTAAGATAAGCGAGAAAAAACAAGGGACCCATTATACTTCCTTGTGGAACACCGTATTCGACCACCTATCTCTCCGTAAGCGTAGTGCGAGATGGGTGCCGCACAATCTCACCGCTGAACAGATAGGTTGTCGCGTGAATTGATGCCGATTTAAGATAAGCTACATTTTGTCTCGGAACGTACACAACTGTGTAGTCCACGTGGTCGGAGCCATAGAGATTCGAATAGATTAGAGGCGCCATGTGACGATATTTGTTCAGAGGCGAGACACGTCTCCCAAAAATAATTGCTCACACAACGAACACAAGTAAAAATATTACGCGTACGTAAATAGTTTTCTCAGATTCGCATCATTTTAGAAAGCAGTCAAGTCATTCATCATCATCATCATCAGCCTATTTTAGCCCACTGCAGGGGTTTACGCCTCCCCCAGGATAGGAGGGGGTTTGGAGCTTAAATCCACCACGCAACTCCAGTGCGGGTTGGGGATTGTAACGACCGCCATCTATTGACAGCGTCCGGGACCGACTGCTTAACGTGCCCTCCGAAGCACTGTGTCAGTGATATTGTGTACTTAGGTCAGAAAAACTCATTGGTACACGCCCGGATTCGAACCATGGCCATATGGCCTTACAAATTTGAGACAGGTTCGTTGCGCTCTGGGCTATCACGACACGTTAAGTCATTCATGCCTTTCATTCACATCTTTGGTATGATATGATGTCGCATTTTAGGGTTTAGTTTATGAGATGTCTTATTGCATACTTAAAGGGGACAGCGTATCCGCCTACATGCCAACCTTAACCTACTCAAATGCTCTATGATTGGAGCCGCGGGTAGAAAGCTAGTATTTTCAATAACAATACACGGGATAATAATAAGAGACACCTCACACAGCGACATCTAATCCCAAAGTAAGCAAGTATTATGCTTGTGTTATGGGTTACCAGAAAACTGTGATACAGACTCAAATATTCTTTACTTTTTTATAATATATACATATATAGATATTTTACACCCAGGCACGGAACCAACATACATGTTCATGCACACAAATATTTGTCCCGGACGGAATTCGAACCCACGACCCGTGGCTCCGCAGTTAGGGTCCCTTAATGACTCGGCCAATCGGTCGTCAAATGTGTAAACAACGTTTTCCTATAACAGGGGCCAACTTTCGTACTTACCTTACCGCAGTGCGGGCACGGGAACCGGTTGCGGCCCTCGTGTATGACGCTGAGGTGGTACCGGTAGGTCTTCCGCGAGCTGAAGGACTTATCGCACTCCGTGCATCGCGGACGCTCATTACCGCCCGCGCTGTGTACCCGCGACACGTGCGCCCGGAGCCGCGACAGCGACCTGCGTATATTGAAATAATGCGAAAATGTCTATACACGATAAATTTTTTTATCACTGCTCAAAAAAAAATATTTCGTAGGTACTTTAGTGAAAATAAAAAATATAATTTCACTTAATAATCTATTTAATAAAAATAAAAAAAAAAACTGATATTGATTAATCCTTGCTAATATTATAAACGCGAAAGTTTGTATGTATGGATGTTTGTTGCTTTTTCACGTAAAACTACTGAATTTATTTTTATTTCTTTATTAAGGTACATCAACAACATGCTATATTAAACGCTTATAATAAGTATGATTCAGACTTATTTCTAATATGCATGTCAATTATAGATATACACAACATTTATATCAGACGACAAAATCAATATTGTTAAATATTATTGCATTATATAATATATAACGTAGAAAACAATTTATTTAAATGAATGAAATAGTTTAGTTTTGAAATTGAACAGTGAATCATGAAAAATATCAATGTCTTGTGTTTTTGCGTTAATAGTATTGTACTCCATTGATATTCTAGCAAGTGGGGAATGTTAACCGAGATTTGTTCTAGAGGGTTCTATTTTATTGAAAGTTTACAATAATATAGCTTATACATTAGAATAACACATAGGCTATAATTTTTTTATTTTTTTTATTTTTATTTATTTCAATACAAAATTTTTGTTACATTATTTAACACATGCAGATTCTATGTCTACGGATAGGTAAGATCTAATTACTCTATGAGATCCGGTAAGCGCTCGCATTGAACCAATATTGTGTTGCAGTAGCAGCCCAAAAAGACCAAGGCCTGTGTCAGGGTTAACCACTTACCCAAATATAAATTGAACATAAGTGAGCAATCGGTACAGCAATCATTAAATTCGCGTTTGAAATGCTTGAAAGAATCATATATCCTTATACACCTAAAAATATACATAAATACACCCTCCTACTCACAAACACACACACAAACACACCCTCACTCCTATATATATACATATACATACACACATACTCATAAATACATATATAATACAATCACATATATACAAAAACTATAATAATATTATTTGATTAAAGTAATATATAGTTTCTTAAATTCATAATATCCAATATTTACTAAGTAGTTTTTTACTTTGATACTTAATAGTTTAAGCTGAGTTGGTGCAACCACTGCCACATCTCTAAAATTGTCTATGTACTGTTGGGCGTCAGTGGGCAACATCTCATGCATGCGCGGAGCAATAGAAGAAAAATGTCTGCGTGCAAAATCTGTGCGTCTAAACGGTATTACGTATGTACTGGTTGAGGTTGCTCTGAGATTTCGAATTTTTTTATTTATTTGTATAACATTGACATGTTTCGCAAAATGCATGATAACTTGCCAAATGTATATCTGTCTCACTGTCAACAAGTTATATGATTCAAATAATTTATCTGTGGGAAACATTCTGGGCTTCCGTTTTACTATTTTTATATTTAATTTTTGTGCCCTTTCTAGTGTGTCCAGTAAATGAGAAGCACAACTGCCCCACGCTGTTATTCCATATAATAATATGGTTTGTGTGAGCGCAAAGTATAAAGCCATCAATGTAGCATCATCCAGAATATTTCTTAAATCGTAGTAAATGTAAGACAGTCTCTTTATTTTAGCAGTAATGGCCGCTATATGCACATTCCATCTAAGATGTTGATCTATTTCCACTCCCAAGTATCTCACGCAGTTCGTTCTATTAATTGCCATGCAGTTACAAGTGGAGCTGTTGCGATTATTGCATGTGTGTATCTTCAGCGTCACCTCCGTCACTGGCAGTCCAGACTTAATTTACAAAGATACTAGCTTTCCGTCCGCGGCTCCGTTCGCATGAACTACACAGGTGTACCGGGACCGCCATGATTTTTTGCATATATATAGTTTATACTAGGCTACTTTGTTCCCGGAAAGGGCCCCGGTATAAACATGCAGTCCACGCGAGCGCAGCCTAAGGCGGAAAGCTAGTGTATCCATAAAATTGCCATCAGTCGTTTCGCCCTAATCACACTGCCGAGAACCGCCGTACCCCTGCGCGCCCATTTCCCGCAATCATGATATGCGGTGTATGTCCACGTTTTAAGATTACAGTACCCGGCAATAAACATTGCACATAATCGCATTTCCGAATGCAAACGAACGCCAATATCCATGTCCATCATGTTCATCACCGTCCATCCAACGACGACCGCCTTGCCTAGTGGGCAGCGACCCTGCCTGCGAAGCTGGAGGTCCCGGGTTCGAATCCCAGGTCGGGTCAGTATTAATATGATGAATGTTAATACTGGCACCGGGTCTTGGTTGATATGTATGTGGTGTTTTCGCTTGGTACCCAAAATACAAGCTGATGCTTAGTTTGGGAACTAGACGTTGTTGTGATTGTGTGTGTTATTATTATTATTGTTATTATCAATTATTAGATTTATCGTTCATCAGAATTTGAATTCAGAACTAAATTTACTTTATTGTTGTTTTGTTTATTGTAGTTTGCAAAATAGAGATAACGCTCTATGAAGCGGAAATTAGCCGATTGTCTCTTTTCAAAGGTCGATGTGTTAATATTTACCACCGGGTACTGTAATTGTATCAGACGGGTTTAAAAAATAATTAAAAATAAAAGTTAAATTTTTTTTAAGATAATGTGTTCTATTCATGTTACTGAATCATATAAAAAGATTTAGATAAAAAAATACCCTGCATACCATTCAGTGGAAGCAACCATTCATTGTTTGTTTATCTTGTTGAGCACTACTTTACTTTAATAATACAATAATAATAACGTCTACATCACAACAACGTCTTGGCCCCAAAGTAAACATTAGCTTGTGTTTTTGGTACCAAACAAAGACACCACATACATATAACAACAAAAACCCAGTACCAGTATCAATATTCATCATATAAATACTGAAAACTTGGTATTTGAACCCAGGACCTCCAGCTTCGTAGGCAGGGTCTCTACCCACTAAGCTAAGCGGTCGTCGCTATTAATATTATCAGTTATTCTTTTGCCTAATCAAAATTTTTAACTATTTCTGTTTGTAATTTGCAAACACTGATTTTTTGTTAGAAATTTTACTAAGTGTGTTTACTACTTGTAATTACTTTACAATTATAATACCATAATACCTGGGACATCTCAAAGTAAGCAAGTATTATGCTTGTATCATGGGGTATTAGACAACTGATATAGATACTTCAATATTGTTTTTAATATAATATATACATATTTAGATTTTTTTTACACCCAGGCATGGAACAAATAGACATGTTCATGCACACAAATATTTGTCCCGGGCGGGAATCGAACCCGCGACCCTCGGCTCCGCAGTTAGGGTCTCCAACCACTCGGCCAACAGGTCAGTCATAAATAACCAAAGGTTGTACAGATTTATTGAGATATAACAATAGTACTTGGACGGCATATATATATACATAATATTTGTGTGCATGGACATGTTTATTTGTTCCGTGTCTGGGTGTTAAAGTATCTATATATGTATATATTATTTAAAAAAAAAGAATATTTAAGTATGTATATCAGTTCTCTAGTACCCCACAATACAAGCATAATACTTGCTTACTTTGGGACTAGATGGCGCTGTGCGGGGTGTCTCAAATATTATATTATATTATTTACAACTTTTTACTAATAATCCTTCATGGCCTCTCACACATGCGTGAATGTTCAATATTCGGCACGTTTGTCAACATGCGTGGGGGCGGAATACAAGTCACTCACCCCGACACCTCACCGCAAACATCGCAAGTGTGCGTCCGGTGCGCGGTCCGCGCGTGTTGAGCGGCCAACGCGGCGGTGACCGCGCGGGTACCGCATACCGCACACGAGTAACGCAACGCGTGCCGAGCGCGGTGCGACGCCAGCACAGACGGCGACGCCACGCGAACGCGACACACCTCGCACTCATATTCACCTGCTGCCTGTAACACGCGCGGGTTAAAACCTAACATAATTAATAGCCGAGTGGTAGCGAGGCCGCTTCTTGTTTAGAAGGTCGCGGTTTGAATCCCAAGGCAAAGTAGGTTAAGATTCTATACGTAGAACATCTTCGCGATAAATAGGCGACACAAGTGGGAAGAAGCGGTGCGGTGGGGCAGAGAACGCTCGCCGTCGATCACTATGGCGAGGGCCGGCAGAGCAGACAAAAAGGTTTAGTTAATTTTTAAAAAAAGGTTTTAAAATGTTACAGAAGTTTACGTGTTTCTAATAGATTTGATATATATGCGAAGCTACGAATAAAAAAGATATTTGTTCGTAGCTATGCGATGTCGACATCCCTACACGTGCTTCTCTTATATTAGTAAACCGGCGCTGACGAAGAGGACTTACTTACTCGGGGCCGCGCGCTCCAAGTACTTTGCCCAGGGCATGTACCAATGAATTTTTTCTAACTTATCTACATAACTATCACTGAATGTGCCGCGGAGAGCACATTAAGCCGGAGGTCCCGGTTGCCAATAGATCGCAGTTAACAATCACCAACTCGCACTGGAGCAGCGTGGTGGATTAAGCTCCAAGCCCCCCTCATCCTAAGAGGAGGCTTAAGTCCCTGCAGTGGGATATATTGGCCTGATGGAATGAAAATATTTTTACAACTCAAACACGGAATAAATAGACATGTTCATGCACACAAATATTCGTCCCGGGCGGGAATACAACCGACTCCGCAGTTAGGGTCTAACCACTCGACCAATCGGCCAGTCATAATAACATGTTTTCTACGTTTCTTCTTGCTTTTATATATAACACAATCAAATCATAGAAAGCGGTGCCCATATTTGGACACAAGCTCCCAGACTATATGAAAATGACCGTACAGCATAATTTAATTCACAGTACTATACCTCGCTGTGTTTCGTCTTCAAATGCTCATTGAGAGCATTCTCAGAGGTGAAAGGTCTTATGCAGTCCATGCATTTGTGCGGCTGTGCTTGAAATTTGGCGCAGTCCAATAGTTTGGCACGCTCGGCCGAAATCTCCGCAGCCGATATGTGGTTTACCACCTGTTGGTGAAAAACAAGTTCTTTAATCTGTATAATATAAATAAAATGCACTATCAGGTAAATATGATTTGAATGTTATATAAGACATTGCAGGCAGGGGACAATCGAAAAATGATTAACTACTACAACCAAACACATTTTAGTTAGGTTTGTCTCCACTGTAGAAGATTTGAAAAAAATTAATGCCCCACTGCAAGGGCTTAGGTCTCCTCCCGGAATGAGGAGGCTTGGAGCTTAATCCACCACGCTGTTCCAGTGCGGATTGGTGGAGTTCAACGACTGCCATCTATTCATAGCAACAGGGTTTGACGGCTTAACGTGCTCTCCAAGGTACAGTCGTTGATAGTTATGTACATAGGTTAGAACTCAGTGGTACATGCCCTGGGATTCAAACCGTGGCCTTCTAAATGAGAAGCGGGCTTCCTACCACTCGGGTAATAATATTTAGAGATAATAGCATGATACCATACCACTCCTGGGACCATTTCTTCTTTTTCCACTGCCTCGGTTTTTTCAGCATCTTCTGTGTATAAGTCCAGCAATGAGCCAAGATCGCTGAGGCCATCCGAGCTGTCTTCACCGTTCTGTTTTACTTCTTCTTTAAGTTTCTCCTTTTGCCTCACTCTTTTGCTCGGTCGACCCTTGTAAAAAAATGGTATTCGGCTTCATCAATCAGCAAAAATATTTATATCGCGTGTCGAAGAAATCAATATCAACCCGGTAACAGGCGATGATGCAAGTAGGCCCGGTTATCAGCAAAATATTTAAAAAAATCTTAACCACTTTCAAAATTATAAGCACCAAAAAAAAAATTGAAAAAACTGACACTTCAAGAAAATTTTTCAAGTACTGTGACTGCAAAACTTTACTTTTGTTCGATTTTTTTTTCGCTATGTAACCCTGAATTATCTTTCCGTAAATGACAGTCCAAAATCAAAACATAACAGCTTTTTTTTTGGTGCCTATAACTTTTCATATGGGCCTAACCTTTCTAGCTTTCTTCTTCTTTTTCTTAACTTTGACTGTGACAGGAGATTTGGGGGGAGGAGAGGCTAAAGCGTCTGCAAAATGATCTTGTTCGTATACATCCACTGGCTCCGGTTTGACCACCTATAACCATCGATTCAAAAATTAGACACTCTCATCAGATGATCGTTAAAATACACCCGCAACGGAACAGCGTGGTGGATTAAGCTCCAATCCGCGTCACTCTAGGGGAGGCCTAAGCCCCTGCAGTGGGGCATTAATGGGCTGGTGCAAGTGGAAGTTGATTTGAAAGTTTGTCTCCAGTGTTCGGCGTACTATTTTTATATTTTTCTCACTTTTCTAGTACTTACAATTTTCACAATGGAAAGGGTACTTACCAGGTAATAACAATTACAACAATGATATATTTATAACTATAACGAATATAGAACACCATTTAAAGTGTTTGAGTAGGCACCGACTTCATTAACTATATGCCGCCAGTTAATGCTCCTTTTTTTAAAGTGAAAATTTTATTTTTAACTTTTTAGTTTATGTTTTTGAAGTCGGTTTTTATTTTTTCTTTTTTGTTTCTTTTTCTGTGGCATTCTACTAGCCAGTATTTTTTATTACTGATGATGGTAAAATTTAGCTACGTAAATTAAATAAAAATTTAGTGAAAAGTAAATAATAAGTATAAAATCATCTCACAAAATTGTTGACAATATTTTTCATATACAATATTACGCCGCGATTTGACAGAGTGGCTGTATAAAAAGTTGGGACATGGCTCGCATAGTTTTTAAATTTTTTGACAGCAGGGAAAATCGTTTTCCAGAGACGAAAAGTACCGTTTTCATCCCTCTTATCAAGTAACTCCAAGAGTACTTTCAAGTATCAGAAATGAAAATATCATTTTTCACTAATTTACTAACTCAAAGGGCATTTTTATACTTCAACCCCTGAGAGTTGTACCAGTGTCTAAACGAAAAGGTTCCACAGTTCAGACGCACAATGACCGGTGTACAATACAGATCTTCACTTCATCAACCCATTTTTACCCCACTGCAGGGGCTTAGGCCTCCCCCAGGGTGAGGGGGGCTACAATACAGGTCTGAATAAGTCTTAATACAACCGAGCGTTAGACACGACCTTGAACGCTTTGTTGGTTTATCTAAAAACAAAATACGATCGGGTGTTAGGTCACGTGAAGCCAGCATAGCTTCTATGTAATTATCCACACCCTTCAGGGAATGTATTCATTATATGTGACCCATACAGTGCTAGGAGGGGGGGTCTCCAAAGTACCATGCTTGGTCACAGGGGGGAGGAGGGGCTTTGTCCCGTAGTCAATATCTTCTAGGAAAATAATTCTGAATAAAAGCCAAAAAGACTTGATTTGGTAAATGAAGTTTCTGTTAGAATATGTTTTTACATATATTTTTCAATTGTGTGCACGCACTTTGGACCTCACGTGGCAAGTGCCGTATTAATAAAGACAATTATCAGCCAAATGTTATTTTTTAATTTTCTGTTTTTTAAAAATTATTTACAATCGTATTTATGAAATACTACGTGAGAAATTACAAAGAGAAGGGGGTCTTGGAATATGCTACAGGTGGTCATTGAGGGGGTAGTGAGTAAAAAATTTTAAGAAATGGGTCACGTAGAATGGGTACATTCCCTTATTGGAAAAGAATTGCACACCGGCTCCTCCTTAGGTTCCTCTTTAAGCAGATCTACGAGTTGGTCGTCATGTACATTGCAGGACAGCAACACGGCGCGGTGTAACTGCAACCGAGGTGGACGAGGTGTACACGCCACACCTTCCTGAAATGTACAAATATGCGCAAATATAAATAGATATCAAAATGCAAAGAGTGATAAAGTGGCACTGTATTGGGTGTTGGTAAAACAGTTTAAAATAATGGTCAACAGCTCATCATCATCATCAGCCCGTGTCTCTCCACTGCAGGATATAGGCCTCTCCCAACGCTCGCCACCACACACGGTCCTCCGCCTTTCGCATCCAACTACCCCCGGTTTGGCGCTTCAGGTCATCTGTCCACCTGGCCGGGGGGCGTACAACGCTTCGCTTTCTGGTACGTGGCCTCCAGCGTGGTCCGTGGTGGTACGTGGTCAACAGCTCGTTGTATCGAATTCAAGTAGTAATCAGACTTATACAGGGTTTCATGCCAGGACTTTAGTAATCACTTAATAATTGTAAAACAAAGTCCCCAGCCGCGTCTGTTTGTCTGTCTGAACGCGATAAAGTCAAAAACTATCAAACTTACGAACAAACCTTAAGCATTTCATGCATGTTATAAGTATTATATGTATAAAGATGGTGACGCGAAAGAGTAGGTTATATCCGAAAACGGGAGAGAGGTAGGAATATACTTAACATTTTTTCAGCATTTATATACATATTATTTTATATTTATAAAGTATCAAGATCTAATAGATCCAATAGTTGCGTATACGGTCGCACTCGCCCACATCCGCCCAACCGCCCGCTACACGGTGCCTAATATACAGTATAATGTTACAAAAAAAACTATAAAATGTTACGTACCTAATTCTCGTTACGCATCATAATTTTTTTAATTTTTTTAAATTTAAAAACTACTTTAATTTTTCGACACAAATCACTGCATAATATTGTGCAAATATTATGCAGTTATTTGCAATTATGAATTGCAATTATGCAATTATTCTGAGTGCAAATATTATATTATTGACATGACTCGGGACAAATATTTGTGTGCATGAACATGTCTATTTGTTCCGTGTCTGGGTGTAAAAGTATGTATATATGTATACATTATTAAAAAAAAGAATATTTAAGTATATATCAGTTGTCTAGTACCCCATAATACAAGCATAATACTTGCTCACTTTGGGACTAGATGGCGCTGTGTGGGATATCCCAGATATTATTATTATTATTATAAACTGTTCAAAATAGCCACCTCTCAGTTGTATGCAGGACCAGCTCGCCACGCCGTATACTTGAGTGCCACGATCGATGTCACAATATTCATTATTTGAATATTCACTCATAATGAAATGAATTACTACGTTCATGCGTATTACAATGAATTGCGGCGTGCGCGCAGCCGTGTCATATCACGCGTCGTCGATATCTAACTGCGGCCGAGTGAGCCGGCCGAAGCGTCATCATCATCATCATCAGCCCATTTTTACCCCACTGCAGGGGCTTAGGCCTCCCCCAGGGTGAGGAGGGGGGCTTGGAGCTTAAGTCCAACACGCTGCTCCACTGCGGGTTGGGAACTGTAACGACCGCCATCTATTGACAGCGTCCGGGACCGACTGCTTAACGTGCCCTCCGAAGCACGGTGTCAGTGATATTGTGTACTTAAGTCAGAAAAACTCATTGGTACACGCCCGGATTCGAACCATGGCCCTATGGGGCCTTATAAATTTGAAACAGGTTCGTTGCGCTCTGGGCTATCACGACACGACACGACGACACGACACGCCGGCCGAAGCGTGCTGAGCTATAATTGGTCCTAGGTGCTGAGCGGCGATCGGGTATTGGTCGCCGCCCGCACCGTGCCGATCTTTCACGTCACCGTGTATGTATACATAATATTGCAATTGTTGCCCTTTACATCATACATTTTATAATAATATCTTAGGAGTTATCGCGAAATTAAAACTTTTGCGCGACAAAAAAAAATTCAAGCGGTCCCACACCGAACCGACACAAGGTTCCCGTTGTACTCTTTGGGTACGGAATTTTAAAAAGGATAATAATTGGGTTCAATTTGGAAAAAAACTAAAAGGCATGTAACCTGTGAAAGTTGTAGCAGTATGGTGTGCGCGTGCGTTGCTTGGCGACGGAACCTCGCCAAAGCATGCAGTCTGCTCAAACAGAACACACACACCAACGCGCCTTTCGCCCACATCTCACCGTCTCCGCACTGAGATACATGAAAACTTATCAGTATGACATTCAACACATAATCTGGTTCAAAATTCTTATGTAACTTATTACAATACATAAAAAAATACCATTCATAGATGTCCAAAAGACATAAGCCTCGCCCTAGATCTCCACGATAAAGGTCTTGGGTCACCTTATACCGACTTTTCACAATTCCCCAGTCCACCTAGTGGGGAGTCATCACACACTACGACGTTCGATACATGGTCGCCACTCAAGAAACTTTCTTCCCGAGTGGTTTTAAGTTGAACTTGAATATTGCTAGCTATGTCAGACACAGTTTTTGTGTAAATTTCTTGTTACAAAATTTCACTTTCACTCAAATCGGCCTACGTAACATTTCTGTACTATCCCATTCTTCTTCCCACAACCATTGTTATTTATTATTGGGGACGCCACCCGATGTAGGCGGACTATCAATCCTCTCAATTGTTGAATATTTCGCCCAATTCCCCATTTGGTGATCCATTTGGAGTCATCTCTAACCTTCTTGTAGTCTTGCAGAGGTCTACCAGTTGCCCAATATTGATGTCTGCAAGCTGCTCTTCATCTATCATGTCTATTCCTAGAATTTCTCATCTGAGTAGTACTTACATAGGGCATTCTGCTACCAGGTGGAAGCTTCCGATTCCCCACATGTTGGGCATATGGGGACTTCTTTTATTTTCATGATCGTTAGGTGTTTGTTAAGTCCTATAGATGTTTCTTTTTGTAAAATTTTGTGGGATCGGTAACGTGGACTCTGGTTCCACAAAGATTTCATCTGCTCCTCTTCTAGTTAATTCATCTGCTTTCTCATTCTCTTCATGTCCCTGATGATCAGGGACCCAAGCGACTGTTACTTCGGCTTACTCTAACAGTTTATCGAGTGCTCTTTTGCAGTATTTTACCAATACAGACTTAACAATTACTTTGTTCAGTGTTTTAACTGCTGCTTGACTATCACTATATATTACTATCTTGGTGCTGTCACACAACCATACTAATTATTCTACTTAACTTCTCGATTTCTACTCTTATTAGTATTCTTCTTTAATTTCTAGTCCTAATTACTTACATATACATCGACCAGGTTAAACGATAGCCTACAGATGTAACTCTTTGGCTCTTTAACCAATTGAAAACTTGTTTCGGAACAAGAAACCTTTAAAAATGAGAAGATCATAATTTTGAAATCATTAAGGATATTGAATATTTTAATAAAATTATACCGTACTAGCTTCCCAACGCTTTGCCCGCGTGGGCTATACAGTTGTACCAGAACCGCAGAAGAAACACACTGCTCCAGGACATTGTGAGACTTTTTTAAAGATTCTGAAACTAGTTACCTAAGGAATCTCTATACTAAATTTTATCAAAATCAGTTTAACCATTTTAGCACAAAAAACAGGTATCCCAGAAGAACGGTATATTTTTCTGGGATGAAATTTATCCTGTGTTATTCTGAGTCTTAAGAAACCTTCATTCTGAATTTCATCAAAATTCGTTCAGCTATTTTAGTATGAAGAATAATTATCTCACAAGAACTGTGCCTTTTTCCGGGTTGAAAAGTAGCTTATGTTACATTCCAGGTCATGGACTTTCTATATGCATAATTCTGTAAAAATCTATATGGTACTTTTTGCGTAACTGAAAGTCAAACGTCCAAAATACATACTTTCATATTTATATTAGCAGCATATTCAGGAGTTAAAATCAAACTTGAATGTTAAAAATAAATTGAAGATCATACGCGCGTACCGCCTGTCTCCACCAATCATAAAAAAACATCAATCAATCACATTTTCATTAAATAGAATTATTTGCTTGTATCCACAAAAGTATAAAAAATGTACATGTACTGCTATTATGGCCTTCAGAAATCAATGTATATATTTAATAAAACTGAATTACCTTAAGTATGAAACATGCAACATACCAGTGACTCTGTGAGAATGTGATGATACATCTTGACTGCTTCCATGTCAATCAGTGGCACCAACGGGCCTTCACATAAACATGCCGAACATACTTCTTGCATGGTAGTGTATTAAAAAGTTTATAAAAAAAGTTATTTATTGCCTCAATCGCAACTTAATTGTAGCTTGAACACATTATTTGGATAGC
Source organism: Luffia ferchaultella (assembly GCA_949709985.1). Classification (NCBI taxonomy): domain Eukaryota; kingdom Metazoa; phylum Arthropoda; class Insecta; order Lepidoptera; family Psychidae; genus Luffia; species Luffia ferchaultella. The sequence continues at coordinate 10,305,571 of OX453268.1, forward strand.
AAGACTATATATATATACAAATACTTATTGTGCCTTTATTTAAGTTTAAATAAACTTGTACTTTTTACCAGTTTATCCATGATGATTCTGTTTTCCAAAAGTTACTTTGATACCAATAGCAATTTTGTGTACCACACAAAACCCAAGACGGGTTGGCTTTCCAAAACCACCATATTAGGGGTACTGATAATAAAAAAGAGGAGGGCGAGGTGAAGAGATTAAATCCACTTTTAGAATTTTTAGAAATGCGGAAATACGAAAAAAGCTAAATTAAAAATGGGTTATATATACTACCTGCTACCATAGCCTGCTACTAAGATATTTTTGATAACCCTCAAACTCAAAACACTTGAAACTAACACTAAATGGCCAGCCACTCTTCTAATAAGTCTCAACTATTTACGTTTGGTAAAGAACGTCTACAGAAATTCGGATAAGCTGGGTTGCTTTCCCGCCATTTCTAATTTATTAAGTATGTTAGGTTAGTTTTAAAAAAATACAATTAAACCGAATATATGGGCACTCCGACTAGGTACTGTTCCAACAATCGATGGTTCCAATCCAATTCACTAGGAAGATAAAAAACGCGTGAGGCGAGCAAGCGTGCCGCGGCAGCGGCCGCCGAAAGCCATGCAAATCGAATTTTCAATTGGTACTAAAGTTAGGTTAGGAAATTTTTACTGTTTTCAATTTATTTTAATGTTTAAGTCTATTTCCTCTTTCAATAGTCGATCATTTGATTCAATGCAAGGAGCAAATTCATGTCGGTGGTAACGGGTAGTAGGTATGTAGTTTTCAGTTTTTGATTTTTCCGCATTTTTTAAAATTCTGAAAGTTGGTTTTCTGTCCTCGTCCCACCATCCCCTAAATTATTAATACTTCTAGGGTGGTAATTTTGGAATGCCGTACCCCTAAGACAATTCTAGGTGCATTCTTGCCACAATCTACTGAGATTTGCCGATGCTATTTTTCTCTAGTTAATACTCTCTATTATGCTTCCCGAGAGTTTTGCCAAGGACCAAGGACTAGACGGTTTTTAAACACACCGACTTTATCAACACGTTCATTCAGTTACATTTCCCGTACTAATTCCAAATTCCAAATTAATTAGACTAGTTTATTTAGTCTTTGGCCAAAACCACCAAATAAACAAAATGATTTGATGAATATGATTACAGATTGAATAAGATTGAGGATTCGTGCGTACGTCGTACGTCCGTACGTGATATATTCTGTGGTACGTGTGTGGTCGGGTGTCACCATGGAACTAATATGTACTACGTACAACTGGAATGAGCTCTACGAAGAAATTTCGAGGTCCTAGAAATTTGACCTTGAAAACGAATTAAAAAGATAAAAGTAACAAGGACGTTAGTGGGTGCCATATTGTCTCATTCTGATTAGGGTGACAAAGTTACGTAGGATAAATAAGACCATAACAGGAACTTTTTAATTTTCGACTAACATCGAACAAAACTCTCTAAGCCTATCTTAACCCGTGACACTGAAGTAAACTTTTTTTACATGAGTATAAAGATTTCTGTATGTCCGTGTCAATAACCTATTCGTAATTTAGTAAATTAGAACCTTTAATTCGAACATTTGTCAAAATTGGTTTAGCAGATTTCAAATTAAAATGCTACAAACATACATCAGTATAATTATGGAGTAAAAAAACATACATGAATGATGGGAATCAATTTACATTCATTATTAACAAATAATTGTAATATTTATAAGGGATCATAACACATGGACGTAAGCACTGAAAATGAGGTCTCGCGTGGCCACCGCGTAGTACAACTTGCGATAGCATCAAAAATACTGGTTGGATTTGTACGAAATACTGTTAAATCATCAAATTTACAAAAAATAAAATAAACGGCAGTAGCCCGACTCCTATCCACCTCGATAGAAAAGTAGAAGCAATCAAACAGAAGTTCAAGAGAGCTAGTCACTAAAAGCTGGCAACCCGCAGAAAATATGATCAATCGATGGAGGCTTCTCTCTCACCTAAGAAATAAATTGTGAAGCAGTTAGTAACTCTAAAAATCAAAGCTTCAAATATCGATATCTCAATCACCTTAGTAAATTAGCTGCATGCTCCCTTTATGTATAATACCCTTTTGAAAACAAATCTCCTATTGATTACAGAAATAAAGCTACCTAGAATGTGATTCATAATTGGATGGCTGACCGCCTTTATTTACAAAATAGTTAAATCCCACAGAAGTAAAGATCCAAGCGCGACAAGTTGCGTAGGTACTTTTGCACGCCGAAGCCCTCAGAACTATCACTCAGAAAATATCCGTTGAAACGATCCCAATGAGCCTAAACACGTTATTAAAAAGGTCAAGGATTCTATAGATATATATGTTTGAAATATATTTCTCATATATATTGTCGCACTTCACCGCCTTGAGCGCACGTGGGAACTTGAAAACATAAGTTCGTACAGGCAACCAAGCTCCTTTCTTTCCCGAAAAAACCCAACAATCTCAAAAATTCCCAATCATTCGGCGGATAAAATGGATTTAAAAGACTCTATTTACCGAAACATTATTTCTAGGGCCGAAATGTCTCAAAATTCAACGCTGGTGCGAGACCTAAGGATCTCAAATATTAATATGATGGCCTCCTTCCTTTCGATTGGCACCAGAGATACGGACAGATTCAATGCCCCATCGAAATCACACACACAAGTCTCTCAAATGCATATATGACGTCAAATTCATTACCCGTATGGTGTCAGATCTGTAACTAGAATGACGTCAGATCTGTAACTAAATTATTTTCCTACTTTAACGAAAAACGTTTCTCTTTAAAACAATACATAGGTTTCCATCTTTCATATTCATTGAAATATCTGGCAATCTAATAATAGATTGCCAAATATTTCAATGAATATGCCACATCATAGGCAAAAGAGAGCAAAAGGCAACTACCAAAGTATTATTATTAACTAATCTAAACATTATGGACACCTTAGTATTATGACGTCAAAAACTTCAACTTTGACAAATGCCAAAATTCCCCAAATTCTCGTTTCAGTTGCCAGCATAAAACCATAAATTAAGACTTTCGTTTTAAATATTAATAAAAATTTTAACAAATATGAAATATAAAATAATAAGTTTTAAAAATACTATTATCATCCGCATACCAAGATATATCAAAAACCAGAAGTCACATAAAATAGAGTGTAAAATAGTGTATTACTATCTATTTCTATAAATATATATTTATATTTATAATTTAGGTCTAAAAAAAATAAGTTTCCTAGAAAAAAAATCTACAGATTTCGCTCTTCTTGCAATTATCGGAGGACATTGAACAAAATTGTACGACAAAAATTTTCGAAGGAAGTTATGGACCAATTTTCGATGTGCTACCACACTTTGCCACGCAAGCTCTTGCATTTTTTGACGCTAGTGTTTTCGTCTACCTTTAAAACTTTTTGAAATAAGGCCGAATCTTACTTTCTAGGGTAGCTAATCTGACAATCATTAAATGAAAAGGGCACATGCTCAAGTCAGCAAGTCAGGGTTTTCGACCGTTTCTAAAATTTTATTTTTAAACTTGTAGACAATCTACCAGTCTCGGAAGGTTTTTTATTTTTTCGATATTAATTCTTCCGTTTTTGAAACAATCAACTTTTTGTCCGAAAAATAGGGAAATTTCGACTTTTTCACCGTTTTCGATTTTCCGATAAAGTTACGAACCGATTTTAGAAAATTTAGTATCTTACAATGCTCCGAAAGCTCTTGATTTTTTTGCCATCACTGGCTTTTGTCTATCATCATAAATATTGGAAATATAGGCAAATTTATTACACTCCTACACGAAAACGATCTAATAAACATATTCATTGTTACAAAAAGTTTTTATAAAAATAATGATTAAGTATGAGTCATCGTTTATTCTGACAAGCGGAAATATGTACTATGTATTTATGTAATATATAATATGTATGTAATATGTATTTATGTATTTGATATTGTGAACAAGATGAAAATAAATCAAAGTTACCAGCCGATTTTGTTATCTTTTATTGTAATAATTACTGTGCTTACTCGAAATTGAACAAAATCTGTACCTACGTTATGGAGAAAAATTGACCTCATTTTCGGTTTCAACACACTAAAAAACATTAACAGCAGATGCTATTATCAAATCAAAATTCGAAAAAAAATTTTTGTAGACCTGTGTTATATTAATATTTTGCTAATAGCTTGTCATCCTGCGTTGATGCTTTTTAGATACGTTTCTTTTTCATTTATTATTAATTCTTGTTTAGTCAAGGGCTGCTATAACTTTGCGTTAACGGATACCCAAATAAAGCTAAATTACGGTACCTAAATAATGTTTTAAAAGAAAAGAAGATAGACAGAAATAAAACTGCAAAAGAAAACAGAAATAAAGTTGTTTAGTAAAAACTCCGCAAAAACAAAGAATCGACTTTTTTGATTTGCTACAGCTTTAAATTAAAAGAACTGATTTCGATAATTCTTTCACAGTATCTACCCTAAGTTATAACATAGTGACTAAACACAAAAATTATCAAAATCGATTCAGAACTTTCAGAAATATTAACGGCCAAACGTGTATAAAGTCCTATTGAATTAAGTCAAAATATTTTAAAAAGTGATATTAGAACGCGATGTGAGCAATCATGGCATTGCTTCGCAATGCTATTATGTAACCTTTATAGGCAGTGGCCTAATTAGTGAATTAATTACCCTAAAAAAAAGTGTTCATCAATAGTCGAGCAATGGATGACCCCCATAATAAAAACGAGAAATGTGAAGAGGAAAAAATATGCGTCTCTGACTTCACCTCCGCTCGGCGACTGTGTACAACCAGCGACGTGAAATAGCAGCTCGGATATGGAACGGCCATAGTGGCGTATTAGACCAGCTGATTTTGATAATTCTTCTACTGTATCTACCCTATGTTGAAAAATAGTGACCAAATACAAAAATCATCAAAATGGATTCAGAACTTTCACAAGAAGTGATATTAGAACGCGACGTGAGATCATGCATTGCGAAGCAATGCCATTACCTAACTTTTGTAGGCTACTAATTACCTATCATAAGAAAAATGTTCAACAGTCGAGCAATGGATGACCCCCATAATAAAAAACGAGAAATATGAAGAGGAAAACATAATGCATCAGCGGAAATTATAGATCCTGTATCGTAATTATCATGACGCATAGTTTTTTATTCCTCGGTTCCCTCATAATAAAATCTAAATTCACCATAGTACTTTTCCCAGTGTAGTGGTATATTTTATGCTAGCCACACAGAAGTGGTGTAGAAAGAGATAGTTAGGCACCCGGTTACTTCCCTTTCGCACTTTTTTTTTTTAATCACCAGTTTACGTATGACCATGCTAATGTTAGAGAGAGCTCCTTCCAGTTGTACGTAGTACATAATAGTTCCATGGGTGTCACAGTCGCAGTCACAGTTGGTCACAGTCACAGGTCACAGTCGGCGTCTGGTTAAAAACCTCAGATTTAATCATAAAGGTATATATACTAGCGTAAGAGAGGAACACAGTGTGCGAATGACATCCAGCTCTTTGCGGAAATCCTACATGCGAGAAAGAAATGCAAGAAAATCTGTCATAAAACCTCTTTGATCACATTTAGTCTTCATTAGTCACTTGTCAAAATAAGGTCCAGCTTTGTTTTCTATTTTGTGTTATAATCGTTTTGAATTCTATAAAAATTAATTCTTGTGATAAAAATGGTGTCGTGTTCAGTTTTAAATTGCACTGTAACATATGTTAATAATCCAAATAAAGAGACATTTCACCGGTAAGTACTGCCAATAACATATTGTTATCTTAATGCTTATTTTTATAAAAAGCGATCCTAAATTTACTTGGTTATACATCAGTAGTATACGGTAAATACTTGTAACAGTTATTTTTCTGTTACTGTAATTTTAATAGTTTTTGCTCATTTTTTTTTGATTGTGTAAATTCATATTTTGTTTTCGTTTTGGAAAATGTAAAACAAGTTGAAATTTATATAAGCGACATCTAGCCTTTTTTGTTTTTATTTACCTAGTTATCGATCTACTAATTTCTCTAACGGCTTGTATTAACCTTCTGCCGAGAGATGGCGTTGTAAGGAATATTTGATAATTTTATATAAAATTTTATTTAGACGATGCGAAAACCCACCATTAAAAATGATTTAAAGGTAGGAAAGTTTCGATTTGGAAACAGCGTGGCCTTTTCTTTTTCGCATACACAACCAGCGAGAGAGCATCTCGAAAGCTTTTTTTATTTTCTTTAGCCTTGAAACGGCTAACTTTGTTCTTGATGGCTTCAAATAGTGAGGCTAAGAAGGCGGTAATGTCAAGCTGTTAATTTTTATAAATTCCGGTGAGTGATATTTTTTGACTCAGTTTCGCCTGTCGTGACCAATGTTACTTGGAGTCCCATAAAATAATCTTTTGGTATTCTTTTAATAGAATGTTATTCGGCCCCTCTCCCCGGTCCCCTTTCGACAACCGACGATAAACGCTCGATCGATATGGTGCGTTAGCTGTACGCCAGATTTGATACCAGACACACACGTGCTCCGAGAAACAGGACAGGAAAACACATATCTAACACTTCACACGGAAGCCGTATATTCTGAGCTGGTTTTCGTGATAACCTCAACGCACCGTTCGCCATGCTCCGCCAGATAAGTCTTAATTTTTCATCTCCTTAAAATTAAATTTCTACTAGTATGCCCGATATTCGAGGAATCCGAAGTGCAAATTTCCTATTCTATCTTTTTAATAAATTATAGTATAATATTTTGTTTTGTATACCATGTGCCGAAAGCGGTGATATAACCTATTTTTTTTATTGTCATATTTCTATATTTCTATATTTTGTTAAAGCTATATGATTCTTTCTATATGCCTGAAAGAAGGCACACATATTTATGTAAAGCGAAGCCAACAGAGAGGTAACGCTTCATAACTCTGTTTGTGATTTTTTTTATCTTTTTCTCTAATTTTTTTTATTGTATGTGCTATATCTAATCTTGTTTAATTATAATGTTATATCGAAACCTGTGGATATTATTTTCATAACCTTTCCTGGTATATGGGATTCTGGAGAAACAGATTTTAAAAACCAGGTGGCGCCCTATATTTTTTTATATATTCATTTAAACCCTTTTAATGATACAGTACTGATTTGCTTTTCATTTCACTAGATTTATTTTGGGACACAGTAACTTGATTTTGTAAATTTTTCTTTGATTCATCTTTTAAATCTGAATAGTAGCAGTTTCGGGGTAACTTTAGATTGTGGGTGGCGTATGAAAAGGCTTCCAGGATTCACACCCAAGTAGATCCAATGGTAAAGGGGCTCATTCTCGAACCATCCTGAGCTACACACATTCATCTCGGCAAGCAGGCATATAATTTGGTATCAACACCATTATACCACTACTATATATACAATTATTATAAATCTTGTTTTATACTTTATTTTGTAAATAATTTGTTATTTTAAACAATTATGTGTACGATAGAAAAATATTGTATAAAATTACAATCAAACAATTTAGCATGGGATTGCACAAAATCTATCGATATGTCGATATTTTCAAATATAAATATTTTGTAAATTTGATATTACCTAATTGCACCTGTTCCACTGGAATGATGTCGTTAACTGTTTTTAAACATATTGTGAGGTTTATTTAGCCTGGCAGCACATTGTAAGAGAAAGTATGACATCTATACATATATACTACACATAGGGTATATATGTAAATACAAGACTTTTTCAAATGAAAATATAAGATATATACACAATTAATTATAATCGTTATTTATTTATGATTTAAAATCTGATGCTCTATCTGCTCTCTGATTAAGAACGTCGTAAATAATTTAACTTTGAATGACGAAGTAACTGTATACAATAATTTAACCTCAATTTCCTCCAAGAAACTGCGGTGTCAAAAAATGATTCGTGCTAATGATGACTGTTTCATAATATCCAGGTTTCCTGTAAACGCAATTACCAAAGAACAATGGATAAGAATGTTAAATAGAACAGGTTGGACGCCTCGAAAACATTCTTTCGTTTGCAGTAGACATTTCAAGGAAGACTGTTTTGTCCAACGAAAGCACCGACGACTTTTGAAGAAAGGATCCATACCTACTGAATTCGTGCCGGTAGCGGTTTCTTTCTTTTTCATATGTGCTTACTTAGTATATTAAGTAGTATACTAACGCCGTAGTATATACTTAATATCTAAGATCAGAGCATTTATGCCAACTGTAATTTCTGTACAGGTCAATTTGAAGCCCAAGCGATCGGTGTCAGCCTACGTTTACCGGGATATATCACCAGAACCTTCAACTTTAGAGCCGAAACCTTTGAGTCCACGAAAAAAAAATTAATTAACAAATGTTCAAAATTGAAAGAAAAAATAAAAAAGAAACAACAAAATATTCGAAATTTAAAAGCTAAGTCTAAAAGACTACATACAAAAATGATAAAAGCGGAGGCAATAATTGAAGACTTACAAAAACGTTGAAGCTTAAAAGACAATTTAAATGAAATAACTGCTGAATTTAAATAAATTCAGTTTCATGTGTCCGGTGTTTGAGCTTGTTTGATTCGTCTTAACAAGTACTCTGGTTTTTTGGGTGTTATTAAACAATTATAAAAATAAATAGGTACACAAATATCTTTAATAACATATCAAATTTCAGCTTTTTAGCATTAAATAATTTACTTTTAGACTATATTTTTCAAGATTTAATTACAAATGTATAGTTTTCAGATTTTCCCCTATACTTGTAGTATAGGACGGTATTATTTGCCAAATTTCATAGTTATAGGTCAATGGAAAGTACTTTTTAAATTTTGATCCCTTTGAGAGTGTCGAAATATACGTTTTTTTGCGGTATAAACAGCCGTATATTTTTTACGTTAATTTAGAAATTTGATTTTCTTTACAACTTCAAGGGACTGTAGACCAGATAAAGGGTCTTAACAGACAGACGAACGGAGGGAAAGACGGACAGAGATGGACATCTTATAAGAGTCCCGTTTTTTCCTATTAAGATACGGAACCCTAAAAACCAGACTTTAGATAATTACGCAGGTAAATACTTACGTGTAAAGTTTAAAAACTAGCACTTTTCAGCACTAATTTATGACGAATTTGAAGAAAAAAGTCCATCACAGTGTAAATATCAATTTTAAGCAAATTATTACTTTGTATTTTACAAAAATTTGTTTATAATCAAATAAAACTTAACTACCTATTACATAAAGAAACAAAAGATATTATAGACTGGGATGAAATATAGGAATTTTATAATTTTATACAAATAATTTTAAGACATCATTGGTGGTGCAGTGAGACGACACGACAATCGATCGAGTAGGCAATGTGACGTCACGGGCAGTAAGAGGCCGCCTGTCAAACCGCACGAAAATACATAAATTTCAATAAATTATTTCTCAGTCATTTATTGACGAATTTAAAAAAACTTTCACTGTTTTATTAGTTTTGGTTTATCTTTCAATTCTATCGAGTTAAATCGTATATTTTGAACATCATAAACTTCTCCATTGTAAATGTTTTTGTTTTGTACATTCTCATTTTTTTGTTTACAAAGAGTTAAAATTTTGTTGTTATGCGTTGCAACGTGACGTATTGTCATTAAAATAAAAATCGTTTATTTATATTGTTTTATTTATTACTTGGCTTGTATTCAACTAAATATTAAAATTTCCATAATGATGTTAATGCTTTCTTTATTTCTGCAATTTTTTTATTATCAACTGTTAACAAAAAAAAATTTATTGGAGTAAAGGAAATGGCATTTGAATTGACTGATTGATGATTTGTCATTTTAAAAAACTAAAAGTTAGGAAAAGTAACTCAAAACAAAAATTATGTAGTATAGCAGATTCAAAATAATAAATATGATTGCCGATTTCGACTTATGATAACGCGGTAATTTCAACGACACATTATCATGAAAGTACTACGTGCTATCGATAATATAAAAAACACCCATGCACATCACTAAAACTGGCTCAACCACATGTGAATTTTGCACACATACTCATTTCCGTTTCGGTCATGCGATGTTTAGATGTCAGTTGGTTTAATACAAGTGTTTTCTCTTCTTCTTTTTTTGGTTAATGGTTTTCTAACATATGTTAATTCTGCCACTGTCTAGTGTATGAGAGATGTACTACTTTTATTGAAAAATAATAAAAACAGACAACGTAGTACGGTTAATATGGAGTTTTTCTATTTAAAATGCCACAAGGAATTACGACGTTCTACATGCGCCATTTAAAAAAAAACTCAAGTCTTCTCTCAATTTTTTTTTTATCTGTGTTTTCAATGTAAATCAATCAGTGTCCTCTTGATCTGCTGTGGCAGTCATGTGGCAGGTCTGTGACACTCCGAACATTCCTCCGGAATATTACGAACAAATGATTTCACTTCTGAGACGCGTATAATTCCAATCAAAGTTTATGGCGTATATAAACATAGGCACAAGTCGCGTCGCAGTAACTAGTTTTAGGTGTAGCGGGACGCAGTGGAGCGAGGGGCATATGACTGAACCTGCGCAAGCATGCCTATAGCCTTGTATTTCGATCCGCCATAAAGTTTGATTGGAACTATACATACACCAACATACACTAGACTATGTCTATGCACTAGACGTGTGTCGATCATGAATTAGACATGCGTCGATCATGAATGATTCGATCATTTTGATTGAATCAAAAAAAAGTATTGATGATTGCAATCAATATTTTCTTAATCAATCATTCATACAATCATTCAAATTTCACGATCGGGATTAGAGAAATCATTCTCGATCTCTCGCCCGACTCGATCATTCAAACAAATGAATGAGTAAGAGGACTAGCGCGACGGAGGCGGACCCAGCCAATGTGTAACTTATTGTTTTGTGAGATGTGTGTAGTCATTGTTATTGGATAGGTCGTTATTCATCTAGTTTATGAGTTTATATCAACAAAAAAAGTTTGAGCACTTAGGCACTTACCATTAAAGTCCAAGTTGATCTGGGTTCCGTAAAGTATTATAAACATATTGGTTCATATATTTATCAGATTGTATTGTTTATTTCACGTATCAATAATAATATCAAATTCATAGTAAAAGTTTGTTAATAGGTATTAATATCGTAAATATAAATTAATACTATACCACCACCAATACACCATAACCGCATTAATTTAAATAGCTAACACTACAAGGTTTTTTTTTACATATATTAATAAAAATTGGAATTAAAGTCGTATTTACTATACTGAATCATAACTCACTTAAATAAACCAAAATTAAAGTACGTAATAATATCTGTTCACGAAACAAAAGTAATTCACTCAAATCGCGCGAGACGCGGTTTTCGTTTGCAATCGATGATCGAGTACAAACGAATGATCGAGTATAAACGAATGATCGAATACAAACGAATGATTGAGTACAAACAATGATCGCTACGGCGACGAACGAACTCCATATAAAATGATCGAATGAATGAATGATTGATTTGATCGATTCTTTTTTGGAATCAATACTTGAATGATCGAATCATTTCAAATGATCGATTTACACATGTCTATCATGAATGAAATGATTCGATCATTTTGATTGAATCAAAAAAAAGTATTGATGATTTCAATCAATATTTTCTTAATCAATCATTCATACAATCATTCAAGTTTCACGATCGGGATTAGAGAAATCATTCTCGATCTCTCGGCCGACTCGATCATTCAAACAAATGAATGAGTAAGAGGACCAGCGCGGCGGAGGCGGACCCAGCCAATGTGTAACTTATTGTTCTGTGAGGTGTGTCTAGTCATTGTTATTGGATGGGTCGTTATTCATCTAGTTTATGAGTTTATATCAACAAAAAAAGTTTGTGCACTTAGGCACTTACCATTAAAGTCCTAGGTGATCTGGGTTCCGTAAAGTATTATAAACACATTGGTTCATATATTTATCAGATTGTATTGTTTATTTCACGTATTAATAATAATATCAAATTCATGGTAAATAGTTTGTTAATAGGTATTAATATTGTAAATATAAATTAATACTATACCACCACCGTTACACCATAACTACATTAATTTAAATAGCTAACACTACAAAGTTTTTTTTTACATATATTAATAAAAAATTGGAATTAAAGTCGTATTTACTATACTGAATGATAACTCACCTAAATAAACCAAAATTAAAGTACGTAATAATATCTGTTCACGAAACAAAAGTAATTCATTCGCGCGAGATGCGGTTTTCGTTTGCAATCGATGATCGAGTACAAACGAATGATCGAATACAAACGAATGATTGAGTACAAACAATGATCTCTACGGCGACGAACGAACTCCATCTAAAATGATCGAATGAATGATTGATTTGATCGATTCTTTTTCGGAATCAATACTTGAATGATCGAATCATTTCAAATGTTCGATTTACACATATGTCTACTCCTCTGATATTAAATCTGTACTTCCCTAGATTGAACTGGCAGAGTCGCCATGCGAAGCGTGAAGAAATGAGACACGGTGTTAGTTAGTCAAAGACTGTATTGTGACTGCCCTTACTTACTAACATGCATACATATGCTACATAAACCTATGCTTATATTTATGATGACGCTACGTACTACAGCAGATATGAGCCACTAGGAGGCGCTGCAATGAATACATTTCTCTAAAACGGCTGGGAGGATCTGTAGGCGATTATTTGCGTTATAAACATATCACCTAAGAGAATGTTCTTAGATAAAAGTTTGTCACTGACTTCACTGACTCCGTGCTTCGGAGGGCACGTTAAGCAGTCGGTCCCGAACGCTGTCAATAGATGGCCGTCGTTACAGTCCCCAACCCGCAGTGAAGCAGCGTGGTGGATTTAAGCTCCAAGTCCCCCTCATCACCCTGGGGGAGGCCTAAGCCCCTGCAGTGGGGTAAAAAAAAATGGGCTGATGAAGTGAAGAAGAAGAATCTTGATGCGGTTTTTTGTGTTACATAGATATCACCTAAGAGCATGTTCTTAGATAAAAGTTTGCAGTCATGAGCCACCAGGGGGCACTATAATAGATATGATTCTCTAAAACGATTGGGAGGATTTTGACATGGTTTTTCGCTTTACGTAGATATCACGGAAAAGCAAGTTCTTAAATAAGGATTGGTTATGGGCTACCAGGCGGTAGGGGGGGCTACAATACATATACGTTTTAAACTGTTCTGAGGCGGTACGAAGTTCTCCGGGTTAGCTGGTGTATTAAAATAAATTATATTATTATAATGGTGTATTTATTTATTTATGTGATTTTTTAATTTATAATAAAATTATGGAAGCCAAATATAGCGACCAGGCGCAGATGAAAAAGGGTGGTGTTTTTTTAATTATTGTTAAATAATTTTTAACAATAAATTGTCAATTATTGTTGACATAATTTTTTGTCAATTCTAAACCCAGAATCAACAAAGTAGTTTTGTATTTACTTACAATGTTTTCATTTAAATTATTATTATATTATAATTTACTTATAGAATAATAATTAAAAGTTAAAATTTAATAATTAAGTAACTAGAGAACAGTTTTAATTGGAGCATAATTTTATAATGTTAATATCTGCATCAATTAAGAAAGAGTAAACAAATAAAAACTAATCCAATAATCCAACCCTCGTCACCTCCGACGCAAAGGCGTCCATGATGCTCATCGCATTGCCGCGCTGAATTGCAATTGCAATTCTTTGCACCAGGAAGGAACCGGAACGGGGTCGAATTCCCTTTCTCTCAGACGACGGCCGATGCCCGCGACGAAACGTTTGGCTTCACTCCCCCAACAGCCACCACTTTCAACGCAAGTGAGACGAACAAGTATTTACTCTCCAGAGTAGAGTATTTGACTCGTTTTCTGGCGGCTGCAGACTCCGCAGCGGCTCCGGCCGTTCCCACGATGCGACCAAGGTGAGAGGCGGCAAATGTGCTGACACACATGGCGTCCCAAAGTAGACACCTACCGTTCTCCCACGGCGCCAAAGTCATACCATCGGGTCTTTTGCCATCGGAAAAGAAACGCATTTTGCAAACGGAATTTTGCAAATGGCTAAGACCAGAACACACATGGAATATTGGCCGAAATTAAAGCCCTGCGGACTATTATATATGCTATATATCCGGACAGACTATAATTAAGTATATAATAATAATTTAATTACGGGTGATCATATCTTGATATTCTTATGCCAATGATCATCATCAATCCACCGGGCGGGCGACGCATCGCGTAGCAATTGATAGAAACTCCTCCCGTCGGGCATGTCAGGTCGCTCACCTTGTGAAACGAGACACCCGCGCCTAACACACATGCGTCGCGCTCACATAGCCGTGTTGCCCGCGCCACCGCCCCGCCCCGTGCTGAGGGGTAATCAATTGAAGCAATATTTAGAAAGGAGATAGAAAACATAGCAAATACGTACTATAGAGTCCAAAGGTCAAAGTGTCGTGATTTGGGAGATTGCTACTGTATACTTAGCGGTATTGCACTCCCTGTCTAAACAGGACAGATTAATCATCCATAATTTGTTATTAAAGATTTATTTATTAAAATTATTTCATTTTTATGATATATTTAGGAAAGTCTTATAAAACAATTTTAAAATGCATCATAACATATTATTTCACAACTACATTGTTAAGTTTGTTACCGGTGTGCATGTATTTATGTAGAATTAAAAACTAGAGTCTGAAAATTTCGTGTCACATATGTTACCGACAAATGGTTTTTCACCCGAATCACCAGTGTGCATACGTTTGTGTTGAATTAAATTACTGGACTGTGAAAATTTCGCATCACATATTTCACAAATATATGGCTTCTCACCGGTATGTATGCGTTTGTGTATAATTAAATTACTAGACCATGCAAACCTTGCATCACATGTGCTACAAGTAAATGGCTTTTCACCGGTGTGTATGCGTCTGTGTTGAATTAACTGACTAGACTGTGCAAATTTCGCATCACATGTGCTACAAGTAAATATCTTCTCACTGATGTGTATCTGTTTGTGTCGGATTAAATTACTATAGTCTGAAAATTTAGCTCCACACTTTTTACAACTAAATGGCTTCTCACCGGTGTGTATGCGCTTGTGTTGAATTAAATTACTAGACCATGCAAATCTTGCATCACATATGTTACAAGTAAATGGCTTTTCACCGGTGTGTATGCGTCTGTGTTGAATTAACTGACTCGACTGTGCAAATCTCGCATTACATGTTTCACAAGTAAATGGTTTGTCACCGAAATGTATGCGTTTGTGTTTAATAAAACTACCAGACAGAGCAAATTTTGCATCGCATATTTCACAAGTAAATGGTTTTTCACCGGTATGTATGCGCTTGTGTTGAACTAAACTACTGGAATCCGAAAATTTTGCATCACATGTGCCACAGACAAATGGCTTTTCACCAGTGTGTATGCGTCGGTGTCTAATTAAACTACTAGACTGTGCGAATTTCGTTTCACATATTTCACAAATAAATGGTTTTTCACCGGTATGTATGCGTTTATGTTGAATTAAATTACTAGACTGTGCAAATTTCGCATCGCATATGCCACAAGTAAATGGCTTCTCACCAGTATGTATCCGTTTGTGCCGAATTAGGTGACTAGACTGAGTAAATCTTGCGTTACAAATTTCACATTGCAATGATTTACCACCACTTGTATGTATGAATTTGTGTTGCATGTCTGCTTCACAATTTGACGGTTCTTCGCTGGCATGTATGTTTTTACATTCAAATAAATCCCTAGATTGCATAAACGTATCACATTTATATGACATGTTACCAGTACTCTCACTGCACTCCAATTCCACTTTAACTGAAGGCTTATCAAGCGCAGCAACCTGCAACCAAAACACTCACTTTACTTTTGCCACCATAAAGTTTACAGGAGATAATAACAATACATACCTCAGTGCTGTGCAGCCTTGAACCAAGCGACACATTTGGTTGGAGTATAGTAGGCCCTACCTCCAGCTCCTCTTTGATGACCACCGCATCCTTCATCAGCACCACATGCTTGTTTACATCCATCTGTGAATCACACTGAAACTCAGAAAGAAGACTATCAAGTCTATCAAAAACGAATGCCAGTATACAAGAAAACTTTTAAGTTTTTGGTATGTACTGTGAATGTAATAATTTTTCTTTTGAGCGTTAAAAATATTGGAATTTCGACTTACAACGAAATAATACACTTAAACAAAAGTTCCAGTACCATTAGGTATACAAGTGTGGGCTACTCAAACTTCAAATAGACGACGACCACCTGGGCTAGTGGGTAGCGACCCTGCCTACGTAGCTGGGGGTCCAGGGTTTGAATCCCAGGTCGGGTCAGTATTTACATGATGAATATTGCTACTGGTACCGGGTCTTCGTTGTTATATGTATGTGGTGTCTTCGCTTGGTACCCAAAACACAAGCTAATGCTTAGTTTGGGGCCTAGATGTTGTCATGTATACGTTATTATTATTATTGTTATTATTATATTATAGTAAACTATCAAACTGAAAAAGTCTTTAATAAACGTTTACATTTGGACCATCCATAGATACTTGGAAAAGGTTCTTCAAATTCAAGAATATGCAATAATCTCTCTCTCTTAAATCAATAAGTAAATTCATAGCCATAGTATAGCGCGCTTATATATATATATATATATATAGTGCACTTTCCACACAAACAGACAGTAACGTATATATACACCCTCGCGAAAACATTGATCTGTAATGTAGTCTCTGAGCAGTATGTTCTCTTGTTAGTAAAATACCATTGGGAGGAGTCCTGGCGACCTAGAATACAGGTTTTTATAAAACCTAATTTTGGCGCCAGTCTCCACAAACAATAATGTATTACACAGTACTATATTTGTAACATTTGGTATTGTTTGTGGTGATAATAAACAAGTTTTTATTTATTTATTTATTTATTATAGCTTATGAACTGTGATCCTATATACCTAGAAACAAACGCATTGTTTTTTTGTCATCATTGTTTTTACTCCGAAACCGAAAGAAAAATCCATGTGTTCTTTAGTGCCTATTTTGTTTAAGCTCTCATCAAATGACAAATAAAAAATTTTTGACTGTCGAAGCCATGGGGAAAATTCCAAATAATTTACTCACTGGATCGGACTGGACTGGTTCAATCTAGTTTTTCATTTTGACTGACTTATTAGCATACAGTGGACCATCTTGATGCCACTAAATGCATCACACGAATAACCAACGCACCGGCTAAACTATCTTGATGCCAGCCCCTTTGCAAGAGAAATAGTACAAGAGCAAACATTCATTTGAAGTAAGACGAAAAAATTATCAATGTTCCATTTATATTTTATTGAAGAAACACTTAATTTAAAAAAAAAAAACAAAATAATTTTAACTTTTGAAATATAAAAATAAATGTAAAATTATAGGTACATCTGAAATTTTTTAAATAATATTATTATCATTTACATAAATTATTAAGTATTAAAAATAATAGGTTTTTCATTTACACAGCATTCTATTTGCATTTTTGTGGATGGAATAATACATAAGTATTATTTTATTAGTTTATTTATAGTCTTTACTAAAAGTTGGTTTTTTTGTGCCGTTGACATTTTTTCCATACTATGTATCAGAATTCTATGTATGACTTTTCCAGGTGAGTGGGAACCCTGTTTACATTACAAAGTCAATTAAGTACTGTAGTAAAAAATACACATGCCGTGTATATATTCATGTAATTTTTATTGTAAAGCTTTAAAAATAAACACATAATTTAATATACTGACTATAGCATGACATACCATGATCTTAATAGTTGTTTCCGAATAAGACATCCAGAAGGTGTAATAACCTTAAAAATTAGCTGTCTTTTTTTAAACGAACATAAACTACTCTATGGCACATAGCTGAAGTTAAACGAAGTCAGTTTTTGTTTACTACATTATTGCAAACACAGAATAATTAAATCTTATAATCAATTAAAATTTCAAATCAATCTTAAACTATTAGGTACAATAATGTAATAATGTAGTACATATTTTGTCCAGCAATAAAGGCTGTCAGTAAAGCCAGCAAAAATATCTGTTTATCTTATTGTATCAGGAAAAGAAAACATTGCATGAGAAGTGTGTTCTATTCCTCCATAATTGACAAGTTTTAGCTAGCATATGGATTAAATTTGTTATAAATTTGAAGGATAATTTTTGGGAAAAATGCTCGAATTGGTAAAATTTTATTAATGTGGCAGGTGTGACGTCATAAACGGTTTTTTTTTTAACGACAACCCCATATTTTTATTGTATATGAACAAATATACTTTTTTACATACAAAAAGATCATTAAAAGTATAACTCATATGAAAACAAAAAATAACAATTTTGCAATTTCATTGGTAGCTAGCTTATAATAATTTGACTTTCAAATTTAATTTCAAAAAAATATTTTAAGGAGATTGTCTTTTGTTTGATTGTTTTGCTTAACTCTAGATAGCCAACGTTCATCAAAATGATGAGCATCCAAAACATATCACCCTCTCCCTTTTCAATTATTTGTTTTACAAACTCCTGGTTTCGAACCAACTTAGTGATTACTAGACTGCATCGCATGGTGGTCGCGTTTTGCCGGTACATCATTTTGTTATTGAGATAATTGCTGCAATAGTTGCAAAGTTCCTATTTTTGCTGAACTTGCACCAAAAAATTCGAAGCTATTTATATGAAGCATTTATAAAAAAAATGTTTTCTAATTAATACTTCCTAATTTATCGATTGTAAATAAAAGTGTCTTTTTTACCTCAAGCAATCATGTGTCTTTCAAGATTTGTGATTAAATTCAGATTTGGAGACAAGAGCAATGCTCACCCAAAAAGACATAGCTGAATTGTTCAATGCAACTCATCCTGATTGACTACCCATTGACCAAAGCACAGTGAACAAAATAGAGTCTAAATACCATGAATTTGGGTATGTTCGCGAACTTCATAAATATGCTCGACCCTCACTACCAATGTTTGGTTGGCAATGCAAGAAAATCATCAGTAAATACTTAAACATTACCTTCTAATTTCAAAGCTACAGTTGTGATAATCGTGACAACTGCTCGCATCAATTTTCCTGGTTTTTAGTCATTCCCAGTCATTTAAGCTGGGTTACACCGAACAACAAACAAGAGATTGCGATTTTCACTATTCCCCGATCATCACCAATTTCGGAGTCTTATATTTTGTGGTTTGTGAACATGAACTATTTTATGACTTGAAACTCTATGACCTGACCTGACCTGAACTATGAAATAAATTAAATGATTGAACATTGAACTATGCAATGAGTCGTGCAACTCCATGAACCATTATTGCCATGAACTCACCTCGGTCACCTCACAACATGAATTCGTTAAAACTTGACCTTTTGTGCTAACTTATCGGTTATATGTTTCCTATCGAAAAAATAAAAACGTAATTTCGTTCTTATAAAAAGAAAAATGGTTTGGATAAAAACTTTTCAAAATGATTGGCTTGACATGACAAGCTTTGTTGACAAGACGGGAAATTACCACAGGGTATATTTTGTACTGAGGCATGATGACATATTCCATATTGGTTATTGTTCTGTGGTCACAAATTTTGGGTAACACACACAGAGGACACAGAGGACGTGACACACCCCATTTTCTGTCTTGTCACGATTTTAAAAAATTAATAACTGAAAAAGCATTACACACATCAAAAAAGTCTAAGCAACACAAATTTCAATTTTACAATGTGTTTTCGCATTAAATCCTTAGTATTTTCTTATTTATATTATTTTTTAATGCTTTCTTGATATTAAACAACAATTGTTTTTTTATATTTATTTTTCAATAATCTTAATTAACAATAGTTACGAGTAAGTCAATACTTACTCGTAATTATTGTTTGTACTTTTTTTGTACTACGTACATACAATTATGTACGTAGTACAAAGTAAGGTGCCTAATCAACTAAACTTAAACTAAAATTAAATGGTTGTACAAAAATTGCATAAATTAATACAAAGTGTGGCCTCCTCTGTTATAGAGAACTTGCTGGCACCGATTCTTCATAGAATTGATGAAACTGTTAATGTTGTCCTGGGGCAAATGCTCCCAATGTTTTAGTAAGTTCACCAGTTGTTGGGTTGTTGTCACTCCATCCAAGTCCTTTATTACACGTCTCTGGAGCATGTCCCATGCATACTCGATGGGGTTGAGGTCTGGCGATTGTGCAGGCCAAGGCAATAAGTACCAGGATGTTTTCCCTTGCCAAGTACTCGCGTGTGTGCAAAACTGTATGCGAAGGCGCATTGTCATGCATCAACGTGAAATCGGAGCCAAACGTTTGTGCTAATGGATGGACATAAGACCTTAAAACATCCTCAACGTAATTTACAGCGTTCATGTTACCATTTACAAAAACGAGCTGAGTTCGTCTGTTCTTCATAATACCCGCCCATATCATAACTGTTGAGCCGTTGTATAAATGCACATCCTGAACGCACCTCAGTCTTTCAGTATTTCCAGGACGACGGTACACTCTTACCCTTCTGGTATCAGGCTTGAACCCAAATCAAGACTCATAGCAAAATAAAATTTTATCCCATTGTTCCTGGTTCCATGTAATGTGTTTCCTAACCATTCATTTCGACGAGCGCGATTCCCGTGACGTATCGGTGGACACCTAATTGGCCGTCGTGCTCGTAGGCCATACTCATGCAGTCGATTTCGCACAGTTTGGCAGCCAACAACAACACCACTTGAATTTTGTAGCCTTAAACCTATCTCTCGGGCGGTTAACATCGGCTGGCGTCTTGCAGTCAGTTGTATGTATCGATCTTGCCGTGTGGTTGTACACCTTCCTCGACCTGGGTGCTGCTCGGCAGGATCTCCCGTGCTAGGGTAACGCTAATGAAGACGGCAAATAACGCTTCTATTGACACCAAAATACTGAGATACCTGAGATTGACTTCTTCCCGCTTGCATCACCCCTACAGCTATTCATCTGCGTTCAAATGACGTCGCTCCATGACATAAAAAATGTCTAAAAATCCAAATTCGTTCAATATGTACTTTTTTCAAATTATTGTTTAAATCATAAAATTGATACAGAATACTAAATTTTAATAAGCAAAGAAAACGCTATAAAATTCGAACAAATGCATTCGCTTTTGAATTTGTGAAAAAAAAACGAATGATATTCAATTTTTTTTTATAACAATTGTTGTTTAATATCAAAAAAGAATTAAAAATAATATAAATAAGACAATACTAAGGATTTAATGTGAAAACACATTGTAAAATTGAAATTTGTAAGTATGTGTTGCTTACACTTTTTTGATGTGTGTATGTTTACATTAAAAAACGAAATCATTTTCTTATTTTGAACCGTATTTTCGTTAGAAGACATAAAAATTGTGTTAGAAGAAATGGTCCCACAATAAGTCTAACCATAGACATATATATACTAGCGTAGGAGACCAACTGACATATAAACATCGCATGACCGAAACGGAAATGAGTATGTGTGCAAAATTCACATGTGGTTGAGCCAGTTTTAGTGATGTGCATAGATGTTTTTTATATTATCGATAGCACGTAGTACTTTCATGATAATGTGTCGTTGAAATTACTGCGTTATCATAAGTCGAAATCGGCAATCCTATTTATTATTTTGAATCTGCTATACTACATAACTTTTGTTTTGAGTTACTTTTCCTAACTTTTAGTTTTTTAAAATGACAAATCATCAATCAGTCAATTCAAATGCCATTTCCTTTACTCCAATAAATATTTTTTTTTGTTAACAGTTGATAATAAAAAATTTGCAGAAGTAAAGAAAGCGTTAACATCATTATGGAAATTTTAATATTTAGTTGAATACAAGCCAAGTAATAAATAAAACAATATAAATAAACGATTTTTATTTTTAATGACAATACGTCACGTTGCAACGCATAACAACAAAATTTTAACTCTTTGTAAACAAAAAAATGAGAATGTACAAAACAAAAACATTTACAATGGAGAAGTTCATGATGTTCAAAATATACAATTTAACTAGATAGAATTGAAAGATAAACCAAAACTAATAAAACAGTGAAATTTTTTTTTTAAATTCGTCAATAAATGACTGAGAAATAAATTATTGATATTTATTAATTTGACGACCGCTTAGCCTAGTGGGTAGCGACCCTGCCTACGAAGCTGGAGGTCCCGGGTTCGAATCCTAGGTCGGGTCGGTATTTATATGATGAATATCGATACGGGTACCGGGTCTTGGTTGTTATATGTATGTGGTGCCTTCGCTTGGTACCCAAAACACAAGCTAATGCTTAGTTTGGGGCCACGACGTTGTAATGTGCACGTTATTATTATTATTATGTATTTTCGTGCGGTTTGACTGGTGGCTTCTTACTGCCCATGACGTCATATTGTCTACTCGATTGAGTGTCGCGTCGTCTCACTACACCACAAATTATGCCTTGGATGCCTTGGACTAGTCTATAATATCTTTTGTTTCTTTATGTAATAGGTAATTAAGTTTTATTTGAATATAAAGGAACAAGTTTTTGTAAAAGACAAAGTGATAATTTGCCTAAAATTGATATTTTCACTGTGATGGACTTTTTCTTCAAATCCATTTTATATTAGTGCTGAAATAAAGGTTTAGGCTCTAAAGTTGAAGGTCCTGGTGATATATCCCGGTAAACGTACGCTGACACCGATCGCTTGGTCTTCAGATTGACCTGTACAGAAATTACAGTTGGCATAAATGCTCTGACTTTAGATATTAAGTATTATTAGTATTTTACTTAATATACTTAGTAAGCACATATGAAAAAAAAGAAAGCCCTAACGGCACAAATTCAGTAGGTATAGATCCTTTCTTCAAAAGTCGTCGGTGATTTAGTTAGACAAAACAGTTTTCCTTAAAATGTCTACTGCAAACCAAAGAATGTTTTCGAGGCGTCCCACCTGTTCTATTTAACATTCTTATCCATTGTTCTCTGCTAACCGCGTTTACAGGAAACCTGGATATTATGAAATAGTCATCATTATCAGGAAGCATTTTTTAACACCGCAGTTTCTTGGAGGAAAATGAGGTTAAACTATTGTATACAGTAGTGTTGTCATTCAAAGTTAAATTATTTACGACGTTCATAATCAGAGAACAGATAGAACGTCAGACTTTAAATCATAAATAAATAACGATTAAAATTAAATAGAGCATCAGATTTTAAATCATAAATAAATAACGATTAAAATTAATTGTGTATATATCTTATATTTTCATTTGAAAAAGTCTTGTATTTACATATATACCCTATGTGTAATGCCAGGCTAAATAAACCTCACAATATGTTTAAAAACAGTTAACGACATCATTCCAGTGGAACAGGTGCAATTAGGTAATATCAAATTTACAAAATATTTATATTTGAAAATATCGACATATCGATAGATTTTGTGCAATCCCTATGCTTAATTGTTTGATTGTAATTTTACACAATATTTTTGTATCGTACACATAATTGTTTAAAATAACAAATTATTTACAAAATAAAGTATTTACCGTATACTACTGATGTATAACCAAGTAAATTTAGGATCGCTTTTTATAAAAATAAGCATTAAGATAACAATATGTTATTGGCAGTACTTACCGGTGAAATGTCTCTTTATTTGGATTATTAACATATGTTACAGTGCAATTTAAAACTGAACACGACACCATTTTTATCACAAGAATTAATTTTTGTAGAATTCAAAACGATTATAACACAAAATAGAAAACAAAGCTGGACCTTATTTTGACAAGTGAGTAAAGAAGACTAAATGTGATCAAAGAGGTTTTATGACAGATTTTCTTGCATTTCTTTCTCGCATGTAGGATTTCCGCAAAGAGCTGGATGTCATTCGCACACTGAGTTCCTCTCTTACGCTAGTATATATACCTTTATGGGTCTAACTGAATTAGGTACTTCCTATTCCTAGCTGTCTCTCACTTTCGAAAGGATACTATTTTCCCGTAGGTAGATAATAACCAGCAATAGATAAGTTTAAGTACCGTAGAATCAGGCGACTTGACCATAAAGAGCAACTTTACCTACACCTACCTTGTGTATGCTTTTCTTGAATTTCATGGAAACCATTTTACATACACATATCAAAACAATTTTAGTAGTTTCTTAAGAAATCACATGGTATCCCAAAAAGTTTTCAAACTAGCAACACTGACAGTTGTCAAAACATTGTAAGTTTTCTAGAATCGTAGTAAACGCTTCGTGACCACAGTTTTGCAAAATTATATCATTTGTGAAGAAATAACTAGTCGGAGGTAAGTAAATTTAATGCACGACATGTAAATACTAACACTGAATTATATTGCATTGCTTTTTGAAAGCATTTTGCTGTGCTTTATGAGAAATCTTGTAATGTTAGTTGATATTTGGTAAAGTTGCCAAAGTCACGGTTGTGGTATCTTTACCTGTGGCTAGGGTTGTCATACAGACTATAAATATTTTTTTGTTTCTAGGTTGGAGTTGCGTGCATGATTGTGTTATCAAATAGAGTAAATAAATTTTAAGTTTTTTTTTGTAATTTTTACTAACGCTTGTTTTTATGTATAATAAGATATAATAACAACTGTGTGATACTAACTTTTTACGCTATATAATGTGGTGATGGTTACTAAAATCATTGTTTCAGATTAGTCCATTATGTCTCCTAAAAAGCTTAAGTAACCAAAAAAAAAGGATTAGGAGAAGAGTAGGAGCGAGGCCGTACAGAAATTATTGTAACGAAATGTTGTAAAAGTTTGTGATATGACTAAAGAAAAGGAGAATTTGAAAGTAGGACATCATAATAGCGAAGTTCAAAAGTACAAAGAACACAGAAAAATATTATTGCGGGAAAATTATTGAAATTGGAAATCTGGGTATAAAAGCAAAGTTTTTGCGATACAAAAATGGTGGATTTCGTTGGCCTAAGGTAGAGGACCAAAGTGTTATATTTAGCAATGATATTGTAAATATTTTACCATATCCTGAAGAAACACGTCGTGGTATTTTATATTTCGACTTTAAATTTAATTTCAAAATTGAATAAGTATGTAGGTTAACAAATAATTAAGTAAAAATGATTGTATGCATAATAAACATAATTTGTAACATGGAATATATTATTTATAAAGTTCGTCATTTTTGGCATCCCTGGTTTAGAAACAGCATTTGTATGGAAATGACGTTCTAACCTTAGGCAACTTTACCTACAAAATAATGTTGCCATTTATTTTAAATATATGACTCACTGTCGAAGTTTGACTGTCGGTAATAACGAATGCAATGTCAATTTGACCTATTTTGCATGCTTCCATGCTACTCCATAGAGAAAGAAAGAGGAGGTAATGTTACCAATTTTGTGTCATCATTACCTATTTTTTATTTTTCATTTTACTGTCTTATTTAACAGGTTTAAGCAATGAAGCATTATTAGATACGAAGTCAAATACGACTTATTTTAATAGATTTAATACCCAAATTCGTAGTGAAAAGTTTCGTGAAATAAATGTCCTTTTATTGAAAAAATGCGGTAAAGTTGCCTCATTCTACGGTACCCTAATATTTCCATATATAAATACCGAATTATAAATTATGTCAAAAAAAACGTCGCCCCGATATTGTAATGGAAGATAGACGTTTGCCCACAAGTTTTCACCGTTTTGACATCATAAAGTTATTAGAATATAACTACAGTAGGCAAGCTCCATAAGGTCCTAAGTAACAGTTGGGCTTGTGAGAAAAAAGATAGTACTTAGAACCATAGAGTTTTTTTTATTTTTATTTTTTTATTTTATTTGTTGAAAGGGCATTAATTAAAAATTATCAGCCCAAATACGAAACGAATGAAAAACAAATTATTGGCGGAGTTTTACAAGATGACGCCAGAAAATAGGTCACCCTCACATGCGCCATCTTGTAAAACTCGAACCATAGAGTTAATAGAATAGAGTAAGCACTTCTCAACAGATAGAACATGTCTGTCACATGCATAGACATACATATACTGATATATAAACATCACATGACCGAAACGGAAATGAGTATGTGTGCAAAATTCACATGTGGTTGAGCCAGTTTTAGTGATGTGCATAGGTGTTTTTTATATTATCGATAGCACGTAGTACTTTCATGATAATGTGTCGTTGAAATTACCGCGTTATCATAAGTCGAAATCGCAATCCTATTTATTATTTTGAATCTGCTATACTACAAAATTTTTGTTTTGAGTTACTTTTCCTAACTTTTAGTTTTTTAAAATGACAAATCATCGATCAATCAATTCAAATGCCATTTCCTTTACACCAATAAACATTTTTTTTTTCTTAACAGTTGATAATTAAAAATTTTCAGTAAGAAGTAAAGAAAGCGTCAACATCATTATGGAAATATTTATAATTACTTGAATAAAAGCCAAGTAATAAATAAAACAATATAAATAAACCATTTATATTTTTAATCTTATTGGCAGTACTTACATGTGAAATCTCTCTTTATTTGGATTATTATCATATGTTATAGTGCAATCTAAAACAGAACACGATACCATTGCAATTCACAAGATTTAATTTATGTAATTCAGAACGATTAAAGCACAAAATAGGAATCGAAAGCTAGACCTTATTTTGACAATGGACTAATGGAGACTAAATGTGTTCAAAGAGGTTTTATGACAAATTTTGTTGCGTTTCTTTCTCGCATGTAGGATTTCCGCAAAGAGCTGGATGTCATTCGCACACTGTGTTCCTCTCTTACGCTAGTATATATACAGATCGCGCGGCGAGAGTTTGGCTTTGACCGTTATTGCGCAGAAATTTGAAAATTGGGTATCAACGGGCAATTAGCGGGGTGCGGGGCGGGTGTGTAGGCGCACGCGGTGCTCTGATTGGCGCTCCAGTCGTTCCCTGCCTCTCGCATGCCCCGCGCACTCCTGTTGTACAATCACATTCACAAGTGAATTAATAATAATAATAATAATAATCATCATTTATTTTCAGGTGCTAGCCCCATAGTAATTTTACATATTTACACAGTATTTACATATCAAGTACTAAAACTAAACAGTACAATAAAATAAAATATTATAAAATATTAACAAACTAAACAATAAATTAATTATTTGACATGCAGGTGTATCCAATAGGCTATAAATGGAGAGTCCCATCTATCAGCGATAGTGTCCAGGATGGTGTTGCGGCCGCCACGCACCCGCGCCAGAATGGAGGCACAATTGTTGCTATTTTCGTTAATTGTTTATTGTTGTCGATTGTTATTATTTGTTGAGTTATAGTAGGCATGGGCTACTATTAAACAATATGTAGCTAGCAAAAATGTTAAATGGAATTTACAAGAATGTACCAAACTTATCAAAGAAAAAGTATCCTTAATGGGTGCCCAGGAATGGGAAAAAATATGTAGAAAGGTAAAAGATATAGAAGAAGAGTACGCCAAGAGTGACCATGTAGTTGATTTACTTACCGAGCAATTTATAATTCGCGTCGATGATAGTTCCGAAGACGATGATTCTGATGATGGTTATGAAGATGATGAAAATTTTATTAAAAAACAATTATTTATAATTTTCATCGCTGTCTCTGTAAACTTTAAAAGGAAATAAACATTTTGTATAAGTAAAATAACTATCAATAGTTTTAATAAATGAATAAGTTTATCTATTTCGTATTATTTTCTAGCATTATTACCACAGTACATGAATTTTGACCCACTCAAATATCCAACCTGGTACATAAAAAAGGAAAAGTATTGTGTGCGTGACAGTACCCATGCGCAGTAATCCCCTCCACCCCGAAGGTCAAAGCCAAACTCTCGCCGCGCGATCTGTACCTTTATGATAGTACTTAGAACCATAGAGTTAATAGAATAGAGTAAGCACTTCTCAACAGATAGAACATGTCTGTTCCTATTTATAATTGGCTTTAGTAAAATTTTCACAATATTTTCTTATCCTTCCATCTCATCTCACACTAATGGATATACAAAAGTGTTATTCGTCTTTTTAGACTTTCCAAGAAATGCACACAAAATTAGATTGTTGCCAACTTTTTTCACAAATGCTACGAAATGTTTAACATTTTGTTTTTTAGTGTTAATGTTAAACACTAAATTAGTAAATATATATTTGAAAACATTATGTACGTAAAAAAAATATTGTATTATTTAAAAAAAATGTGATCGGCATAATATTAATACAAGAAACAAAGATAAACTTGCTAATCATGTCAGCCGTCTCAATAAAATCACAAAATCTTTATTTCGTAGTTATGTAACATAATCTTGAAATACGTCATAAGAGTGAATTTTATTACTTTGTGGAAGAACGTGACCACAAAGGCGCATTCCAAAATGCTGGTTCCTCTCAGAAGAATGCGCAAGAAACTGAGGGACGCTCTTTTTAACAAAATTATTAAAAATAAATTTTTACAATAAGTGCTTAAAGAATAATATTATTGAAACAAACTGATAGGCGAGCGGCTTACACCCATGGATTTTTATCATCTAAGTAGTCTGATACTTTATTTTTTTTTTTTTTTTTTTTTAATTTTTTTTTTTTTATTTAT
This sequence comes from Luffia ferchaultella, assembly GCA_949709985.1. NCBI lineage: Eukaryota > Metazoa > Arthropoda > Insecta > Lepidoptera > Psychidae > Luffia > Luffia ferchaultella. The sequence goes on from OX453268.1 coordinate 10,334,335, forward strand.
TTATTTATTTATTTAACTCCACAAAAACAGTAAATTAACAATTTATAAGTATGATTAACAGGAGTGAAAAGAAAAATGGAGGACCTCTGTGTCTGAACTAGGAAAACCTGTGCTTCAGACAACAGAGCTCTCCGTGACAATCAATTATTTACACTTATACTAGACATACAATTAGAACTATTATAAAATGAGCAACAAATTAAAAAATATATCAGTAATCAATCAATTCCCAAAATTCCTAATAGGTATATTATGTGCGCGAAGTGTTTGAGGCATGCGTGTGTGTGTGCGTTTAGGGTATATGAGTGGGTGTGTGATTGAGTGTTACCGTGAGAATGCGTGCGCGATACTGTATGATAAAATAATTATAGAATCTCAACTCTGCAATCTGAGCAGGCCCTCAGTTTCTTCATAGTTGAGCTTATGCAACCATGAGAACACTTTCGATTTTAATTCGTATTTATTAAGAGGATAAATGTTAATTTTTTCATTTATTTTATTATAGAGATAGGGGCCTAGAAAAACAAAAAAATTATTTAGAAATACATGCTTAATATCTATTGCTAATGTGCAAACATTATCTTTACGTCTTTTATTTAAGGAGTTGATATCAAAGGGTAAGAAAGAGTGCTGCTTAAGGATTATTCTTTGGATAAATAGCTGACGGACAGTGAGTACATTGCAAGACTGGTATAGCTCAAATGTAGGGAACAGAATTGGTCGGAAGAAGCCGACCTTAAGGATTGCTCGTTGCGTTATCTCCAGCTTCATGAGATGGGATTTGGAAGTACCACCCCATGACGTTATACAGTATCCGATTACTGATTGAACTAAAGCAAGATAAATTTGCAGAATAAGGTCTTTGTCGGCAACGTATCTAAGGGTTTTGAATATAAAAATTAGTTTTCTCAATCTAGTACTCAGGTTGGCAATATGTGATTTGAACGTCATATTACTATCCAGCGCTATACCGAGATATTTAACACAACTGACTTTATCTAGGGTGCGACACGAACATTGATGGACATCTAAATTGGTATTAGAATGAGAGCATTAATGGGCTACCAGTTTAAGGTTTGTTGAAGGCAAGATAAAACTTCTAATTGAAAAAGTCAAATAATTGGTTTTGTTTGGATTCAATGTCAGCATATTTCGGGAGAGCCATTCTGTAACCATGTTCAAACCTTGTTGTGATGCCTCAAAAACAGACTGCCAGGAAGGAGCTGAAAAAAGTAAAGCCGTGTCATCTGCGTACGATATGATTCTTCCTTGGGAAAGTTGAAGATTCAGAAGATCGTTAATATAAACGAGAAAGAGTGTGGGGCCCAATATACTACCTTGAGGGACTCCAACAGTGATTGGGAGATCGTAGCTAGTGTAGTCACCAATGCGAACACATTGCACCCTATCCGTAAGATAGTTCCTGAATAAGTCTAGTTGAACTCCCCGGACCCCCAAATCCTCCAACCTGGTTAAAAGTATTGGAATAGAAACCGTATCAAATGCCTTGGATATATCCAAAAAAACACCTATAGTTTTGGCACCCGCATCAAGATTTTTGTGATGTAATTTGTCAGTTCAAAGACAGCATCTTCAGCAGATCTCAGAGAACGGAAGCCATATTGATGTTCAGATAAAAATTTGTTTTTCTCAAGATAGCTAACAAGTCTACTATTCATAATACGTTCCATAATCTTGGAGACAGCAGATAGCACAGATATAGGCCTATAATTTCCGGTGCAATCTCTATCACCAGACTTGTATATTGGAGATATTACAGATTTCTTTAGTGCCTTAGGAAAGACGCCATTAGTCAAGCACAAGTTAAAAATATAAGTAAGGGGGCGTACAAGGAAGTCTTTGTTTTCTTTAAGGACTTTGTTTGCAATTCCGTCCCAGCCCATTGAGCAAACGGTTTTTAGCTCGACGATTAAGCGATTGACCTCCTCGTGATCGGTATCGAACAATACAAAAGAGTCCTGTGTAACATAATTTTGAGAAACATGAGGTTCTTTATCGGAACCCCGGCTTATCTTACTAGCCAATTTTTCTCCAATCTGCACAAAATATTTATTGACATCATTTACAGACTTCTGTTCATCACCAGCCTTTAGCAAGTCATGCGCACAGTTCTTTGTTTTAGCGGTATTGGTTATGTCTTTGATAGCTTGCCATATCTTTCTATTATTTGTGCCTGTCAGAAGTAATTGTTTCTTATCAAAAGCCTGTTTACAAGTTTTTATTAAATCTTTGCAGTAGTTCCTATACCTTTTGTATGTCGTGGCCAGAATTATATTATCTGGATTCTTTTTCAGTTTTAGGTGCATGTTATCCCTATTTCTTATACATCTAATAATACCTGGTGTTATCCATGGTTTAATGATTTTAAAACGTCTAGGAAGTTTTGATACAACGGTATTCGCAGCAATAGCACACTTAAGGGATGACAAAAAATAATTATAAGCATAGTCAGGATCAGAAAAACCGTATACAGGCTGAAAATCTATATTTGATATGTCAGTTCTGAGATTCTCACTATTTGTTTTAGTGTAGATAGTATGTGAGTACAGACGCTTAGCTTTACAGTTCAATGATAGTAATACAGCTTGATGATCAGTGACTGTTGAATTTAACACAAACGTATACGCCGGAAATTTAGTTTTAAGTAGTACATGATCTAAGCAAGATTTGCCAAATCGTGTTGGTAGGTAGTGAGCTGGGAGGAGGCCATGGAAGGCGCATAGGTTCAAATAACTCAGTGTAGACAATGGCTTATCGTTAGGTAAAATATCTATGTTAAGGTCTCCCATAATACATAAATTTTTAAAAGCGGACAGATTTTCCAGCACTAAGTTAAGTGAGTCTAAGAATTTGTCTATATTTTTGTAACAAGGAGGGCGGTATATGGCTATAATGGCAGTCTCAGCATCAATCCTAATGATGAGACAATTACCTTCAGAAAAATCAGGCTCTTCAATCGTAACACTATACTCTTCCCTATAGTAGACAACCAGACCATCGTTTTGATTATGCAGAACCTGAGACGCTGAATGCCTGTATCCTGGTATTGGAGGAACAATGGGATTAGTTGATAACCAGCATTCTGTTAAAATAATTAAATCACTACCAAAACCAAGTTCACCCAGCAAAATCAAGAAATCACTTACATTGCAGGAAATACTACGTATATTCTGCGTAATAACATTAAGACACAAGCCGGGATGAGGCAAATAATTTATACACTCCTCAACATTACACGAAATGGATCCAGACACAGACAGCTCATCAATTAATTGGTTTGTATCATTATCCATTCAAATATAAGTTTGAGCTGATGGTTCTACCATTTGATCTGGATCCTAGAATATACATATAAGATAGTACAGTAATGCTTGTTTTGGAGCTCAATGTGACCACGTTTTTCGTTTTAACCGGCATGAGTACATATGACTGCAAAAAAGAACTCTGTGATTGAATGGAATATTGGCATCTGTCATCAACAAGCCCAGTAATACAAAGTAACATTAACGTTTCATAAAGCACATAACACCAGCATAGGCATATATTACGACTAAGTGCTACACTATGTGGAACAAACCAGCACATGCCAATGCTCCATGCAACACGTATGTGAACAAAATACAGCACACAATATAAAACATACACAATCCCACAATACAATAAGTCAGTGTGGCGGTTTACAAACAACTTTAAGATATCAACCGTCTCATAAGGACTCATACTATAAAATTCACTCTGTAATTCTATACGAAAAACGCAAATTATACACACACACAATACACAAAAACGAGAGACTGACAAACAAAAATCTAAGATGAATAAATGAGCCAACTTCGCCATCATACAAAAACTTTAGCGATGTCGGCCTCCGAACGTAGACAATGGCGTAAAGTACCGTGCTCTTTGCGAGCGTATATTTTCCCATCCCGGGTCCAAACGTACTTCCAGTTCGCGGCTGATGAGCTGCTACGAGCCTTGTAGAAAAGGTGTCTGTTCATGGGAGTCAAACGTTCGTTCACATAGAACGGCCGCGCAGCTGAACTCAGCCCGATGCCCGCAGTAGTGACGTCCCGTCGAACTCGGGCAGCGGCAAGCAACTGATCACGAAGCGCACGACGCGCCAGTCTAACCACCAGGGGACGCGGCCGAGGCGGCATGGAGGCGCATTCGATCAATGTGCGGCGCATGGAACCCGCACGACGCACACTTACTAGGTCTCGTTCCTCTAGCTTAATACCCAGCTTTTGGGCGACGGTGAGCACGATATGTTCGCACAGCTCATTGGTTTCCTCAGGTATCCCCGCAACCTCTACGTCGTTACACAGGAGCTCTTGGTCGCGGTTATAATAAGCTTTTGCATAAAGCTTTCGTTTTAGTGTAGTTTTAAACTTATTAAGGGGTAGATCTTGAATGTCAGCTGGGATCTTATTGTAAAAGCGTATACATTGCCCTTTAAAAGATTTCGTGATTTTATTGAGGCGGCTGACATGATTAGCAAGTTTATCTTTGTTTCTTGTATTAACATTATGCCGATCACTATTTTTTTTAAATAATGTAATATTTTTTTTTACGTACATAATGTTTTCAAATATATATTGAGATGGCAATGTCATTATATTAATTTCCTTAAACTTTTCTCTAAGTGATACTTTAGGTCCCAGTTTATAAATTGCTCGAACAGCTCGCTTCTGCAACACGAAGATTGTATTAACATTAGCAGCGTAAGGGCAATGTATACGCTTTTACAATGAAATCCCAGCTGACATTCAAGATCTACCCCTTAACAAGTTTAAAACTACAATAAAACGAAAGCTTTATGCAAAAGCTTATTATAAAGTATCAGACTAGGTACTTAGATGATAAAAATCCATGGGTGTGAGCCGCTCGCCTATCAGTTTGTTTCAATAATATTATTCTTTAAGCCTTTATTGTTAAATTTTTTTTATAATGTTCAAAAAAAGAGCGTCCCTCAGTTTCTTGCGTATTCTTCTGAGAGGAACCAGCATTTTGAATGCGCCTTTGTGGTGACGTTCTTCCACAAAGTAAAAAAAATCATTCTTGTGACGTATTTCAAGATTATGTTACATAACTACGAAATAACGATATTTTGATTTGATTTAAGCCAAACATACCTTTCATGAAGACCTTTAATGACAGTATATTAAATATGAGGACTGGCCCCATAAGGATATTAAGTAATGATGTTTGAAATTATCCCATGTAACCCCATTTTACGGTAAATACTTTTCTTATATTCGTCAAGATGGTTATCAAAGAAAAAAAGAATACTTTATAATTAACAACATCCTAACTAAAAAATCTGTCAACTGCGAGAAAGAGTTACTTTGACGTCTGCAGTACAACGAGCGAATCTGCGGGCAAGCATATTGCCCCTAACCGCTAACGCCCTACGCTCCCTCATAATATCTTCATCATCCCTTAGGTCGCTCGTGACAATATGGCCCAAGTACTTAAAGCTACTTACTACTTTGAGTACTACACTACCGAGACACAAGGGCGGAACATACCGCGGCTGTTGTTTCGGCGCTCTAAATATAAGAATTTCACTCTTTTTTGCGTTATATTGTAAGCCATGAATATTGAATGAAGACTTTCAAATCTATCAAGATAACAAGCCTAAAATAATTACGACAAATACCTGACACCAACAGTGCAATAGCTTGACAACAGTTTATACTTTTAAGCATGAATAAAAGTTTTACTACAATTTGTTATACAAGGTAGAAAAAGTCAAATAATTTAAAAAATAATACAATAACAAACTGTAAAAACACTTAGGCCTCCAACAGAGCTACGCTGATGTCGGTCGCCTACGTCAGCGCTTCTTATAATATCAAATATAACCACACCGAGCTCCGCTGACGATCAGTTTCGTATGAAGTTCTCTATGCCACCGATGTACGCGACCGACATCAGCGTCGCTCTGTCGGGAAGCCTTAGCTTAAAAATGAAGCAAAAATATCACTACTACGCTTTTATAGGCTATCTCGGAAACGGCTCTAATGATTTATATGAAATATTATATTTAGATAGATAGTATTTCAAAACAGGTTTTTAAATAGATTTTATTTTATTTTTGTCATCTTAGGAAAATCAATAGCTACACAATACTTATAGTAAACATTAATAAAAACAAGATGCCAATTAGAGGTTTTCACAGGTATTATGAAGGTTACTGTTATTAAGCACCAGGGGGCGCTGCAGTAAATGTGTATCTTCGAAACGACTGGATTGATTTTGATTCGGTTTTTTGCATTACATGAATATCACTTGCGAATAGATAATTAAATCAGTTGTGCAGTTATGGGCCATTAGGGGGCGCTGCAATAGATATGTATATCCAAAACGGCTGGGACGGTCTTGACGCGGTTTTTTATGTTACATAGATATCACCTAAGAGCAGGTTCTTAGAAAAATATTGCAGCTATGAGCCACTAGGGGGCGCTGCAATGAATACATTTTACTAAAACGGCTGGGAGGATCTCTACGCGGTTTTTTGATTTATAAATATATCACCTAAGAGCATGTTCTTAGATAAAAGTTTGCAGTCATGGGCCACCAGGGGGCATTACGATAGCAAGTTTTTATAAAACAGTTCTAAGGATCTTGATGCGGTTTCTTGTATACGTAGATATTATCTAATAGCAGATTCTTAAATAAGGATTGCGGTAATGATTCACCAGGGCGCGCTGCGATAGATATGGTTCTTTAAAACAGTTGGGAGGATCTTGACGTGTTTTTTTTGTGTTTTGTGTTACATAGATATCACCTAACAGTAGGTTCTTAGATAAGAATTATGGCTGTGAGCCACCAGGGGTGCTGCAATAAATACGTTTCTCCAAAACGGCTGGATCTGTAAGCGGTTTTGCTTTATATAGATATCATCTAAGAGCGTGTTCTTCGATAAGGTTTGCGGTCATGGGCCACCAGGGGGCACTGCAATGGATACGTTTGTAAAACGGTTGGGAGGATTTTGACGTGGTTTCTCGCTTTACATAGATATCACGTAAAAGCAAATTCTTAGATAAGGATTGTGGTTGATTGAGAAGAATAAAACTAGTTCAGTAATTTATACAAATACAATAACAAATGAACAACTGCACCGCGACCTATGTTTTTTTTTCTAACTTTATTTATTGAGGCTTTACTCTTTAGTTATGTCAGCCTTGTATGGAGTTTTAAGTGAAATTTAGTCATTATCTCTTCTTTTCAAAAGTTTTGTGGTCCTTTCATATACCTGTAAGGCATCATCGCACGTTGGATCTGACAAAAATGTATGAACCACTCCCACATTGTTTTATCATATTCCATTTTTTCAAGCAGCTCTTGCCTCAGTTCCTCGTTCAGGCCACACTCCTCCAGAATATAATGTACGTCCTCTTTAGTAAAACATATCAAGTAGTTTGGAGTGCCACTCAAACCAATAGGGTGAAGGAATGCATTCAAAGGGATGTGACCCGTCTAAAAGCAAGATCTGTTCGTCGTCTATCTAGTTTACCACTCTTTAAACTAGGGACTAGCTACAGCTCCTGTCTTGTAGACTTTTATACCAAATTCCTGTACAAACAATTTTGGTTTCAAGAATATAGTCATAGGAAACTGTTGCCGATTCCGCATATAGTCCGTCTGTTGTTGCAAGTCCGCCAGCCTGTCCACAATCTCATTTCCTTCAATTCCAACGTGTGATGGTGTCTATTGCAGCTCAAGCACTTTATTATTTTTGATTGTATTATACATGACTCCTAAAATTTCATAGGCCGCTGGTCACCCTCGGCAATCTGAGATACACCGAGCCAAGTGTTGCAATGCACTTTTAGAATCTGTAAGGATTATTATTTTATTCTCCTGCAGAGAAGAGGCATACGACACTGCTTCACCTATTGCAAATTGTTCAGCTGACATAATCACGGTAACATTTTTTAAATTGAAATTTGCTTTAATGTTTGCCTGTGGATCATAAAAGGCAGCTCCGCTTTCTTCTCCTTGTATATATGCATCAGTGTAAATTTGGTAAAACCCTGGATATTTCTTGTTCAGTACCTGGAGGGCCTTCTTTTTAGCTCTGTGTTTTTATATTTGTGTTTTGGTTGTTCCAAGTCAATGTTAGTGCATATATGTTGTTTAACATTACTTTACCATGTACTGAGCGAGAACATACCCTGTTTTTGAGTACACTGAACTTGTTTGTTTTTAAGTTCTTTGTAGGTTGCTACAATCAAATGTTTTTTTTTCCTCTACCAGTACACATCACAGCAGTTGGATATTTCTTTAGGATTTCAGTCGCAATATGACTAGTGTGTGATTTGATTTTTAAAACCTATTTACAAGCTAAATGTTGTCTATGAATAGACAGATGGAATACTCAGTTCACGTTCCATAACATGTAGGTATTGGTGTGGTTTTTATGAAGATACCAATTATTCAAAGAGCTTGATTTTGGAATCTGTCCAACTTGTGCAGGTGCATATTGGCACTGTTGTCCAATAGGAAAGATCCATAGTCTATTCTACTTCGTAATATAGCAATATAAATTTTTCTGGAGGTGAAAACCAATTTCCAGAATTTTTAGCAATATGGAAATGCATATTAAAAAATAACTAAAAATAAAAAATTATAAATACATACCCATTACAAAGACATGGGCTGACATGAGATCAACATTGACATAATAAAACATAATCTGTTGATTAAGAAATGGTGGACAATTACAATTAACCCAGGTACAGTTCGCGTCAAACTTTATGACGGATCGGAATACAACGCTATAAGCATGCTTACGCAGGTACAGTCATACACCTCTCGTTCCACTTCGTCCCGCTACACCTAAAACTGGTTACCGCGACGCGACTTGTGCCTACTTTTGGATCCGCCATAAAGTTTAATTGTAACTATACCTCAACCAAATTTCTTCAAAGAAAAACACTAAGGCCCGCAGATTATTGTGACATTTTGTCAAGGTGATTTTTTGTCACTGTCACCTGCTGTCACCCACGATGCGCCCACTTGTAGTCACCAGACAACAAAACGGGCTTATTTTTTAAATTAATTTCATCATACAGGTTGCTATAATTTGTGCTCTTGAAATACGCAGAACAAAAATGAAACGAAAAAAACGCTACTGGTTGCATCCCATATATACTGAAAGATTGTTTAAAGGAAAATTTTACACCCTTTATTCTGAATTGCGTCAGTATCCTACAATGGACTTTAATTATTTTCGTATGTCAATAAATAGTTTTGATGACTTGCTGCATTCCGTTGGTCCTATAATTACATTTCAAGATACAAGTTTTCGCAAATGTATTCCAGCAGAAGAAAGGCTAGCGGTAACACTGAGGTAAGTAACATAAACTACAATAATTTATTTAAACAAAATATCTTTATTAATCAGATGTATAAAAATTTGCAATATTAGAATCACCTACAGAGTAATTTGATTGTACAGTTTCGTTTGACTGTAGAGAAGTGACTTCATAATCCAGTAATACCTGAGTAGATGTAGATTGTATTTCAGATTGATTTAAACGTTCTTGTGTAGGTATATGAGGTGGTTGTGCTTGGGGGACGAAGAATTATTTCTGAAAGTATGCGAGGTGGCTGTTCATCATTATCATCATCAGCCCATTTTTACCCCACTGCAGGGGCTTAGGCCTCCCCCAAGGTGAGGAGGGGGGCTTGGAGCTTAAGTCCACCACGCTGCTCCACTGCGGGTTGGGAACTGAGGTGGCTGTTGTTGAGGTGAAAATATTATTTGTTGCGACTGTATACGGAGGGGTTGTGGTTGTGAAATAATATGTGACTCAGCAGTAGGAATATGATTAGAAGAAGAAGAAGATGGTGAGGTATAATACTTTAAGGTGTACAAAATGGCAATTTGGGCATCAATTTTTTTAATCCGGCGGGATTAATTTTAGCAATGGAACTTTGGTTCCAGCAAAAGTAAAATGATTGTCTGGACCTGTTTGTGTGTTACAACTACTATTTTCTCTTAACATTTCTAATAATAGTTCTTCATAACTTTTTTTCTAGCATTTTTCTTGTTATGTGTACAAGAAGGCATTGCAGCAGCATTGCCCGAGGTTTCTCTCCCTTGCTTCATTAATGAAATAGTAACTTTTCAAAGTAGACATAACGCTTGCGTCTAGGGGCAGCTTGGCCTGATTTCAAGGCTTTTTGGAATCGAAACTCCCTCGAAAAACGTGCCCTTAAATTTCTCCAGCGACACTGTACTACTGTTGTTGCAAAAAAAACATTTTTATTTTATTTACAGGTGCTTAGCTACTGGTGGAAGTTTTAATGGTTTATCTTTTGAGTACTTAATTGGAGCCACCTTTCGAAATACAGTAAATTTAACATACCAGTCTAAATGGGAAGTTTTACAACTAACTTTCTTAATATTGTTGGCGCCGTCTATGGCAAACATGTCATGAAAATTGTGGATCTGATTACTTTAATTTCAAAAAGTTTCTTTCTGTGGTTTCAATGGCGTAGGTAGACGCAGATCATAAATTCATCTATATTGACGTTGGATCACATTGAATTATTGGAATTCATGGTGATTTGACAATTTTTAAGAATTAAAATATTGGCAGAAGGCATCAAGAAAACTTATTAAATATTCCGATTGGACATACTCTAACCTAATGACGAAAATGAGAAAATAATGCCTTTTTGTATGGTGGATGATGAAGGGTTTTCGAATTTCGAATGTGTTACAACCGTTTTCTAAAAGAGGTCTTACAATTAATTGTTAAAAGAATCTTTAATTATCGACATACAAGAGCTCATCGAATGGTTGAATGCACTTTTGTAATACTGTGTAATAAATGGAGAATTCTTCACAGACCAATTGATGTTAACATATACCATTGTGATATTATAATGGTGTGCTGTATATTATAAAATTATGTACACATTAGAGACAGAATTCAATGCACAGACACTGCATATGAATGTACGCTTAGCAATGTACATTCAAATCAAACGCATCGGAACATGTCCTGTGTAAATATAAGAAATTATTTTGCTTCTTACTTCATTTCACCCCAAGGATCTACGTGGCAATATAATAAAATATAACTGACTTACAATATGTACTTTTAACTACACTCTTAACTCATGATATCTACCTAACATAAAAATAATAAGTCATAAAAATCAATAAAATGTAAGGTAAACAATATGCAATGAACACTAATAAATTACCTACCTGCATTTTCTTTTTCTTCTTGTGTTAAAGTTCTTGTTGGAATTAGGTGTATTATAATTTCATGCCATAAACTTTTTTAAATTAACATCCGAATATTCATTTAAATTTTTTCATACAAGGCTGGTCTCTTCTCTACCTCCTCTATTAACAATTCGTTGTCAATATCTTCCTCTTGTAGAAAAGCCGCAATCGTAACAATAAGAACTATGCAATGCAACACACGCCTACTTCGTCGCATCCACCGGCCGAGTGACAAAAAGTTCCCAGTGAGCGTACTTCCATATAAATATAGAGTTCGGGTGACAGTCACGTCATCTAGTGTCGCCGGGCCGCTACCACTATTTGTCACGTCACCACAATCTGAGCACATCCATATAACTTCATAGCGCTCGACTAGGTAACAGAAAGTCACAACGAGCGGTGGGCCTGATATATTATACCCGACCTTGGATTTTTTTAAAACATTCTTTTAGTAACCAAACCTAAATAGTCGAGACTTAATAGAACAGTGGCTGGCCATTTAATGTTAGTTGCAAGTATTTTGAGTTTAAGGGATATCGGAAATGTCTTAAGGTAAGCATTACTCTTTCTTATTTTCATTTTGTTTCGTATTTCCGCATTTCAAAAAAATTTAAAGGTTGGTTTAATATCGTCACCTCACCCCCTTTATCTTATTAATAACACTATTAGGGTGGTAATTCTGAAAAACTAACCCCAGAGATGTACATACTAACCGTTTTGTTGACAGGCTCCAACTTGACATGGAACTCTGTAGTCCCATCAGACGGGTTGCCTCCTTGGCTTGTACCTCTCGCGTCGAGCGACATTCAATTGTTAGGGCGGTCACACCGGTTTAACCACAATGAGCATTCTTTTATCTTGGGAACACCTTGGGAACTAGGCCGCCTACGAGTTCGAGCACGTCACTATTCCCGTTCACTTCCAATTTGTAGATAAACTCAGCAAATGATTATTTAAAGCAATTTTTTTTAATTAGTAAACTATCTCGGTTGTTCATTTTTGAATTTCTCGCTTCTATACTAACCACAACGAAGGAACCTAGGAACCAAGGATTTATGGGATTCTTCTTCTCCTTTTGTTTATGGATACAATTTTTTAAGTAATACTTAAGAATAGTAATTAAAAGTATTGAAACGCAAATAACGCGATGAAAACTGATGAAAACAATACCAAGATGACATTTTGGGTATGGCAGCCCGTATTTTTATAATCTTGTACAATGGATACAAATTCTTAAGCTATTTGCACAGAATAGAGAACACACCAGAAGTAGCGCTCAATGGGCATTGCCCATTTTTGAAAATTATTTACAAACGAAAAACCGTTTCGAGGAATAGCCTTACTGAACTATAATTTGTTATCCGTTTTATTTTTAATTACTTATTTTCAAAGATATTGGGAAAAATAGTAATGACCCTCATATGACCCCTGTGACGTCACACTAAAGAGATGGAATAGCTCACCACTACGTATTTTAAAAACAAAACATTTATAATATTAGCTATCTGTCAACTAGTGTCAACAAAACGAAATGACAAATACCAAAACTTTTGATTGTTTTTGATTGAATTGTTTTGAACTCAGTTTTAATCAGCATTAAACCCGTTTAAATTAAATGTTTCGTAATTAATTCTATGGATTTTAACACACCACTGATTCTGCACACAGATAAATTCTGCATTTGATCAACTGCTATTTACATATTTTACATTGACCTACACTAAAGGATAGCCTAAACGTCGCCTACGCTTTTAATTTACGATTTAATGATTTCAAGTAATAGCTTTGTTAGATAGAGCTGATTCTTGTAACTTGCCAGCTTGCCATGTCTGAGGAACGTTTGTCAGCTTCGTGCTGTTAGCAGTACCTAAACCATACAAACAATATTGCTGAAATAAGAAGGCCTGAAGTTCTTATGTAAGTACCGATTATTTTGGATTTCCAAAACATTTGCATATATCTCAGTTTTGTAGTTATAATGTATTAGATGAGAATGATTCAAAGATCATTATAACTTGTTACAGGTCATCTCGAGACTCTTAAACTTAATTGTGCTGTTGGGTATGGAGAAAAAATAATGATGTTGGACGCTGTGTTGTAAGAGTGAGGATTGTGCCAGAACACAGTAAAACAAATATTATGTTGTGACAATAAAAGAGACGCTTTTTGGAAGTGTACTATTAAGCTTACTTAATAAATTATGGAGATAATCAAAAATTATATTAAAAATTTCATTAAAATTAATGCTTTTTATTTGGTTGATCAAGGGCAAAATCAAACACTAACTATTGAAAAGTAATACTTTATTGGCATATTAATGCAATATCATTTCAAAACTCAAAAACTAAAAGTAGGCTCTTGGTAAGACTAAGTATTACTTAAAAATGAAATAGTCATTATGTTATTCCTGGGTTAGGAAAAAAAGTAGGTAAATTATATGGAGACATATATAGAATGGAGGGATATATGAAAAGTACATTTCATTGTCCTGTGAGTCCTGAGTTAAGTATTCATTTTTAAGTTTTGGTAAAATACATGTTGCATTGAAGGGATATAAGATAAGAGATCTTCATATTATTGTTGTTTTTTTTTTGCACAATGAATAGTCCATTTGGATACAAAGTATTTATTTATTTGGCTCTTCAACAATAGGTACACCATTACAGTATAAAAGTACAATTCAAATTTAACTGATTTAGTGCCCCATTACTTACATAAAATAACTGCATGCACTGTAAGATAATACCTAGTAATTTAAGAAATAACAAGAATTTATTTTTCGAGTTAACTAACAGACCGTGATTACTAAAAATGACATCACATAAAACACTTTACTGAATTAAGTACAAAAACTAGAGGTCGCTCAGTGGTCGAAGTTCGACCTTAAGGTACACACTTTTTTGAAACCACCAATAATATTAGGCGAGAGTAAGTCAATTCAAACTGTATCAAACGACAGACTATTAAACTCTATGGTCGACAGTATTTGTAACACATATTAGGTACACACATGTATAGAGTTTAGCTTTTGAGACTCCTTTTCTATATAAACTTTACCTATGTCAAATCTCACACTCCTCCGTGTGCGCAATATGTTTGAAAAGGAAAACAAAGTTTTCTCTTCACGAATCAATATATAGATTATCAAATGAAGTGGTTTGATTCCCTGTTAAAGTAACATATTTAATAAAAATGTAAACATACAGTTTTGTTTTCTCAAAATCAAGCTCCTGACCCCTTTGAATACTTTTCACTATTGCTCATTAATTGGTCATACAGTCGCATCTCAAAAATTCATCTTTATAGATTTTAGCTTTCTACACTCCTACTCCACATAAACTTTAACTATGCTAAATCTTACATTCCTATGTATGCTTAAAAAGGGGTCTCAAGCTTTTCCTTCACGTAATTATATATAACAATAATAACCATAGACATAATAACTATTCATTTCTACTACATCATATGCTTATAAGGATTATAAAAAAATATTTAAACTATTTAACTATTCAATTAATAATAAGTATGAATTAATTGTTATGTGGCCAATACAACTTTTTAAAAAAAAAGAAATGTTACATTCAGATCAATGCTTGTTTTATTTTCTTCATATAGTGCATACATCTTCTTTCGGTAAGTTGGTACAGGTCTTCGGAAATAATGAGAGTTTTCTATTAGAATATCTTGGTGGATTTCGATATGACTTGCTCGTGGTACTACCAGCGTTGTACTACCAGTTGGTCCACAGAGGATTTTTTTACCCGTTTACCAACTATGTACAACGGGACATTTTTACTTGCCCGTGGTACTACCAAGTCTTGAATTAGTTGAAAATTGTTACATGAAACTGATCCTATGGCGTGGGATAGATACATGTAATTTTATATTATGATGATGAACCTAACCTAATAGATGACAATGGTTCTATTTTCAACTAATTCAGGACTTGTTAGTACCACGGGTAGGAGAAAAATGTCCGTTTCTGCTACCAGTTGTACTAGTAGGTCCACGGGCAAAAAATCCCTTCTGGACTTCGAGGTATCTTAAACACAATTTTGTTTAATAAAGCCAATTTCATTGACTGATTGGCCAAGTGGTTGAGATCCTAACTATGGAGCCAAGGGGCGCGGGTTCGATTCCCGCTTAGGACGAATATTTGTGTGCATGAACATTTCTATTTGTTCCGTGACTAGGTGTGAGATATCTCTAATATGTATATATTCTAAAGAATATTTAAATATGTAGAGGTATCAGTTGTCTAGTAGCCATAATACAAGCTTTGCTTAGTTTGGGACTAGACGGTGTCGTGTGGGATGTCCCAGGTATTAGTATTATAATTAGTCCTTAGAACCAAATCCAATCTCTCTTTGCATTGTCTATCTATATCATTTTAAAATGTTTTAACCTATCTTCATATGAAAAGTGTACATTATACCCAGTCGACCAGACCACACTGCAAGTATTCATTGATTGAAATATCTAATTTTAGTTCTGATAATGAGCAGGAAAATGGTGTCTTCTTCTTCCAAATATGCTTTATGTTAACAGCTTATTAATGAATGATGCCATAATAGTCTAAAATTCGAAATTTACTTAGGGTCTAATAACTCGCTTAATGGGTAGAGATGGCTACTTATTTGGGACATCAGCCAGGTGCGGTGCGGGAATGATACAAGATAAATTGATTATATTGACTTTTATTGTCTTTATTATAAAGTAACTATTATTACATATCAGATCACATGTAATGTGTGGTCACATAGCATAGTCGACTAATTCGTCGTGCACTTGTGCGGCTGAACGGGGGACTTGTTGCTGCTTCCTCGTTACATTGATAACCTATATATGTGTTGTTACAAATGTGAATTCAAATTCAAATTCTATCAAATGTTCTTGTAAACTATTGAAGTTAGTAACTGTCTTACTTTAAAGTACTTCTTTGTTGATTTAAGTTTAACCCTTTTTTTAAAATCGTCTTTTAGAAGCATAAATTGTTTGGACTATTTGTGGTATGGTACCCATCAAACCATCGGTGGTACATACCATTATGACACGTTAGAACAAAAGATTTTGTGTACCCATTGTTGTGTACGCCATCATTAGCACAATATGAATTCAAGTCACTGATTCAAGACGCTAAATCGATAAATATGAGAAAGAAAAAATCCAATTTAAATGCAATCAATCAGTCTAAAAAACTGTACGTATGACGTGGAATTCCTAAAAGCAAATAAGAGCATCCTGAAAAACATAAATTTCTAGGTAGTTAGGTAAATCACATTGAGTAAATAAACTGAAATAAACATCGCTAACAAACACTGATTAAACAAATACCATGACACCATACTATTATTAATCAGACAGAGAGAAGACCTACTCCAAGCAAAGTTTTTGTCGAGATAGTACTGCCTATGTTAGAGGTCCATTATTTTACACATGGTTTAAATTACATATACATATCTCTTTCTTTCACAATACGCAGCACTATCTTGACAATTTTGTTTGGAGTGTCAGTGCCCATTTTGTGACAAATGCGTGACATTGACCACAGACACTGACAGTACTTGATTCTTATTGATTTTTTTAAAGCCAGGGCTATAGATGTAACATTAAATTTACCTGGTACGTCATTTCCGGTAAATTTTCAAAAAATTATAAAAATAAAAGTACTCGTTTAAAATTAATAATATTCAAATTGGTTTCTTAAATTGGTCTATATTTTCAGAAAAAAAATTAAAAATCATATGTTGAAAAAATCGGGCAATGCCTATTATGATTACACGTGGATTACACATACCGCATACCGCGTTGTGTCCAAAAACCTTACGTACGTCCCGCACCTGCCCCACTTCCCGGCGCGTAATGTTGCTAGCTTGGGAGAGGTTTCCTACTGTTTTTAGGATAATCATATAAAATCAGAAAAAAGGTGTTTAATAAAAATATTAACAGATAGGTGTATCTAGGCCGCGTTTATATAACACAAATTATTTTTTGCGGGGCAGCCGCACGGTCGCCGCGTATTTGTGTTCATATATAGTGAGTTTTAACTACATTAGGTACTAGGCCAAAACTCACAACATTCAAATTTCCTTCAGGCGCCAGGTGTTTACTTGAGTTCAATGAGTTTTTTTCCTACAATACGAGTATAATAATAGAAAGGAAGTACCTCTGACACAAATGTTCTTCATTTAATAGAAAGTTACTCACTACAACCTGAAATGCATACATACCATTTTAGTTAAATAAAGGAAATAAACATTTATTTTTTCATACCTATTACAATACATAAAACCCGGCTTCAATAAGGTAAGTAAAGTTTTTATTAGATACACTTTTGTTGAGTAAGCTTTTTATAATATTTTCTTTTAGAATTTGAACTGATTTGGAGAATTTTATGTTTAGATAAATAATGAAGGTACTTAATCTTATATGTAAATCTTATTCAATAACCGCCGTTTCTATGACTTTCACCATTTATGTGGTAATCATTTACAAGGAATATATAATTTTTTTCAATGAATTTCTTGAAAATTGAAAGAACGATTGCTAAACGTTCGATATTTGAACTTATAACAAAATCTTCATTTGAAATTTTTCGGGCATGTGCTTCTCAAATACTACATTCATGTAATTAAGATTTTGATAAGGGAAATAAAGTCTGCCTTTATTTTTCAATCCACATCACAATCCATACCACACCTAAGGCCAATTGCTTCTACACAAAACGAACATTTTATTGATTTCGACAGGTAATAAGCAACAGTTCCCGATAATAACCTACTATATATTTTGACAGATAATCAAGCTGAGGCAATTCTAAGACAATAATTTTGCAATGCTACCACTATTTTCACTATTAAAAATCATTATTGAGTAGCTTTCTCGTTGTATCACATAGAAAGTCCAAATCAGAAATATAGATATCACCAATTTCTGAGTTTGATCGTGTTGGCGATTGTGGCTGTGTATCCTGAAATGAAAAACTTTAAATCCATCATAAAATGAAAAAGCAAAATGCTTAATCAAAAACAGAAAGTCAAATGTAATCAATTAAACATAAAAAATTTAGGTAGGTAAGTACGCACATTTTCCGAAATCGAAGGTCCAGATGTTTCTATATGTGACTTAGACAATTGTGATGTCAATACCAAATGCCGAAATAGCATATTATGCCATTATTAGATAATTCATATATTACTCCATTCACCAAAATTCATTATTATTATTCATTAACACGTATACAATGTATTCATAAAGGTATATCCTTTGTATTTTCTAGGAAAAAATGAAATTTTTGGTATAATAGCCACCGAATTTCCAGTCGCTAGTTGTGAATGAATTCCGCATTTATCAGCACGGTATTGGATTACCTACCAACCACCTACCCGCCATCAACCCGCATTGGATCAGCGTGGTGGATTAAGCTCCAAGCCTCCTCATCCCGAGGGGAGGCCTAAGCTCCTGTAGTGGGGTATTAAAGGGATGATGGAATGGAATGAAATCGGATTATTTCATAATATAATTATGACCTACATAATGAACAGGAAAGGTGCAATATGAATAATATTTAACTAATATATCTTGACTAATTCTACCTTAGTCGGAATAGCTGATTTCTTCAGTTTTTTTAAACCACATTTCGTGTCACAAAAATATTGCTCGTCAAGGTGAATCGAACAAATTACGTTCCGTTCTGATGGTCTCAAAAACTTATCTAGCCGTGCTCTTTGTATGACTTTCATCCAATTCAATTTTCTTTGTTGTTTGTTGTTCACACAGGTGCTTTATTACTCAAACAAAAGAGTATTCTAAACGGGTATTAAATAAAAAGTAAATAAAATTTTCGATGAACTGGAAACACTAATGAAATTAACGCGCCATTTTTTAAGTCAATCACAATATGTAAAACAAATTCAATAATTAAATAAATTCACTTTTGAATACGTTACTTACAGATGAAATGTGATCCCATCCGATTTCTTCGTAAGCTCAGCAGCATTTTTGCATGTAGGAACGACACAAGATGACATTTTAAAATTAAAATTGACACTTGTACTGTACATTTTAACGCGGTAAGTGCAACGGAACGGAGTGACTAATCGCAACAAAGTGAAACCACTCTATTTAAGAGTGGTTTTTGTTTCTTCAGTTTCACACTCGCAGGCGGTTTCTGGTTTGTTCTGTATTCTGAGGCTATTTGATTATAATTTTCGTTTGTATAATACAGTATTTTATAATAAAATGTATTTTATAATTAATAACGATGAATTAAGTAACTAATTTACGAGAATTTACTCCTGGTTTTTTTCTAAGCGGATAAATTAATTATATTTTAAGATTGAATGATTGACTCTTAGTATTCATTGTGGTGACATTTGATGAGCGTAACGTAAACGTGCTGCTGTGATTGTTTTTGGTTTATTGTACTCTGTGATTTTGGTACCTAAAAAAATATTGTCAAATATGTCAAAGAAAATGAAAAAACAATGAATTCTGTGATTACAAAATTATTTATTTAATATAAATTAACAAAATGACGTTTTATTGATATAATGGTGAATTTGAATATATATTTACAGGCATAGACATAATTTACAGGTTATTTTTATAGCAGTTACAAATAATTTGTTCCCTATATTTAAATTCACAAAGGTTTTACCACTAAATCATTTTGTGGTTTATCGGTAGATTGATATATTGGTTATATATAATAATATTAACTCTGGACGTAATATTTTGAGTTCAGGTAATATCGCCATACAAATCTAGGATTGTCTTTTGAAACGGGTTTGCTGTGCTCGACTATGACAATTAATTGGAATAGAATTAGAATATGATCATCACTACATACTATAAAATAAAGTCCCCTGCCGAGTTTGTCTGTCTGAACGCGATAAACTCAAAAACTACCAAACAAATTGGCTTATTATGAACACCAATGGATGGAGTGATTAAAAAGGAAAGTTTATGTGCATAATTTATTAATGTTTTGTAGAAATTAGTTGAAATATGACAATTATTGTTCAAGAAGTCGGGAAAAAATCAAACCGTCTGGGAGCTTACACCGAAAACGCTGCCTAATCCCTTTGAGATAGGTATAACAGAATAATGTATGCAGTAGTTATATCTGTTTTATATACCTATAGGACTAAAAAAAAGTTCACAATGGCATGTCCACCTTTTATGGATAGCTTACTATACCTATTACGTTTGAAAAAATTGTGTCATATGATGAGGTAATTGGAAAGCTATTTATACATATATAGTAGTAATCCTTATCAAATTGAATATGTTATTTACCTTCAGCATTCCATGCACATTATGATGGCCGTTTACACTATAAAATTTTAATAAATATCTTAGGAGCTATCGCGAAATAAATATATCACGCGATAAGCAGCCTGGCGCCGCGCCGGCCGTCCATACCGGACGACGCGATACGGCCGCGTGGTTAGGCTGAAGTTATTAATGTTGTATACCAAGAAATATTGTAGTTTGTTTTTATGTATTTACTAGCGACCGCCCGCAGCTTCGCTTGCGTAGACTACAAATTCCTGTTATAGGTACTATTAACGTTCGAGATGTTTTATACATACCTTTTGCTGGAACCAATTTTGGTTACACCCATTCAAACTTTCAATCTTCATGCCCCTTCCACCCCTTAAAAAATCGATACAATTTTTCATCTCCCGTTTCCCACCATTAAAATGTGAAAATCTAAAAACCCTGAAACACGTCATTATTTAAGTCCCTCCATTCCCATCTTTGAATTTGAAATTTCTAAAAAAAGCCTTTCTTAACTTAATACTCACGTTATAAAGTAAACCTATGTTCCAAATTTAAGCTTCCTAGACTTAGTAGTTTTGGCTGTACGTTGATAGATCAGTGTGGACAAACGACAAACAGATAGACAAACAAACACAAAAAGTAGCTTATGACACTCTTCTTTCACGTCTGCAAAGTTTCATTAAAACATGTTCAGCCGTATTGGAAATTAGCTTGTATAGATAAAATTGAATTGAATAGACACACAGACGTACAGACAGACAGATGGACAAAAAGTAACATTTGTTAGTTTTGACGACCTTCTTTTCATACTTGTGATGCTTCATTAAAATCGGGTTAGACAGATGGACGTTCAGACAGACATACAAAAAGTTCTGTATGTCACTTTTGATTACATCCTTTCCATATGTGTAAAGTTTCATTAAAATCAGATAAGCCGTTTTGGCCGAAGCCGATTTGCTCGAATAGACAGGCAGTTTGTTTTCATATGTATAACCTATAACCCTCGCTAGATTCAGGCTATCAAAGGCAAAAAGAATTTTTCAAATCCGACTCGTAGTTTCAGAGATTAGCGCATTCAAACAAACAAACAAACTTTTCAGCTTTATAAGTATTTCTATTATATAGATTATAAGATAATAAGAAAATAAGATATTACTGAAAACCTTATCAAAGTCTATTGTGTGGTTTGGAAGTAGAAATTTAACGAACAGAGGCAGACAGCGAATTTATTTTCTCCCGCTATAGTTTTCATATTTCGATAAAAACTGCTGAGATATTAATTTAAATTGTATAGTGTAAAGGGCAATTATAATATGCATGAAATGCTTAAAACAACTAACATATTTAATTTGATGAGGATTAATATCACGTTTAAAAAACATCTTTGCAAATAGTACATTATGTTAGAACAAATTTGATTGTCATAAAAAAGGTTATAGTAAGTTAACCTTAAAAGATACACATATGCTGTTGCGGACTTTTGGTTACAGTTTTTAAAGGGGAACAATTCCGTAATACATGATTTTTGGTTAACATCAACCGTTTACGGACGGAAGCTCTCAAGAGGAATAATTTTTCCCGTTTTTGCAAGATTTTTCATTGATGCTCCACTTCTATTGGTCGTAGCGTGATGTAGTATAGCCTATAGCCTTCCTCGATAAATGGACTATCCAACACAACAACAAATTTTCAATTTGAACCAGTAGTTCCTGAGATTTTCGCGTTTAAACAAACAAACAAACTCTTCAGCTTTATAATATTAGTATAGATTTTTTACTTTTTCAAATATTTATAGAAACGGAAATAAAATACTTTAAAAATACTCCAAGTAGGATGAACTTACTTTACATTTAAATCTAACTAAATCCAATCCACATGTTCGACGCAACAAGTTGATACGACACTACAAGAGAAAAAACATTACGGCTTATATGCTCTGCTACCCCTGCGAAGCCGGGGCGGGTCACTAGTTAGATATAAAAGAGAATAATTATAGATGAATCTTTTTATTTTTATATATTTGCACTAAATAGTATTTCTTAAAATTCATTATTTTTTTAGTATTGGCATATTCATTGAGGTCTGTTGCATTGCACATTGCATTTGCTTATGTCATTTCACTTTTTGTGGGTTATTTCCTCATTTCGAAAGTTTGTCATGAACTTTTGCTTTAAAAGTATTTTCATCTAAACCTATGTATGTTTACAGTAAGGCAATAGTTTTATTTGACAATTTTGCTCATGGAATATTAATAATTTATTACATATATCATGCTTATAGACGAGATGGAAGAGAACAAAAGCTATGCACTTGAACTTGCAAAAAATCCAGTTTCAAAATTAAGAGAATGCTCCGTGCACCTGTACCGATGTGACAATTTCGAGGTTTTGACGTTGCCTGATGCAAGAGTGAGCATGCAATATGGTGGAGCTGAAGAGCTACACATCAAAACAGAGTCTATGAAAGATGTTATCTGCACTATGGTCAGGCTGACACTTTATTTCTTTAACTTACAGCTAAACTCAATACAACTAACAGGACCTTTAAATTTAAAGTTATGTTTGGAGAAAAAAGTCATTCATTGATATAAGAAATTTTACAAGATGAATACAGCACAAACGGTTATTTATAAAAGTTTTTTGGTCCCAAGGTTCATGTGCATGTTATTTTATATTTTTAGGTACATATAAATACTTAAAAAAATTATTATTAAAAAATTGCAATGCTTAGTGCAAAGGAAGGGCACCCATATAAATGTTTCAACTTTACACAAACACTTTTTGTCAGAATTTCTGATATACCAATACTAGGTACCACAAATCTATATTTAAAAAAAAAAACACTGAATTATGTATAATCCATTGGTATTGGTGTTATCAAACATTTTCATTCGATAAATATTGCTTGACAGTAAAAATTCCAAATATTTTTCATGGTGAAAAGTGAAAACAGAAGCGATGCTATGTCTCTTGATATATTTGAAATTCTTAATTATTAGTTTCAATGTGATTGGCAGATGGATGTAGACACGCAGAGGCAGCTAAATCATGATGGGGCTGTCATCAAAGATGAGTTGAAGATAGGGCCTACTATACTCCAGCGATATATGCCACCCGGCTCAGGGCTTCACAGAACTGAGGTGTGTAATGTTCTGATGTATTGCAACCTGTACATTGGCGTTATTTAAGTGAGTATTTTGATTATAGGTTGCTGCAATTGAGAGTCCTTCAGCAAAATTGGAGTTGGAGTACAATGAGTATACAAGAAAAATGACATATGAATGTAATGCGAAATTTATGCATTCTGGTAATCCAATAAAATTTAAAAACTTACATAATGGCGATAAAGCGTTGTATAATGAAAGATTTGAATTAAAATTTGCACAATCTAGTAATTTAATTGGACATAAACGCATACACACAGGTGAGAAGCCATTTAGTTGTGCCATATGTGATGCGAAATTCGCACGTTCTAGTAATTTAATTACACACAAACGCATACACACCGGTGAGAAGCCATTTAGTTGTGGCACATGTAATGCCAAATTCGCAAGTTCTAGTAATTTAAGTACACACAAACGCATACACACCGGTGCGAAACCATTTAGTTGTGGTATCTGTGATGCGAAATTTACACGATCAAATCAGTTAATTAGACATAAACGCATACACACAGGTGAGAAGCCATATAGTTGTGGCACATGTGATGCGAAATTCGCATTTTCTAGTAATTTAATTACACACAAACGCATACACACCATTGAGAAGCCTTTTAGTTGTGGCACATGTGATGCAAAATTTACACAATTAAGTCATTTAATTAGACATAAACGCATACACACAGGTGAGAAGCCATATAGTTGTGGCACATGTGATGCGAAATTCGCATGTTCTAGTGATTTAATTAGACATAAACGCGTACACACCGGTGAGAAGCCATTTAGTTGTGGCACATGTGATGCGAAATTTACACAATTAAGTTATTTAATTAGACATAAACGCGTACACACAGGTGAGAAGCCATATAGTTGTGGCACATGTGTTGCGAAATTCGCATGTTCTAGTGATTTAATTAGACATAAACGCAAACACACCGGTGAGAAGCCATTTAGTTGTGGCACATGTGATGCGAAATTTACAGAATTAAGTCATTTAATTAGACATAAACGCGTACACACAGGTGAGAAGCCATATAGTTGTGGCACATGTGATGCGAAATTCGCATGTTCTAGTGATTTAATTACACATAAACGCAAACACACCGGTGAGAAGACATTTAGTTGTGCCATATGTGATGCGAAATTCGCACGTTCTAGTAATTTAATTACACACAAACGCATACACACCGGTGAGAAGCCATTTAGTTGTGGCACATGTAATGCCAAATTCGCAAGTTCTAGTAATTTAAGTACACACAAACGCATACACACCGGTGCGAAACCATTTAGTTGTGGTATCTGTGATGCGAAATTTACACGATCAAATCAGTTAATTAGACATAAACGCATACACACAGGTGAGAAGCCATATAGTTGTGGCACATGTGATGCGAAATTCGCATGTTATAGTAATTTAATTAAACACAATAGCAAACACACAGGTGAGAAGCCATTTAATTGTGTTACATGTGATGCGAAATTCACACGAAATAGTAGTTTAATCGTACACAAACGCATACACACAGGTGAGAAGCCATTTAGTTGTGTCACATGTAATGCGAAATTCACACAATCAAGTCATTTAATCAAACATAAGCGCATACACATAGGTGAGAAGCCATTTAATTGGGACATCTGAAATTCTCCCAACTTAGTTATTTCAATTCCCAAAACTTAGGGCCAGAAAACGCATGAGCACGGGTGACAAACCATTGTGACAAATAAAGCGTCATCCGTCGTTCACACGTTTTCACTGAAACTATAATTTATTACATTGTACGTCCACGTCCGGTAGCGTGTTGTCACATGCCACACCAAGCAGAATCGAGTGGGAAAGTATACGACAAAAATAGACACTTTCTGATAGTGGTCAAATGTCCAGTAGCGACGCGCGGGAAGGCAGCCCCCCACCAAGCCGCGCGGACGAAGCCAGTCCGCCCAAAGTTAAATTACATACAATTAGTATCAATCAATCAAATATCTTTTAATATAATCTTGAAATACGTCACAAAAGTGAATTTATTACAATTTTTTACTTTGTGGAAAAACGTCACCACAAAGGCGCATTCCAAAAGTGCTGGTTCCTCTTAGAAGAATAAGCAAGAAAGTGAGGGACGCTCATTTTTTTTATTGAAACAAACCGATAAGCGAGTGGTTTATACCCATGGATTTTTATCATCTAAGTTAAGTAGTCCGATACTTTATAATAAGTTTTTGCATAAAGCTTTCGTTTTATTGCAGTTTTAAACTTAAGGGGTAGATCTTGAATGTCAACTGGGATCTTATTGTAAAAACGTAGGTATACATTGCCTTTAAAAGGGTTTGTGATTTTATTGAGGCGGCTTTTAGATTTAGGATTTTGTGATTTTATCCGAATGTAACTAGAGATAATATAATAAAACAGTTTTAAACTCAGTAGGTACTATTTTTATTTAATAACTCTTAGTGATGTAGTGAGGTAGAGCATGTATCCCTTCTGCACAAACAGGAGTCAATAAAAATAGTTATAAAATCGTAAGACAGATGCCATATTTTCGAGTAGTCAAACAGTAATAATGTAAAAAATAATTGGCTCGGGGGAAAAATTTCTTTATATTTTATACTAGCGGTCGTACCCGGCTTCGCCCGGGTGGAATACGGAAACGTTCTTCTTCCCGTTTTACGCATTATTAGTACATTTCACCCGTGCGAAGTCAGAGTGGGTCGCTAGTCCAACTATATAGTATCATTACACTATGGTATCATCGTCATCATCCAAATAAAGAAATTCTCTGGCGCATCTAGCAACAATTTGATTACCATAAAAAAGGTTATAGTAAGTCAACCCTAAAAGATACACATATGCTGTTGCGGTTTTTTGGTTAGAACTTTTAAATGGGAACAATTTCGTTATACATGATTTTTGCTTAACATCAACCGTTTACGCAGCGCGCTCAACGGAAGCTCTCAAAAAGAATATTTTTTACTGTTTTTGTAACAGTCTTCATTGGTGCTCTGCTCTTATTGGTTGTTGCGTCATGTAATAATAGCCTATAGCCTTCCTCAATAAATGGACTATAAAAAAATTTCAATTCGAACCAGTAGCTCCTGAGATTTGCGCGTTTAAACAAACTCTTCAGCTTTATAATGTTAGTATAAATGAGAACTCAATACATTTTTTTTTTCAAAGTGTATTTACATTTAATTACAATATATATATGTCGTTTTGTTCGATGACTGTCTGCCATTTTGTGATAGTGACAGGATCCCGTTGCTGTAGAAATTTTGGGACTTCTGACCAAAAAAACGCGACAAGTAGTATTGGCAGTCCTCTCTTGATGTTAACCTGATACTGTCTAAAGAATTCTGAAGACACCGAAACAGATGGAAATCTGAAGGAGCAAAGTCAGGGCTTGATATACAAGGTGAGATTTTATTAACCGGCCAAAATTTTTCTAAGTGTTAGGTATCACCAATAGACATCATTGCGTAAATGAAAAATATGGGTTACATTTTCAAAATAAATTATTTTATCTACAGTTTATTTTATAACGTTTGGTTGCCTTCTTAACGCTATAGTAAACGTACGCGCCTGAGGCCTTTGAAACGGAATGATGCGGCGGGCAAGAATGGTAACTAGAGTTTTTGGTTTTTTCGGGAAAGGTGTATGTAGTCATATCTCAATATTTTTCTATAGAACGATACTAAAAGAAAACAAGACGGCTATAGGTTTTCTAACAAAGATCATTATATTAAAATTTGGCTGGTCATAAAAATCTCATCCTGTATATAAGAGTCAGCCAAACTCTCTTAATTTTTTTCTGAGTGACTAAAGATGTGTGAGGTCTAGCGTTATCACGATGAAAGACCACACCCTTTCTATTGATTGATTCCGGCCGCTGTCTCTCAATTTCTTGCTTTAATCTCATCAGATGTTCACAGTTGAGATCCGAATCGATGGTTCTGCCCGGCGGTAAAAGCTCATAATGAACAATACCTTTCCAATCCCACCATACACACAGAATCACCTTATTGCGAGTTAGCCCGGGTATTGCCACAGTCTGTGAAGCCTGACCGACCTTTGACTACGACCTTTTTCTTGTCATACTCGATTAACTTTTCATCACTAGTTATCAATCTCTTCAAAAACGGTTCGGTTTCATTACGTCTAAATAAAGAATCGCAAATACGTACGTGGTTCATTAGGTTTCTTTCAGTAGGTACCTTTCGAGCTTTTTTGTATACCCAGCTTATTTCAAATGGGTCAAAACTGTTTTGTGGTCAATTCCCAGATCTTCAGATGTGTAGTAACTACTGATATGCTGATCTTGCTCCACTTTTTCAGAAATAGCGTTCATTTTAGCCGTGACAGGGCGACCACAGCGAGGTGCATCTATGACATCAAAATTTTCAGATTTAAAACGTTTAAACAAACTTTGTGCTACTCTTACTGACACCGCATTAGGGCCATAAACGTCACAATTTTTTTTCCCAGCTTGCGGTGCATTTTTTCCTATTTTATAATAAAATTTTCAAATGTATCGAATTTCTTCATTAGATTCACTCATTTTGACAGAAAGAAAAACAAATGAAAACAGACGGGAAACAATATTTTACTAAATTGTTTTTTATTTGAAATGTAACCATTTTCATGCTATCAAAACCAGCCAGATACAACTAGTACAGCCAAGGAGATTTTCTTAAAATTATATATAAATTATATGCGAAAAGACTTTTTCCCCGATCTAATATAAACCATGTACACATTCTCCGAGCGCCTTCGAAGCGAGCCAAGGGCTTTCTCTTTTACTCGCATAGCATACTCGCTGCCTTTGGCGCTCGCCTCCGCTCGGCGAGTGTGTACAGTTGGCAGCCTTTTATTTTGATGGCGTATATTGTAGTATTTCTTAAACTGCTGTCATTTGTATCATAATTTACCTACTTATATAATTGTTTAAGTAATACTCCTTAAAACCAATGACCATAATGAAACTAAGGCTAGGCGTACGTACGCTGCAACGCAGACACGTACGGCGCAGAGCAGTGCAGATTTTGTAATCTATGAACGTGTGCGACCCGCGTATGCGCTGCGTCAATCTGTCGTCGCGGCACAGATTACTGCGAGAACGTATGGTTTGTTTTGATTTTATGTTTAAAATGAGTGAAATATTAATAGAACTATAAAAAATGAGGTTGTATTAGTATAATACAAGTCACAAGGATTATAGTAAAAGGAATTGTTACATAAAATTCCTAGCCCGGCAAAAATAGAACGCGGGGCACCATCTGCCGACAAGCCACAGTCGCAAAACAGAGCGTAGAAGCGCACCGAAACGCAACGACGTGAAATACCGGTAGATGGCACCCTCGCGAACGATTGGCCAGCGACCCGCTCGGCGATAGAGCTGAATTTTATCGCGAGCACTTGGGATCCGACATTCGAGAAAGGGAGTCGATTTTTATCAAGGAGTCGAAAATTAGGAGAATCAAGATGGCGGGCGATGTAGACGATCGCTCCACGAACAGCTCCCATGGGAAGAAGAGGAGATGAATTCCTGGCACATTTTTATACCGCCAGCAAAGCGGCGGTCGATCAACCTTTAGTATAATCAGTCTATATTAAACTCCATATATTTCGCACCGCGCCCCAAGTACCCGATCATCCATCAGGATAGGCGGGAATATCAAGTCAAGGCAAGATATCTCGTTCTCGACGTCGCGGTCGTCGGCTGAAGAGGCTACCTGTTTGTTCAATATTGTAACTTCGGTAACTATTTTATCCAAATACCCACTGTCTGGGAGGAGAGACGAAAGAAGATCGCTGCCCGAGGACCAGGAGAAGAGGGAGTAGGACGGGCCCAGAGCAGGACACCACGGCTGGCCCGTACCAGCCGAGCGCCACCGCCAAGCCGCCCTTGCGGCGAAGCCGAGCCCAAGACTGCACGACGCGAACGAGACGAATCTCCGACCCATCACGTCGAAACGTAAAAGGCCTGTACCCATTTTATTTTATATGCGCATATAACGTAGCTTCCATCATAACGTTCAAACACTCGAACCAATGTAAATTATCTATCTCGAACGCCCGCGCAAACAGACCGACGACAAGACCACCGAGGGCGCGGCGTATCTTTGTAATTAGTTTTATTTTTTATAATTGATTTTAGATATAGTAAACGCTCTTTATTGTATCAGTGAGTTTCATTTACGACGGCGAGATTCCATCCCGACGGCACGGCCCTTGCCGTCTGTACGGTCTGTACTCCGCCGCTGATGCCTATCCGAGCAAACCACGAGGTAATCATCGCCTCACAATAACTAGAACTCACATTTATTGTTACGCTTCACAAACATTTTTATTCTTTTCTTTTATAACGTAACAGAATTTAATTAATCACTTCGCCATGCAGATTTTTGACGCCTTGTTAAACTGAAAAGCGGTACCAAATTTTGCATTTCGGAAGCAATCGGATTCAGAAAACATTTTCACAGTCCGCTCCGGTTTGTACTCGTGAAATGACACGTCGTCTGTGCATCAGCATACGCCCGTCGGTTTTTCTGCGTGGCATGCTCTGTGTTGCTAATTCCTGCACCGCATGTGTCCCAGCATACGCCTAGCCTAAGGGTTTTCTGTGCTGAAATATGCTAAAACATATAGGTATTTATGCCAAAAGTATGCTATGAAATAAAACAATATATTTATGTTAATTAAGTATACATATCGTTTATTCCGAATCCACATATTGTCAGTTACTAAAGTCCAAAATTCTTTAGTGTTATTTACTGTACCACCATTTGTCTGTCATAAGTTCATGAACTTTAGTGCTAAATAATGATTGACAATATTCCTAGTCGATTAGTTGTTTATGCGATTCCGAATTTATTTTGTATTAGGGAACATATGGCATAAAGATAAAACCTCTAGCCTTAATTATATCCAGGGTGGAGTGTTGTCACATAAATCATAAAGGTTTTGTCATACTTAATACATGCTAAAAGTATTCTAAGGAGTCGAAAAATGCTAAACTACCATCAAATATGCTAAAAACGGTCACACTGACGTTGAAACCAGTTGAAAGTTCGCCGTCTCGCTTCACTTTGCGACTTTTGCGAGACGTCGCGTCGCGCCGCTTGTACACGGGCGCGAGTTTCCTTTCCGTGTTCAATAGAAAGCAATACTGCCTTTAAACGCGCATGGATTTGTTACGCTAACTCCTCCTGTGTTAACTCCCTTTCCAAACTCGTGTACGGTTCAAGGTGCGCCTTTTTATTCCGGAAAAAAGGGGTGCCGGTACAACTTTGCAGTCCGCGCTAGCGGTACTGGGGACGGAAAGCTAGTTGGGCATTATATTGGATAATTTTGTTACATTTTCAATAACTTTAATCAACTTTTATAACGTGTCTAAAGAAATATAACCTCAAAAGATTGTGTTGTATCTATTTTAGTATACATTTATGAACCTACATATACCTACGTATAATGTAATGATCGTTAATTATGTATCACGGTTTTTGGTCAATAAAATACTTTTTACAAACTTGGTTTTATTTTTATGAAATATCAGCAACAAAAAAATAAATAAATAAATGTCATTTAACCCAAAAGTGTACGGGCGGATGACATCATTCATCTATAGTAACTAAACTGTTGTTTTACTAAATATTTGCATTAATTATTAAAATTAATTGAAAATGGATGAAAAATCCGCGCAACCACCTAATCTACAATTATAAGTCCGACCACTGCAGGCTTGAATACTCAATTGTAAAAATGAAACTAATCTATAAAATGTAGTCGATGACTTTGACGCTCTATTTCCTCTTTCCGTGACACACTGTCGCTAAATGTGTTGACCCTCCTACACTTCACCGCATACCTTCCCCCGCATTCGTAGCTTACGGCGTTCAAAAGTTCAGTTCAATAGAGCTTGTAATGGACTTACTATTAAATCTTAACTTATGAAGTAGCCGTTCTTCGGTACTGGCCTTTTTAACAAAAAAAAAAAAAATATTGGCTGTGAATTCTAAATTCAAATTAATTTTGTTTTAAAAACATGACATTATTTTTACAAAGTCTGTCTTTTGTTTATTGATTAGCGTTGTGTTTTCATTACATTTGAAAATTTTTCCTCATAATGGACACTTTAAAAATTCGTTTAATTATGGAATATAAGTTCCGTCGTGGCACTAATGCGGCACAAACGACACATAACGACAACGTTTACGGAGAGAACTTAACAAACGAACGCACAACCCGTTATTGGTTTGCCCGCTTCTGTTCTGGAAATGATGACTTGAATAATGAACCTCGTGGTCGTACGGACACTTTGGTCAACAATGATGAATTGAAGGCTATTGAGGAAGCTGATGTCTGAAGACCAAGGTCTTCAACCAATGCGTCCTACCTACAATGACGTACGGTGTCGAAACGTGGACTCTCACGGCAGGACTGATCCATAAATTCAAAGTCGCTCAGCGTGCTATGCTCGGTGTTTCTTTGATGGATAAAATCAGAAACACTGAAATCCGTCAAAGAACTAAAGTTATCGACATAGCCGAAGCGATCAGCAAGCTGAAGTGGCAATGGGCCGGTCATATTTGCCGTAGAACGGATAACCGATGGGGTAGACGAGTTCTCAAATGGAGGCCACGTACCGGAAAGCGAAGCGTTGGACGCCCCCCGGCCAGGTGGACAGATGACCTGAAGCACCATACCGGGGGTAGTTGGATGCGAAAGGCGGAGGACCGTGTGTGGTGGCGAGCCTTGGGAGAGGCCTATATCCTGCAGTGGAGAGACACGGGCTGATGATGAGGAAGCTGATGATACGCAAATTACAGCTGAACCAGCAGCAGCATTTCATGTTAGCATTAAAACAATATTGGACTATTTGCGATAAATTGGCAAAGTAAAAAACCTTGACAGATGGGTGCCCCACGAACTAAACGATCATCAGCGCAACGTACGCGTCGAGACCTGCTTCGCGTTGCTCAAAAGGCACAGAAGTAAAGGAATTTTGAATCGGATTGTTACCTGTGATGAAAAGTGGATTCTGTTCGACAATAGAAAGCGCTCAGCAAATTGGTTAGATAAGTACTGTGAAGAACTGAAGACAATGATGGAGAAGCTCGCACGTCTGCGACCAGCTTTGGTCAATCGGTCGTCCCCGTTGCTCATTCACGACAACGCGCGACACCATACTGCACAACTAACAGTCTCTAAGCTGTTAGAGTTGGGGTTGGAAGTTCTCCCTCATCTGCTATACTACTCACCAGACTTTGCACTTACCGACTATCACTTTTTCAAAATTTGGACAACTTTTTAACGAGAAAAAAATTCAATTCTCGAGAGAGTACAAAATGCCTTTGAAGAGTTTGTTGCCTCCCGTCCAGTTGATTGTTACAAGAAGGGCATCAATAAACTGCCACTGAGTTGGCAAAGATGCATCGATTGCACGAGTGATCACTTTGAATAACAGAAATAAAGATGTTTGAAAAAAAAAATACTTTAACTTATTTTATACAAAACGGCAACTTCATAGGTTAAGATCTATTATTATTCCTACTTCTATGGCCACAAGAAAATGGCTTCTTACCAGTGTGTATGCATTTCTGGATTTTTAAACTATTCGAATTTGCAAATTTCGCATCACACATGCTACAAATAAATGGCTTCTCGTCTGTGTGTATGCGTTTGTAGATTTTTAAACTACTAGACTGTGCTTGTATCACATATTCTACAAATAAATGGCTTTTCACCAGTGTGTATGCGTTTGTGCATATTTAAAGTACTAGAACATGCGATTTTTGCATTACATATGCCACAACTAAATAACTTTTCAACTGTTTGCGTTTGTGTGTAATTAAGTTACTTATGTGAATTTCGTATCCAATGTGCCACAACTAAATGGCTTCTCACCTGTGTGTATGCGTTTGTGGGACTTTAAACCACTAGAATATGCGAATTTCGCATTACATATCCCACAACTAAACGGCCTTTCACCTGTATGTATGTGTTTGTGTGCAATCAAATTACTAGAATTTACGAATTTCGCATCACATCTCCCACAAGTAAATGGCTTCTCATCGGTGTGTATGCGTTTGTGGATTTTTAAACTACTAGAATGTGCAAATTTCGCATTACATATGCTACAAATAAACGGCTTCTCACCTGTGTGTATGCGTTTGTGTGTAATTAAACTACTAGAACGTGCGAATTTCACATTACATATGTCACAACTAAATGGCTTCTCACCTGTGTGTATACGTTTGTGTGCAATTAAATGACTAGAATTTACGAATTTCGCATCACATGTGGCACAAGTAAATGGCTTCTCACCGGTGTGTATGCGTTTGTGTATAAGTAAATTACTAGAACGTGCGAATTTCGCATCACATGTGCTACAAATAAATGGCTTCTCACCTGTGTGTATGCGTTTGTGTGTAATTAAAGTACCAGACTCTGTGAATTTTGCATCACATATGCTACAAATAAATGGCTTCTCACCTGTGTGTATGCGTTTGTGTGTAATTAAATTACTAGAACGTGCGAATTTCCCATCACATACGTCACAACAATATGCCTTCTTATTTGTGTGCATGCGTTTGTGGGAATTTAAACCACTAGAATATGCGAATTTCGCATTACATATGCCACAACTAAATGGCTTTTCACCTGTGTGTATGCGTTTGTGTGTAATTAAATGACCTAATTGTGTGAATTTCGCATCACATGTGCCACAATTAAATGGCTTCTCACCTGTGTGTATGCGTTTGTGGATTTTTAAACCACTAGAATGTGTAAATTTTGCATTACATATGCTACAAATAAATGGTTTATCACCTGTATGTATTCGTTTGTGTGTACTTAAACCACCAGAACGTGCGAATTTTGCATCACATATGCCACAACTAAATGGCTTTTCACCTGTGTGTATGCGTTTGTGTGCAATTAAATTACTAGAACATGCGAATTTCGCATCACATACCCTACAAATAAATGGCTTCTCACCAGTGCCAGTGTGTATGCGTTTAGGTCTAATTAAACTACTACATTGTGCAAATTTCAATTTTTCATTATATAACGCTTTTTTAAATTTGATTGAATTATCAGAATGCATAAATTTTGCATTACATTCATATGTTTTTCTCGTATCCTCACTGCACTCCAACTTCAATTTTGCTGAAGCGCTATCAATTGCAGCAACCTACAATCAAAATACTCATTTAAAAGATGCCGATGTACAGGTTGCAAGATACCAAAACATTACACACCTCAGTTCCATGAAGCCCTGAGTCGGGCGGCACATATCGCTGGAGTATAGTAGGCCCTATCTGCAACTTATCTTCAGTGACAGCCCCATACTCATTCAGTTGCCTCTGCATGTCTACATCCACCTGCCATTCACAATCAAACTCAATTTTAAATATATCAAGAAACATAACTTCACTTTAGTTTTTACATTTCGATATGAAAACTATTTGGAATTTTGACTGTCAAAACAATATATATATAATTAAAGCGATTGAAAGCACTAATACCATTAAATTATATAATATGTTTCAGAACTTTGCTTTAAATAATATAAATTTGTAGCATATATCAGAAATTCCACCAAAAAATATCTTTGTAAGGGTAAAACTTATAAATTGGTACCTCTCCTTAAATTAAGCTTTGCACAATCTTTCTTTTAAATATTTGTAAGTATGTACTTAACTAAAAATACAAAATGACATGCACATACACCTTGGGACGTTTCATAAATAACAAGTCGTGCTGGGTCTATCTTGTAAAATTTCTCACATTAATGACTCTTTTCGCAAAACATAACATTACGTTTTAAAGGTTATATTAGCTGTAATGAGCCTAGCAGTAAGTAAAGAAATGAACTGTCAGCCTAACCATTGTGCAGGTGACATCCATCATAGGCTCCGTTTTGATGTGTAGCTCTTCAACCTCAGCACACTGCGTGCTCACTCTTGCGTTCGGCGGCATCAAGACATCAAAAATGTCACATCGGTACAGCCGCACGGAGCACTCTCTTAATTTGGAAACTTGGTTTCTTGGAAGTGCAACTGTATAACTTTTGTTATCTTCCATTTCATCCATAAGCATGATACACTCAATAAATGACGAGTATCCCGTGAGCAGAAGTGTCAAATAAAACAATCGCCTCCCTGTAACAAACATAGTTTCAGATAAAAATACTTTTGAGGCAAAGATTTCAAATATCGTACTTATGTTCATAATGAGCAATGAAGTGGAAGACCAGAAGAACGCATTGAGTAAGTGAGAAAAATATCGCATCGCACGGGCGTACGACGGAGCAAACAATCATCGCGGGCACTGCATGCCACCACCTCCTCGACTATTGTCGTGTAGTAGCAATGCTATTATAAAGAATATTATTGCTCCTGCATGACAGGAATGAGAACCGTAGGCGCATGTGCACATAGTGTTACTGTCATAATACGACACTTAAGGTTATGCAGGCACTTGGTTAATTTTTCAGGCCCAGTGATTGCTTGAGACGTGGAGGTCTCTCATTCCCCCTTTCCATCACTTATTTGTACAGTTTTAATATTTCAATAACAATAAAACTAATACAAATTAAATGTGACACTTCGGTTTTTTATTTTATCGCGGAGCTATGGCGAAATATAAATATCACGTGACAAGGCCGACAGCAGCTGGAAGCCGCGCGCCACGCCGGCCGGCCATACCGGACGACGCAACACGCGTGGTTAGGCTGAAGTTATCAATGTTGTTACAAAGAAATATTGAGAATAAGATATAAATCTTTTTATGTATTTATTCTTTACTTTTTCAAATATTTATAAGATTGGAAATAAAATACATTAAAAATACTCCAAGTAGGATGAAGTACGTTACATTTAAATCTAATTAGGTAAATCCAATCCACATGTTCGACGCAACATGCTGATACGACAGTACGATAGAAAAAACATTATGGCTTATATGCTCTGCTATCCGTGCGAAACCGGGGCGGGTCGCTAGTCTTATATATTTTATGGAAATGGGTTGACTATGGTATTTTCAAACTAGCCGACTAATCGGTTTTCAAATTGTCCAAGGTAATGCACCGGTAATGGACAAGGAACCAGTAATGGACAAAAAAATAAGAAATGATCTAGAATAAGGACACGAAACAGTTTTTTTTATATTGACAATATTGTGTCACAGACTACAGACATTGAGCTATAAAAGTTTAACATTTTATTCAATTCGTTTTGTTAGACAGAGAAGATGGCGTGAATAACAAAGTGTTCCTGTGATTGTAAATTGATATTAGCGGCTTTTCTAAAACGAAATTGTTAGTGCGGTGAGTAAGAAGTTTCATTTCTAAACTGGTATTGCTTTATTTTAATCAGAATGTGTTTTGTTTGTTGAGTTAACCATGAAATTTAGGCAACAACGCATATTGTTCTTATTCCAGAGTGATTTCGTTTGTTGATATTTTAATGATGTTTATAACTGGTGCACTGCAATTGAATAGTTCCAATAATAGACGAATGTCGAAACTTAATGTTACTTTTGTTTTTTCAGACTTTTAACTAATTTTACTCTAATTATTATTCTTTACTATAAGCGAGTTGCACATTATAAAAATGCTGTGTACCAGTAGGTAATAAACATTTGTGTCCATTATTGGGTATTTTATAGGAATCCAGTTATGGACATTGATACAAAATGATACTGATTCATTGTTTTAGAAATGGCTACTAAAAAAGGTTATATATAAGAAAATTTTATCGTTCTGGTTACAGGAAATGCTGCAGAAGAGTTGGCACCTACTCTGGTTGTATATACTGTCATTAGTTTTGAAAAATTACTAATTACTTACCACAGACAAGTCAACCTTATAGACCACTGTGACAGGGAGTAGCATTCGCCAAGGCTATGTAGTGACACTACATAACTACGTCTCTTGTGAGCGGTCAGTTGGAAGCAGGTCGGAAGCCATTAAATTGTCAATTTTGAACGAGCCAATGAAAACTAGCCGACCTCTCCCCGCAACCCGCCACTTTTTGGCGATTTCGTTTTGGTACTGACGTTTATTAAAGCGAGGTCTATAGGTTGACTGGTCTGTGTTACTTACTAAATAAAAATGGAGTAAACTTAAATAAGTTCTTTAATGCTAATTAGATTATTTAAAAAAAATCATCTATTCTATTGCATTTTATTTTCATTTCAAAAATTAAAATCATCTACAGCTTCACATTCATCATAGAATCTTCGATTAGGTTTAAGGTGTATATAACTAGGTTCATGTCCATTACTGGATGTTCATTATTCGTTTTTTGCTGTCCATATCTGGTTAAAAAACTATAATTTTTATTTGTCAAATAGGCTGAAACCAGCTTTGCAGTATCTCATAACACAGTAGAAATATTGAATAAGGACTGGACTTAACACTTAGAGTATGTCCAGTACTGAAACGTTCACAATATTGGTAAAATTTTGCAAATATGAGAATTTTCCATTTTAAACTGTCCATAGTTGGGGTGTTTACCTTACTAGTCGGTAATGCCGAATACATATTTCATCACCACTCGGCTTACTCGCGCATGCGCACGAGCCATTATACGGCCATGCCGAGCGTGCTATGACTAGTTTTGTTTACTTTTCAACTGTTCATTTTGTGTTTGCAGTGCTGGGTAATCTATTTCAGATAAATATTAAAAGTACTGTTTGTGCTGTAACGAAATATCTGAAGAGAAATTGCCAGTGTGGACATTCTTCGATTATATTGAAGGTGAAGCGACGACAGTGAAATGCAACCAGTGCCAAGGAATTATTCCATGCGAAATTACAAAATATAAGCACAACGAGTTGATGTCTCAATTGGTAGGTTCTCTCAAAAGTAGTTCAAACTAACCTATTCGAGTTCATCTTCTCAATCGCAACCAGTCCTAAGCGAAATACAAAAACTACAAAGTACACATGAAAGTTTAACAGTTCAGTGGTCACTTGAATATAAAACAAACATAAAGTCGCGGTTTTATTCTATTTATTATACACCGACTATAATCAGCACATTTTGCCGAATAGTCGCTGACTACAAAAGAAGCCGAATGGTCGGCTCATCTCTAATATTTTATTATATTGAAAGTACTAATATTTAACAATTTATGTGAGAACGGTTCCCAACTACCTTTAATTCTTAATGAACCTAAATGGTCATTCAAAATTATTTTGAGGAACATAAAGATTTAGGACGACCTTTTCAATGGCCCTACTTGACGTAGTTCATGTGTTTCATCTCTAGAATGCTTCATAGGAATAATTCATATATACAACCCCATCAGCCAATTAATGCCCCACTGCTGAGGCTTAGGCCTCATCTCAAGTTGAGATGACTGAAAGCTTAATCTACCATGCTGCTCTAGTGTGGGTGGTTGTATTTTAACGACTGCCATCTATTGATGTTCTACAATCGTTAAAATCCACCAACCCACACTAGAGCAGCATGATGGGTTAAGCTCCAAGCCCCCTAATCCCGAGGGGAGGCCTAAG
Source organism: Luffia ferchaultella (assembly GCA_949709985.1). Classification (NCBI taxonomy): domain Eukaryota; kingdom Metazoa; phylum Arthropoda; class Insecta; order Lepidoptera; family Psychidae; genus Luffia; species Luffia ferchaultella. The sequence continues at coordinate 10,373,566 of OX453268.1, forward strand.
TCCTTGCAGTGGGGTATTAATGGGCTGATTGTATGGTATAATATCAATAAATGACAACCAGGACCGGTGGCTTAACATGCTCTCCAAAGCACAGTCAGTGATAGTTGTGTAGGTACAAAGTTAGATAAAACTCATGTTATATGCCCTGGGATTCGAACCATGGTCTTTTAAAAAAGAATAAGAACAAGGCTAACAAAAAGGGTACCTACCTATCACGACATACATACATATCTATAGGTTGATGAACACATTATCCTCGACAGTCGGGGTAAAAACTGAGGTCAGAACACCACGCGGTGCAAAACAATCGTAGAGCTTGCGCGAAACTCATATCCATACCTGTGACCCTGTGACTCATACGAAACTTATAGTTCGCTATGAAGTAGACGCGGGTCATTTTGTGCAGGTGCATGGCCTGTCTTCAACCCTCTGATGGTTACCCATTTTTCCTACTGCGACGTTACGCTTAGACTTCAGAGCGAACTAGGAATTTGGCGCCAGCTTTGTAATAAACATTGAGAGTTGCAAAACACTTTATGTGTGTTGGCAGTGCGCTTCATGTTTACAATGTAATTACAATCGCGTTCTCGCTTGTACCTGATTATTGGTCTGTGGTCGAAAATAACACAAAAACCATTTAATAATTCTGTACGTACATGTCACGGGTGTTACACGATACACACTTCACATCTCATAATCCAACTTAATCCTATGACCATAGACATATATATACTAGCGTAGGAGACCAACTGACATCTAAACATCCCATGACCGAAACGGAAATGAGTATGTGTGCAAAATTCACATGTGGTTGAGCCAGTTTTAGTGATGTGCATGGGTGTTTTTTATATTATCGATAGCACGTAGTACTTTCATGATAATGTGTCGTTGAAATTACCGCGTTATCATAAGTCGCAATCGGCAATCCTATTTATTATTTTGAATCTGCTATACTACATAATTTTTGTTTTGAGTTACTTTTCCTAACTTTCAGTTTTTTAAAATGACAAATCATCAATCAGTCAATTCAAATGCCATTTCCTTTACTCCAATAATTTTTTTTTTTTGTTAACAGTTGATAATAAAAAATTTGCAGAAGTAAAGAAAGCGTTAACATCATTATGGAAATTTTAATATTTAGTTGAATACAAGCCACGTAATAAATAAAACAATATAAATAAACGATTTTTATTTTTAATGACAATACGTCACGTTGCAACGCATAACAACAAAATTTTAACTCTTTGTAAACAAAAAAATGAGAATGTACAAAACAAAAACATTTACAATGGAGAAGTTCATGATGTTCAAAATATACAATTTAACTCGATGGAATTGAAAGATAAACCAAAACTAATAAAACAGTGAAAGTTTTTTTTTTTTAAATTCGTCAATAAATGACTGAGAAATAAATTATTGATATTTATTAATTTGACGACCGCTTAGCCTAGTGGGTAGCGACCCTGCCTACGAAGCTGGAGGTCCCGGGTTCGAATCCTAGGTCGGGTCAGTATTTATATGATGAATATGGATACTGGTACCGGGTCTTGGTTGTTATATGTATGTGGTGTCTTCGCTTGGTACCCAAAACACAAGCTAATGTTTAGTTTGGGGCCACGACGTTGTAATGTGCACGTTATTATTATTATTATGTATTTTCGTGCGGTTTGACTGGTGGCTTCTTACTGCCCATGACGTCACATTGTCTACTCGATTGAGTGTCGCGTCGTCTCACTGCACCACAAATTATGCCTTGGATGCCTTGGACTAGTCTATAATATCTTTTGTTTCTTTATGTAATAGGTAATTAAGTTTTATTTAAATATAAAGGAACAAGTTTCTGTAAAAGACAAAGTGATAATTTGCCTAAAATTGATATTTTCACTGTGATGGACTTTTTCTTCAAATCAATTTTATATTAGTGCTGAAATAAAGGTTTAGGCTCTAAAGTTGAAGGTCCTGGTGATATATCCCGGTAAACGTACGCTGACACTGATCGCTTGGTCTTCAGATTGACCTGTACAGAAATTACAGTTGGCATAAATGCTCTGACTTTAGATATTAAGTATTATTAGTATATTACTTAATATACTTAGTAAGCACATATGAAAAAAAAGAAACCCCTAACGGCACAAATTCAGTAGGTATAGATCCTTTCTTCAAAAGTCGTCGGTGATTTAGTTAGACAAAACAGTTATCCGTAAAATGTCTACTGCAAACCAAAGAATGTTTTCGAGGAGTCCCACCTGTTCTATTTAACATTTTTTCCATTGTTCTATGCTAACCGTGTTTACAGGAAACCTGGATATTATGAAAGAGTCATCATTATCAGGAAGCATTTTTTAACACCGCAGTTTCTTGGAGGAAAATGAGAAACTATTGTATACAGTAGTTTTGTCATTCAAAGTTAAATTATTTACGACGTTCATAATCAGAGAACAGATAGAACGTCATACTTTAAATCATAAATAAATAACGATTAAAATTAATTGTGTATATATCTTATATTTTCATTTGAAAAACTCTTGTATTTACATATATACCCTATATGTAGTATATATGTATAGATGTCATACTTTCTTTTACAATGTGCTGCCAGGCTAAATAAACCTCACAATATGTTTAAAAACAGTTAACGACATCAATCCAGTGGAACAGGTGCAATTAGGTAATATCAAATTTACAAAATATTTATATTTGAAAATATCGACATATCGATAGATTTTGTGCAATCCCTATGCTTAATTGTTTGATTGTAATTTTACACAATATTTTTGTATCGTACACATAATTGTTTAAAATAACAAATTATTTACAAAATAAAGTATTTACCGTATACTACTCATGTATAACCAAGTAAATTTAGGATCGCTTTTTATAAAAATAAGCATTAAGATAACAATATGTTATTGGCAGTACTTACCGGTGAAATGTCTCTTTATTTGGATTATTAACATATGTTACAGTGCAATTTAAAACTGAACACTACACCATTTTTATCACAAGAATTAATTTTTGTAGAATTCAAAACGATTATAACACAAAATAGAAAACAAAGCTGGACCTTATTTTGACAAGTGAGTAAAGAAGACTAAATGTGTTCAAAGAGGTTTTACGTCAGATTTTCTTGCATTTCTTTCTCGCATGTAGGATTTCCGCAAAGAACTGGATGTCATTCGCACACTGTGTTCCTCTCTTACGCTAGTATATATACCTTTATGCCTATGACTTAATCTGGGAAATTCCCAGTGGGAATTTTGGTGATTCATAGTGATGATCTATGGTCAATCAGTGGATCATCTGTGCACTCATCTGTGGGTCATCAATAGCACCACAGAACAATAATAGCACTAAAGGGCACGCGGCCATTAGCGGGATTGGCCATTGTTGGCCACGGATTGGCTGCATTTTATAATTGGCGACCAGCAACCAACAAATTGTGATTCGGCTTAATGTCACTTATTTTGCTTTATTTATAGCTTTTGTCTGTGGCTTTTGTTTGTTCTAATCACTTATCTATTGTTCTAGTTTGTGGTTTGTTCCTTTCAAAGTTCCGTTCACTATTGGATTTAATCAGTTTTAATTTTATAACTATGCAAAAACAGTTTATTTGCGATATTTTTGCACTTGACCGCTTCTCGCATTCACCTCTTCAATTTTATTGATAATTTGATTAATTTCGAGATTTTAAGTTTCAATTTGGCCGAAGAAATAAAATATGTACTATGAGAACAATACTCAAAAATTCTACAGAACTACAATCAGAAGAAAGCTTAACTTTAGAATTTATGACATTCTAAAATACTCTTAATGGAAGAATTCAAGAATCTAGCTACAATAAAATGCAAACAGCAAGTTGTTCGAGCGGTGAGATTTAACGTAGACGGTTCATACTGTTTGACATGTGGAGCAGACAAAAAAATTAAACTTTGGAATCCTCATAGGCAAATACTATTGAAAACTTATGGCGGACACGCAAATGAAGTTTTGGATGCAGCTGGATCATGTGACAGCAGCCATATAGTGTCGTGTAGTTCTGACAAATCTGTGATATTATGGGACGTGACTACAGGTCAACCTGTGAAAAGATATAGAGGTCACGCCAGCTCAGTTTCTTGCGTAAAATTCAACGAAGAATCAACATTAGCCGTGTCTGGCTCAGTCGATAATTCTGTCATACTTTGGGATGTGGCGAGCAGACGTTTGGAGCCAGTGCAAACTTTAAAGGATGCCAAAGACAGCATCACTTCTACACAAGTCACCGATCATGAAATTTTAACATGTTCTGTGGACTGTCATGTACGTTTATATGATATAAGAGTGGGTAAAATGATTTCTGATTATGTAGGTAATATCCTCACTTATGGTAATTTGACCCATGATGGCCAGTGTTATGTTCTAAGTTGTTCTGATGATACTGTAAAATTATTTGATAAAGATTCTGGTGAATTATTGAATACGTTTACAGGACACAAAAGTGAAGATTATTTATTAGAAAATGCGGTTCATGCTAAAGATAGTCATGTGATTTCTGGGTCTGCTAGTGGAGAAATATTTTTTTGGGATCTAATTTCCGCTAACTGTACTCAAAAATTGGTACACCAAGAAAATAAACCTGTCATATCAATCTCACAGCACCCTACTGAAGATTTTTTACTGAGTGTTAGTGAAGACGAAATCAAATTGTGGGGTGTTAAAGAAAAATTAGAAGAATAAAGGTTTAACAAATATATAATTTTTATTTACCTTTATTATACGTGCCTACCTATGAAAATATGTTATCGGTTTTTTAGGAATTGAAATATAATTTATTCATCAAGTAAATCTGAAGTCGCAAAGGGCATACCAGATGTCTTAACTGTAAAATTAAATATCAGGATGAAAATTTTCTAGGTTTCCTTTGTGTTGATGTTGCCCTATAGTTTGTTCGCATTAAGAAAAAAGTGAGTCATCGTCCGCTGGCTTAGCCACACCCCCAAACCAATCAGGTTGCTCAAAATCATAAAGTGAAGTAAATGTCTACAACTTGTAACTGAACTTAACTTTATTTGCGTGACTTGATTGGTATGGGGGCGTGGTTAAGGCGATGGACAGTGGACAATGACTCACTTTTTTCTTAACGCATATAAAATATAGTTATGTTAAGCATTATATGGGCCTTACATTCTAAAACAAACGTTATACATTACGTGTGGCGACAGGTAACCGGCATCACTGGTACATATGCTCGACTATTGTTTGCCATAGTTTTTTTTTTTTTCAGTTTAAAAGTAACATGTAATCTATGGCAATGTTTATTATTATTATTAGCATAGGACGCTGTCTAAATGAGTGTCAGTGAATGTGGACTGTATGGGTTCAAAATAATAGGTTCTACTTTTAGATTCTACTGGCCGGCAGATACAGTCGCTAGTTCTATTTAACTTCTTACTCGATCTCCAATCATAGCACTTTTTGAAAGAAAGAAAGAAATACCATTTATTCACGGCTATACGGTACATACAGGTCAAACTGAAAAATAAAATAAATTGAAAAACAAAAATAGAATCAAAATATATCAAAGGTTTTATCGATTCACAAACTCGTTGCTCCTAACAACTGGTCAATATTTTTTCCTTTTTGCGACCTATATTTGCCAGCCAGTTTGTACATTTATTAAACATGTTGCTGACAAGGAGGGTTCAACAAAAAGTAAGAATGAAATAGATGCTCCTTGGTACGAGAAATGAATAAATACTGGCAGGCACAGCCTAAATATCTGTTATAATAATAATTTAAAGTTTTGCGGGAACGTGTTCTCGAAAATGGAGAAAATTGAAATGCGCACAGTAATCATATACTTATCTCTGTTTAAAAAAAATATACTATGGCGCAGTGGAGCAGGTAAATCACAACTTGCGAGGAACATTAGGGGTTAACTAAGGCTACTTCATATTCAACAGTTGCTCTTTGGTAGGTATGTACAGTTTTTAATAATATAACATGTACATCACAATGTCACGACATGTCGTGATAGTCCAGAGCGCAACGAACCTGTCTCAAATTTATAAGGCCCCATAGGGTCATGGTTCGAGTCCGGGCGTGTACCAATGAGTTTTTCTGACTTAAGTACACAATATCACTGACACCGTGCTTCGGAGGGCACGTTAAACAGTCGGTCCCGGGCGCTGGCAATAGATGGCGGTCGTTACAGTTCCCAACCCGCAGTGGAGCAGCATGGTGGACTTAAGCTCCAAGCCCCCTCCTCACCCTGGAGGAGGCCTAAGCCCCTGCAGTGGGGTAAAAATGGGCTGATAATGATCCCAATGTCTAGGCTCCAAACTAAGCATTAGCTTATGTTTTATTATGTATTAGCTTTTATGTTCGACGACCAAGACCTGGTACCAGTATCAATATTCATCATATAAATACTGATCCGACCTGGGATTCGAACCCGGAACTCCCAGCTTCATAGGCAGGGTCGCTACTTACTGGGCTAAAGGGTCGTCACAATGGAACTTTGTGGCAGATCCGAAAGTAGGCAAATTTCGCGTCGCAATAAGCAGTGTTAGGTGTAGCGGGACTCAGTGGAGCGAGGGGTATAAAACTGTACCTGTGCAAGCCCGTATAGAGCGTTGTATTCAGATCCGCCATAAAGTTTGACGCGATCTGTAGGTATGCTGAGTTTAAGCAAGGAAGAACTTCCACCAATGACGACTCGCGCTCGGAACGCGCTACGACGCCGACGCGGCGACACGGCTTTAATTGAACATTATAAAAAAGTCGAAAAAAAATTGTTTATGCGGACCGTCGTGTTACTCTTAGTTTGGGGCCGTCCATTAATCACGTGTGACTTGAAAGGGGGGGAGGGGTTTGACAAAAATCACGAAATGTCACAAGGGGTGAGGGGGGTGTAGTAAGATATCACGTGTATTTATTTTTTCAAACGCGCTATTTTTAAATCGAAAAGCGGCATGTAGTGTACACCATTCGTTTATTATTTTTATACCAATCAAAAACAAACTGCAACTTTTCTGTCTTAATGGACGGCCCCTTTTATAGTTAAAGAAGTAAAGATTTGGATAAGGAGTGCCTATAACTTTATAAACGCACGACCGTCTGGCCTTGAAAAGTTTCAGAACATTGTTAAGTTATGTTAAGTTAATTCACAAAGCTGTTTGGATTTGTTACAGCTATATCCTAAACTTTTTGGCTCGATTCATAATTATGGGTGAAACATGGCTTCCCCATTACAACCCTGAAAAAATTAAACGGCAGTCCATGACTATTAACTCTAAGAAAGGCAATTCCATCCACCGGTAAGATTATGGCCTCTATTTGATGGGACCACCAAGAGGTGGTAATGATCGAATATCTAACTCATCCATGGACCCACCATCACAGGCACTTTATATATAGGACAAATTTAAAATGCTATAATGCTATAATATAAATGCGTAATACTATACGCAGCAAATGGCGTGGCAAAATCACAAAAGTTGTTTTGTTGCATCAATATAACGCCCCGCGCACAAGCCCAGAGTTGCGGTGGATACCATTTAAGACGCTAGTTTCAAATTGATAGAACATTCTCCATATCCACTGGACCTCGCTTCTAGTGACTTCTATCCCTTGCCGCGTTTGAAAAAGCACCTGTGAGATCGAAAATTTGAAGATAATGAGGCAGTGATCGCCGCAGTACACGATTGTTAGAAGCTCCAATACCTATACGATTTTTAGAGCCTCAGGGGAAGAGTTTTTTAGTACAAAAATTTATAGTCCAGAAAAAAGTTACATTAAGTCCCCATATTAACTAAAAAAAATAATATGTATTAATAATACCAGAGACATCCTTCACAGCGCCATCTAGTTCCAAAGTAAGCAAGTATAATGCTTGTGTTATAGGGTACTAGACAACTAATATACATACTTAAATATTCTTTATAATATATACTTATATAGATACTTTTTACACCCAAACACGGAACAAATAGACATGTTCATGCGCACAAATATTTGTCCTAGGCGGGAATCGAACCCGCGACCCATGACTCCGCAGTTAGGGTCTTTAACCAATCGGTCAAATTAAGTCAAAATAAGTTGTGTTAAAAGATAACTGAATTTTAGTCATTCTCGCTTTTCATCAAACACTGCTTGTAGAATGCTGAATCTGCAACCAATATTTGCCGCGGTTTCCAATCTTGAAATAACTACCTTTCCCATAGATTGTTGACTGACCGATTGGCTGAGTGGTTAGAGACCCTAACTGCCGAGTCAAGGATCGCGGGTTCAAATCCCGCCCGGGACAAATATTTGTGTGCACAGACATGTCTATTTGTTTCGTAGCTGGGTGTTAAATATATATATATAAGTATATATTATAAAGTATATTTAAGTATGTATATCAGCTGCCTGGTACCCAAAATACAAGTTTTGCTAAGTTTGGCAATAGATGGCGCTGTGTGGGATGTCCCAGGTATTATTGTTATAAATACCTACTATTTTGGTAACATACTATATTTGGACCCTGTACATGTAATTTTTATTTTATTTACTTTGAATTAAAAGGCCATGATACTGACAGCAGAACATAGGTTGGTACTAGTCTAGTAACGGTTGACATGGATACCAAGTGAGCAAAGCCTTCAAAATTAAAAGAAAAAAGTTACCAACCTCTGAAATACAGAAAAAGGTTGTATATGTTTAAGTGACCCTAAACCTAAACATTCGACATAGTGTTTGAGGAAAAATATGGAAAAAATACAAGTTGAAATTTTTATCACCATCCAAATTTTAATATACATGATCTTCAGTGAAAATAATGGAACACGACTTCTTTTTCTTTTAGTAGTAAAAATATTGACATATAGCGCGACAAAAGTTGTCCAATTACCATTGAGTTGCGTGGGTAACAGATAGTTGCGTCGATCAGCGGCCGCCGGCAGAATACTTTTCTCCTCTACACCCGCGATTGCACCTTTCTCATTCTTAGCTTAGTACCACGCTGTGTAGATAATTCTTTTGGGAAAATATTTTTAATGTAAAAAAATTTATCTTGTCTTTTTTAAAAATGGAATCTTCAGATGCTACCCAAAGCCTAAATAAAATTGGCTGGTGACAAAAAAACACGTGATTTATTAAAAACAATGTTTTGAAAACATGTGCATTTACCATAAAGTATGAATTGACTAGAAGCCCTCTTCTGCGTTTACCATCTAACCACTCATACATACTCTAGCTAGCTCGTGTAAGATGGCGAATTTTAGTCAGAGTTTAATTGCGCAAGGTTCCTGTGTGCCGGTCTTCACCCCCGCGAAATCCCCGCACACTGGTTTTCAACCCCGCAAAATTGCGTAATGACACTTCGATACTGTGACGTGACATTTATGACTCTATTAAAACCAAACGCTGCTGTCAAATTAATTTACTGTACTGTAATCTACAAATTGACATTATCTTTCTTCTCTCACGTCCATTTTACATTCGACGACCTCTATCGGCTCGATCGGATCAACTGAAAGGTCAGATATAAAACCCTGGCCAGATTCCAACATCTGCTTTTGCAATTTCTCTATTGTTTCCAAATAAGTTAAATTATGCGCTTGCCTCACGTGCTTGTTCAAATAAACGTTACATTTGAAAACTGCCCCGCAAAGGTAACAACTACACTCCTGCTCTTTCGTACAATGTATTACTTTCATATGAGTTCTCAATGTTTCCACAGATTTGTAACTCTTCCAGCAAATCTGACACATAACAGGCTGCTTCACATACGTATGTGATCTATATATGTGTCTCTTCAGTTTGAAATCGTTCTGATAGAACTTTTGGCAATGATCACATTTCAATTTTTCATTGTCCTGATGATCGTGCTTCAGATGCCTCTTCAGATAAATCTCGGAGAAGAACGGCATGGTGCACAGAGTACATACATATGGACACCAACTAACTGTATGTATCACTTCCATGTGACGTTTCAAGTATAATTTACATGAATATGATTTTTTACATATCGTGCAAACGACCTTTTTATTATCTGGCGAGTGAACTCTCTTTATGTGGACGTTCAGATGGAGTTTCGATTTAAAATTTTTAAAACATTCATCACACTGCACCATTTCGGAATTGTCAGGGTGCACTTCTTCCATATGTCTTTTTAGATATGCTTTCGATTTGAAAGTTTTCGAGCAGTCTGGACAGTCTTGTTGCGGCTCAAACATCTCTGAATGCACCTTACGTTCATGGAACTGCAAATGTATCTTAGATTTGAACACTTTGAAGCATATCCTACACTCTGATTGCTCATTTTCAGCATGTACCGATCTATTGTGTCGATTTAAATTCGCTATTTTCTTGAAGTTTTTGTTGCACTTAAAGCAGTAGGCTGGAGGCTTATCTTTTTTCTTGGGCTGTGAACTCTGTTTCCCTTTTTTCTTTTTCTTTTTAGGTTTTCGCTTCTTCGGTTGCGACTCCTGGCTGTCTTCTTGGTAACTTGAACTGCTGAGCAGTAGCATTTGGTGGAATAATTCTAGCCTGTAAAGTACAATCAATTCGTTAATAGAGTTCTGATTCACTACAGGTCGTTTCAAACTTTAGGGCGGATCCGAAAGTAGGCACAAGTCGCGTCGCAATGACCAGTTAAAGGTGTCAACGGGACACAGTGGAGCGAAAGGGCTGTGCGTTCCTCCCGCAAACCCCGCGGCGACTTATCCCACCCGATACTTGCGCAAGGCCGCATTTAGCGTTGTATTCAGATCCGCCATAAAGTATGAAGCGATCTGTTTTTTTTTAATGAACCTGTGCTGACCAAATTCAAAATTTAACTAACTTTCTTTCACCCCTATGCACATAAATAAATATAGGCAACTTTTATAATTAATTCTGTGTATTAGCGGTCATCCATAAAATATATTACTCTAAAATCAGGCATTTAGCATGTAAGTCATGTATTCGTAGCCCCAATTAATATTACGTTGTATTTATTAGTTTGGATGTTTGGCAGTTAATCACGCAGTAACGGATCGACATTCTTTATAAACAATGTACTGTTAATACTAGTTTTCCGCCCGCGGCTTCGCCCACGTGGGCTACACGGTTGTACAGGGTCCGCTAAAAGGACGCGACGCTCGAGGACATTGTGAGACTTTCTAACGCCGCGCTGGTGCCAGACATATGAGCAAATGTTCGCAAAGTCATTGTGTGGCACTTTTCTCATACTTCGCAAACATTTTCACACATGTCTAGCACCGGCATAAAACATTGTGAAACTCAACTACTTACCTAAGAAATCTCTATACCAAACATCAAAATCCATTTAGCCATTTTAGCTCGAAGAATAGTCGTCCCACAGAAACTGTGCATTTGTCATAGGTGAAATTTATCCTGTGTATTCCAAACTTTCGAGACCTTCATACTAAATTATATCATTATCCTTAGCCGTATTAGCGTGAGAAATAGATATCCCACAGGAACCATGCCTTTTCCCAGGATAACCTGTCACTTTCCAGCTCATAAACTAAATCTATGCAAAAAATCACTTCTATTTGTTGCTTCGTCGTTGCGTGATTGACTGCCAAATATCCAACCAAATCTTTGACAATTGATAGAAACAGAGTTCACTGGTAGTCTAGGGTTTAATAGTAATAAAGTTTTATGAATATAAACAACTAAGTAGGTAAATTCAAATTCATAATAATTAAAATAAACTCTCAATAAAAATTAACTATACATACTCAAAGTTCACTCTGATCTTTTTTCTCGAACGCGCCCAAAGAAGTACAATTTCAAAAATTATAAAAACTAACCTTTCTTTTTCGCTTGCGTCATCATCGCTTGTAGGTTCCAATTTCATATTCTGTTCGTTTGTACTAAAAGCGCTACCAAATTCATAATCCGTCTCACACTGTTCAATTTTCACTGTCACGTTTTGAGAGCACCCTGGAATTAGAAATCAATATACTAATTAATTGATAATGGTCTCTTAGACACAGCGGCTTTAATGGGGGACTACCGTTTTGAGACAGATGGCGCCACTCGCACTGAAGTCAGCTGCCAAAAGTTGTTTTCAATGGTCAAGCTTGTGTCAAACTTCTAGTTCGCTCTGAAGTCGAAGCGAGTAGGTCGCAGTAAGAAAAATGTATATAAATGTTACTTATTGTAAGCAATAAGAAACATCCATGTGTACTCTTACTGTCCAATTCTGGAATGTTTATTTAGACCCTGTCTTGTTAAAATAAGTTTTGTCTCTTTCCTTAACCCACGTGTTAGAATCGAAAAATAAGGACAGCACTTATTTTTACTTCACTTGGTCAAAATCAATTTTTTTGAAATGGACATAATGTAGGCATTTTAACAAACTTCAAAAAGGAGGGGGTTCTCAATTTGACTGTATGTTTTTTTTGGTGTTTGTTACGCGATTGTTTCACCAATAGGTTAATTAAGTGACTAGTATTGAAAATATTATAATTATCAGGAAAATATAAAAATAGACTTTCTACGATAGAAAATTCATAAAGAAAATTATATTCTGTTAAAGATTAAGAAACTTATAAGCCATTAAAATGTTATTCTTGTTTCTTTTTTGCAAAACGAAAAAAAAAAACAGACTGATGTCACAGCTATGTATGCCGTGCGGTATTGCCCTCTCTATCTAACACAACATTTTAAACATTCATAACTTTGTTGCTAATTATTTACTTTTTTAATTTATTTCACTGTTATATTTACAAAACTCTAATATGAAATTAAAAAAAAGTTAGCTCTACCCCATTATGAACAAAATTTGAAAATGCTTTTTTTGTTTGAAAAAGTATACTTAAGAGTATACTTTTTCTTTACATAGGTGGTCTCATTGTCACCAAGTCAAGACCTGATGAGGGAGTCAATCGAGGGAAACTCTCAAATTTTATAAGCACGCATAGTGTATGTTTGAGCTCTATTTTTTAGTTATTCAGGTGTCTGCGTTTGGGAGTCATCATCTTATATTGTTAAGCTGATGATGGAAGCTACAGTACTCCTTAACAGTTAGAAGTTAAGGGGTAATACTGCGATTTCTCGAGTTTCGCCAAACGGCACTGTCTCAATTGAGCAGTGCGTTTAGAAGCTCTATTCAGCAAATATTAATTAATCTAATAAACATTTATTATTTTATTAAACCTTTATTTGTCTAGATTACATCTGCATGTTGCTCTTACCCCAAATTTTATTAATTTTAATTTTTATAGTAAAATAAACAGTATAAAAATGAAATATGATTCAAATTGGTTTGATAACATTTTGGACAATTTAATATTCAAAACAATTTTCTTACAGGCATTATATTTACCGAACTGCTAAATTTGTTTCTCTTACCCCCAAAGAATGGGGCAAGAGGAACATTACGAGTTTTTTGGCAGTGATTCTGTAGATATCAAAAGTCACTTACTAAATACATGAAAAGCTAATGAAATGGCAATTTATTTAAAAATCGTAATAATTTTGAATAGATGTTTATTTTTGTGCTGAGACCACATTGTTGTGAAAATATAATAAAATATGTTCCTCTTACCCCACCTCATTTATTAAAAAAAATTAACAAACCTGGACTGCAATCATCTTCTATGTTGTTAAGGTTTATGTATTCGTGATTATTACTGAAATGGAGAGAAATATAAATTATTGTTTCGAAATAAGTACTTTATTGCAATAATTTAAAATGTTTAAAAAAAAATTATATCCAAAAGAATACAGAAAATGATAAAATCACAAGTCACGGAATATTGAATTTTGGGCTTAAAATAATTTCTATAGAATACACAATATATCCATCCATATCACCCCATTATGCCTCACTGCTGGGGCTTAGGTGTCTCTCGGGATGAGGGTGTTTGGAGCTTAATCCACCACGCTCCTCTAGGGCGGGTTGATAGATTTTAACGACTGGCGATGGCAATCGGGACCGAAGCTCTCCGAGGCTCAGAATCAGTATTAGTTATATACTTTAGTCAGAAGTTAGAATATATAATTATTTATGATATTCATAGAAGAATTGATTCATAGAAGCATTGTTAATAAAGTAGTTTACTGGGAACTGGCAAGTCTAATAATACACAGTTTTTGTTTTGGTCAATTTGCGACCTTGTTTTGTGAGCAATAAAGTTGATATTCAAAACCCCGTTTTTGAGATCCACATTGTCTCACTTATTGTTCCATCAATTTGCAATCTTGAAACATAGATAAGCATTTACGTTCCTTTTAGACTTGCCATGGCACATTTCCTTGTCAGGCCAATTTGGAATATTAGTTTGGATTCTACGCTAGGGATTCCGATCACGATCCGATATTTTCAAAGATTGATTTTTTGATGCTCGACCTCCGATTTTTCGCATCGATTTTCAGTACACTAAATCGATTCAAAGATTGAAGATCAATCTTTCAACAATTCCAGCAATTTAAATAATTACTTACGTATAAAAATATATTACTTTGGAATAGTCTACCGTCAGATTACAATTTCTACTTAATAGAATAGAATTGAATAATTGCGATTTATTTTATGTTTTGTCTGATGGAAATAAACAATTGTGTTTTAATTTCTATACAAGGTGAGGTTTTAATGATCAGCCAAATTTTAATATAATGACCTTTGATAAAAATCCGTTGGCCGTCTTGTTTCTTTTTAGTATCGTTCAATAGGAAAATATTCAGTTAAGACTATGTATACCTTTCCCAAAATTACCAATATACTGGTCACCCTTCACTAGGGCACCAGTGCACGTGCACGCGACCCGCCCACATGCCCCGCCCTTTCGTATGTAAATAGAAGGTAGCCAAATTTTGTTAAAAAATATTTAGGATATAATTATTATGAATATTTGACCTATATTTTTATTTAATATACGTAATGAGGTCTATTGATGATATCTAACATCTAGAAAAATTTTGGCTGGTGACTAAAATCTCATCCCTGTATATTATATTTTAACTAAATCAGTGTACTTCAAATTGTCCATATGTTTACCCTCAGTTATGGCTCAGTAATGGCTAGTTATGGCCTCAGTTATACCTACTATACAATACACAAATTGCCAACGACATATAAAAAAACTATTTTCATCACATCGATCTTTTATTCCCCGATTTTTCTTTGGATCAATCTCAGAGTCCATGATTCAAATTGATTCTTAAATTGATTTTTTGACTGAAGATTGGAATCCTTATTCTACTCATTATTCGTTTCCATATTTATACATATATATTCCTTCTAAGATAATAACAATACCTAAGACATTTCACACAGCGCCATCTAGTCCCAAAGCAAATATTAAGCTTGTATTATGGGGTACTAAACAATTCGTATACATACTGAAATATTCTTTTATAACATATACATACATAGTAAACTTTTAAATCCAAACATGGAACTAATAGACATGTTCAGACACAAAATATTTGTTCTGGGCGGGAATCGAACTCGCGACCCTTGGCTCTGCAGTTAGAGTCTCTAACCATTCGACCAATCGGTCAGTCGAAAATAAAGTTCATTTTGATTTTACGAAACGCCAGTCTACATTTTTTCTAACTGGTCTGCTGTGAAAAACCGTAGTTTGATGATAGTCTTATATCAAATCTGTAGTAATCTAGTATAAGAGAAACTATTTACCATATCGGGTCCATGGCGACACTATGGGTTTCATTTAAACCTTGACAGAAAAGAGCCAAAGTTTGTGATGCATCCATTTCTTAGAATCATCGACTCATAGAAAACATTTCTGACTAGAACCTAAAACAAAACAAAAACATAAAATGTGTTTCAAATAATCCTCATTAGCAGCTATTTGTAGTGGATGATTGTATTTGGTTTTGTTTTTCATTTTTCAGATTTAAAAAAAATCATATTTCATTTTTTTTTCAGATTTAATATTATGAATTCAAAAGTGAATTTGCTTGTTTGTTACAATTTCAAGCCTTAACTACTCAACGATCATCACACTGTCAGAGGTACAGAAAAGGACATAGGTACCTTTCATCCAGAAAAAAGCACTATTTTTAAGGGATGGAAAAATAAATTTTAGACAGTCGTCTGACATGACTCCTCAGTCTACTGATGGGGTGAAGGGCCGTAAGGGGGAAGGGGTGGCGAATGTGGGGTTAGGGTGTAGGAAGGTAGTGAAAAGACCCGTGCGAAACCGGGGTGGGACCTATGGGCAATATGTGTGAAATGATAATGCAAATTGAAAAGAATCAGTACATATTATTACAGAAAAACGGAAGCAAGTTAGATGAGAGTGAAAATGTGAGAGCGAATAAGACCAGTAGTGAGAACAGGAAATGAGTACAAGGGGGTAACGTTTGCACACACAGGCAAAGGCTAGTTAGTATTTAAATTTACTATATGATTAGTTTTTTTAATTATTGCACTAAAGACATATTTCAATAAATAAAATCACTGAGAATCGAAGCCCCAATTGTTTTTGTTTACTTGTAACAAAATATTTTCAAGTTATTTTGATGTGGTGTTTCAGCTAAGTGAAAAAATTGATTTTAGTATTAAAAATCACGATTTATATGAATTTAGTTAAATAAACAAAAACGTCAAAAAATTGGGAAAACGTTTTTGGACCATATTAAATTCAGACTTTGCTTACTTAGGAAGTGTCCAATTTATAGGAATTGTTCAGGATGTAAGCAATTAGTCCGACAACCAAGCGCGCGGTGCCGCTGGATATTTTTTAAACATTATTGAAATCACAAACAGGAATTTCATTTATTAATACCATTACAAATAAATTGACTTCAACACAGCCTTGTTGCTCAATCGAATCTTTGCATAGAAAAATCTGGTTTATAACAATATAGTATCATGCTTAACACCTGCCAATTATTTACTTTGTTTGTATGGAAATAAACCTAGGAAGACTTCTACACTCATAACAAAGACGGCATAAATAATAATGTGTAAAATAATATTATTGTGAAACGTATTTATAACAATTATACAACTTGTCTATATGGTAAATAAATACTGTGTATCCTTAATTTAAAAAATAATCTTCAAAATATTAACATTACAAGATATTTGTTTATTTTAACTAAATCTAGATATTTTTTTATTTCCTTAGAAATGACATTTATAGTTTTTTTTTACAGTTTTTGAACTTCTTTCAACCACCACCGAGCTTCGACCCATCACCATCAAAGACGAGACGACTTTTGTTATGAAAATGACCTGGTGTCCATCCATACTTCTGAGCTAGTAAAATAAAATAGAACGTGTTACCTGATTTTTGAGATAAGTAAATAAACCATAGACATATATATACTAGCGTAGGAGACCAACTGACATCTAAACATCGCATGACCGAAACGGAATTGAGTATGTGTGCAAAATTCACATGTGGTTGAGCCAGTTTTAGTGATGTGCATGGGTGTTTTTTATATTATCGATAGCACGTAGTAGGTACTTTCACGATAATGTGTTGTTGAAATTACCGCGTTATCATAAGTCGAAATCGGCAATCCTATTTATTATTTTGAATCTGCTATACTACATAATTTTTGTTTTGAGTTACTTTTCCTAACTTTTAGTTTTTTAAAATGACAAATCATCAATCAGTCAATTCAAATGCCATTTCCTTTACTCCAATAAATATTTTTTTTTGTTAACAGTTGATAATAAAAAATTTGCAGAAGTAAAGAAAGCGTTAACATCATTATGGAAATTTTAATATTTAGTTGAATACAAGCCAAGTAATAAATGAAACAATATAAATAAACGATTTTTATTTTTAATGACAATACGTCATGTTGCAACGCATAACAACAAAATTTTAACTCTTTGTAAACAAAAAAATGAGAATGTACAAAACAAAAACATTTACAATGGTGAAGTTCAATGATGAATATCATATTTAACTCGATAGAATATAAGATAAACCAAAACTAATAAAATAGTGAAAGTTTTTTTTTAAATTCGTCAATATTTTTACAATTACAATTTTAAATTTTAAATTCGTAAAGTCGACTGGTGACCTCTTACTGCTCGTGACAACACATCGCCTACTCGATCGAGTGCCGCGTCGTGTCTGCACCACAAATTATGCCTTGGATGAAATTCCTATATTTCATCCAAGTCTATAATATCTTTGATTTCTTTATGTAATAGGTAGTTAAGTTTTATTTGATTATAAAGGAACAAGTTTTTGTAAAAGACAAAGTGATAATTTGCCTAAGATTGGTGTTTTCACTGTGATGGACTTTTTTCTTCAAATCCGTGTTATATTAGTGCTGAAATAAAGGTTTAGGCTCTAAAGTTGAAGGTTCTGGTGATATATCCCGGTAAACGTACGCTGACACCGACCGCTTGGGCTTCAGATTGACCTATACAGAAATTACAGTTGGCATAAATGCTCTGACTTTAGATACTAAATATATACTACGGCGTTAGTATACCACTTAATATACTAAGTAAGCACATATACAAAAGAAAGAAACTCCTAACGGCACAAATTCAGTAGGTATAAATCCTTTCTTCAAAAGTCGTCGGTGATTTAGTTAAACAAAACAGTTTTCTTTAAAATGTCTACTGCAAACCGAAGAATGTTTACGAGGCATCTTACTGTTCTATTTAATTTTTTTTTTATTGGCAATTGTACTAAATAAGTACATTTGTGCCAGCGTCACGTCAAGAAAAAGGAAACGACTTCCGAACCAACGTAACAGTAAAGTGTTCTTACTTTATAAGGAAAACATTAATGTAACACAAAAAAGTAAATACACATAATATGAACATATAAAGTGCATTTATTAGTGATTGTTAAAATAGGATATTATTAATATTTACAGTTTTAAATTGTTATGAAAAATGAATGATGAAATAATAGAGAAGACATTTTCGGAAGAATAAGAAAGAAGTGTAGGAATATTGGTAGGGAAAGAAATATCTTATCCATTGTTCTCTGCTAACCGCGTTTACAGGAAACGTGGATATTATGAAATAGTCATCATTATCAGGAAGCATTTTTCAACTCCGCAGATTCTTGGAGGAAAATGAGGTTAAATTATTGTATACAGTAACTTCGTCATTCAAAGTTAAATTATTTACGACGTTCTTAATCAGGGAGCAGATAGAACGTCAGACTTCAAATCATAAATAAATAACGATTAAAATTATTTGTGTATATATCTTATATTTTCATATGAGCAAATCTTGTATTTATATACATCCTATGTGTAGTATATATGTACAGATGTCATACTTTCTCTTACGTGCTGCCAGGCTAAATAAACCTCCCAATATGTTTAAAAACAGTTAACGACATCTTTCTAGTGGAACAGGTGCAATTACGTAATATCAAATATACAAAATATTAATATTTGAAAATATCGACATATCGATAGATTTTGTGCAATCCCTATGTTAAATTGTTTGATTGTAATTTTACACAATATTTTTGTATCTTACACATAATTCTTTAAAATAACGAATTATTTTCAAAATAGAGTATTTACCGTATACCATTGATGTATAACCAAGTAAACTTAGGATTGCTTTTTATAAAAATAAGCATTAAGATAACAATATGTTATTGGCAGTACTTACCGGTGAAATGTCTCTTTATTTGGATTATTAACATATGTTACAGTCCAATTTAAAACTGAACACGACACCATTTTTATCACAAGAATTAATTTTTGTAGAATTCAAAACGATTATAACACAAAATAGAAAACAAAGCTGGACCTTATTTTGACAAGTGTCTAATGAAGACTAAATGTGTTCAAAGGGGTTTTATGTCAGATTTTCTTGCATTTCCTTCTCGCATGTAGAATTTCCGCAAAGAGCTGGATGTCATTCGCACACTGTGTTCCTCTCTTACGCTAGTATATATACCTTTATGAAATAAACGTAAATAGCGAAATAGTTAGGTACAGTTTTAATTAAGATTTTTATTATATAGATTATCTTTTGACGGGGTGAAATTGAATCACTTTTATTCAAATTTCACCCGGATGATGCCAAGAAAGAACCACCGCTAGTTAATAAAATATTTTAATAACTTTAGGGTATTTTTACTAATTTTAGGTCAAATTATAAGTGAATTTTTTGGAAAAACTAGGGTAAAGACTTCTTAGGAGGTGGCAATGCTGAGTCACAGTTATAATCAATCGTTCAATCGGTTCAAACTAGTACTGATGAGTGCTCCAGTTGGCTCCAGTGTCAAATGGTGTCAATCAATCGTGTCAATTGTACGTCAACGAAGGCGTCGTTGCGTCTTTTCTTTGCGAGCGAATTTCTATTTTGGAAACTAAGTACATCTAAAAAATTTATGATTCCATGAAAAATCATAAAATGGGCTCCAAAATTGCTCAATCTTCGAAAACTAAACGAAAAGGTATAAGCTGCGGAGAGTGCCCTCTTAGATTTACCACTGTTACCGCTCTAAAAGCTCACCGATTGAAACATAAAAACAAGCGGGGGAATCCTAATAAAGGTGGAAATAAAAGTGATAAGCTACAAGAAAAAACGAAAACTATCAAAGGACCTTTAACTGCCACGAAAATGAAAAGTTCTGGAAAAAGTTTGCCTAAAAGGACCGACGTGAAATGCCATATTTGTCTTGAAACCTTCAGCTCACGAATAGTTATGCTGAACCACTATAAAACTACGCATTTCAAAAGTTCTGAAGTTGTCGAAATGAAAGTGTAAGTAAAACATAGATTAAATAAATTTAAATACATGTATACCAAGAAGCTTGAGGTTAAAAAATAGAACTGCATGATATTGGGTTTATGATGGGTGAGAGAAAAGGGCATATACTTCCACTTTTTCCTCATGGAACAAATTGTTTTTTTTTTTTACTTTTAGGATTCTGTATCCAAAGGGTACCCCCTTATGTATCACTACACTACATATCACTACATATTATAAAATAAAGTCCCCCGCCACGTCTGTCTTGTCTGTCTGTCTGAACGCGGTAAACTCAAAAACTCCCAAACGGATTGGCGTATTGTTGACACCAGTAGACAGAGTGATTCAAGAGAAGGTTTATGGGTATAATTTATTAATGTTTTGTGCAAATTTGTTGAAATATGACGATTATTGTTGAAGAAATCGGAAAAAAATCAAGCCGGCTGGGATTTTTCATTGAAAACTCTGCCTAATCCTTTTGAGATATAACAAAATAATGTATGGAGGAATTGTGTATCTTATATAGGACTAAAGAAAAGTCTGTTTGTCTATCTTTTATGGATAGCTTACTTATCCCTATTTTTATGTTTAAAAAAATGGTGTCATATGATAAGGTGATTGGAAAGCAATTTATACGGGTACAGTATTAATCCTTATCAAATTAAATATGTTATTTACCTTGAGCATTTTATGCACATTATGATTGCCCTTTACACTATACAATTTAAATTAATATCTTAGGAGCTATCGCGAAATATTAATATCGCGCGACCAGCCGGGCGGCCATACGGGACGACGCGACACGCGTAGTTAGATTAGGTTATATGTATTACCGTCGTGATAGCCCTGAGCGCAACGAACCTGTCTCAAAATAAGGCCATAGGGTCATGGTTCGAATCTGGGCGTGTACCAATGAGTTTTTCTGACTTAAGTACATTCACTATCACTGACTCCGTGCCTCGGAGAGCATGTTAAACAGTCGGTCTCGGACGCTGTCAATAGATGGCGGTCGTTACAATCTCCAACCTGCAGTGGAGTAGCGTGGTGGATTTAAGCTCCAAACCCCCACCTCACCCCGGGGGTGGCCTAAGCCTCTGCATTGGGGTGAAATGGGCTGATGATGAAATGTATTTATTCTTTACTTTTTAAAATATTTATAGAATTGGAAATAAAATACTTTAAAAATACTCCAAGTAGGATGAACTTACATCACATTTAAAGGTAATTAATTCCAATCCACATGTTCTATGCAACAAGCTGACACGCAACACTATGACAGAAGAAAACATTATGGCTTATGTGCTCTGCTACCCGTGCGAAGCCGGGGCGGGTCGCTAATGTATTATAAAACAAAGTCCCCCGCTGCATCTGTCTGTCTAAATGTGATAAACACAAAAACTACCAAATGGATTGGCATATGGTTCACTCCAATAGATGGAGTGATTCAAGAAGAAGGTTTATGTGTATAATTTAATAATGTTTTGTGTAAATTAGTTGAAATATGACGATTATGTCCTACAGGTGCCATTGTAAAAAGCATCAGCATCTGTATGACCTAAGATGTACGATTGTACGACTACAGTAATAGAAGCTAACTTCATGTATAAAATATGTAATAATTTAATCGACTGTTTGAACAATTTAGAAAAGGTGGAATTTAAAATTCCAGTTTCGATAGTCAATAACCGTATTGTTTTCATGAAGGATTTTCTCGGACAAACTCAGGAATGCGTGCACCTCTGCACAATTATAATAATAATAATTTTGCGCACATCGACTTACACTATCATTCTTTCAATTCCTCCAAAAAAGTTATCAAAGATTCTATATGAATTTTATTAATATTGTTGGTGCTAACACTGTTTTCGTTTGTTATTTTTGTTAGTTTTAGTTGTATTAATTTTTTTATTTATTTTTTGTTTAATTTTCTTTTTTCTTTGTTTTCCTGTGTGACTGTAGCGACAAAATGCTTCCAAATATTTAAAATCTATATAGATTTTAAATATTTGGAAGCATTTTGTTGGACGTTACAATATTCTAAACTTTATGTTTATTTTCTGTATGTGTAATCCATGTAAACATCTGTTTTTGTTTCCTGAATAAATTAAAAAAAAATATTGTTGAAGACGGCTTGAAAAAGTTAAGCCAACTGGGAGCTTTCATGAAAATGCTGCCTAATCCCTTTGAGCTATAACTAAGTAATGTATGGAGGAATCATTTCTTTTTTATTGGACTACAAAAAAGTCTGCGATGGTATATGTCTATCTTTCATGGATAGCTTAATATACCTGTTTTTATGTTTTAAAAAAGGTGTCATATGATGAGATGATTGAAAAGCAATTTATTAGGATACAGTATTAATCCTTATCAAATTGAATACGTTATTTACCTTCAGAATTTAATGCAAATTATAATTGCCCTTTACACTATACAATTTTGATTAATGTCTTCGGAGTTATCGCGAAATAAAAACTATAGCGCAACAAGCGGCCGAGCCGGCACACGGGGGCCGGGGCCCTACACCGACGCGACTCGCGTGATTGGAAAATGAGGCAGAAGTTATCAATGTTGTATACATAGAAATATTGTAGTTTGTTTTTATCATTGTTTTTATGTATTAATTCTTTACTTATTCAAATATTTATGGAACTGGAAATAAAATACATTAAAAATGCTCCAAGTAGGATGGATTTACGTTACATTTAAATCTGATTAAATCCAATCCACATGTTCGATGCAGCAAGCTGATAGGACACTACGACAGAAAAAACACTACGGCTTATATGGTTTGCTACCCGTGCGAAGCCGGGGCGGGTCGCTAGTATATTATAACGAGTATTTAAGTATGTATATTAGTTCTCTAGTACCTATAATACAACCAAAATACTTGCTGACTTTGTTACTAGATGACACTGTGTGGGATGTCCCAGATATTATTATTATTTAACCAATACCTAGATCTCTCAGATCAGTAATTAGTTCCTAGCTTTAAAATGAGTTGACAATGCATGTCAAAAGATGCAGGTGGCACTGAAATGGAAAAAAATGCCATCCGTCGCTTTTCTTTTTTTACTATGTGTGCTTAATATTGGTTTAAAATGCTGATTTAATCAGTTTGGTTATCTTGCTGACTAATATAACATTAGCAAAGACGGACCAAGCTATCGCAACTGCCTGATACTTGCAGAGTCATCGTCACATAGGAGATATAGTGTTGCAGAGAAGACAATGTAACACACGCTCTGTGTGATATACTATCCCAATCCGAATGAGTTCTGCGATTTCTTAACGTAGTCAAATCATGCACTTCATGGGAAGTGTATTCGAAAATTGCTGTAAAAAGGGTCAAAGGATTGGAACACATTAGATCTAAATTGGTTGTAATTCAGATAAGGTAACTGCCACCTAGCTGATGGTTTTTAACAGCATTAACCATTAAACATCTACTGCTGTTCGAAGCTTGATCGATCCTGTTCGG
This sequence comes from Luffia ferchaultella, assembly GCA_949709985.1. NCBI lineage: Eukaryota > Metazoa > Arthropoda > Insecta > Lepidoptera > Psychidae > Luffia > Luffia ferchaultella. The sequence continues at coordinate 10,397,691 of OX453268.1, forward strand.
GTTGCTAGCCGGTGAGCCTCAATCTACAACTTGTTCAGCCATGGTCGGGGTGCTGACCAGAAAGCCTCATTCCTGCGACACGTGTGTCTCACTTTGCTATCTAAATCTGAATGTTGTCTTTACGGCTGCTCTGCGACATGTTATATGTAACTAAGTATTCTATGGATTGTATTAATGTGAAACGAACAATGTAAAAGAAATAATTGTATCATAGGGCCAACCCTACGCGCGCATTTTGATTTTTGCAAGCAAATTACTAATGACATGTAGCCATTGTCTTCTTTTAAATAATATTAAACTAGTAGGGTTGTGTTTGAATAATTTCGAAGTGTACGTTCAGTGTAGTATTACTCAGAAACTGGTCATTCAATTATTATAGTTTCTTTGGCAAAGTTGATCTAAAATAGAAGTAGGTAGATTATGAATATATTCACAAAGACACATGATTGTATCCATCCGATATGCATAGTAAAAATTATATAAATCTTTATTACAGGGATGCAGCAATGAACAAACTAATGAATACAGTGAAAAAAGCGACCCAAGACCAATCGAAGTGTCCACGTTGTTCAAAAATTTTCGCCACTCGTAAATCTATGTTGCTACACATTTGTAAAACTGAAGACGAGACGAAAGAACAATATAGATGTTCAGGATGTAAAAAGAAATTTGAGACCATTGACAATGTAGACTGGCATGTTGTAGCAGAACATGACGATAACGTTGACATCTTGGTTTTCAAAAATGTGGATGGTATGTCTTCTGTTATATTACTTCAAATGGGCACCAAAAAAAGTGTTTTATTTATTATGAATTGACTGAATTACACTGACCGATTGGCCGAGTGGTTAGAGATAAAGACCCTAACTGCAGAGCCGAGGGTCGCAGGTTCGATTTCCGCCCAGGATGAATATTTGGGTACATGAACATGTCTATTTGTTCCATGTCTGGATATAAAATATGTATGGTCACCATAAGATTGTAAATGCCGTTAGATTATAATCTATCTCGCGAGATTGTAAACGATTTTTTAACGAAATTTGCTTTTTATTAATTTGATAGGTTAAGTTTTGCGTGCGTCAATACGAGGAGCGAAACGGAGCGATGAGCCACCCAGAAAGCACAAGAAATTATAATTTTTCTATAATCAGCCAGTATTGATTTTACGATTACACAAGATAGATCATAATCAAATGTTTTTTACTATCTTACGGTGACATCTATGTATGTGTATATTATAAAGATTATTTAAGTATTTATATCAGTTGTCTGGTACCCATAATACAAACTTTGCTTAATTTGGAACGAAATGGCGCTGTGTAGATGTCCCAGGTATTATTATTATTATAGTTATTATTAGTGATCAAAAACTATCTAGAATAGAATATAAGAAACATAATTGACTGATCGATTGGCCGAATGGTTAGAGACCCTAACTGCGGAGCCGAGGATCGCGGGTTCGATTCCCGCCCGGGACAAATATTTATGTGCATGAACATGTCTATTTGTTCCGTGTCTGGGTGTAAAATATCTATGTGTATCACTACATATTTTTAAATAAAGTCCCCCGCCGCGTTTATCTAAACGCAATAAACTCAAAAACTACCAAACGGATTGGCATATGGTCGACACCAATGGACGGAGTGATTCAAGAGGAAAGTTTACGTGTATAATTTATTAATGTTTTCTGGAAATTATTTGAAACATGACGATTGTTGTCGAAGAAGTCGGAAAAAATCAAGCCGGCTGGGAGCTTTCATCGAATACGCTGCCTCATTCCTTTGAGATATAACATAAGAATGTATGGAGGAATTGTGTCTTTTTTATAGGACTAAAGAAAAGTCCGCGATGGCATTTGTCTATCTTATATGGATAGCTTACTATACCTATGTTTAAAAAATGGTCTCATATGATGAGGTAATTGGAAAGCAATTTATATGGATACAGTATTAATCCTTATCAAATTAAATACGTGATTTACCTTTAACATTTTATTCAGATTATGATTGCCTTTTACACCATACAATTTAAATTAATATCTTAAGAATTATCGCGAAAAAATTTTTGCGCGACAGCGGCCTGGCACGGCGCATAGAAACATAGAAATATTTCTATAGAATAGACAACACGTCGCGAACAGTGCATGCGTGTGCTGCAATGAGCAGTCATAGATATACCATATCATCGTCACAGAGGCGACATGCAAAACTTTGTATATATTCTGCCTATTGAATTGGGTACTGTAAGGGAACATAGTAAAATAAATTGAAAGAGGCAAAACTGACGGTTTTAATTACAATATCTGTTTTAATTATACTGTTTATACATATTTCCCTACTACAGTAAAACAATTATACATTAAACTATAATTGGTACTGAATATAGGTACTAAAATATGCGCTTGCACTAACTAGACCCGACACTTTATCTCACTTTGTCTTAATGGTAAAGAAATGAAGGAAGTGCAATGAAAATCATCGTTGCAATGTGATATAAACTTTACTTACCCTTAAACAAAATTAGCTTAGTTAGTTTCTGACTGAATAAAAATACGCTGTGATAGACAAATGGCATAGGTTGAGTAATAAAGAAACTAAAAAATAATCAGGTATGCCTAAGTCATACAGCTGCCCAACATTTTATACCTACATATCCAAACTGTATGGTTCACTCTTCATAATCTATGATTTTCATATAGAAATGGCGGCAAATTTGTTTTGATTGATTTTAGTTGATGGTTTGCGTATCAATGTTGTATATAAAGAAATATTTTAGTTTTTATGTATATATTTTTCACTTTTTCAAATATTTACAAAATTGGAAATAAAATACATTAAAAATACTCCAAGTAGGATGAACTTACTATTAAATCCAATCTGATATGACACTACGACAGAAAAACACTACAGCTTATATGCTCTGCTACCCGTGCGAACCCGGGGTGTGTCGCTAGTATATATTATAAAGAGTATTTAAGTATGTATATCAGCTGTCTGGTACCCATAATACAAGCCTTGCTCAGTTTGGAACTAGATTGCGCTGTGTGGATGTCCCAGGTATTATTATTATGCCACTCTTTTGGGTTCCTGTATCCCAGAAGGTAAAAACAGTGCCCTTACAAGATCACATTGTTTCAATACTGTCCGAGTTTCCGTCAAGACACGTATTTTCTTACCAAACGGCGTGTCTACAGGACTTTAAAAAATACATTCCATTGATCTAGAATCTTGAAATTAGGCATAAAAAAAAAGACCTTTTTTATGCTGGCACAAGTTATGATTTATAATTAAGTCTTCTGTTTACGTATATTGTAATGTCTGTATTATTATTGTATTTGTTATTATTGTATTGTATGGTGCGGTTGGCCGAGTGGTTAGAGACTCTAACTGCGAAGCCAAGGGTTGCGGGTTAGATTCCTGCCTGGGACAAATATTTGTGTGCATGAACATGTCTATTTGTTCCGTGTCTGGGTGTAAAAGTATCTATATATGTATATATTATACAAAAAAAGGATATTTATGTGTGTATATCAGTTGTCTAGTACCCCATAATACAAGCATAATACTTGCTTACTTTGGGACTAGGTGGCGCTGTGTGGGTGTCCCAGCTAATATTATTATTATATGATGTCCTATGTATTATTATTACATGAGTGAGAGGAAATTTCGTAAAGTTGAACGCTTCTTAGAGCGAGTCGCCGCCGCTATCGCGCCGTCGTTAAAGTTTTTTTTATTCATCCTTGTGTCATAGAACGTTTTTGAAATTAATATTTAAAGAATCTACATAAAACATGTTTTAAGTTAGTATTTTTTGTTTTGTAATTATGTTCACTATATAAAAGTTTTAAGCTTTCCAATTAAAAAAATCCAAACGATATTTTCACCTTTTTACGGTTTATTCAGAAAATTACTATGAAAATGATAAAAGTTAATACCACCAATAAATTCTATGTCTTAAACTTATACGAAAATGATACCCAATTTGCCATAGTAGCCGTAGGGAAACAGATAAATATTTGTAAAGATAGATGGGCGGCGGCCATCTATGAACCCCCTGTTTCCCTCCAACAGCAATTTTTTTTTTACTTTTTCTCGGACTAGAAATGCTTAGATTAACTCGAAAGTTTGACTGATGAGTGGCTAGCATTAATAAAAAATTTAAAGGTAAATGCTATATTCCCGCCACTATTATAATGCGTATTATAGAAAAAATTAAATTATATTCTTGTTACAGAATTCGAAATATGGAAAAAGAAAGAAGAAAACCGAACCAAAATGCGTTACATCATAATGTCTGAAACGGATAAAACAAATAAAGTATACAGATGTGCGGCCAGGGTAAAATGTGATGCAAAAGAAAATGTCAAAGAACTCTGTCCTGCTGCTATGATGTTGAGAAACAATAAGGATACAATTAAGGTATTGACTCACCGATTGGTGGAGTGGTTTAGACCTTAATAGCAGAACCAAAGGTCGCGGGTTCGATTCCCCCCCGGACAAATATTTGTGTGCATGAACATGTCTATTAGTTCGTCTAGTAATACATAACACAGGCATAATACTTGCTTACTTTGGGACTAGATGGCGCTGTGTGGGATGTCTCATGTATTATTATCATTATTATTCAAATAATCTGGATTATACAGGGACCAGGCTACAAAAAACTGATAGTAAGCTTTTTCTTATATACTTGTATGTTACATTTAGCCATGGATGGACATAAAGATACAGCATTACAACAACAAAAATGTGAACAAAAAATATACATATATATGGTCTGCTGGCCTGCTATCGTGTCGTGCTAGCCCAAAGCGCAACGAACTTGTCTCAAATTTATAAGGCCATAGGGCCGTGGTTTGAATCCGGGCGTATACCAATGAGTTTTTCTGGCTTAAGTACATGACTATCACTGACTCTGTGCTTCGGAGAGCACGTTAAGCAGTCGGTCCCGGGCGCTGTCAATAGATTGCGCTCGCAACAATCCCCAACCAGCAGTGGAGCAGCGTTATGGATTTAAGCTCCAAGCCCCCCTCACCCTCCAAGTCCCCCTCACCTCAAGCCTAAGCCCCTGCAGTGGGGTAAAAATGGGCTGATGAAGATGGTCTGCAGAGTTATAGGTTTCTTTTCGATTTTTGTTAATGAAAAATGCAATTTTGTTAGCGAAAAAATCATGAAAATCTCTTTTGGAATATTTCTTCTAATCAAATGCGTTATCGTTAATATTTTTTGAACACTTGAAATTATTTTTCTCAAGACACTCATTTCTCTTCTAGACTATAACAAAATATTTATTTAAAACAATGATAATGACTGATGATCTGTGTCCAATCACTGAATCTATCATTTTGCTACATTCTCTATCGTTTCAAAATACTCCATCTTAATTATTATGTCATTTATAATAATAATAATAATAATAATAATAATGTATACATCACAACAACGTTAAGCACCAAACTAAGCGTTAGCTTGTGTTTTGGGTGACGGTGGTGAAGACACCGCATAACAAACAAGACCCGGTACCAGTATCAATTTTCATCATATAAATACTGACCTGACCTGGGATTCAAACCCGGGGCGTCCAGCTTCGTAGGCAGGGTCGCTACCCACTAGGCTAAGCGGTCGTCTAAGCACACAACTTATATTTTTTTAATAGATATTACAGTATTTCCATGATCTTATTGTACATAATGTTATGGCAATACTGGCGTTATTGGCGCCATCCAGCGTCAAGTAGAGGTATTGAAAAATACGGGCAGAACCCGCCAATAACAGCTTTGGCTCCGCCCCACAAAGTATGGCCGACGGGACGCGCCGCCCTCCACTTAAGCAGCAAGCGAGAACTCACCAGAAATTGCTAGAGCGATCTAAGTTGCGCCATCTCGCTCCCACGTATTGTCGCCCGTTCACTCTTATAGAGATGCCGGTTCCTACCAGAGAATTCTAGAGAGCGAATCAGGGTATATAAGCGGTTCGGACAGCCCGGATTAGAGAGAGTTTAGTTTATAGGCGAACAAAGCGAACAACGAAGTGCTAGTGAAGTGGTGATTTGAACGCGGTACTCTGAGTGGAGCGAAGTAAATAAAGTGTATAGTTAAGTTCAAATCGGTTACCCTTGTTTTATTTCCGATCCAACCGAACCCCGAATAGGAAGTACGTAACAATAACTTCAATAGGCATAGTCCAAAATTTTTATTTTATTTTTTGTATTTAGAAATAAAAAAAAGTAAAGCATGCAATTTTTTTACTAATTTTTTTTTTCGAAAAATTCCATAAATTAAATTTCCTCCCAGTGACGTCATGTGGACAAATGTCTAACGTTTGCATTATCTAAGACTAAATAATGTTATAATATTTTGATTAATTAATGAGGATTGCAGTTTCTTTTGAATTTTTTTTATTTGTGTCCGGTTGTAAAAATGTATATCTTTGTATATATTATTTAAAAAAGAAGAATATTTAAGTATATATATCAGTTGTCTAGTACCCCACAACACAAGCATAATACTTGCTTATTTTGGGACTAAATGGTGCTGTGTGGGGCGTCCTAAATATTATTATTATTTGATATATTATAAATAATAATTCACTATAACCTAAATATTTTATACTTTTTACTTTTTTTTATTGTGGAAAGCAGTGGAATAAATTCAATTGTAACGCCACAGGTATAATTTTAACGGTAGATGAATTTTCTTAAATATCTGGCAAATCTTTAAAAGGTTATTACAAAACCTTATTCTGTTTAATTTCAATAACCACCAGCACAACTTAAAAATTTTAGTTCAAAACCAATGAAATTTTGAATGTACCTTATTATTTTTGTTCATATAGATTTCGTTCTACAAAAAACATTATGGACATCCGCACGTGGAATTGGTCTCTGATGATGAAAAGGAAGATTTCAAAGTTCCATTGGAGAATGACACCTCACTTTCTGGATCCGTTGAATTGTCAGAGACTGTCAAAATTGAGGACAACAAGGACCCAGTAGTGACCAATTCGGAAAACACAGAAAACGACACGGAAGAAGAACAAACTGGGTTATTAATGTGGATGATTTATTTTACTAGAATGCACAGTTTCTATTATACCCTTTGTAAATGCCCATGACAATCAGATTGACTTGACTGACTCGACTGACCGATTGACCGAGTGGTTAAAGACTCTAACTGCAGAATCAAAGGTTGCAGGTTCGATTCCAGCTGATGACAAGTATTTGTGTTGGTTTAAATATATATATAATATATTTATTGTATATATTATGAAGAATATTTGAGCATGTTTAACAGTTGTCCAGTATCCCTAACACAAGCATAATATGTGGATACTTTGGGACTACATGACGCTGTGTCGGAAGCTCCATGTATTACGTATGATTTATATACCTTAAGCGTTTCAATTTTCATGGTGATATTAATATTGACGGACCTGATAGAGTACTAAAAAGATAAAAGTAATAAAAAGAAAATTAAAAAATTATGTAATATTTTTTTTTAATAATGAGTTTTATGGTCTTCATAGCTTTATAGGGTCGATGACAGTTTTTTACCTAGATTATTGTGGCGATCACCGCCGCACCGGTGATCATCCGCCGTGCAAAGATGACTAGAAAAATTATTTTAAAGAAAATAAATCAAGGCAATTTAATTTTTAATTTTACTTTTTCTGATTGTTATTCTATCATCCGTTTCAATACAATAATACCTACATCTCGAAAGATACGGCATGTATATTATCATATATTTAAATAAGCATACATTGAACTTAATATTATTGTAAGTATAGGAAAAGAGACCGCATGCAACGATCAACACATGTTACAGGAGTTATCACTTTTGAACGGTGGGTAATTCGCAGAGCTGACAACATTTTTGGCACCGCCCATCCCCTACGACACATAAAATATTGATAATAATTTTCGCAATGGGGTGTAACATTGCCCTTTTCTCACGCCAGGTGACGCATGAGCGACGCAGTTTCATACAAAAGTGGGAATTTTCATAAACATATAAATATATTCACAATATGTAAAGAAGGTGTCGTGATAGCCAAGAGTGCAACAAACCTGTCTTAAATTTATAAGGCCGCATAGGGGCATGGTTCGAATCCGGGCGTGTACCAATGAGTTTTTCTGACTTAAAAACACAATATCACTGACACCGTGCTTCGGAAGGCACGTTAAGCAGTCGGTCCCGGACGCTGTCAATAGATGGCGGTCGTTACAGTTCCCAACCCGCAGTGGAGCAGCGTGGTGGGCTTAAGCTCCAAGCCCCCCTCCTCATCCCCGGGGGAGGCCTAAGCCCCTGCAGTGGGGTAAAAATGGGCTGATGATGATGATGATGATGATGATGTAAAGAAGGTGCCTTCACTGAGAGCGCCATTTTCAAAAGTTTTGCGTGACCCCCCCATTGATAGCACAGCTTACCATGATTTACTTAGATTTTAATTAGATTAATTGCCTGGTGACAGTGGCAAGTGGTGCACAAAAGATACAATTTTTTTTTCAACACTCCTAATCAACCAGATATCAATCAGCGGCATATAATTACTTCAACTCTATACTCTATGGAATTAATATGCGTCATATTCGGTCTTGTCACTCCCCATTTTGGGAATCAATAGTAACCCTATTGTTTTAAATTAAAAGAACGAAATAAGATTTTAATTATGAACCATTTTTGTAGTTTTTCATTTTCTATTGAAATAATTTCGATAGGAAACATAAAAACTGTATGTTAGAAAAATGGACATAACGAACTGTTCCTGGCGCTTTTCACTTGCACCGATAGTGCGGAAGACGGGCAAGTAAATTCATTTTGACCAATCAGAGAAAACTATATGTATGTTGCGACTAATCTAATGACTGACAAATGGCTCACGCGCGGGAATCAACCAAATTATCTGTTTAGCAATCCGGCGAAAGAGGCCGTGATAGTACCTCCCCCCATTTACGTGTGTGGAGGGGACAGTTAATTTTTTTTTTAGATTTATAGTAAATCGTTTTACGATGGGAACTGACCGTGGTGATTATTTTTTCAGAAAAGAAAAAATTGAGTGCCCAACGGAGTCAAGCAGAGAACTCCTGAAGTGTCTGTCGTGTAAACAGACTTTCAACAGTTTGAAACCGCTGCATCTACATTTGAGTGCGGTGCACAATGATGACATTCACAGTATACTGTTCCCCGATCTGAGTGGTCAGTATTCGTGATAATTTTAACATGTTGATGGAAGGTCAGGAAAAAAATGGAGTGACGGTTTCTTCTTGCCCAATACCTTTTTAAGCACCTCATAATTTAGGGATATTTGGACTTTTGAAATTTAATTCTTTATTGCATATTGAAGAATACATGAAAAAAAAAGGAAATAGTAGTACAATGTACATGCTACGTGCAATGTATAATGCCTGTGATAGGTGCTGATGTCAACTGATGAAAAAAATTTTTTTTTTTTGTTTTTTGGCTAGTATTAACACTAACAGATTCACAACTACAAATGAGTGATGTGGGACTGTTATCATCCCACCCAGCTGGTTGATTCTGAATGAGTGTTAACTTATATTAATTTCCTTAAATTTGTCTCTAAGTGATACTCTAGGTCTTAGTTTATAAATTGCTCGAACAGCTCGCTTCTGCAACACGAAAATTGTATTCATATTGGCAGCGTGTCCCCATAGCAGAATGCCATAAGTCAACAAACTATGTAACCCACTGAAATACACCAATCTCGAGGTTTCTATGTCTGAAAGGAAACAAATCCTTTTTACAGTGTAAGCTGCAGAACCGAGCCTCTCGCCAAGTTAGCGATATGAGGATCCCATCGCAATTTCGCGTCCTATGTGATCCCCAAGAATACAGTAGAATTCACAAGGTCCAATTTCTCGCTTTTAATAACAATATTGCTAGATGATCAGGAAAACTATTGATAGGAAATTTAGCTTTCCACGCCAGTTATAGATTTAAATATCACCCGTATTAAGTATAGTGCTAGTTCAGAATCGTCCTGCTGGAGTACAGATCGCCTCAAACTTTATGACGGATCAGAATACAACGCTAAATGCGGGCTTGCGCATGTATCGGGTAGGATAGGCCACCGCGGGGTATGTGGGAGGAACGCCCCGCCCGACACATCGGCGCCACGGGGTTAACGGGAAGAACGGACTACTTCCTCGCTCTACTGGGTCCCGCTGACACCTGTAACTAGTCACTCAAATCAAATCAAATCAAAATATCTTTATTTCGTAGTTATGTAACATAATCTTGAAATACGTCACGAGAGTGAATTTTATTACTTTGTGAAAGAACGTCACCACAAAGGCGCATTAAAAAATGCCGGTTCCTCTCAGAAGAATACGCAAGAAACTGAGGGACGCTCTTTTTAACAAAATTATAAAAAAAAATTTTGAACAATAAGTGCTTAAAGAATAATATTATTGAAACAAACTCATAGGCGAGTGGCTTACACCCATAGATTTTTATCATCTAAGTAGTCTGATACTTTATAATAAGCTTTTGCATAAAGCTTTCGTTTTATTGTAGTTTTAAACTTGTTAAGAGGTAGATCTTGAGTGTCAGCTGGGATCTTATTGCAAAAGCGTATACATTGACCTTTAAAAGATTTTGTGATTTTATTGAGGCGGCTGACATGATTAGCAAGTTTATCTTTGTTTCTTGTATTAACATTATGCTGATCACTATTTTTTTTAAATAATGTAATATTTTTTTTTTACGTACATAATGTTTTCAAATATATATTGAGATGGCAATGTCATTATATTAATTTCCTTAAACTTTTCTCTAAGTGATACTTTAGGTCCCAGTTTATAAATTGCTCGAACAGCTCGCTTCTGCAACACGAAGATTGTGTTAACATTGGCAGCATGTCCCCAAAGCAGACTGCCATAAGTCATTAAACTATGGAACCCACTGAAATACACCAACCTCGCGGTTTCTATGTCCGAAAGGAAATGAATCCTTTTTACAGCGTAAGCTGCAAAACCGAGCCTTCTCGCCAAGTTAGTGATATGAGGATCCCATTGCAATTTCGCGTCCAATGTGATTCCTAAGAATACAGTAGAATCCACGAGGTCCAATTTCTCGCTTTTAATAACAATATTGGTAGGTGCCTGTTTGACGTTCGGTAGCGAGAATCTTATGCATTTGGTTTTTTTTTTTTCATTTAGTAATAAATTATTAGCCGTAAACCATTCTACTATTTGGGAGATAGCATTGTTTACATCGTCGTAGGTAAATTTCTTTCTATTAACTTTGAATACTAAAGAAGTATCATCAGCAAACATTACTATCTCGTGATTATTTTTTTTTGTTGCACTGCGCCTCCACTTGTGCCTACTTTCAGATCCGCCATAAATTTTGAGGTGATCTGTAACAGTTACAATACGGTGCGTCACGTAGTTAAAGTGTGTCACTTTTTTTTTGTAGTCTTTGCTTAAAATTGAATTTATTATCTAATATAACACTTACATTGTCAAATAATAGTACATTTCTTTGTAAACTGAAACAATGATCATTCCATAAAATTACACAAATAGAAAAGTGAAATATAACTTTAATTCTACTAATATTGTGAATGGGTAAGTTTGTATGTTTGTCAGTCAATCATACAGCAACGAGTCAATGTGATTTTTTGGATAGATACAGTTTATGAGCTGGAGATTGACATAGATTACTTTTTATCTCAGGAAATTAAATCCTTTATTGTATATAGGTAGATTAAAGGCATAAACTTCAATAGTAGATCCCCTGTGACCCTACCTTTCCAGGCTTATACAAAATTATCACATTACTTCCCAAGAGGGAATATCACAAGAAAAACAAACATTAGTCATAAACCATAAACAAAAGTGTCATCTATAGTTAAAAAAATCCTTAGTACTATAAAACATTTTTCAATGAGCCAAAGTTTCACAGCTCTTTTGGACTTTTTAATCTCATAATCCTTAAATATGTCTGGAGGTGCATTAAATATTTTTATATACATACCGAAACTATTGTTTGAAACAACTGTTAGTTGCATACATAGGACAAAAACACGATTACTGGAGAGTTATATTCTTCGTACTAAAAAGGCTGAACGGATTTTGATGTTTAGTATGATGTCATAAGGCTTTGAATAACACACAGAATAAATTTCATCCCGGAAAAATACACGGTTCCTGTGGGTTAGCTATTATTCTTGCTAAAATAGCTAAACGAATTTTGATGAAATTTGGTATAGATATTTCTTAGGTAGTTAAATTTCAGAACGTTCTAGAAAGTCTCACAATGTCTTAGAGCGCCGCGTCTCTTTAGCGGTACCGGTACAACTATATAGTCGACGCGGGTGAAGCCGCGGGCAGCAAGCTAATTAGGATATAATAAGTATTTGTTTCTAAAATTAGAACTGCAAAATATAACTGACCGGGAGCTTGTGACACTCATCAGCACAGTTTATAAAATAGGTTTGATCTGAATGACTGACGCCCGAATCTTATTTTAACGCAGCATCTTTCATGTTATAGGGTTCTTAACTTGGAAAATGAAAATGGAGGCGGCGACCAATACGAAGTTCGGGCCGGGTGTGAAATACGATCAGAAGACGTATTACAGTTGTGAAGCCAATATAAAAAAGGAGCCGAAAATAGACGACAAGGGGTACGAATGGCTGGTGAAACATGTTTGTCCATCGACAATTGTAACTAAGCTGTACGAGAAAGGTGTACAAGTGCACTTTTACCAAATACACTATGATCACAAACACACAGAGTACACACCGACAGACGAAATTCAGAAGTACGACATAAGAAGCATGTTCGATCATGTCACTGGGCAGAAGACTAATATCCATTACAAACGGAGAAACGTTAACACTTTGGAATATCAAAAATTGAAAAAGTTGCTGTGGGGCGTACTCTCCATTTCGGAGATACTGCCCGTGGACTACTTGAAATTCTTGATCAAAGAGGCGAACAGTATGTCCGTGATGGCGAAAAGTCTGTTAGAAGACTTTTCGCCATCTCGGCCACCACAAAAAGAGATGACCGCAGCGAAAGAGATTACGACGCCAAAAGAAAAGATCACGAAAAGAAAACAAGAAGTGGACACAGACAGCGACAAAGAAGTGAGAGCCTCGAAAAGAATAAGAGAAAGGAAATCGAAAGATATTCGAACTCCGATCGCGCCCATTCCGATAAAGAACGCGCCAAAAATCAAATCCAACGAAAGAATGAAATCTCCGATCGTGTCAGCAGATATACCGATAACTGGAATACCGAAAATTGTGAACACCTATTCACTGAGCGAAGGGAAAAAAGACGACAAAAAAACCAAAGAAGATAGTTCGACAGAAGAGACGCAAAACCATTCGAGCGAAATCAATAAAGCTGAAGCGAACGGTATAGACAAGCCTGAGAACAATATTTTGAAAAAAGCACTAGAATCATCGAAAACCAAGTATGAAAGTCTGCTGACTACTTCATCTTTCAGTGATTCGTATAAATCTTTCATAGAGGAAAATTGGGTGCCTCAAAAGAAGAATGAGAAGCTCAAGAATGTGGAACCGGAAAAAGTCAAGCCTAAATCGAAAAAGAAAAACGACAGAGTCAAAACAAAATTGGGTCAATATTCACCTAAATACATGTCACCGAAAACGAAATCACCGAAACAACATAACGCCAACAAGTCTCCAAAGGAAAATATCACAGTACGAAAAACTCCGATCACTGCAATACTTGGTAAAGTGAAAGTGGATAAGTACGAAGTCAAAGAACAAGAAAATGACTGTAATATTTTAATTTTGAAGATATAGTTCTTTTTTTTCATGTAAGTTAGGAGTATAATGTGAAAAATTGTGTTTTGTTTATTAATAAAATTACATAGTTATACAATAAAATAATTATATTTACGAATGTTTTTTTTTTATTTTGTGCATCTGGAATGGGCGTAGTTAATTTTATTGCAGTAAACAAAATAAGTGCATAATTAACAATATACCTAGTCTGGCCATAAATACTGTTACAATTAAAAATAAAGAAAAATATTACATTTGAATTTGTAATCTGTCATTTTTATATGATTGTTTTCTCATTTTGGCGCCAATAGATTGTACAATATTTTACGATTTTAAAATGGAGTGGGGCACTGCCTTCTATAGTTACAAGCCATGCTATTAGATTTGGCAACGTCGCATTAACTGTCACTTGTAGTCTGATTTATTTCGTGCGTCAGCTGACAAGATGTCATGATTTAATAATTAAAAATATGGGATTTAAATAACTATACGAAATTATCGATAGCATTTAACAGAAAATAGAAATAGGAGTATCTATTAAATTATATTAGCACCCGCCCGCGGCATCGTTTGCGTGTCAAGTGGATTTTATGAATAGAATAGAATCATCAATAGCATAAAAATAATGGTTATTATATCTCATTTCGGTTAGTGTTACTATGATTTTGTGCGTTTATCACAGGCTATATCTTAAAACCTAGTTTTATTGTATAATTTTCTACGGGAATGTACCGTTCCCTTGCAGTTTATTCCTCTTCCTGAGTTCTACGTAATCTCGCCGGACCTGCTGGTGGCTAGCATGTGGTTGAAGTGACCATGAAAGGTATAAGTATAGTTCCCCGAGATCCTCCAGATTCCATATCCTCGAACCTATTCGAAAAATGATAAAAATTTACTGTAATTTCCACCCAAACGTGTCAAGATTGTGACGTGAAACGAAAAACGATTATGGTGCAAATATCAACTTACCTTACTAATTACGAATAAACACGATGCAAAACGTAATGTTTAACACTGATTTATTATTTTAAATCAATATCTCTGTTTACATAACGTTTAAATGGAAGAAAACGCGAATTAATGACCTGATTGATACTAAGGCTCGGATTACACGCAACGTTGCCAGATTTCAGTAGTATGGCTTGTAAACTATAGATGGCAGTGAGTGGGGTGATAAAGAGAACTGAATCGCTGTGATTGCATTACACAAAGTAGGTATGGAGCCAAATACAATTTTTAAAATTCTCTATACGCTTGGTATTAGTCGAATGTTTGTGTACCGGGCTATTAATAGGTACAATGAGATCTCCTCTGTTTGCGACAGAAAAAGATCTGGCCGTCCACGTAGTGTACGAAAAAAGTGGTCAAAGCAGTAAGAAAAAGAATTCGAAGAAATCCTGTCCGAAAGCAAAAGATTTTATCTTGAGAGATGAAGATAGCACCTAGAACCATGTCGCGTATTTTAAAAGATGACTTAGGACTTGCAGCCTATAAGAGGCGCACTGGTCATTTCTTAACTGATAATTTAAAAGTGAATAGGGAGGTAAAATCGAAACGACCACTGAAGCGGTACGCAAAGGGAGGTCACAGAAAAATTTTGTTTACGGATGAGAAAATTTTTGCAACTGAGCAACATTTTAACAAACAAAATGACCGTATTTATGTTCAAAGCTCTAAGGAAGCTTCCCAATTAGTTGACAGAGTGCAACGTGGGCATTATCCGACATCAGTGATGGTTTGGTGGGGTGTTAGCTATGAAGGAGTGACTGAGCCATATTTTTGTGAAAAAGGTACCTATCACAACATCGGCACAAGTGTATCAAGATACCATTCTTGGGAAGGTAGTTAAGCCCCTTAACAACATCATGTTTAATAACCAAGTATGGTCCTACCAGCAAGCCTCAGCGCCGGGTCATAAAGCTCGGTCCACGCAGTCTTGGTTGGAAATGAACGTTCCTGACTTCATCAGAGGTAAAGACTGGGCGTCGTCTAGTCCCGATCTTAATCCGCTGGATTATGATTTATGGTTAGTTTTACAAAATACAGCATGCTCTAAACGCCATGATAATTTGGAGTCCCTAAAACAATCATACAATTGGCAGTGAACAATTTTCCCATGGAAAGAGTGCGTGCTTCTATTGATAGTTGGCCTCAACGTTTAAAGGACTGTATTGCAGCCAATGGAGGCCACTTCGAATAAGCTTTTTATATTTTAAATTGTTTTTTATTTATGTGTTTTTTTCGCCGTTTTTGGTGATTGGTGGTTATCAGATTATTACTTACACTTGTTTCATAAAGTATGTATTACCAAGGCCGCTATAACAAAAAGTACCTAATAAAAATTACACTGGCGACATTTATCAGTCGCCTGTGCATCTCCGCGGTAATACGATTACTTTGTGACGCTATACCTCAATATTTAGTAGTGCATGATATTAAAAAAACAAGTAATTTATTGTTTTTACCAAAGAATGTGATATTTATTGAAATAGGTGATAAAAATATCACCCGAACACATATCGAACAGCTTGGCGCTGTCCTTCCCACAGATTATTGTCCTTCCTATTAATATGACTTCATTTTGAAAGTTTAATCCCAATAATATGCAGGGTCGTTTAACAAATCGACACAAATATAGTATATAAAATTAACACGAGAGGATTTTCCAGCCACTGCAGTGGTTACCAACATCAAGTTGGGCTGTGTGAGGTGTTCGAAAGTGTTGCTGACGCTGCTGCAATGTGCTAATTAAGTACTTGCACGTTTGTATTTGAAAATAACTGAATTTGAAAAGTAATGTAAATTGTGAATTTTCGCTTCGCAACATCGACGTAATCGTGGCTGTTTTTTAAAATTACTGGCGTTTTGTGAAAGAAAGATATAAGTATATTTCGTGAGTCCCTGTGAGTCTAAAGTGTAAAAGAAACTAAAGATATTTCTGTCTCTATCACACATTAGTCACACAAAAGCGTTGTTCTCGATACGGCAATTGCCGTATTGAAATTGCCGTATCGAGTTACAATCAACGTTACTCCGTTCTCTCCCACAACTCATAAATATACGCCCCCGCTACCCATATTCGAACATAAATTAATGTGTTATTTTCATTTTTATACTTCAATTTGGTATGTTTATATTTTGGTATTAAAGACAGATTTCAAACATGCACATGTAATAATTTCTGAAAAGTAAAATAACCAAAGAAGTTTTTGACATAGGTTGAACAAATAAAAGAACTTAATTACTTTAATTAAATTTTTTTAATGTTTTGTTTTATTTTATTGATTCGACATTACATAACTTTGACCGTTGTCAGTGTTGTCCCGGATATAGATACAGATCCAACTTTGTATTTAAATATTAGATTAGTCATTAGAGAAATGAATAAAAATAACTGGAGAAGTACAGTATGTTCAATTCGTGAGATAATTCAAGTAATGTGTGATAAGTCAGGGTATTGATGAAAATACACAGAAATAAGATTAAAAAAAAACTGTAAGATTTTTCATAAAGGTAAGTTGACTTAATCTGATTGTAAATAAGTTATACTAACTAGGAAAAAAATCGGAGGTCGCTGTACCAAACATCTTATATATTTGTATTATATGTTAAGTATTACTATATATTATAATAAATATGACTATTTTTTTAAATTTTACCTGAAATGCGGCAATTTATGATTTTGAATACGGCAATCCTAAATTTGCCAGGAACCCAGGAACGACGGAAAATGATTCTGTGGGAAAATGACATCCAGTGACAATGACATTTGTGAATGGCATTTATTCCAGTGTACCCAACTTAGGGGTTTTCCCCCCAGATTTAGGGCGTAAATAAGTGAGATGGGATTTTTTTAGAGGTCTATAATTTTTAGGGGTATTTTCAGGGATTTTTTGACTTTTTAATATTTTGAAATTGATAATATTAATATTTATTTCTTGACCTATCGACTTATAACGACATCTAGTACGTAATTCTATAACCACTCAGTGATGACTGGCGCCACTGGCCATTTTATTGTCTGTGCATATGGTGGTTATTGTTGTGTATAAGTCTATATTTTTTTAAACTAGAACGTATGTTTGACATTAGCTAATGTCATAAAGGATACCGCCAAGAAAATATGTATGATTTTATAAAATCTGAATCTTCAGAAGAAGACGAAATATTTTATGTATTAAATAACTTATAAGAAATAGACTTTTGAAACATATTACAGCATATTATTTCTAAATCATTATGAATTTATATTTATATATTTTTTAGGGGGACAACTCAATAATTAAGGCGATTTTAGGGGTTTTTGACACAACTTTAGGTTTAAATATTTTTGAGAGTTGGTAACACTGATTTATTCGTTTACTGTTCGTTCAACAACCACATGCTAAACTGTTCATCATCACTGTACATTCAGCATTTACAAACCTATAACCTATATAGTAATCTGTGGCATTTACCTAAACCTAAAATCACTATACAATATGTGTGCGTGCAATATGTGCTTTCAGCTGCTCTCATGACTCATGTCTGCTCATGTCCATTTATTAAACAAACACCAACATATAGACACAGCCAGCACTGACTTATTGCAGGGCAGGCACCCAGTCACAGCTGAATTTTTGTGCTCGGGATTTGTGTTTATCTCGGGTGTTTAGGAGAAGCAGGCTGTCATTCATTCATAGGTCTAGCACAATAGCACAGAGTTCACAGTGCACACCTTGGTCGACCCTGATATTTACCACAGATTAGGTGGGTGGAAATTTATATAGCTTCTATTGATTACCGGTTAGTTGATAGTGTTTATCAATTGTTGGTAGTGGACTCATGAAAACACTAATTTTTTTTTTAGGAACTCACTTTTTTTTGTAGTCAAAAAGATGCAATAATTCGATATCCAAATATTGTTTGCATTTTTTGTTTTGCTGCATTTCAATAGTGAAAAATCGATTGTATGTATTTTTTTAAATTTTTAATAGCATGTTAATATAAATCAAGAGTATTTACAGTCATCGGTAAAAACAGGTTTTATAGAAACCACCACAGACAGCTCTATGATCTCATGATAACTGCGAAGTAGGTTAAGATTCTATAAATAGAACATTTCGCGATAAATAGACGACACAAGTGGGAAGAAGCGGTGCGGTGGGGCAGAGAACACTTCCCGACGATCACTACCTTGAGCGCCGAGAGAGCAGATGCAAAAGGTTTAGTTAATTTTAAAAAATAAGTATAAAAATGTCACAGAAGTTTATGTATGTCTAATAAATTTGATATATATGCAAAACTACGAAAAAGCTACGCCATGTCGACGTCCCTACACGTGTGTCTCGTGCTAAATAATCTTAGAACCGAAGGCGTTGGAACCGAAGGTGAATTACACACTCGGGGCCGTGCGCTCCAAGTACTTTGACAACTGTATTAAAAGCGACATTAAATACATGCTTGTGGTGTACTTAAGTTACCAATTGAACCGCTATTTCAGTATGAAAAATGGTTGAATATCTAACAAAAACAGTGTAATTCCAGGATAAAAGCATGTTAAAGCAATTGTTTCACCATGTCCTTACTGTAAACTATGTATAACAGCATCATTAGCTGAATTGTTATACACACATTCTCTCCCATCTCCTTATGTATTGCCTGTTCCACCACAGCAACGCAAGGCACACTAATTGAGGTGCATTGCATGACACATTGCATTTGTTCATGTTGTTTCACTCGTTGTGGGTTACTTCCTCATCCCATAAGTATGTAATAATCCTTTGCTTCAAAAGTATTTTTATCTGAAACTATGAATTATTACAGGGAGGCGATTGTTTGACAATTTTGCTCGCGGAGTACTCACCATTTACTAAATATATCATGTTTATAGATGAAATGGGAGAGAACAAAAGTTATGCATTTGAACTTGCAAGAAACCAAGTTTCCAAATTAAGACAATGCTCCGTCCAGCTGTACCGATGTGACATTTTCGATGTCTTGATGTCGCCCGACGCAAGAGTAATAATAATAATAATAATAATAATAATAATACATGGGACTTTCCACACAGCGCCATCTAGTCCCAAAGTAAGCAAGTATTATGCTTGTGTTATGGGTTACTAGACAACTGATATACATACTTAAATATTCTTTATAATATATACTTATATAAATATTTTTTTTTTTTTAATATATAACAACCAAGACCCGGTACCACTATCAATATTCATCATATTAATACTGACCCGACCTGGGATTCGAACCCGGGACCTCTAGCCCCGTAGGCAGGGTCGCTACCCACTAGGCTAAGCGGTCGTCAAAGAGTGAACATGCAGTGTGGTGGACCTGAAGAGCTACATATCAAAACAGAGCCTATGATGGATGTCGCCTGCACTATGGTTAGGCTGACAGTTCATTTATTTTATTTATAGCTAAGCTCAATACCGCTAAAGGAACTTACCAATACCATGTGAGCCTTTTTAGGGTTCTGTAGCCAAATGGCAAAAAAGAAATTCTTATAGTTTCGCCATGTCCGTCCATCTGTCTGTCTGTCTATCTGTGGTTTTTCTCTGAAACTATAAGCAATATATAGATGAAATTTGGATGGTAGCTGTAATTTATAAACCGCTGCACAACGACGTAGTGAAATTAAAAATTCATAAAAAAAAAATCGTAAAAATCAAAATTAAAAGTAAGAGGAACTTCATTTACGACTACAAAAGTCTTTTAGTCTTTTATTCCCAATTTGACTTTGACTGACCGATTGGCCGAGTGGTTAGAGACCCTAACTATAGAGCCGAGGGTCGCGGGTTCGATTTCCGCACAGGACAAATATTTGTGTGCATGAACACGTCTATTTGTTCCGTGTTTGGGTATAAAAAGTATTTATATATGTATCTATACTTAATTTTATAAAGCTGAAGAGTTTGTTTGTCTGAACGCGCAAATCTCAAGAACTACTGGTTTGAATTGAAAAATTATTTTTGTGTTGGATAGTCCATTCTCTAAGGACAACTATAGGCTATATTTCTTGTTAGTTTGTTTGAATGCGCTAATCTCAGCAACTACTGGTTCAAATTGAAAAATTGTTTTTGTGTATGGTAGTATATTATAAAAAGGAATATTTTAATATGTATATCAGTTGTCTAGTACCTGCCCCATAATACAAGCATAATACTTGCTTACTCTGGGACTAGATGACAATGTATGGATGTTCCAGATATTATTAATTATTTTTCTAGCAACTAAAGTGACGCAACTATTGTTAAGTGCTATAAAAAAGCTTTGAATGTGTGAGCCGACAATGAATGCCCACCAAAGCTGCCTAGAAAAATCAAGTGTCTTGGGTTAGTCAAGACAATGCTTAATTTTTGGTAAACGACTTACATACATGGTAACAACAAATAATACAATTACAGTTTTGATTTCTACAATGGGGTTTCATGCATTCATAATGTCATGTCAATCGTCAACCATGAATTTCATGGTTTTTTTTTTTTAATATCTATAAAACCCCACATTATATATTGTTATTATAATTAGATTATTTCTTTATAAGACCCAGGTACGCTCTCACTAACCATTGAACCCATCATTGAACCATTTTGACAAGGCAAAAGTAGTATAGTAGGTGGCTCTCATTTTTTTTTTTATTGTACAATTACAATAAAAAAAAAACGAAAACATATTGAAAGACTACAAATAGAACACTTTAAGGGCACACTGCCACTGATTGACCAAGTACACAACCTTTCAGTTTTAAGTAGACATGTGTAACACACTGAGCTGACACAGCTGGTGCACGATACGTCACGAGTGTCACGGCACATTTGAGTTGGTAGAATTACTTCAAGATGGTGTCACGTAACAGCATAATAATATGCTGAGTTACACATGTCTAGTCTTAAGTCAGTTGGCTTCCCGGTTAGTCCCGACATAGGTGCGTCAGTGTTACCTGCGAGTAAAAAGCGTTAAACGTTACGCGCTATAATTTAAATATAGCTCGAAAAAGTGCGAGGTTTCCCTGGAGGATTTTGAATATGCGACGAAAGCGTAAGCTCCTCCCCCCCCCCCCGTACCCAAGCCTGTATTTTTGAAGAAGCCCCCACCCCCCTAAACAGGTCACGTAGTATGGTTACGTTCTTTAATATGACCTTTAAATTTAAAGTTGTTTTGAGAAAAGGGTCATTCATTGATCTAAGAAATTTTGCAAGAGAAACTGTTATTCATTGAATGTTTAATCTGTCCGAAGGTTTATTAGATACATACAAATACCTAAAAGAATTTTGTCAAAAGGTATGTGCGATGCTTCGTTTAAAGGAGGGGGTACCCGTTTATATGTTTTACAGTTCCAATCAAACTTTATGGTGGATCCGAACATAGGCATAAGTCGCGTCGCAATAACCAGTTTTAGGTGTAGCGGGATGCAGTGGAGCGAGGGGTATATAACGGTACCTGCGCAAGCACGCATATAGCGTTGTATGCCGATCCGCCATAAATTTGAGGCGAAGTATACCTTTACAAAAATACTTATTATCGGAATTTATGGTATATCAATATTACTACGAAACTATATTATTTAAAACAAAATCCTGAAATTATTATCCAATTATATTAGTGCCTTCAAACATTTTAATTATATAAATATTGTTTGGCAGTCAAAATTCCAAATAGTTTTCATATTGAAACATGAAAACTAAAGTGAAGCTATGTTTATTGATATATTTAAATTCAACTTTTAATGTGATTAGCAGGTAGATGTAGACATGCAGAGGCAGCTGAATGAGGATGGGACTGTCATAAAAGAAGAGTTGGAGATAGGGCCTACTATACTCCAGCGATATGTGCCACCCCGTTCAGGGCAGGTAGATGTAGACATGCAGAAGCTGCTAAATGAGGATGGGACTGTCATAAAAGAAGAGTTGGAGATAGGACCTACTATACTCCAGCGATATGTGCCACCCCATTCAGGGCTTCACAGAACTGAGGTATGTAGAATTTCGGTCTGTTGTAACCTGTGCATTGGCATTATTTAAGTGAGTATTTTGATTTCAGGTTGCTGCAATTGGCAGGCCTTCAACAAAATTGGAGTTGGAGTGCAATGAGGATACAAAAAAAACGTCACATGAATGTGATCCAAAATTTATGCAGCCAGTTATAGTCAGCCAGACGCAATGTCCGAAAGGGACAAGTATAACCACATTTAAAAATTTATATAGTGGCGATAAAGCGTTATATAATGAGAAATGTGATTTAAAATCTAGCTATTTAATTGGAAATAAATGCATAGATACTAGTACGAAGCTACTTACTTGTGGCGTAAATGTTAAAAAATGTGCGCAATCTAGTAGTTTAATTCGCCCTAAATGCATACACTTAGGTGAGAAGCCATTTAGTTGTGGCACATGTGATAAGAAATTAAAATGGAATTTTAGTTTAATTGAACACGAACGCATGCACAGAGGTGAGAAGCCATTTAATTGTGGCACATGTGGTGCGAAATTCACACGGAATAGTAGTTTAATTGTACACAAACGCATACACACAGGTGAGAAGCCATTTAATTGTGTTACATGTGATGCGAAATTCACAGATTCAAGTAATTTAATCAAACACAAACGCATACACACAGGTGAGAAGCCATTTAGTTGTGTCACATGTGATGCGAAATTCACACATTTAAGTAATTTAATCAAACACAAACACACATGTGAGAAGTCAATTAGAGAAGTCACAAGTGATGCAAAATTCACAGAATTAAGTAATTTAATCAAACACGAACGCATAAACTTAGGTGAGAAGTCATTTAGTTGTTCCACATGTGATAAGAAATTCAAACAGAATAGTAGTTTAATTAAACACGAACGCATACACACAGGTGAGAAGCCATTTAGTTGTGGCACATGTGATGCGAAATTCACACTGAATAGTAATTTAATTGTACACAAACGCATACACACAGGTGAGAAGCCATTTGATTGTGTTACATGTGATGCGAAATTCACACAATTAAGTAATTTAAACAAACACAAACGCATACACACAGGTGAGAAGCCATTTAGTTGTGGCACATGTGATGCGAAATTCGCACGGAATAGTAGTTTAATTGAACACAAACGCATACACACAGGGGAAAAGCCATATAGTTGTGGCACATGTGATGCGAAATTCGCACGGACTAGTTGTTTCATTGAACACAAACGCTTACACACAGGTGAGAAGCCATTTAGTTGTGTCACATGTGATGCGAAATTCACACGGAATAGTAGTTTAATTGTACACAAACGCAGACACACAAGCGAGAAGCCAATTAGTTGTGTCACATGTGATGCGAAATTCACACAATTAAGTAATTTAATCGAACATAAACTCATACACACAGATGAGAAGCCATTTAGTTGCGGCACATGTGATGCGAAATTCACACGGAATAGTAGTTTAATTAGACACCAACGCATGCACACGAGTGAGAAGAATAAAAAATAAGTGAATAAATCTTTATTGACATAAGCATGGTGTACGCGTCGAACCGGCCACCATGGATAGGCACGGTGGGCGACGTTGTACCGTGTGCTGGTTTTCTGGCAGGGTTGATTCAAAATACCAGTATTGATTCGTGTATTTTGTATTTTGTTTCGGGCAGAGCTTCCCGCCAACTAGTACTAGTACTTGCTATCTATGACCTGTATAGTCTTAACTCTTGAAGTAGTCGCGTATGAACGGAGTACTGAAGTGAAGTGAAGTTACCGTGGATCGTTCGCCCCTTTTATACACGATTTGTACATAATTTGTATGTACTCCCTATTTACTGTTTACCCGCGAATATTTGCCGCGTTTTCAGAGATTTTCGCGCCTGTTTTCAGTGACCAATCAGTGCTTTTCTTTTGTTTTATTCTTGCGATGGGACGGCGAATTAAACTCTACAGCTTGCGCGCGCCCGTGCGCGCGGGGTATGTGGGAGTTACACCCGCTAAACAACCGCCTGAAGCAGAATAAGGTCGCATGTCGTTAACCAGAAAGCTCTTACGACTTCATCGAAGCGGCCAGGAGGCACACTAGGGTGTCACCGGCGCGAAGATGTCGGGAAACCCCTAAGAGTTACTCGATGCGAAATAATTCCGTTGGCGCGGGCCTCCGGTTAAGATTTACGTTATTAATATAACGTGAGAAGTGGTTTACTGCTCACTCATTGGAGATGAGGTCAGTAGGGGGTGGGGATGGGGGGCGCGGGAGCGCCCCACTTCGGGTTCGGCTTCACAGTCGCCCGAGAAAGACTCATTAGTTTGAATCAGCCGTTCGACTTCGAGAGTGAGGTCGTCGGGCTGATCTGTCAGAGCATTCCGTGGTCTTCTTAAGAAATGATTAGGGGGAGGTGCCTCGTAAGCGGCAGCTGAAACTATCAATGGATTGCTATGATTAGTGGCTCTAGTGAAAAAGCGCTCTGATGCGTCTTTCATGTATTTTGAGATTGTGGGTCTCTCGATGTAATGTCTCGATGTAAAACTGAGTTTCTGACGTACCAGGGTGCGCCAGTCGCCCTTCGACAGAATTTATTTTGGACAATTTGGAGTCTGTATAACAGATTTGGTGCCGCATGGGCGAAAACGGGGGATGCCTAAGTCATCACCGGCCTGATGCATACGGTGTAAAGAGTACGCTTATTGCGTAGAGACATTTTAATGTTAGGGCCTAACATGCCGCTAAGGCGGGAACTATAACATTTAGCTAAGTTGCAAACACGGTTGATCTGATCATTGAAATGGAGGTGTTTATCAAGCGTGATGCCTAGATATTTGTAATTGTGTTGCCACGGAATGGGTACTTTATTCATTTGAAGATGGGAAAGCTGGTACGGAACAACACTAGTTAGTCTAGTTTTGCTGTATCTAAAATGTATTGCTGCAGATTTTTCTGGGTTAATCTCGATTCTCCAGAGGTGAAACCATCGTGTCAGCTCATCAATGGCTCTCTGGAGGCGAGGAATTGTACGGACTGAGCTATTACTGCGTAAATAGAGTGCAGTATCATCCGCGAATAGGGAGAGTTGGACGCCGTTAGTGGGTTGCGGTATGTCATTAGTATATGCCGCGTATAATAAGGGTGACAATGTGGAGCCCTGTGGAACACCGGCTCTAATTAGTCTTTTGGAAGAAAGGGATTGTTCGTATTTGACCATGAAGTTTCTATTACTGAGATAGCTGTGAGTAATTATGATTAGTCTGTCGGGGACATCTAGCGTGTATACCTTGTAGATGAGGCCAGCGTGCCAAACTTTGTCAAAAGCTTTGGCGACGTCGAAAAATACCGCGGTCGCTTTGTGCTTCCTTTTGAAGCCTTCGGAAATATATTCTACAAGTCGGAGGGCTTGCTGAGGGCAAGAATGGTTAGGGCGAAAGCCGAACTGTTCGTTGATTATAAGGCCTTTATCTAGAAGGTGGTTGCTTAAGCGCGAGTATAAGATTTTTTCGTAGAGCTTGCCCAGTCCCTTGAGGAGACTTACGGGGCGGTAGCTCGAAGGAAGATCTATGGGTTTGTCTGGTTTTCGGATGCCGATGACTAAGGCTTCCTTCCAGGCGTCGGGACAATGGCAGTTGTTCAAACATGCATTGAAGATTGTGGCTAGAAGCGTTATTAAAGGGAGTGGGAGGCATTTGATAGCCTTATTACTGATACCATCTAGGCCCGGCGCCTTTCTGGTTTTCAGTTTTCGAATATGACCGCCTAACTCGTCTGCAGTGACAAGTGGGAGGTCGGTAGTGGGATGGAGGGAGGTGCGTTGACGCACCTCCTCCTCCTCGACGCGTGAAACTTGTTCTAAGTTAAAAGGAGCAGAACTAGGAGAACATTGTTCTTCGAGGCTGTCGGCTAAGCATTCAGCCTTATCGTTATCTTCGAACGCTAGGGAGTGGTCGGCCTTCTTAAGAGGGGGGTGGACGGGGGGGGGGCGTACTCCAGTTATTATTTCGGAATTCACGTACACGTGCCTTTACTGCGCGTTGAAGGGCGCGTGCACGGGACCTATACTCAGGAGTAGGGTATGCCGCCGCGCGACGTAGGGCAGAGTTTTTTGCTCTCACAAAGTTCGCGGACATCTGGCGGCAAACTCTGGCGGTTGCTCGTCGGAGCTTTCCGCGAGTTGTTTGCGACCACCGTATTGAGGTGGTTTGTGAGAGCACCTATGGCTAAATTGATGTCATCGACAGAGTTGGTGGCATCAGGAATAGTGTTTAGGATTGGGGTGTCAGCTATCGCTAGTGTAGCCGACACCTTTTTCCAATCGGTTGTTATTTTTGTGTCGGTCTCACTGGAGTTTGAGAGCGAGCCTAGTTTAAGTAATACGGGCAGGTGATCTGAGCCGAGGTCGTAGAGTACCTCGATCGAGGTCAGATTTAGCCCAACTCCTTTCATAATAGCTATATCTAGTATGTCAGGAGAGTGACTGGTTTGGGCGGGGTAGTGAGTGGGGCGGAGGGGAGCTATGATCTTGAACTCTAACTGCTCTGAGAGTAGAGCAAGTTTACGACCATTAATATTTGTGGCTGTGCAATTCCGCAGTGTGTTTTTACAATTGAAATCTCCGAAAAGAATTACGGAGTCGCCTAAGGCGAATAGGATTTCTAAATCACTTTGAAGTAGTTGTTTAGTTGGTGGTGAATAAACAGAGACTATGACTAATGTATTATGTCCGGTCATAGCGAGCCTGCAAGCTGTGGCCTCGATATTAGAAAGGTTTTAGATTACTAAAGGGCAGCAGTGTAGTACTCGTTAATAGTACAGTGCCGTGCCGCCTCCCCGGGAACCCTGTCTGTCAGTTCGTAGTTGCACACAGTTGCGCAGTTTGCACGATTTGGGCCTAGATGGCTTTAAGAGGGTTTCTTGAATTAAAATTATATCTAGTGAGTGTTCGTTAGCGCACTCATCTAGTTCATTAATACTAGAGATTAATCCGTAGGCGTTAAAGCTTAGGATTGAAATAGATTTGGGTTTAAGGCGTCCAATCCTACCTATTTCGGTACGCATTCGACATTTATATGCGGTCTAATTTATTGATCAATGTTTGGTAGCGACAGAGAACTAGCAGTCGTTCTGTGCCGTCGCGCGTTTTTTTGATGTCTGCGGCGAACTCCGCGATTTTTCGAGCGTTCACTACTTGAAGGATCGACGAGATAGTCTGTAGATCGGCTCCGAGTTGTGAATCATCGTTATTTTTATTTTTATTAATTTTTTCGCGTTCTAAGCGGGTATTATTGGGAGCCGTGCGGAGGACGGACTCCATAAAGGGGCGCGGGCTAGCCTGTGGCGGCTGTGGCCTAAACCACGCGTTGTAAGCGGGAGCGGCGGGGCGGGGAGGAAACACGTCTCGCGGACGCAGGGGAGGAAACTTCGTTTCGTTGGCTGTAGGTGGAGGGAGGAAGCTTCTATTGGGATATTTGTTGAAGGGAGGCTTAGGTTGTGGGGCTCGTGGACAGCCCCTGTAGTTGGCCGTGTGGCCTTTTTGATTACATAGAACGCAGGCGGGAGGTTTGCCTGATTCTTTAGTGAGTGGGCACTCTGCTGTCAAGTGCGGTATAAGGCACTTGACGCAGCGGGGATTGGCAAAACAGTTTGCCGAAGCGTGACCATAAGCTTGACAGCGGTGACACTGCCCAGGAATACCTTTCCGGTGAAGAGCTTCGGTGCGAATGCCGGAGAGGCCGCACACTTTGATTGTGGTTTTTAATATGTTCAAAGACATATCTGACTTATTTAGAATAATAGTGACGAGTCCTAGTGGGGTACCGTCTCGCAATGACATGCGATGGACGGCGTGGATGGGGTATCCTTGGGCTAGTAGATCGGCTTTTATGTCCTCAGTCGGGAATTCCACTGGGACGCCGCGTAATATAATTTTAAGTTTTCGCTCTTCATCGAGCGCATAAGTATGAAAAGCCAGATTTTCGGCTCTTAGAAGTGAATTTAGAGAACGGAAATCCTCTATTGTTGGAGTACAGATTTTTATGCCGAGCGCGGTGTTGGACGCACTCGTGAAATTTATGTAGCGTTTACCACATTCGGAGGACACGGCTGTCCACTTCGCTTTATCGCGAAGAATAATTGGAGGTGGCATTTTGTGCCTTGCGGGTTCGACTAATTGTTTAGTCGGTATAATTTTGGGGCGGGAGGTTGCTAGCTCATGGGCAGCGACCGTTTCTTGTGTGAGAGGGGCGGGAGAGGGGAGAAAATTGATTTTTTAAATTTAAGTTTAAATTGAGGGTGGAGGCGACTTCCATGTCGCAGGGGTTGTCGATAGGTGGGGTGCGGCGATTCTTCGTTTTGATCCCCGATGGCTTCGTTTTGTTACCAACTGAAAGTCGGTCTCGTTGTCCGAACCTTTCAGAGTACCTTCCGTTTCAGCGGAGGTAGAAGAGAGGGGGGTATCTAAGCGGCGACGTTTGCCACCGTTGGTAGAGACGACCGAATTGGTCGGGGACGAAGGGCGCTCCACTTAATCGAGAATTGAGAAAGCATGCTCAGGTGTCATGGTGGGGTACAAATTTTTTAATGTACTCATAAACATTTGAAAAAGTTGACTTGGTGAAGGTAGGGTAGATTCCATAGGAGAGTATGGGGATTTGAAGCCTCCTGTCCGTTGAGGACAAGAGGTGCGGTTATTCATGTTAAAAACTATATTAAAGTTACATGTGAAAAAATATTATTAAAAATAAGTATAAGAAAATAAATTTAGTTATATAAGGTGAATGAAATTTAAAGTATCAGGAATTGTCCACATACTCGTGCCAAGCGTGAACACAATAGGTACGATAACAATAGGGTTATTACGTTTCGGTAAACAATAGCGCTGGCCCGACGGCGGAGTGGAAATTTACTGGCGCGGGCACGTGGCGCCGGACGCTACACTGCTCTTGGCATTAGCGTCGTCTTGCGGCGTGTCGCAAGGCAAGGTGACGACGGTAGTGGTCCTATAAAGCGTGATTTTTCGCGGCGGTGGTGTATCACACTTTAAACTACGCTAGAGAATACAGTATAAGCTGTAAAAATCGCGAGCGCGTGGGTCGAACGAATGAGAAGCTAAGAAGCGACCTATCGCTACGGCTAACGGAACGAGACTGACGCAATCAGAGCTTTTTCAGCCAAGTTTGGCACCCTCCGAGGGCAATACCACCACGAGAGCCATTAGAAACGAGGCACCCTCTGAAGGCAGTACCACATAGAGAGCCCTGATTGGCCGTTTGGTACGCCTCTGCGGCAGTACTCTAGTGAGAGCCGATTTCCCCTGGTGGGCGAACTTTCCACGTTTTTCCCTATTTCTCAGCAAGTACTAGTAGTGGGAGGGAAGGAAAATACGATAAAAGCCCATCTTTATTTTCTACAATTTTTAACATTATAAACTGTACAATTTGTACGCTATTCGATTATGAAGTTGTACGTTTTTACTATCGCTTATTCTCTATCTATTGTTGTTGACCGCAGCTCGGCCTTATGCTTGCTGTCGCGAACTCATGGTACAATCAATTATGTTGAAGTTCCTGACGCCTGAGGTAGGTATATACCTGTGTTTTAGGAGTCAGTGTCTTCTCCCAACAGTACTAACCGAAGATCATTCTAATACTTACAATCTAGTTCTATGCATGCGTTTTTGTGTGTGTGCATAGGTGTATATTAGGTGTTGTGTGTTGTGTTGTATGTGTTGTGTGTGTGTGTTTGCGTAGACAAGTGCTGTTTCTATTGAATTTGTTATAAATCGAAATACAATAAATTGTAAACTGTGATTCAAGTTAAGGACTAGATTAAGAAATACCTAGCCACACCCTTAGCACAGCCCTAAAACTTCTAACTTTTTGACAATAGCTCACAATGCACTTTATCTATCCACTCACCAAAAACGAAGATCCTTGGAATTATCGTAAGTAATTTTTTTCTGGCTACGCGTCTATATAGGTAAAAATAACATAAACCAGGTTTGCACTAATAGTACTCACTGTCAAATCAAATTTGACAGATCATCTTGTCTAAATAATGATTCTGCTTCCAGGAGGAAGCAGACCCATAGAAAATGAGGTAGAAACACAGTTAATGAACCTAAAAAATGATTGCGTCACAGGTATTGACATGATCCCTTCAAAATTCTTAAAACTCTGTAAACATGTTATAATTAGGCCTTTGACAAAGCTGATCAAACTATGTTTCGAACAAGGATTATTCCCTGATGCCTTCAAAGTATCTTTAATCACTCCTCTTTGCAAGAGTGGGGCTCGGGACGATGTCACTAACTATAGACCGATATCGGTCTTGACAGCACTTTTCAAAATACTTGAAAGATTACTGAACACACGACTGAAAAATTACTTAGAACACTTTAATATTGTCGAAAAATCAATATGGGTTTAGGCCGGGATTAAGTACAGGAGACGCAGTTAGTAACCTTACGGATTATGTAACGAAGCACGTGGATAAAAAACAAAAGTGTATTGGAATATTTCTAGATTTAGCGAAAGCTTTTGATATCGCCTCGATTCCTATTCTTATAGACAAACTTGAAAGGGTTGGCATAAGAGGTAATTCTCTGAAAATATTTAAAGATTTTATTAGTAATCGCACACAAAGAGTAAAAATTGCAGGTTGTACGTTATCCCTCAAGGTAGCGTCCTTGGTCCTTGTCTGTTTTTAATTTTTTTAAATTAAGTTTTAGGGCTGTGCTAAAGGTGTGGCTAGGTATTTCTTAATATTTCGTGTAACACGCTGTATATAGAATTAAAATTTGAAATTTTGATTGGTTCTTAGGTAGAATTAACTTAAGCTCGCGTTGTAAAATTTTTAGAAAGATAACATAAGGGATATTACGAAAATTTAAAAAAAATTACAGCCTAGTCGTGGGACATTAAATTTCATAAAAAAGTTTTGGTAATTCTAAAGCTGTTAGTTTTTTGATGAATGGATAGATGAAGTACATTGTGAGCTATTGTCAAAAAGTTAGAAGTTTTAGGGCTGTGCTAAGGGTGTAACTAGGTATTTCTTAATATTTTGTGTAACACACTGTATATAGAATTAAAATTTGAAATTTTGATAGGTTCTTAATTAGAACTATCTTAACCTCACATTGTTAAATTTTTAGAAAGATAACATAAGGGATACTACGAAAATTTTATAAAATAAGTCTGGTCGTGGGACATTAAATTTCATAAAAAAGTTTTGATAATTCTAAATCTGTTAATTTTTGACGAGTGGATAGATAAATTGCATTGTGAGCTACTGTCAAAAAGTTAGAAGTTTTAGGGCTGTGCTAAGGGTGTGGCTAGGTATTTCTTAATATTTCGTGTAACACGCTGTATATAGAATTAAAATTTGAAATTTTGATTGGTTCATAATTAGAACTAACTTAACTTCACGTTGTAAAATGTTTCGAAAGATAAAATAAGGGATACTACGAATATTAAAAAAAATAACAATCTGGCTGTGGGACATTAAATTTAATAAAAAAGTTTTGATAATTCTAAAGCTGTTTGTTTTTTGATGAGTGGATAGATAAAGTGCATTGTAAGCTAACGTCAAAAAGTTAGAAGATTTAGGGCTGTACTAAGGGTGTGGCTAAGTATTTCTTAATATTTCGTGTAACACACTGTATATACAATTAAAATTTGAAATTTTGATTGGTTTTTAATTAGAACTATCTTAACCTCACGTTGTAAATCTTTTAGAAAGATAACATATGTTATACTACGAAAATTTAAGAATTAATAAAACATTATTTAAAAAAAGTTAAATCTTATGCAATTATATTTTAAGTCTATCGATGGATATTCAAATCTGTTAAATAAAGTTTAGAAACTCAAGTGGTATGCTTTTACTGTAATTTTATTTTTGTTTCGTAACATACACAATAAGAATTAAAATTGATAAATTCGCTCTTAGCTCTTATATGTCCTTATCAAAGCATTTGATTATCACACAAAAAATTAGAAACATACATACTGTGGATTTTGTATAAATTTCGTGAACATGTGAATGATGCGTATATATATATATATAAAGCTGGTATGCAAAAATACCATGCCGATAAAAGAATTAGTGTATATCAAGGTAAAATACTAGACATAAAGAGACCATATTAAAGGCTGCTGAAACTCATAATAATAACTGGAGCCAACGAGCCAGATAACAATATTATTTGTCTTACGTCCAGTACAGTCACGAGCAGAAGTGCCTTGAAATTATAACGTAAAAGATACCTACTTATGACGATTAAATATTTTATTATCACAGTAGATAAGTGCACAGTAGATTTGCAAAGCAGCCATCATAGTATCGGGTGATTATTACGTATTGATAATATTTCTCATACACTTTTTTTGTACAACTAATATTAACGTTTAATTACGTTTATTCATGTATTCAAGTTGTAGAACATTATTTATTTGCGTTATATATCGGCTGATGGCTACGTCTACATAGGTATGAAATAATTCATTCTGATTGTTGTTTGATACACATGGTGGATGACTATAATTCTGTACAAACAAAACAAAACAACAAAAAACATGAAACTATCGCTTTTAATGTGAAATTGAAAATAATTTTAAAGACATTTAAATATATTTTAAAATTTAAAACAATAATTTAATTAGTTCTTTTTTTTGTCATCATTGTCATCAAGCCTATTTAAGTGACTGTAAGGTGTTCATAAACGCTAATGAAATCAATTTATAAAATTCCACATATTTTTGCGTATCAACGTACACCATGCTTTCATTTCAGGCTAAAGATGTTTTATTGAGTCTGAACAAAATTCAATTCAATAACCTTAATAAACTTATTGGGCAATCATCTTTTGCATTTTTCAAAAAGCCAACAGAAGGAGAAT
Organism: Luffia ferchaultella; assembly: GCA_949709985.1. Lineage (NCBI taxonomy): Eukaryota > Metazoa > Arthropoda > Insecta > Lepidoptera > Psychidae > Luffia > Luffia ferchaultella. Next base: position 10,431,318 of record OX453268.1, read on the forward strand.
AAATATCACATTTATAAACTCAGAAACAAATCTCCTCTAAATTATTTGTACTGCCATTATCGACTATACCACCATTTTCTTTCTAAGGCTCATACAAACTATTGTTAATAATTTGAACACATTTTGACAAAAAACTCAACAGAATGAATTCCTGGTGTTATAATTACCTTGTGTGTCGACCTTACTTCGAGTATTTTTTAAATACATCTGTCAGCGCATGCACTGCTTTTCTGTAAGTAATGGGGCCAGTGCTCCTTTAATATCATGGCCATTGTTGCTACAAATTTTATCATTCTTATCGTATGGCTGAACTGAAGCGCAGGCGACATCTACCTTTGGAAAATAACAACGCTATGGTCCTGATTTACGACTTCATGGAATCAAATAGGTACTGGGGATTTCCAATTCTTTTTGCCTGATATAAGAAATGTTTTACCGGATGTCAAACAACCAAGCGCACACAAACAATTCAGATTTTACGTGTCGGTACATGTAAAATCTGAGTTGTATTTTTGTACTGCTATGGTATTCCTATTGTTGAAGAGCCAAATAAACAAATCAATAAAATCACCTTATCACTGTAACGTAATTTCTATATTTATTATATAGTTATATTTTATAACTTGATCGCTTGGTTGTTTGACATCCGGTAAAGCATTTCTTATATCAGATAAAAAGAATTGGGAATCCCCAGTACCTATTTGATTCGTTGAGATGCAAGAAACAATGAAAAGCTACAATGATTAAAGATTGTTGCTCTGTGCTCTTATTTGTAGTGTTTGGTAATTATATATGGTAATTTATTGTTAACCTAAAAGTAATTAAAATCTTATAAACTCTGGAAAATAAGGTTTATTTTTTTGTGCTGGCTCCTGGGTACATGTTAAATAAACAGATTGATTGGCACTATTCAAATAAAAAAGGATTATATAAATATCTCTATAATAGTTAGTACCTACTGTGCTGTTACTATCGAGTGCAAACAATAATAACAATAATAAATATTAAGATGATATATTATTGGCACTTAATATAATATAAATATAAACTATTAAAATACAATTTAATTTAATAAAATATAACGATCAACCTTTCTCTCCTTGCTATATATCTAAATTTAAACTAGCACATTAGTTTTAATCTAACAAGCATAGTGGAAATTATTTTTCAAAATATTATTCAATTGACCTTATAAAATATATTCAATATAATATAATGATCAAACTTTTTTAGTTATAATATTTAGTAACAATAATAAAATATTATTAAAATAAAATTAATAGGTAATAGATAAATTCCATAACAACACATATTCTTTAGCTATCAACTTGTTGATTCCTTTCTCTGCTGTTTTCTTTTCTTTATTTTTCCAGTAACTACAACCAAGGAGAAATAACAAGAATAGGCAGCGTAGTACGGTTAATATGGAGCTTTTTTTAAAATATCGCCAGAAACCACGACTTTCCACGTGCGCTATTTTGAAAAAAAAAAGAACTCTTAGGTATTTCTTAATATTTCGTGTAACGTAATGTATAAAACGTAAAATTCAAGTTAGAAATTTTTATTGGATCATAATTAGAAATTTAGCTTTAGAAAGCTGACATATGTGACACTACGAAAATTTAGTTACTTAAAATTTAAAAATTACTCTTATGTTTTTCTACAAAAGCTTAAAACTTCTGAAATTATATTTTAAGATTTTCGATGGTTACTCAAATCTGTAAGGAAAGTCAAGTGGTGTGCTTCTATTATGATTTCACCTTTCTTTTCTAACATTCACAATGATGAATTAAAATTGATAAATTCGCTCGTATGTGACCTTATCAAAGCACTTGATTATCACACGAAAAATTAAAAACATACAAATTGTGGATTTTGTTTAAATTACGGATTAATTTTACTAGTGTAGCTGTGGACGAGTCATAAAATACCTATTTAGGGACTTATTGTATCATTTTGCCTACATCGCGGTGCACACGTTGCCCTGTAATTGTTATTTTTAATAGTTCCCTACGAGTCATAGTCTGACAAGAAATCTATTTGAAGTGCTTGTATAGAGGCAATGGTATTTTTAAACAAAACAACACATACCCACTTTAATTTATATCAGTTTATATATTTTTATGACATACTTAACTCTAAATTAATTCTAAATTTAATCTGCTTTTTCATGCAAGACAACACGTACAAGTAATTGACACAAACAAACTGTAGCATTTATCATTGATAACCAACTGCACATATATATACAATAATTATTTTTTATGTTAAAGAACTATGAGGTATTCTATGGTTATAGTTATAGTCAAACAATATACCTAAAACAAAGTTAGATAAATTACACTAGTGAGCAAATCATAATTCTTCGCTAATTCTACTTCGCCAACCAACGCAACGTATCGAGACAATTTGCCCCTGGAGCACTGCACTGTATGACCTGATTAATTAAAATAGCAGCTGCTACCAATCTTAGTTGTGTTTGACGACTTCAAAATTGCAACAATTACTTTTTCATATTTTCCAAAAACTGTTACCTGAACAAGCCTATAATAAGCACCGGCCACAGACAAGTCAATCTTTAGACCACGCTTTAACAGGGAGTAACATTCGCCAAGGCTATGTAGTGACAGTACATAACTACGTCACTAGTGAGCCGTCAGTTGGAAGCACGTCGGAAGCCATTAAATTGTCAATTTTGAACGAGCCAATGAAAACTAGCCGACCTCTCCCCGCAACCCGCCACTTTTTGGCGATTTCGTTTTCATACTGACGTTTATTAAAGCGTGGTCTAAAGGTTGACTTGTTTGTGGCGCCGGCGCAGCAGCGTGGCACTCTGAGAAGCGCGCGTTGTCCGCGTACCTACCAGCATGCGCCCCGCATGAATCGTGTGTTCGTTTAGCCTTTAGAAAATACCAACGCTATGGACTTGATTCACGGCTTTTTAGAAACATGTATTGTGGATTTCCAATTATTTTTGTCTGATATTTTGCTTTACCGGATGTCGAACGACATAGTAACCAAGTTATAAAATATAACTAAAAATGACGTTACAGCGATAAGGTAACTATAACTTGTGGAATTCTATCTGTTTGTGTTTTTTGTTAAATTGTATTTCAGTTATTCAAAATAGTTGGTATAAAGCTCAGAACAAAAATGATGGTATATTCGGTAATGACAGCAAAAATAATTAAGTTCCTGAGTTTATAAATCTGATATTTATTTTCTTCTACTGAATTTTTGAAAAATAGAAAAGATGATTGCCCAATAAATTTTTTAAGGTTATTGAATTGAATTTTGTTGAGACTCAATAAAAACACTTCAGCCCGAAATGGAAACATGGTGTGTGTTGGTATGCAAAAACATGTGGAATTTCATAAATGTATTTAATAATTTCATTAGCATTTATGTATACTTTACAGTCACTAAAATAGGCTTGATGACACTGATGACAGTAACAAAGAACAAATGAAATTATCGTTCTAAATTTTAAAATCAATTTAAATGTGTTTAAAAATTATTTTCAACTTTACATTAAAAGTGCTATAGATTCATGGTTTTCGTTAAAATAAAAAACAAAATTATAGTCATCCACCATGTATGTGAAACAAGTATCATAGCGAATTATGTCATATCTATGTAAACGCAGCCATCAGTCGACAGACTCGAATAGCGCGAGTAAATAATTTTCTATAACTTATATAGCTACATGAATAAATGTAATGAAATGTTAATATCAATTGTTCAAAAATAAAGTGTATGAGAAATATTATCAATATGTAATAATTACCCGATACTATGATGCAGTTTTGCAAGTAACTGTACCTATCTACTGTGATAATAAAATACTTAATCGGCGTAAGTAGGTAGGTACATAGACTTTTATGTTATAATTTCAAGGCACTTCTGCGCGTGACTGTACTGTACATTAGGCAAATAATATATCAACTGACTCGTTGGCTAGAGTTATTTTTATGAGTTTCAGCAGTCTTTAATATATGGTTTCTTGAGTGTCTAGTTTTCTGACTTGATATACACTAATTTATGTCTATGCCGAAAGTCTTAAAATATAATTTTAGAAGTTTTAAAATATTTTTGAAAGATTTTGCTTTATTAAATTTTTTATATTCGTAGTATAACATATGTTATCTTCATGAAAATTTTACAACGTGAGGTTAAGATAGTTCTAATTATGAACCAACTAGCGGTCATACCCGGCTCCGTCCGGGTGGACTACAGAAACGTTCCCCTTCCCTTTCCCTTTACAACTCCTCCTTGTTTCAACCCATGTTACTCGCTGATAATGTAGCTTTCTATAGGTGAAAGAATTTTCAAAATCAGAATACAACTGTGTAGTCTACGCGAGCGAAGCTGCGAGCAGAAAGCTAGTATCTTTTTAAATTATTGCCTACGTGTTATTTATTTATTTATTTATTTATTGTGGGAAAACCAACAGCTATTAAGACACAGTATTATTTGAAAATAAAATCAAAGATTAGCCTATTACAGGTTTCCACTTATATATAATTTTTTATGCTTTGGAACTACGAACTACATACTTAAATTTAAATTTCGGATCGAACTAGAATAAACAACTTATGATACTAGTTACAGACACAAATCAGCCGGCATCTAGTTCAACCAATTATTGCTCAAAAAATGCTGGCGATAATAATCGCCGTACATAAGGGATACTTGAGTGAAATAGATCAAGTTTCGTGGTTTCTGATACTACGTTATTCTGGTACATAAGCTATATTACTGTAAAGTTTCATTAAAATCCATTGAGTAGTTTTTGCGTGAAAGAGCAACAAACATCCATATATATATATCCACATATACACCCATACATACAAGCTTTCGCGTTTATAATATTAGTAGGATTAAAATTTCAAATTTTAATTCTATATACAGTGTGTTACACGAAATATTAAGAAAAACCTAAGCCTTCCCTTACCACAGCCCCAAAACTTCTAACTTTTTGACAGTAGCTCACCATGCACTTTATCTTTCCACTCGCCAAAAACGAACAACTTTAGAATTATCAAAATTTTTGTATTATCAAAAATTTAATGTCCTACGACCGGACTAATATTAGAGAAGTAGTGGTTGATGTCATCAATGTCGTCTTGGGCATTTTCTGGGCAGGGTAACAGATCCTGGGCTGTGGTTTTTTCTTTTTTGGTATTCATAATTGATTTTACTGCACTCCAAGTTTCTTTGCTATTTTTTGTATTTTGTAACAAGGTTCTTTCGTAATTTTAACTTTTTTTAATAGGGTGTTGCAGAAATTTCGGTAACGTTTGTACACGCTTTCATTAAAGCAATTTTGTGGGTCCTTTAAAAATATTTTTTTGTAATTTGTCCCGGTGTCTAATGCAGCGGAGTAAACCCGTAGTTATTCAGGGCTTAAGAGTTATTTTTTTATTAGGTACATGAGACTCTCCAGTGTGCATCGTAATTACAGTATAAAGCTTTTCAATGAAAATTGTGCAGCCTTCATTAGCATTTGCCCAATCCGATATAAAAGTAAAATCGACAGTTTCTAGTTGCTTCATAGCTGCCTCATAGTCAGTTCTGGTAATTATATGCGGACACTTTATTTTTGCAGGTCGTCTCTAATAACTAAGGTTCAACAATATCGAAGCGTGGTCACTGATTGTAGAATCTATCACTAGAACTGCAGCCGGATCTGAAGTTTTTAGCATAATGTGGTCCAAGCAGTTGTCTAGTCTTGTAGGGTACCTGTGCCCCGGCATTAGTCCCAGTTCTGCAGTTAAATCCAGATAAGTTGTAGAGTTTCTGTTGTTGTTAGTTGGTTTGATATCTATATTAATATCTCCTAAAAGGACAATGTTTTTGGTTTTAATTGGACGGACTAGACTGACCAGAAGGCATTTAGTTGTGGTACATGTAATGCGAAATTCAGATATTCTAGTATTTTAATTGCACACAAACGCATACACCAATGAGAAGCAATTTACTTGTGGCAAATGTGATGCGAAATTTGCACGTCCTAGTAGTTTAATTACACACAAACGCGTACACACGGGTGAGAAGCCATTAATTTGTGAAATATATGAAGTGGATTTCGCACAGTCTAGTAGTTTAATTAGACAGCGACGCATCTGGTGAAAAGCCATTTGTCTGTGACATATGTGGTGCAAAATTTTCGGATTCTAGTTCAACACAAATGCATAAATACCGGTGAACAGCCATTTACTTGTGAAATATATGATGCAAAATTTGCACTATTTAATAGTTTTATTAAACAAACGCATACATTTCGGCGACTAACCATTTACTTGTGAAACACTGTTGCACACAGTCTAGTCCGTTGATTCAACACAAACGTGTACACGTGTGAGAACTGAGAAGCCATTTACTTGTGGTACATGGATGCAAGATTTACATGGTCTAGTAATTTAATTCACTACATACGCATACACACCAGTAAGTAGCTATTTGTAGTGTATGTGATGCAAGATTTACACGTTCTATTAATATAACTCAACACAAATGGTAAAACCGATTTTTACCCAATTGCGGAGGATAATGTTTCTCGAATGTATGTATGTATGTGAATTTTTTAGCACGCTCAGTAGTCTAAACAGCTTGCTGAGTTTTAACATATGAGCGGTCGATAAAATCGTTTTAATTGTGTGTGTGACATAGAGTATAATATTTAAATATAGCATTTGCAAACCAAAACAACAAAAAAAAAATCTAAAACTTATAAAAACAATAAACAAATATCGGTTGACCCTGCAAGCCATCCCTGAAACTGCTATTTTCGTTCAAAGCACTCGAAAATTAGAAAGCTATTTAGCTCTTCGAAATTCAAAATATAAATTTTCGTGGTTTTTGAGCTCATTTGAGCTCATAATATTAATTTTCCGAGCTCTCCAACCCCAAAAACAGAATTTCTATACATTTAGAGTTCTTCGAGCTCAGAAACTCGGGAATATCAAAGAAAATGTTATTTTGGAAATATTTGAACTGCGATATCTTTTGAACGTTTGATTTTAATGCAATTTACGGCTTTATATGTAATTTTGTAAGCACAAAATATTTTTGTATAAAACCCAAAATCGATTGATCTCACAATCTCAAAGTTATGTTAAAAAAACATGTTTTCGGAAATTTGTGAACTGTGATATCTTTTGAACGCGTTGTTCGCTTTTGATATTTTTGACGGCACTTAACGCAGTTTTTTACGTACTAAAAACGTATATAAGGTTTCAAGTGCATCGGAAAATCGAAAAATAGAAAAACTTAAAGTTATTTTGAAATAACGTTAAAATAAAATCTTTTTTATTTCAATTTTTGAATTTTTTTGAAACAGCTTGACCGATTGACTTCAAAATCTAATCAGATCTAAGTCTCGATGAACCCTTTCAAACGCCGTATCGCGGGTCTTAATCGGTCAATCCGTTCTCAAGATATCGTACGACAAAAATAAGTTACAGACACACACACATACGGACGTCCAGCCGAAAATGGTGAGAATAGCTTACCAGGACCTCAAAACGTGGAGACTGATGAAAACTCGATTTTCGAAAATCGTACCCAAATCAATAACTTCCCGAATTTAAAAACTAGTTAAACAATAACAGATAATTAAACCTAATTAAAATGAAAACAAAAAAATTAATAAGAGATAGGAATTGTGAAACATTGGTCGTTGGTGCATAATAAGTGAAAAAAGTCATTTTCTAATAAACTGAAAAAAATATAACTAAACCAAATGAATAGCAAAAAAGCCTATTCTGAAGGAGGCCTGCAGTATTTGGGTATGTTTACCAAAATAAAAAATTATGTTGGTTATAAATAAAAAACCGGCCAAGTACAAATCGGACTCGCCCACGAAGGCTTCTGCACCCACCGTACAATATACAATTCTTATTATGGGGTCCCTTTTTAATTTTTGACTTCATTTTAGTTTTATTATTGTTATAGCGGGCGTAGTAGTAGGTAAGTACTTCATGAAAATTTCAAGATCCAAGGGCTATTCATTAATTATGTACGACATTCCCTCTCTCTGTATAAGAAAAAATAAAATTTCTTCCCCTATCGAATTTTACGTGAGATCGTTATCTATCAAAACAATTAGGAAAAAATATGAATATTCATTGGTTTGTATTATAGAAAACTAATATACTAACTAAATAATACTAACAGCGACCGAAACGACCCGCCGCGATCGCTGCGACTGTCTGTAATTTTCGAACGAATTTCAAGGCTGTTTCTTGCTTTCGGCGTCTGACCCGGCGGTCATAGTGCAATTAAAGTTGCGTGTTTATTTGTAAACCGAGTAGTATTAAAAATTGATTTTTTCGAAAACGGCTTACAAATAAAAATATAGTTTCTTCGGTGAAATTGTTATTGAATACCTGCAGATTATAAATACAACTGGACTCCGGACGGTTGGTATACAAACTGTATATTATTATGATTTTACCCTTATAATATAGTGTTTGTACCAATATTACATGTATGATTTCATTAAAGAATTTGTGAATTAAATAAATTGTTTGTCTTTATTCATCTTGGTAGGTATTTAATGTCGGACGATGATCGTATAACGAACTCATAATTATTGTGCATAAAATCAAATGCAATCTATATCGGTCTTAAAATGTGATCAGCATCCGATCCTGCGGGCCTAACATGCACGCCGTGACAAAATTTTGTCGGCGGAAATTCTCGTCCCGAAACGAGATATCTCTATATGTCTACTAGTGCTAACATGCAACGTTTTTATCTCGTCGCGCTCCGTCACAATTGGAAAAATTACTCGTCTACGGTAGTTTTGTCTACAAACCCTAACAGGCGAACAATATTTTATCGAATTTTATGATTTTTAAGCGGTATATTTCTCGTCGGCAATTTTTGTTGACGACAACGGTGAGAAAAATATTTTTATATAGAAAGTAATTTTTAAATTCTTATTTTCGGTTGTATTTGCTTTAATCGGTTGTAGGTATTTTATGTATTGAAAAAGTATATTTAAAAATATAGAGCGGCAACAAAAATACATCATCTGTGAAAATTTCAACTGTCTATCAAGGTTCATGAGATTCAGCCTGAGACGGAAAGACAGACAGACAGATAGACGAACGGACAGCGGAGTCTTAGTAATAGGGTCCCGTTTTTTAACCTCTGGGTACGGAACCGTAAACAAAGTATTAATATTCCTTTCCATCAGTCTCTTTTATACCCCACTGCAGGGGCTTAGGCCTCCCCTCAAGATAAGGGGACTTGGAGCTTAAATCCACCACGCTGCTCCAATGTGGACTGGTGGATTGTAACGACCGCCATCTATTGATAGCAACCGGGACCGGTTGCTTAACGTGCTCTCCGAGGCACGGTGTCAGTGATATTGTGTACTTAAGTCAGAAAAACTCATTGGTACACGCCCGGATTCGAACCATGGCCCTATTGGGCCTCATAAATTTGAGACAGGTTCGTTGCGCTCTGGGCTATCACGACAAAATATAACTATATAATAAATACAGAAATTGCGTTACAATGATAAGGTCATTTTATTTATTTGTTTATTTGGCTCTTCAACAATAGAAATACCATAGCAGTACAAAAACACAATTCAGATTTTACAAATGTCAGTGCCCCATTACTTACAGAAAAGCACTGCATGCGCTGAAAGATGCGCAGATATATTTAAAAAATACTCGTAGTAAACTCGACACACCAGTTAATCATAACATTTGTAATTCTTTCTTTTGCGTTTTTTGTCAAATTGTGTTAAAATAATTAACAATAGATTGTATGCGCCTTAGAAACACACTGATGGTATAGTTGATAATGGCAGCACAAATAATTTAGAGGAAATACGTTTCTGGGTTTATAAATGTGATATTTATTCTCCTACTGCTGGCTTTTTGAAAAATTCAAAAGATGATTGCCCAATAAGTTTATTGAGGTTATTGAATTGAATTTTTTTAGACTCATTAAAAAATCTTTATCCTGAAATGGAAACATGGTGTATGTTGGTACGCAAAAATTTGTGGAATTTTATAAATTAATTTCATTAGCGTTTATGAACACCTTCCAGTCACTTAAATAGGCTTGATGACAAGACAATGATGACAAAAACATAGACCGAATTTAATTATTGTCTTAAATTTTAAAATATATTTAAATGTCTTTAAAAATTATTTTAAACTTTACATTAAAAGCAATAGTATCTTGTTTTTTGTCGAAATAAAATACAAAATTATAGTCATCCACCATGTGTATCAAACCACAATCAGAATGAATTATGTCATACCTATGTAGACACAGCTATCAGCCGACATATAACGCAAATAAATAATTTTCTACAACCTATATAGATACATGAATAAACGTAATGAAACGTTAATATCAGTTGTACAAAAAAAGAGTATGAGAAATATTATCAATACGTAATAATTACCCGATACTATGATGGCAATTTTGCAAGTCTTATGTGCACTTATCTACTGTGATAATAAAATACTTAATCGGCAAGTAGGTAGGTACTTAGTTTTTTACGTTATAATTTCAATTAAGGCACTTCTACGCGTGACTGTACTGGACGTACGGCAAATAATATTATTATATGACTCGTTGGCTCCAGTTATTATTAGGAGTTTCAGCAGCCTTTAGCATGGTCTCTTTAGTGTCTAGTATTTTGCCTTGATATACACTAATTCTTTTATCGGCAGGGTATTTTTGCATACCAGCCTGCGCCCCGCACATCATTCGTATGTTCGCAAAATTTATACAAAATCCACAGTATATATGTTTCTAATTTTTTGTGTGATAATCAAATGCTTTGATAAAGACACATAAGAGCTAAGAGCGAACTTATCAATTTTAATTCATTATTGTGTATGTTACGAAACAAAAATGAAATTACAGTAGAAGCACACCACTTGAGTTTCTAAACTTTATCCAACAGATTTGAATAAATTTCGAAAGACTTAAAATATAATTGCATAAGATAATTTTTTTTTAACTCTGTTATTTATTATCTGTTATTTAACTCTGTCATACATAGCGGTGTCACACCGGATGCATAGAGTGAGAGTACGGTCATCTTATTCTTCAAAAAAGGAGACAAAACGCTTCTAATGAATTATAGACCGATCTCAATCCTCAGCCACGTGTACAAGCTGTTCTCGAGGGTTATCACGAATCACCTCAATTTCAGCCCCCTGAGCAGGCCGGGTTTCGAAAAGGTTACAGCACCGTAGACCACATTGGAAGACGTTTTCAAGATGCTGGACTGGAAATATCGTGGCATCAATGTCAACGGGGAATACGTTTCTCACCTCCGGTTTGCTGACGACATAGTTATCATGGCAGAATCGCTGGAGGAGCTCAGTAGAATGGTAAACGGCCTCAATGCCGCCTCTCGGCGGGTGGGACTCGGGATAAATTTGGATAAGACGAAAGTCATGTTCAACGAACATATTCTACCGAGACCGGTAACCGTAGAGGGTGCGACTCTTGAAGTTGTGCAAGACTATGTCTATCTAGGACAGACTGTCCAGTTAGGCAAACACAGCTTCAACAAAGAGGCCGACCGAAGAATTCAGCTGGGCTGGGCTGCTTTCGGGAAGCTCCGTCGTCTGTTCTCATCGCCACTACCGCAATGTCTGAAGACCAAGATCTTCAACCAATGCGTCCTGCCAACAATGACATACGGTGTCGAAACATGGACTCTCGCGGCAGGACTGGTCCAAAAATTTAAAGTCGCTCAGCGCGCTATGGAGCGGGCTATTCTCGGTATTTCCTTGATGTACAAAATCAGGAATACTGAAATCCGTCGAAGAACTAAAGTTGTCGACATAGCCGAAGTGATTAGCAAGCTGAAGTAGCAATGGGTCGGTCACATTTGCCGTAGAACCGACAACCGATGAGGTAGACGGGTTCTCGAGTGGAGGCCACGTATTGGGAAGCGAAGCGTTGGACGCCCTCCGGCAAGGTGGACTGATGACCTGAAGCACCATACCGGGGGTAATTGGATGCGGAAGGCGGAGGACCGTGTGTGGTGGTGAGCCTTGGGAGAGGCCTTTATCCTGCAGTGGAGAGACACGGGCTGATGATGATGATGAAACTTTTTTAAGGAATTTGTTTTATTAATTTTTAAATTTTCGTAGTATAACATTTATTATCTTTCTAAAAAATTTACAACGTGAGGTTAAGATTGTTCTAATTAAGAACCAATCAAAATCTCAAATTTTAATTCTATATACAGTGTGTTACATGAAATATTAAGAAATACCTAGCCACACCCTTAGCACAGCCCTAAAACTTCTAACTTTTTGACAATAGCTTACAATGCACTTTATCTATCCACTCACCAAAAACGAACAGCTTTAGAATTATCAAAACTTTTTTTGAAATTAAATGTCCTATGACAAGACTTATTTTTTTAAATTTTCGTAGTATCCGTTATGTTATCTTTCTAAAAATTTTACAATGTAAGATTAAGATAGTTCTTATTAAGAACAAATCAAAATTTCAAATTTTAATTCTATATACAGTGTGTTACACGAAATATTAAGAAATACCTAGTTACATCCTTAGCACAGCCCTAAAACTTCTAACTTTTTGACAATAGCTCACAATCCACTTTGTCTATACACTCATCAAAAAAGGAACAGCTTTAGAATTATCAAAACTTATTTATGAAATTTAATGTCTCACGACCAGACTGTTATTTTTTTTAAATTTTCATAATATCCCTTATGTTATCTTTCTAAAAATTTTACAAGACGAGCTTAAGTTAGTTTCAATTATGAACCAATCAAAATTTCAAATTTTAATTCTATATACAGCGTGTTACACGAAATATTAAGAAATACCTAGCCACATCCTTAGCACTGCTTAGCACAGTCCTAAAACTTCTAACTTTTTGACATTAGCTTACATTGCACTTTATCCACTCACCAAAAATGAAGATCCTTGGAATTATCGTAAGTAATTTTTTTCTGGCTACGCGACTATAGGCTCATAATCGAATTTTAAAAATATGAATATTCGTTTAATATCTGTTTTCTGTGACTTCTAGTTTTTAATGTCTTGGTATTCGGATGATAACAGTATTTTTGAAAGTTATTATGTTTAGTTTTACAAATTTCTTAAAATTTTCAGTTACCTACGTAATTCATAAGTTATATATACCATTGAATCATACGTTTTCATGGTATCCGGTGGGTACGACCACGGTATTTTCTTTCGAAAGTCAGAAATTATGTATTTAGAAATTAACATTTCCTCATGCCTGATACTCTGTGCTAATAATTAAGTAAGATCAAACAATTTTTAAATAAGCGCACGTTATATAGGGAGTTACATGTTTGAGAACAGAAACTGGTCTTTACCGTCTTTTGAAAGAAAATAGTCTATGTATAGATGTGTCATTCACTCTAACGAGTTCCCCCGCTCGCGAAAGACGCGCAAGTCTTCCATTGTGCTCGAAGTAATGGCCGTCAATGGAGGTGTGTTGTTCTATCGACGCAGCAAGTTTTATACAAACTTAGTTAAAAAGTGTTGTCCTTTTTGTTTTTTTTTTTTGTTCTTTTCTTTTCTTACCAGTTTTAATGTGTCTTTACCATTTATACTATTTAACCTTCTATATTTATTTCAAATCCTTAGGTTCATATAAAAAAAGTTTTCTTTGATAGCCTTGGGGATTTTCTACCACCTAAGTATTTAACTTAAGAATATTTTACAAGTATATTCTTACCTTCAGCCGTTTCTGACGTGTCTTCACCACTTAATCGTTGCTAATTATTTCTCGATTACAAGAACATAATGACTGCACTATGGCTTAATAGTTTTGCAAAATACAATATTATCCATAACGTGAGCCTCGGGGTCGTTTGAGCACCCGGCAGACCCCCTTCGAAAGTGGACTGTATTAAATGAAACACCGGTTCAGCACAACGCCGCTTCGGTTCCCTTCACCGCGCCTCGCCACTGTCTGCTCTTCTTGCTCTTGACTGGTCCGCTGCTGCCCGTCGACTAAATTTTACGGCGCCGCGTCACCATATTAATGCCCTTCGCGGCGCCGTATCGTTGTGGACCGTATCGCGTCGCGAAAGAAGAGTGCGACCATTTACCTTCTCTTTCATGCAGAGACCAGTGGCGGGGGTGAAGGAAAAACCGTTATGAATATCGTTTATTCAAATTTCATTATGTACAAAACATTGACTTATATACATTTACAAAAAAACACAGCATATGTCATAAAAGGTCACCGAAATGTTTCGCACTGTTATTAACGCACTTCACTTATTTGTTTTTGTCCTAAATACGGTCCGTCGTTGACACATAATGTTATAAATATATCCATTATCTGAAAGTTTTTACGAAATTGCTAAGTATCCGTATTTCAGAGAAATAACCACAGGTATTTTCCATCCTTTTTCTCCCCTGCCCAACCGATTTTCAATCATTACATACAGGACTTCATGGAGCTTGCCTACTCTCTGATTCTAGGCATTAAACACAAAATATTTTTTTCATCTAATGGAGAGAATGGAACGCACCAACTTGCGCCGTACCATAGATAAAGTGGGATATTTCCGTTCCGCGCTACCACAACTATCTAGAAAGCTATGATGCGAATACATTGCGATTCGCGGTTTATGGGGAATCCCGGAACATCAGATAATGACACAATAATTGCAAAAAGTACAAAAGACTTGGAAGATCTTGTATTCAAACTTGAATGTATACGGCGAAAAATAAAATTATTAATTACCTACATAAAATAGTTTTTTGCGTTTTCAAGTTCTTCCAAAACTATATATTTGCATTATATGTTATATATTATATACCATATATTATATTAAATGACTATGACTATTTCTTACAATACCTACGCAATTTTTTTAAATTTTTCCTGAAATGCGGCAATTTACGATTTTGAATACGGCAATAACCCAGGAACAACGGAAAATGATTCTGTGTGAAAATGACATTCAATGACAATGACATTTATTCACATTTATTCATTTACTTGCAATCAATTGCAATATCTGTGCATTTCATGACTCGTGTCATGTCCATTTAATACGGCGGCACTACACATAGGCCAACGCGTTCGCCAACGCGCTGGCGGTGCGCTTGCCAACGCGCTTGTGAGTAATCCACACATTGGAAGGTCATTAAGTATGGTTTGGTTCGGGCCAATGTGCGGACGGATTCAAAACGGATATTGAGTCGCTAACAGCTGCAGCTGTATATTTATTCACAGCTTATAATTACTTTGTAAATGTGTACAAGAAAAAGATGATAAAAAATTTCAGTTCCACAGGCAGTTTTCACTCTAATACAGCTCAATAAATTTAAATGTCGACGACCGCTTAGCCTAGCGGGTAGCGACCCTGCCTACGAAGCTGGAGGTCCCGGGTTCGAATCCCAGGTCGGGTCAGTATTTATATGATGAATATTGATACTGATACCGGGTCTTGGTTGTTATATGTATGTGGTGTCTTTGTAAAAAAAAAATATTTATATATGTAAACATATATTATAAAGAATATTGAAGTATGTATATCAGCTGTCTAGTAACCTATAACACAAGCATAATACTTGCTTACTTTGGGACTAGATGGCGCTGTGTGGGAAGTCCTATGTATTATTATTATTATAAATGTTTTCTCGTTATTCATGTTCGCTATTTCGTCAAGTTAGGTGTTAATTCGCCGCAAGAAGAAAACGTGCACTCTTGATCGCTGCTCCGGGCAAACTGATCGCGCGGCCAATGTGTGGATGGTGCGCCAAGCTTGCGACAAGTGTCCTTTGATGTTTCCGACACCGCGCGGCAAGCTCGCAAGCGTGCCAGCCAACGTTCAAATACCTACCGCCAATGCGCCAGCGCCTGTTCTACACATTGGGCCCATAGATTGGGCCAGTGGCTTGGCCAGCGCGCTTGCCAACGCGTTGGACTATGTGTAGAGCCGCCAATAAACAAACCCCAACGTATAGACTAGACAGGGGAGTTTTTTCAAAATGGCGCATGTAGAATGTCGTTGTTCCATGTGGCATTTTGAAAAAACTCCATAATAACCGTACTACGTTGCCTGTTTTTATTATTTTTCAATAAAAATAGTATAACTCATACACTAGACATTGGCAGAATTAACATATGTTAGAACGCCATTTAACCAAAAGAAGAAGAAGAAGAAGACTAGACAGGAGACAGGACAGGACAGCCAGCACTGACTTATTGCAGTCACCCAGTCACAGCTAAATTTTTGTGCTCGGGATTTGTGTTTAACTCGGGTGTTTAGGAGAAGCAAGCCGTCATTCATTCATAGGTCCAGCACCATAGCACAGCAGACTGCTGCGCGCCACTGCACAGTGCACACCTTGGTTGACCCTGATGTTTACAACACATTAGGTGAGTAGGTTACTTTTACTTACCATGTGCTTACTTACCATGACCATACCTTGACAATACATCACAGCATGGTATATTCCATGCTTTCTGTGGGGTGGAATTTTATATTGCTTCTGGCGATTACCGGTTAGTTGATGGTGTTTATCGATCGTTGGTAGTGGACTGATGAAAACAGTGTAATATATTTTTTTAGGAACTAACTTTTTTCGTAGTAATTAAATATTCACTATTTGTAAAGTACTTTTGTAATTTACTTTATGTTGATATGTAGAGTTACTTAGAAATTTGTTGATCCATTTAGAATTAGGTTAATTTAGGTTAATGATCTATAATCTGAAATGTCAATGCGAGGAGTGAAGCGACGAGCCATTTAGAAGCCTATTCATCAATTTCTAATGTGTTTTGTGTAGGTTAATGGTCTATTTAGAAGTCTGTTGATCAATTTTGACTTAGTTTATTGGTCTATTTTTTTAAATCATTAGGTTAGGTTTGTTTATTTTAATGCAAAAAGCGAAGCGCCATTCAGAAGCTTATTGATAGATTCCGATTTAGGTTAATGGGCAATTTCTTTCAAATCATTAGGTTAGGTTTGTTTATGTCGGGAGGGAAGGGTTTCTTAGAGAGAAGAAGGTATGGTATGTGGTCATTACCATCCCCCTCTAAACCTCCTCTTGTCAGTTATCGCCAGAAGCTATTTAAAATTCCAACCCCCGTGTCTACTTCAGAGCGAAGTAGAAGTTAGGCCTGAGCTCTACAACTAAATGCGTGAATATCAATGAACAGTGGCAAGGGGGATCATTGAAAAGGTATTCCAAAATCATCTTTTGGTTTCACAAAATAATTTTGAATTATTTTTGTCTTTAACAATTTAAAGTTGGTTGGCAACCATTCTCACAATTTTTTTTTTTAATTAGTTTTTTCGATATAAGTGAAATATATAAGATGATAAAAAATTTGATGGTAGATGCATTCACCTAGTTACTAAAGCTAAAACGTGATAAAAAAAAGTTAAATTAAAAAATCTAAAAAATCAACTGAGTGATAAGCGTACTTAAAGAAAATGGAAACAAGATACACTTCTCCTTCTGAACCCACAGCATGCGAATACACCTTAAGAAACTTCATATTGTAAACAAAATCATGTACTCGGGTGCATTTGTCATTCACATTTCACTTAAGAATATTTATTTTGCCCATGAGGGTTCTACTACACTTATTTCCTTAATGTGCTTCATACAAAGAGGTGTGAAACAAGGAGATCCACTATCATCTAAACTCTTCTTCTCTGCGGTGCAAGAAAATAATATGTTCAGGTAAAATATGCGCCACCTGTGTTAAAGGCCGCCGGCTGTAAATTTGTCTTTAACCCGCATAGAACTGCCACTGGCAATTTTGAATTTGCCTCCGGTCGGCGAGTGTGTACAGCCGGTGGCCTTTTACATTGGTGATGCGTATTGTACTTGAATAGGAAAGAATGTGGCGTAAATATTAATTAAGCTCACAATTCAGCTCATGATTCGTCCTGTTCCCTGAAAGCCCAAAAACATTAAAGAATATGCTTCAATAGCTTAAGAGTAAAAGAAAAAAAACCTTTTTCATTGAATTTGTCAAAAACTGAGGCAATAATGCCAAATACCAACAAAGAAAATTTCTACATATGAAATCAAGAAATAGAGTATGTATACTTATGTACGTATGTACGTATATTTGGGTTGAATTATACACCAATACAGCAGATATCTAAAGAACTAAACAAGAAGAGTTTCCAACAGGATTAAAAAAAAATCTATGAACAAACATGTAAAGATTCACCGGCTTATATGTACCTACGGTACTGGACTCGAAGATCCCTGCAAAGTACGGTGCACGGAAGGTAAACGAGAATGGCCGAACGGGTCCGAAGATAGTCGATTGCAATGTTGTTGTTGTTCACCAGGGCCGTATTGTAACAGTTATTTAAATTAATGTTTCTTTTTTTTTTTTTTGTTGAGGAGTAAAATAGTTATTGCAATATCAATTCTTTTTTAAGTTACAAGAAAAGTCCAATCACTGTTAGTTTAAAATTATTTATTAAGAATAAGAATGATCAATGACAAATACATGTACCTACCTACACTTAAATATTTACACATAGCACTTTTCAAACGTTACAATCATATTGAAAACAATTAATAACATTGCATTTAAAAAATCCAATAGCTTTTAACTAGGAAAATTAAGAAATTGAGTATCAATAGTAAATATTCAAAATTTGACAAATATAAAAAAAAAAACTGAACTGAACTTACATTACATTACTGTAGATGGTGACAATCTATAATAGTCAAACAACTTGACCACTGTATCGTTGCGGGAACAAGGAGATTATTTTTGGCAATCTTAATGTTATTAATTAGTCCTCTGTTAATAGAATATTAATTAGTCATCTGTCAGTGTTGACCATCGAACATTGTTGCTTAAATTAAACCATTATGGTGTAAATAATGGTGGTAACAATCTAATAGAATCACACCTCTGTAATAGAATTTAAAAAGTTGATATTAATAGTTAAGTCGAAGGGTTCTATTGTGAAAATGGGAGTTCCTCAGGAATCTATATTGGGTCCCTTTCTATTTCTAGTGTATATAAATGACTTACCTTATTTGGTAGAAAAATCTGCCAAGATAGTGTTGTTTGCTGATGACACTTTTCTCGTATTTAAAATTAATAGAAATGAAGAGGAATTTTCAATAGTAAACTCTTCACTTTTGCAGGTCTTAAATTGGTTCAACGCCAACAACCTATTATTAAACGCAAATAAAACAAAATGTTTAAAATTTACCATGTCCAATGTTGGGCAAGTTGATGTCAATTTGAGACTTGGTGGGGATTCATTAAGTTTGGTTAATGAAACTGTGTTCTTCTTCTGCATTACTATAGATGCAAATTTACAATGGGGTCCTCATGTTATGAGAGTGGCTAGTAAACTGATCTCTGCTGCTTTTGCAATCAGGCAAATAAGAAGACTAACCGATGTGCCTACCGCGAGGCTGGTTTATTTTAGCTACTTTCATAGCATAATGTCATATGGCATTCTGCTATGGGGAAAGGCCGCTGACATTCAAACAATATTTGTTCTGTAGAAAAGAGCTATTCGAGCTATATATAAATTGAAATCTAGAGATAGTGTAAAGGCTCATTTTAGAGAAAGTAACATTTTGACAGTCCCTTGTCAGTACATTTATGAAAATATAATTTATGTACTTAAAATTTTAAATGCTTTCTCTAGGGTGGGTGATACCCACAACTTAAATAAGACATAAGCATATGTTATCGATTCCCAGGTTCAGACTCTTAAAGGTTAATAATTCTTTCATGGGAAATTGTATTCGTTTTTATAATAAAATTCCTAAAGAAATGTTGAACTTAAATTCAAATCAATTTACGAAGCAAGTTAAAGTCCAACTTGTGAAAAAAGCTTACTATTATATTAGCGAGTATTTAAATGATAAGTACGCATGGACATCATTGTAATAGTTGTAAGCATATTAAAAAAAAAAAGTTAAACTAACTAAGAAAAACATATATTTAAATAAAATAAACAGGGAGGAGTTTCTTGCCGGTTCTTCTCCTTCTAGTTTTGGAACCGGTACCTAATCACCAATTCATTTTGACGTTCAGTAAGTGTGTGTAAACATCTTATATTGAATAAAAACTTTTTGATTTTGAAAACACGCCCATTGGTCGACAATAACCCTTCTTGGTCTTTGTAACAACATAGGACTCGCCAGCTTAAATTTGTCGAACTATAAAGTATTACTTATTTTTTATGGCGATGACACATATTCTAATTAAAAATGTTAGTGCTTTGGCCATAGTTGTGTAGACTTTATCTGCCTTGAAATGAGCAGAGCAGTTATTCGAATTTTTGTATGGCAACCAGAATTCATTTTTTCGTTCTAATTAAACTAAACGTATCTCCTTTTCACTTGCAGTGGCTTGACTTGGAAATCTTAAAAAAGTGAAAGGTAATAAATTAAGGCAATAAATTTATAATATTTGCATTTTCAATGAATTCTTGGCATTAAGTATGTGTTTAGTATTTTATTGTTTATTAGAATAATAAAAATTGCTAGTGTGTGTACATTTGAATACGCGTTGTTTTGAAATTAGCATTTCCGAAAACCTGCAAAATGAGTACCTACCATGGCAATTTTATAATTTTATTGCATATCATTCGTACATGTCCATTTTCTGACATTTTTACCATTTCTACTAATAACAAGAATATCCTACCATTGTCTACCATTTCTATTTTTTTCTTTTTGTAATTTAAAACGATTTTCTATCATTGCCACCATATATAATTTCAAAACAAATAATTTCAACATCAACGTACCTAAAAAAAAATAACTGCTCCAAAACAATATTTCATATCCTCATTTATTTTTATAATAAATTGTTTTGAATGCGGCCCTGCTCCCTGATCTTTCAAAATTTGTGTCAGAACCGTTGAACGAAATTGCGAAAGAGGAAGGTGATGCGAAAAGTGTACAGCTATGTAATAGATTGAAAAGAGATGAAAAGACTGTTATCGTTGTGCTTACTGAATAATTCAGTTTATGTGCAACTATCAAATTGTAATTGTCAAATATTAAATAATTAAAAACGAAATTAATAAAATATTAAAAGTTTACGTATGATATGTAATTCCATCTGCCTTTTTGGAGTTCCGGATGTTGTTTGTGCACTATTTGAAAGCACAGCACGGCATTTTCTTTAGATAATTTTACAAGATACGTACAAGATACAAATTAATTTCAATCGACTGAACTGACACATGGTCTACAAGCGACTATTTTGACTGTAGTCCCCGCACCGCGATGGGACTAAGTTTCATGCACAGTTTCATTCTGTGCTACAGATCGCGCGGCGAGAGTTTGGCTTTGACCTTCGGGGTGGAGGGGATTACTGCGCATGGGTACTGTCACGCACACAATACTTTTCCTTTTTTATGTACCAGGTTGGATATTTGAGTGGGTCAAAATTCATGTACTGTGGTAATAATGCTAGAAAATAATACGAAATAGATAAACTTCTTCATTTATTAAAACTATTGATAGTTATTTTACTTATATAAAATGTTTATTTCCTTTTAAAGTTTACAGAGACAGCGATGAAAATTCTAAATAATTGTTTTTTAATAAAATCATCATCATCTTCATAACCATCATCAGAATCTCGTCTTCGGAACTATCATCGACGCGAATTATAAATTGCTCGGTAAGTAAATCAACTACATGGTCACTCTTGGCGTACTCTTCTTCTATATCTTTTACCTTTTTACATATTTTTTCCCATTCCTGGGCACCCATTAAGGATACTTTTTCTTTGATAAGTTTGGTACATTCTTGTAAATTCCATTTAACATTTTTGCTAGCTACATATTGTTTAATAGTAGCCCATGCCTACTATAACTCAACAAATAATAACAATCGACAACAATAAACAATTAACGAAAATAGCAATTCACTTGTGAATGTGATTGTACAACAGGAGTGCGCGGGGCATGCGAGAGGCAGGGAACGACTGGAGCGCCAATCAGAGCACCGCGTGCGCCTACACACCCGCCCCGCACCCCGCTAATTGCCCGTTGATACCCAATTTTCAAATTTCTGCGCAATAACGGTCAAAGCCAAACTCTCGCCGCGCGATCTGTACTTACAGTCTAGTACCTATAGGTACATATAAGTCGGTGTAAATATTAGAATAAATATATAGTTTCAAGGTGTGGTGGGGTCAGTAAAAAAAAGGGTAATTTTTATTTTATTTTTATAGCAATAAAAACATTTCATTCATATATAGTATTAAAATTATATTTTCTATTTTTAACACAATAGTTGCAATTCTATTTATTCTAGTCCGTGCTTGTTTTTCACTCTTGTCCAGTCGTAGGGATGTGATGCATCATTAGCGTTGTTATGTATCACATCAGTACATCTCTAACAGCAGGTACAAGTAGCTGACTGGATCCAGCTTGAATGAGTAGTTAATTTAATTGTATTGTCTATTATTATCAGACAACTTATATAATTAAAAAAACAGTTGACTTCCATCTAGTAACTAATATTTGTAATGAAATATTAATGAGTTTTTAAATACAAAAAGATGCAATAATTCGATATAGTCCGGTCGTGGGACACTAAATTTTACTAAAAGGTTTTGATAATTCTAAAGTTTTTCGTTTTTGGTGAGTGGATAGAGAAAGTGCATGGTGAGCTACTGTCAAAAAGTTAGAAGTTTTAGGGCTGTGCTAAGGGAATGGCATAGGTTTTTCTTAATATTTCGTGTAACACACTGTATATAGAATTTAAATTTGAAATTTTAATCCTACTAATATTAACTCACAATGCACTTTATCTATCCACTCATTAAAAAACGAAGAGCTTTAGAATTATCATAACTTTTTTATGAAATTTAATGTCCCACGACCAACTTATTTTTTTTTAATTTTCGTAGTATCCCTTATGTTATCTTTCTAAAAATTTTACAATATGAGGTTAAGATAGTTCTAATTAAAAACCAATCAAAATTTCAAATTTTAATTCTATATACAGTATGTTACACGAAATATTAAGAAATACCTAGTTACACCCTTAGCACAGTCCTAAAACTTCTAACTTTTTGACAGCTCACAATCCACTTTGTCTATCCACTTATCAAAAAAGGAACAGGTTTAGAATTATAAAAACTTTTTTATGACATTTAATGTCCCACGACCAGACGGTTATTTTTATTTAATTTTCGTAATATCCCTTATGTTATCTTTCTAAAAATTTTACAACGCGAGGTTAAGTTAGTTCTCATTATGACCCAATCAAAATTTCAAATTCTAAATCTATATACAGCGTGCTACACGAAATATTAAGAAATACCTAGCCACACCCTTAGCACAGCCCTAAAACTTCTAACTTTTTGACAATAGCTCAGAATGCACTTTATCTATCCACTCACCAAAAACGAAGATCCTTGGAATTATCGTAAGTAATTTTTCTCTGGCTACGCGACTAATATCCAAATATTGTTTGCATTTTTTGTTTTGCTGCATTTCATTAGTGAAAAATCGATTGTATGTATTTTTTTAAATTTTTAATCGCGTGTTAATATAAATCAACAGTATTTACAGTCATCGGTAAAAACAGGTTTTTATAGAAACCACCACAGACAGCTCTATTATAAATAGGCGACACAAGTGGGAAGAAGCGGTGTGGTAGGGCAGAGAACACTTCCCGACCATCACTACCTCGAGCGCCGAGAGAGCAGATGCAAAAGGTTTAGTTAATTTTAAAAAATAAGTATAAAAATGTCACAGAAGTTTATGTATGTCTAATAAATTTGATACATATGCAAAGCTACGAAAAAGCTACGCCATGTCGACGTCCCTACACGTGTGTCTCGCGCTAAATATTCTTAAACTGGCGTTAGAACCGAAGGTGAATTACACACTCGGGGCCGTGCGCTCCAAGTACTTTGACAACTGTATTAAAAGCGACATTAAATACATGCTTGTGGTGTACTTAAGTTACCAATTGAACCGCTATTTCAATATGAAAAATGGTTGAATATCTAACAAGAACAGTGTAATTCCAGGATAAAAGCATGTTAAAGCAATGACCTCACCATGTGCTTACTGTAAACTATGTATAACAGCATCATTAGCTGAATTGTTATACACACATACACAGCCAACCTTCTTATGTGTTGCCTGTTCCACCACAGCAACGCAAGGCACACTAATTATTGAGGTGCATTGCATGACACATTGCATTTGTTCATGTTGTTTCACTTGTTGTGGGTTACTTCCTCATCCCAAAAGTATGTAATAATCCTTTGCTTCAAAAGTATTTTTATCTGAAACTATGTATTATTACAGGGAAGCGATTGTTTGACAATTTTGCTCGCGGAGTACTCACCATTTACTAAATATATCATGTTTATAGATGAAATGGGAGAGAACAAAAGTTATGCATTTGAAC
This sequence comes from Luffia ferchaultella, assembly GCA_949709985.1. Classification (NCBI taxonomy): domain Eukaryota; kingdom Metazoa; phylum Arthropoda; class Insecta; order Lepidoptera; family Psychidae; genus Luffia; species Luffia ferchaultella. The sequence continues at coordinate 10,455,735 of OX453268.1, forward strand.
TTGCAAGAAACCAAGTTTCCAAATTAAGACAATGCTCCGTCCAGCTGTACCGATGTGACATTTTCGATGTCTTGATGTCGCCCGACGCAAGAGTGAACATGCAGTGTGGTGGACCTGAAGAGCTACATATCAAAACAGAGCCTATGATGGATGTCGCCTGCACTATGGTTAGGCTGACAGTTCATTTATTTTATTTATAGCTAAGCTCAATACCGCTAAAGGAACTTACCAATACCATGTGAGCCTTTTTAGGGTTCTGTAGCCAAATGGCAAAAAAGAAATTCTTATAGTTTCGCCATGTCCGTCCATCTGTCTGTCTGTCTATCTGTGGTTTTTCTCTGAAACTATAAGCAATATATAGATGAAATTTGGATGGTAGCTGTAATTTATAAACCGCTGCACAACGACGTAGTGAAATTAAAAATTCATAAAAAAAAAATCGTAAAAATCAAAATTAAAAGTAAGAGGAACTTCATTTACGACTACAAAAGTCTTTTAGTCTTTTATTCCCAATTTGACTTTGACTGACCGATTGGCCGAGTGGTTAGAGACCCTAACTATAGAGTTGAGGGTCGCGGGTTCGATTTCCGCCCAGGACAAATATTTGTGTGCATGAACACGTCTATTTGTTCCGTGTTTGGGTATAAAAAGTATTTATATATGTATCTATACTTAATTTTATAAAGCTGAAGAGTTTGTTTGTCTGAACGCGCTAATCTCAAGAACTACTGGTTTGAATTGAAAAATTATTTTTGTGTTGGATAGTCCATTCTCTAAGGAAAACTATAGGCTATATTTCTTGTTTGTTTGTTTGTTTGTTTGTTTGTTTGAACGCGCTAATCTCAGGAACTACTGGTTCAAATTGAAAAATTGTTTTTGTGTATGGTAGTATATTATAAAGAGGAATATTTTAATATGTATATCTATTGTCTAGTACCTGCCTCATAATACAAGCATAATACTTGCTTACTCTGGGACTAGATGACAATGTATGGGATGTTCCAGATATTAATTATTTTTCTAGCAACTAAAGTGACGCAACTGTTGTTAAGTGCTATAAAAATGCTTTGAAGGTGTGAGCCGACAATGAATGCCCACCAAAGCTGCCTAGAAAAATCAAGTGTCTTGGGATAGTCAGTTGGAAAAGGGTCATTCATTGATCTAAGAAATTTTTCAAGACACAAACTGTTATTCATTGAATGTTTAATCTGTCCCAAGGTTTATTAGATACATACAAATAACTAAAAGAATTTTGTTAAAAGGTATGTGCGATGCTTCGTTTAAAGGAGGGGGTACCCGTTTATATGTTTTACAGTTCCAATCAAATTTTATGGCGGATTCGAACATAGGCACATGTCGCGTCCACAATAACCAGTTTTAGGTGTAGCGGGATGCAGTGGAGCGAGGGGTATATAACTGTACCTGCGCTAGCACGCATATGGCGTTGTATGCCGATCCGCCATAAATTTGAGGCAAAGTATACCTTTACAAAAATACTTATTATCGGAATTTATGGTATATCAATATTACTACAAATCTATATTATTTAAAACAAAATCCTGCAATTATTATCCAATTATATTAGTGCCTTCAAACATTTTAATTATATAAATATTGTTTGGCAGTCAAAATTTCAAATAGTTTTCATATTGAAACAAAAACTAAAGTAAAGCTATGTTTATTGATATATTTAAATTTAACTTTTAATGTGATTGGCAGGTAAATGTAGACATGCAGAGGCAGCTGAATGAGGATGGGGCTGTCATAAAAGAAGAGTTGGAGATAGGGCCTACTATACGCCAGCGATATGTGCCGCCCTGCTCAGGGATTCACAAAACTGACGTATGTAGAGGTCCGGTCTCTTGTGACCTGTATATTGGCATTATTTAAGTGAGTATTTTGATTGTAGGGCGCTGCAATTGGTAGGCATTCAGCAAAATTGGAGTTGGAGTGCAGTGAGGATACAAGAAAAACGACATATGAGTGTGATCCAAAATTTACGTATTCTGATAATCAATCAATTCGTACGACCTTCAGCCAGAGGCAATGTGTGAATGGGACAAGTGTAACCAAATTTAAAAACTTACATAGTGGCGATAAAGCGTTATATAATGAAAAATGTGATTTAAAATCTAGTTCTTTAATTGGAAATAAACGCGTAGATACTAGTGCGAAGCTACTTATTTGTGGCGTAAGTGATAAAAAATGTGCGCAATCTAGTGGTTTAATTCGCCCTAAATGCATACACACAGGTGAGAAGCCATTTAGTTGTGACACATGTGATGCGAAATTCACACAATCAAGTCATTTAATCAAACACAAACGCACGCACACAGGTAAGAAGCCAATTAGTTGTGTCACATGTGATGCGAAATTCACACAATTAAGTAATTTAATCAAACACAAACGCACGCACACAGGTAAGAAGCCAATTAGTTGTGTCACATGTGATGCGAAATTCACACAATTAAGTAAATTAATCAAACACAAACGCATACACACAGGTGAGAAGCCATTTAGTTGTGTCACATGTGATGCGAAATTCGCACGGAATAGTAGTTTAATTGAACACAAACGCATACACACAGGGGAAAAGCCATATAGTTGTGGCACATGTGATGCGAAACTCGCACGGAATAGTAGTTTAATTGAACACAAACGCTTACACACAGGTGAGAAGCCATTTAGTTGTGACACATGTGATGCGAAATTCGCACGGAAAAGTTGTTTTATTGTACACAAACACACACACACAGGGGAAAAGCCATTTAGTTGCGGCACATGTGGTGCGAAATTCTTACGGAATAGTTGTTTAATTGAACACAAACGCATACACACAGGGGAGAAGCCATATAGTTGTGGCACATGTGATGCGAAATTTGCACGGAATAGTTGTTTCATTGCACACAAACGCACACACACGGGGGAAAAGCCATTTAGTTGCGGCACATGTGGTGCGAAATTCGCACGGCATAGTAATTTAATTAAACACAAACGCATACACACAGGTGAGAAGCCATTTAGTTGTGTCACATGTGATGCGAAATTCGCACAGAATAGTAGTTTAATTGAACACAAACGCATACACACAGGGGAGAAGCCATATAGTTGTGGCACATGTGATGCGAAATTTGCACGGAATAGTTGTTTCATTGCACACAAACGCACACACACGGGGGAAAAGCCATTTAGTTGCGGCACATGTGGTGCGAAATTCACACGGCATAGTAATTTAATTAAACACAAACGCATACACACATGTGAGAAGCCATTTAGTTGTGACACATGTGATGCGACATTCGCATATTCTAGTATTTTAATTGCACACAAATGCATACACCGATGAGAAGCTATTTACTTGTGGCAAATGTGATACGAAATTTGCGGGTCCTACACTAGTGTCATTTTAAAAGGCCCGATTTGACCGTTTGCATTTTGACGTAACTAGTAAAGTCGAAAATATTTTGCTATCGAAAATAGTGCTTCATCATCATCAGCCCATTTTTACCCCACTGCAGGGGCTTAGGCCTCCCCCAGGGTGAGGAGGGGGGCTTGGAGCTTAAGTCCACCACGCTGTTCCACTGCGGGTTGGGAACTGTAACGACCGCCATCTATTGACAGCATCCGGGACCGACTGCTTAACGTGCCCTCCGAAGCACGGTGTCAGTGATATTGTGTACTTAAGTCAGAAAAACTCATTGGTACACGCCCGGACTCGAACCATGGCCCTGTGGGGCCTTATAAATTTAAGACAGGTTCGTTGTGCTCTGGGCTATCACGACACTTATACTTTAGTAGGTAAGCACTATTGTGTACTAAATAATAATTGTGTATAAAATAAAACAATACACATTATCACATAATTTTATTCACTACATTCTTACATACTGCTTTCATTTGTACTTTCGTTGCCTACTACAATGATAATTTCGTTATTTATAAGATTATCTAATCTGACATCTCGCTCAAGGTCCTCCATTATTTTTTTTTTTCGGTTCATCCATAACTTTTCACAAATCTACATCTGATACTTTTGAGCAAGCTAATCCAGTATAAAGTTTACACTCTAGTCTGTGGGCTATGATAGTCACACATTTTATATTTCTCAACCAATAATAAGTTCATCTACATAATTACTTAGCAATATATTAAGTAATAATAAAGACAAATGTTATGTACTAAAAAAATATATGATTATTTCTAAATTATAATAAAAATAAATTATCGATATATAAGATAACTTTAGATCACAACACTATTATGACTTATATTTGGTAAAATAGGTGTGCCACATGATAAATTAATTTTATCCATATCTACAATTATTTGTATACTGTATTGTTGGCTTAAATCATTCGGATAATAGGAAATTTGGATAATTGCATGTATTTAAAAAGAAAGCTATTTTTGTATTATGAACTGTTAAAAGGTAACCTACGTCGCTGGCGTATGGTTGTGTTTTATTTACATTGTCATTATAATCGTCTTTTTAGAAGAATTAATAAGTCAATGTTAAGTGTTTATTCAAAATCGCAAAATAAAATTTAATTTATATAAAAATAAAATCGATATTTTTCCCATGAAATTGCGCAAAATATTGTTATCAATACTTGTAACTCTAACATATGACTGTCAAATCGGGCCTATTAGACCTCGTTTCCACCAAGTATATTACACTGTATGATACAGTGATACAGTATGGATATGACAGGCTATTACAGTGTATTATACTTGGTGGAAACGAGGTGTTAGAATGGCACTAGAATAGTAGTTTAATTACACACAAACGCATACACATAGGTCATAAACCATTTGTTCGTAGCATTATGTGATGCGAAATTCACAGAGTCTAGTAGTTTAACTACACACAAACGCATACACGCATGTGAGAAGTCATTTATTTGTGAAATATATGGAGTGAAATTCGCACAGTCTAGTAGTTTAATTAGACACCGACGCATACACATCGGTGAAAAGCCATTTGTCTGTGACATATGTGGTGCAAAATTTTCGAATTCTAGTTCAACACTAACGCATACATCGCGGTGAACAGCCATTTACTTGTGAAATATGTGATGCAAAATTTGCACTCTATTTACGCATACATTTCGGCGACAAATCATTTACTTGTAAAACATTGATGCAAAATTTGCATGGTCTAGTAATTTCATTCACTACATAATACGCATACACACCGGTAAGTAGCTATTTGTAGTGTATGTGATGCAAGATTTACACGTTCTATTAATATAACTTAACACAAACGGTGAAACCGATTTTTACCAAATTGCGGAGAATAATAATAATAACACATACAATCACAACAACGTCTAGGTCCGAAACTAAGCATTAGCTTGTATTTTGGGTACCAAGCGAAGACACCACATACATATAACAACCAAGATCCGGTGCCAGTATTAATATTCATCATATAAATACTGACCCGACCTGGGATTCGAACCCGGGACCTTCAGCTTCGTAGGCAGGGTCGCTGCCCACTAGGCTAAGCTGTCGTCGTCGATAATGTTTCTCGAATGTATGTATGTGTATTTATTTGGCACGCTCAGTAGTCTTAACAGCTTGCTGAGTTTTAACATATGAGGGGTCGATAAAATCGTTTTAATTGTGTGTGTGACATATAGTATAATATTTAAATATGGCATTTGCAAACCAAAACAAAAAAAAAATCTAAAACTAATAAAAACAAAAATCGGTTGACCCTGCAAGCCATCCCTGAAACTTCCTGCTATTTTCGTTCAAAGCACTCGAAAATTAGAAAGCTATTTAGCTCTTCTTATTCTTCGAAATTCAAAATATAAATTTTCGTGGTTTTTGAGCGCTTTGAGCTCATAATATTAATTTTCCGAGCTCTCCAACCCCAAAAACAGAATTTCTATACATTTAGAGTTCTTCAAGCTCAGAAACTTGGAACATATCAAAGAAAATGTTATTTTGGAAATATTTGAACTGCGATATCTTTTGAACGGTTCGTTTGATTTTAATGCAATTTACGGCATTCTATGCAATTTTGTAAGCACGAAACTTTTGTGCAAAGTAAAAAATCTATTAGTTGTAAAATCTCAAAGTTATGTTAAAAAAACACTTTTTCGAAAATTTGTAGACTGCGATATTTTTTGAACGGTTCGTTTGATTTTAATGCAATTTACGGCTTTATATGTAATTTTGTAAGCACAAAATTTTTGTGTAAAACCCAAAATCGATCGATCTTAAAATCTCAAAGTTTTGTTATAAAAACATGTTTTCGGAAATTTGTGAACTGTGATATCTTTTGAACGCGTCATTCGATTTTGATATTTTTGGCGGCACTCATCGCAGTTTTTTATGTACAAAAAACGTAGGTATATAAAGTTTCAAGTTAATTTGGAAAATCGAAAAATAGAAAATCTTAAAGTTATTTTAAAAAAACGTTAAAATAAAATTTTTTTTATTTCAATTTTTGAATATTTTTGAAACAGCTTGACCGATTGACTTCAAAATTTAATTAGATCCAACTCTCGATGAACCCTTTCAAACGCCGTATCGCGGGTCTTAATCGGTCAATCCGTTCTCAAGATATCGTACGACAAAAATAAGTTACAGACACACAGCCCAGTTGAAAATGGTCAGAATAGCTTCCCAGGACCTCAAAACGTGGAGATCTGATGAAAACTCGATTTTCGAAAATCGTACCCAAATCAATAACTTCCCGAATTTAAAAACTAGTTAAACAATAACAGATAATTAAACCTAATTAAAATGAAAACAAAAAAATTAAGAGATTGGTGCATAATAAGTGAAAAAAGTCATTTTCTAATAAACTGAAAAAAATATAACTAAACCAAATGAATTTCAAAAAAGCCTATTGTGAAGGAGGCCTGCAGTATTTGGGTATGTTTACCAAAATAAAAAATTATGTTTGTTATAAATAAAAAACCGGCCAAGTACAAATCGGAGTAGCCCACGAAGGCTTCTGCACTCCCCGTACAATATAAAATTCTTATTATGGGGTCCCTTTTTAATTTTTGACTTCTTTGATTATTGTTATAGCGTGCGTAGTAGTAGGTAAGTACTTCATGAAAATTTCAAGATCCAAGGGCTATTCATTAATTATGTACGACATTCCCTCTCTCTGTTTAAGAAAAAATACAATTTCTTCCTCTGTCGAATTTTACGTGAGATCGTTATCTACCAAAATAATTAGGAAAAAATATGTATATTCATTGGTTTGTATTATAGAAAACTAATATACTAACAACTAATACTAACAGCGACCGAAACGACCCGCCGCGGTCGCTGCGACTGTCTGTAATTTTCGAACGAATTTCAAGGCTGTTTCTTGCTTTCGGCGTCTGCCCCGGCGGTCATAGTGCAATTAGGGTTGCGTGTTTATTTGTAAACCGAGTAGTATTTAAAATTGATCTTCTTGAAAACGGCTACAAATAAAAATATAGTTTCTGCGTCGAATTGTTATTGAATACCAGCAGATTATAAATACAACGGGACTCCGGACGGTTGGTATAAAAAAGGTATATTATTATGATTTTACCCTTATAATATCGTGTTTGTACCAATATTACATGTATGACTTCATTAAAGAATTTGTGAAATGAATAAATCGTTTGTTTTATTTATTTTATTCACCTTGGTAGGTATTTAATGTCGGACGACGATCGTATATCGAACTCATAATCGTTGTGCATAAAATCAAACGCAAACCATATCGGTTTAAAAATGTCATTAGCATCCGATCCAGTGTTGTCGTGTCTTTAATTTTTTTTAGAATATCTCCACACTGTCTTAGTAAACATTTCTTTTCTTTTTTAGTTGTACTGTATAGGGTACCGACAAATTATTCTATATTCTGATCCATGCATCGTTAACATAATTTCGATTTTTGAGATCCGTATTTTTTGGATCGGGATTTTGGAGGGTTTTCTGCTTGTAAGGGCTCTATAAATTCAATAAAAGTTTCGTTACTCCCCTCCATTGTTTATTGTATCATCATCATCCCGTTCTACCCCACTGCAGGGACTTAGGCCTCCCCCAAGATGAGGAGGGGGTTTGGAGCTTAAATCCACTGCGGGTTGGGGATTGTAACGACCGCCATCTATTGACAGCGTCCGGGACCGACTGCTTAACGTGCTCTCCGAGGCACGGAGTCAGTGATAGTTAATGTACTTAAGTCAGAAAAACTCATTGGTACACGCCCGGATTCGAACCATGGCCCTATGGCCATATATAAATTCGAGACAGGTTCGTTGCGCTCTGGGCTATCACGACACGTTGATCGTATATTATTGCCCAATACAACCGCTCCGATCAGCGACGTACGTGCAGTGCAACTGAACTTTGCGTAAGTGTTGCAAGCTATACAAAGTTTGAGCTTTGAACGCTTTGATGTTCGCAAAAATCGGCAACGCATGGCAAACTTCAAATGTGTGATCAAACTTTGAATAAATGCTCAAACTCCCGTGCCATACTTTGAGACTTTGTAGGTATTTGCGTATTTGAAGCTAAACCTGGCACCGGCATAGATACACATACAAATGAAGATGACCATTAAAAAATTAGAAAGTTCTCCATTGACTGTGGCTGCATCAGATCACATAAGCCGCAGTGGCAGTTTTTAAGGCAGGCTGTCACTAGCCCAGGCCATCGTTGATATCTTAAAGACCTCGACTAACGATTACATTTTGCGCCTGCCCATAAATAAAGACGCAAACGATGCTCACTAGATATAGTTCATAGACTAGTAAAAAATTTGGTGTTTTATGTCGATAGTCTTATTTATTTATTTACAAAAACGGCCTAATGGCCAAGTTCTCGTTATTGGCTCAAACTCTTTTTCGTCGTATTAATTTTCTCTATCCTTGTTCTCCTGTTACTCATTTTCTATTTTTTTCCTTCTTTAATTTCTCTATCCTACGTACCCACTCCACTACTTCCTTCCAGTAGATATCTTATTTTCCTTTCTCTCCCCCATCCTCCATGCACCATCAAGTGCTCTGAATCTCCCTTTTCTCCGCAAATTTTGCATTTCCTGTCCTCTTCTGCCAACCAACATTTGTTTTCATCTTCTAAGTTCCCACATCTTAATTTTGCCATCATTTCCTGACTTCCTAGTTCCTCGCTTTTTCTGAGATATGTTGGTCTCTTGTTTACTCTTAATTCTTTATATTTTTTAATATAACTTGTGTCCATTTTCTTACCATATTCCATTATCCTTTTTTTCTACTTTTCGTCTATATACATCTTTCCGTCATATTGTCTTCTTCTTCTCACTTCCTTTCTTCTGTAGTTTTTTTTTTCAGTAGAATCTTTTATATCCCTTAGTTTTTACCCCTTTACCCTTCTTTCTTTTTCGTCCCAACATTTTTTTTCTTTTGCCTCTAAATTTACTTTTATCCTCAAATCTTGCTAATTTTTTGTCTAACCTTACTTGCGTTTTATTTCTTTCAGTTGTTTCTCCGTAAACTACAATTTTTATTTTATTAAACTGAACATTTATGTTTTTTTCCCCGCTAATTCATGAGGTCTCGGTAAGTGTTTTTTAATTTGTGACTATTATTTTAAATCTTTATATATTCTATAAAAGAATTTTTTATTGTTCAATGGTGCAATCCATAGCTATGTCCCTATATTTTCGATTTATTTTTTTGGAGTTAATTTCGCATAAATTACATGTACTTTCAATTATTTTAGGTAATTATCAATCAAATAACATAGAAACGCTTTTATTTAATCGAAATTTACTATTTTTTTTTCTAAATTAGCGAAAATGTTAAAAAAGCCGTTAATTGTATGATCAAAATAGCCGCTATCGTACATCGTTTCTAATTCGTGGCATAGAGTGGATATTACCATTTTATTTTTTATTAATCTTTGATTACATAATTTTATTATTTGGTTTGTCATTTGTCTGTCTGTTTATAATAAATTTTGCTAGTTAATTTGACCGACTTCCCGGTGTCGAATTGAGCTGAACTTTAATACAGATAAAATAATAATAACTAATAAGAATAACTTCGATGACAATGTATTAAAATTACAAACATGATCCAGGATTGTCTTCTCATGAGGATACTCCTCAACGGTTAGTACCTAGCACGGACACGAAACTTTGTACATACGTTGGAGTTACATAGTCAACCATGATTTCTACCATGTCCCTGATGCTGCAGCCAGGATTGTCTTCTTATGAGGATACTTCTCAACGTTTAGTAGCACGGACACGAAATTTTGTACATACGTTGGAGTTACATAGTCAACCATGATTTCTACCATGTCCCTGATGCTGCAGCCAGGATTGTCTTCTTATGAGGATACTTCTCAACGTTTAGTAGCACGGACACGAAATTTTGTACATACGTTGGAGTTACATAGTCAACCATGATTTCTACCATGTCCTTGATACTGCAGCCAGGATTGTCTTCTTATGAGGATACTTCTCAACGTTTAGTAGCACGGACACGAAATTTTGTACATACGTTGGAGTTATATAGTCAACCATGATTTCTACCATGTGCTTGATGCTGCAGCCAGGATTGTCTTCTTATGAGGATACTTCTCAACGTTAAGTAGCACGGACACGAAATTTTGTACATACGTTGGCGTTACATAGTCAACTATGATTTCCACCGTAAACCTGATGTTGCGGCCAGGTTTGTATTCTTATGAGGATACTCCTCAATGGTAAGCAGTACAAAACACAAAACTTTGTGTATACGTTGAATTCAAATACGACACGGGTTTCCTTGTAATATGTTTGTGCTTTCTTGCTGTTGTCTGATAATAAATAGGTCTCATAGGTAATTTTTTTTTTTTTTGTAGTGGCGTCTATGTTGTGGAAGGCCGACACCTATGCAGTATTTCAGTCCAGACGGTTCGTCTCAAGGCTAGTTTAGCCAAAATATAATGGTATTCACAGTCAGCTATCATTGATATTTAATTAAAAGATGTGTGAAAATTTCAAACGAAAGTTATGTAGAGAACATAACCTTCCTTTTGCGGAAGTCGGTTAAACTTTAAAATACAAAGATTTTTACAATCTGCAATCATTTATGTTGTTATATGTATGTGTTGTCTTCGCTTGGTTCCCAAAACACAAGCTAATGCTTAGTTTGGGGCCTTGACATGGTTGTGTTGTATAGGTACGTTATTATTATTTGTAGTGAATTTATTAAAAGAAGTGTCAGAATTTCAAAGAAAGTTATGTAAAATACATTACCCTCCTTTTGCAGAAGTCGGATAAACTCCAAAATACGGTGATTTTTACAGTCAACAATCATTGATATTGATTTTATTAAAAGAAGTGTAAAAATTTCAAAAAGTTATATAAAGTACATTACCCTCCTTTTGCAGAAGTCGGACAAACTCCAAAATACAATGGTTTTCACAATCAACAATCACCTTATTGAAAGAAGGGTTTAAATTTAAAAAAAAAGTTAAAAATAACATTAGGTACCCTCCTTGTGCGGAAGTCGAGTGTAATCAAAATTCGATAAAATTATTTATCATATCTATATCATTGCCAATCATGTTCTATTGTCTTTGTATTGTTTGTTGAAAATATGACGATTATTGTTGTAGAAGTTGGAAAAAATCAAGCTCGCTGGGGGTTTTCATCAAAAACGCTGCCTAATACTTTTGAGATATTACAAAATAATAGATAAAGGAATTGTGTATCTTTTATAGGACTAAAGAAAAGTCCGCGATGGCATATGTCTATCTTTTATGGATAGCTTACAATAGTACTGTTCTATTTTTATATTTAAAAAACTCGTGCGAAGCCGGGGCGGGTCGCTAGTATTAAATATAATATAAAGTGTCATTATATGATTTAATTGTCTAGTATTTAATGGTATGACATTTGATTTTAAACATTATCTCAGACGTATAATATATTTTATAGCAGAAAAACGTATTTTTCTGGATAAGGAATTCATTTTACAGCATTAAAATGATGCCAAATACTTACATATGAAATGATGAAACCGGGTTTTTTAATCCTCCTTTTATTGTTCTTGACGAACAAGACACAGCTGAAAACGACATTCTTTCAAAATTCAAATACTTTTAGCTAAAACAATGAGATTCCATTGTAAAATTTAATAATAGTCACACATCATCGCAATATTTTGACCGATTAGTAGGTCATGAATTAACACGATTCACACTGACAGTCCAACGTTGCCAAACGTATATCAAATATATCTTTCACTTGTAGCTAGACTCCGTGGGATAAACAAAGATACACGATTACGCGTTAATACCATAGACATATATATACTAGCGTAGGAGACCAACTGACATCTAAACATCGCATGACCGAAACGGAAATGAGTATGTGTGCAAAATTCACATGTGGTTGAGCCAGTTTTAGTGATGTGCATGGGTGTTTTTTATATTATCGATAGCACGTAGTACTTTCATGATAATGTGTCGTTGAAATTACCGCGATATCATAAGTCGAAATCGGCAATCCTATTTATTATTTTGAATCTGCTATACTACATACTTTTTTTTTTGAGTTACTTTTCCTAACTTTTAGTTTTTTAAAATGACAAATCATCAATCAGTCAATTCAAATGCCATTTCCTTTACTCCAATAAATATTTTTTTTTGTTAACAGTTGATAATAAAAAATTTGCAGAAGTAAAGAAAGCGTTAACATAATTATGGAAATGTTAATATTTAGTTGAATACAAGCCAAGTAATAAATAAAACAATATAAATAAACGATTTTTATTTTTAATTACAATACGTCACGTTGCAACGCATAACAACAAAATTTTAACTTTTTGTAAACAAAAAAATGAGAATGTACAAAACAAAAACATTTACAATAGAGAAGTTCATGATGTTCAAAATATACAATTTAACTCGATAGAATTGAAAGATAAACCAAAACTAATAAAACAGTGAAAGTTTTTTTTAAATTCGTCAATAAATGACTGAGAAATAAATTATTGGTATTTATTAATTTGACGACCGCTTAGCCTAGTGGGTAGCGACCCTGCCTACGAAGCTGGAGGTCCCGGGTTCGAATCCCAGGTCGGGTCAGTATTTATATGATGAATATCGATACTGGTACCGGGTCTTGGTTGTTATATGTATGTGATGTCTTCGCTTGGTACGCAAAACACAAGCTAATGCTTAGTTTGGGGCCACGACGTTGTAATGTGCACGTTATTATTATTATGTATTTTCGTGCGGTTTGACTGGTGGATTCTTACTGCCCATGACGTCACATTGTCTACTCGATTGAGTGTCGCGTCGTCTCACTACACTACAAATTATGCCTTGGATGCCTTGGACTAGTCTATAATATCTTTTGTTTCTTTGTGTAATAGGTAATTAAGTTTTATTTGCATATAAAGGAACAAGTTTTTGTAAAAGACAAAGTGATAATTTGATATTTTCACTGTGATGGACTTTTCTTCAAATCCATTTTATATTAGTGCTGAAATAAAGGTTTAGGCTCTAAAGTTGAAGGTCCTGGTGATATATCCCGGTAAACGTACGCTGACACCGATCGCTTGGTCTTCAGATTGACCTGTACAGAAATTACAGTTGGCATAAATGCTCTGACTTTAGATATTAAGTATTATTAGTATATTACTTAATATACTTAGTAAGCACATATGAAAAAAAAAGAAACCCCTAACAGCACAAATTCAGTAGGTATAGATCCTTTCTTCAAAAGTCGTCGGTGATTTAGTTAGACAAAACAGTTATCCGTAAAATGTCTAATGCAAACCAAAGAATGTTTTCGAGGAGTCCCACCTGTTCTATTTAACATTTTTTTCCATTGTTCTATGCTAACCGTGTTTACAGGAAACCTGGATATTATGAAATAGTCATCATTATCAGGAAGCATTTTTTAACACCGCAGTTTCTTGGAGGAAAATGAGGTTAAACTATTGTATACAGTAGTTTTGTCATTCAAAGTTTAATTATTTACGACGTTCATAATCAGAGAACAGATAGAACGTCAGACTTTAAATCATAAATAAATAACGATTAAAATTAAATAGAGCATCAGATTTTAAATCATAAATAAATAACGATTAAAATTAATTTTGTATATATCTAATATTTTCATTTGAAAAAGTCTTGTATTTACATATATACCCTATGTGTAGTATATATGTATAGATGTCATACTTTCCCTTACAATGTGCTGCCAGGCTAAATAAACCTCACAATATGTTTAAAAACAGTTAACGACATCATTCCAGTGGAACAGGTGCAATTAGGTAATATCAAATTTACAAAATATTTATATTTGAAAATATCGACATATCGATACATTTTGTGCAATCCCTATGCTTCATTGTTTGATTGTAATTTTACACAATATTTTTGTATCGTACACATAATTGTTTAAAATAACAAATTATTTACAAAATAAAGTATTTACCGTATACTACTGATGTATAACCAAGTAAATTTAGGATTGCTTTTTATAAAAATAAGCATTAAGATAACAGTATGTTATTGGCAGTACTTACCGGTGAAATGTCTCTTTATTTGGATTATTAACATATGTTACAGTGCAATTTAAAACTGAACACTACACCATTTTTATCACAAGAATTAATTTTTGTAGAATTCAAAACGATTATAACACAAAATAGAAAACAAAGCTGGACCTTATTTTGACAAGTGAGTAAAGAAGACTAAATGTGTTCAAAGAGGTTTTATGTCAGATTTTCTTGCATTTCTTTCTCGCATGTAGGATTTCCGCAAAGAGCTGGATGTCATTCGCACACTGTGTTCCTCTCTTACGCTAGTATATATACCTTTATGGTTAATACACTGATACAAAAGCGGCAATGTATTGTGACTCTGTCCATTATGATAATTGTTCCTAGATTGGTCAATCATCAATGTCTGATTGTCAAATGTCAAACCACAGATTAGGTAGGTCAAAAAATATTTAAAAAAAACGGCCGTTGTAATCGAAATTGATATAAATCAAAAATATAAATAAACCATAGAAATAAACAGATAACGCTATAAAGAAGACTAAAAAAAAGGCAGTTGTAATATTTTGTGGATAATGCGTTTAAATTAGTAATTTATTATTGTTCCTTATATTGTTAGAAAATGCGACCTGTAACTCAAGAACGTGAGTATTAAAAATTAAGTTTATAGCTTGCCTAGTAATCAATTTATAGTAAACTCTTCAACAACAACAATTCAACAATTTTGCAGGTCTTGAATTAGTTCAACGCTAATAACCTATTAAACGCAAATATAGCATCATCATCAGCCCATTTTTTACCCCACTGCAGGGGCTTAGGCCTCCCCTAGGGTGAGGAGGGGGGCTTGGAGCTTAAGTCCACCACGCTGCTCCACTGCGGGTTGGGAACTGTAATGACCGCCATCTATTGACAGCGTCCGGGACCGACTGCTTAACGTGCCCTCCAAAGCACGGTGTCAGTGATATTGTGTACTTAAGTCAAAAAAACTAATTGGTACACGCCCGGATTAGAACCATGGCCTTATAAATTTGAGACAGGCTCGTTGCGCTCTAGGCTATCACGACACGACACGCAAATATAACAAAATGTTTAAAATTAACATTACTTAATGTTCGACAAGTTGATGTCAATTTGAGACTTGGTGGAGATTTATTAAGTTTAATTAATGAAACTGTATTCTTGGACATTACTATTGATGCAAATTTACAGTGGGGTCCTCATGTAATGAAGGTGTCTGGTATACTGAGCTCTGCTGTTTTTGCAATTAGCCAAATAAGAAGACTAACCGATGTGCCTACAGCGAGGCTGGTTTATTTTAGCTACTTTCATAGCATAAAGTCATATGGTATTCTGCTCTGGGGAAAGGCTGCTGACATTCAAACAATATTTGTTCTGCAGAAAAGGGCTATTCGAGCTATATATAAATTAAAATCTACAGAAAGTGTGATGGCTCATTTTAGAGAAAGTATCATTTTGACATTCCTTTGTCAGTACATTTATGGAAATATAATTTATGTACATAAAAACTTAAATGCTTTCTCTAGGGTGGGTGATAGCCACAACTTAAATACAAGACATAAGCATATGTTATAGATTCCCAGGTTCAGACTCTCAAAGGTTAATAATTCTTTCTTGGGAAATTGTATTCGTTTTTATAATAAAATTCCTAAAGAAATGTTGAACTTAAATTCAAATCAATTTACAAAGCAAGTTAAAGTCCAACTTGTGAAAAAAGCTTACTATTGTATTAGCGAGTATTGAAATGATAAGTACGCATAGACATCATTGTAATAGTTGTAAGCATTTTTAATTAAAAAAAAAAAGAAAGAATGAAGAAAAACATATATTTAAATAAAATAAACAGGGCGGAGTTATTCGCCCGTTCTTCTTCAAGTTTTTGAACTGGTACATAATAAATTCATTTTGACTTTCAATAAGTGTGTGTAAACATCTTATATTGAATAAAAACTTTTTAAATTTCAGTAATAATAATAATAATAATGTATACATGACAACAACGTCTAGGCCCCAAACTAAGCATTAGCTTGTGTTTTGGGTACCAAGCGAAGACACCACATACATATAACAACCATGACCCGGTACCAGTATCCATATTCATCATATAAATACTGACCCGACCTGGGACTCGAACCCGGGACCTCCAGCTTCGCAGGCAAGATCGGTACCCACTAGGCTAAGCGGTCGTCAACAAGTAAACTCAAAACAGTAAAATATGCTAAGAGAACTGTTTAACAAAAAAAATTACTACGAGGAAACTAATAATATGCCGACAAATAGCAAAAGAAAATTAAATCATTGGATAGGTATTTGAAATCAATTTTAAACACGGGGGAGCTTTATAAAAGGAGAATAACATTTATGTTTTAATAATGTCTTTATTGTATGTCTTGAGCGGAGTTATATCCATTTAATAATATTTTTCGGATAGGAAACAGTTATTTATATTTAAAAAAAAAACAAATATGGAAAAAATAACTTAAGATAATCTCTAAAACTCGAGTTAATTAAATAATACAATAAAAACCTAATATATTGCCACTCCCATAATTGTTCCAATCTGCTAGGAACATAAAAATCGTGCGCCGCAAATAGAATTTTCGCTTGTTACTAAAGTTACGTTAAAAAATGACTTTGGGAATAGGACTTCAACATTAAGTAAATTGAAAACAGTAACATATGCTAAGAAACACTTTTAATGAAGGAATTATGAGGAGAAAACTCAAAATATGTGGACAAATAGCAAAAGAAGAACAAATCATTATATATTTACAAATTTACATTATATATATACAAAATTTTGAAAACAATATATTCAACATGTAACTAATTGCATTTTCACATCTCATCAAAATTTATTGTTAATTTAAGTATCTTATTAAAAATTAACTATTGATTAAAAAAGGCCGTGTCCGTAAACACCTGGTCCAAATGTAGCCATCACATTTCTCGCGTTTCCGCGTTGGATTGCCAGGGTAGATGCGCTGGACCAGGTATGTTCGGAAACGAGCGTCGCAACCAGCGTCCCTTAAAAACAGTACATTTATATACCGTAACTAGCGGCCCGTCCCGGCTTCGCACGGGTAGTATTCGTTTCTCATAAGAATCACTTTTTTTATCTCAGTCTTGTCTCATTCCCGTTCTTCCTTTCATTTTTTCGTTCCCATCGCAAAAATACTTTATTATTTCTGTTCTTGGCCCTAGTGTAGCTTCGTTTTCGTTTCCATTCTCATCAAAAATAACTTTTTTATCTCCGTCTTAACTCATTCCCGTTCTTCCCTTTCCCGTTTTTGTTCCCATCGCATAAATATTTTATTGTTTCCGTTCCTGGCCCTGGTCTCATTTCCTTTTTGTTTCCATTCTCATCAAGTACAACTTTTTTATTTCAGTCTTAACTCTTTCCCGTTCTTCCCTTTCCCGTTTTCGTTCCCGTAACACAAATATTTATCGTTTCAACAATTTCTGTCAGTCTTAATTAAATAAATTACACTTTTGCGAAATAATATTTAGTTATGCAATTATTAAATTACTAAAATGGCTATTAAAAAATAAGGGTTGATCGTAGAAGGGTGAAAATTGAGGATTGTATGTATTTTTGTATGTTGTATCATAAAAAAATAGAAATTAAAAATTTTGTCTAAAAAAAAAAAAATTTAGGGGTGGACTACCCCTAACATTTAGGGGGATGAAAAATAGATGTTGGCCGATTCTCATAGATACCGGATAAGCACAAAAAATTTCATCGAAATCGGTCAAGCCGTTTCGGAGGAGTATGGCAACTAAAACTGTGACACGAGAATTTTATATATTAGATTTAAATTTTAAAAAATTACAAATTTCTTAACCTAATTTAATAATGGGTGAAAATTTGATTTCTATATTCTAAATGGATTGTATTTTTTTTAATTTTATTTAGATTTTAGGGGGTCTCTCTTAATTGATTTAAGATGTGATTTTTATCTTAAGAGATTTTTTAAATAGAAATAACTGTTCACTGTTTATACGATAAAGTCGTTAATTAGACATAAATGTTATTCCGTCTTTATAAAGCTGAGCTGAGCCGGGTTCAATTTGGGACTTTGGGACCAATATTTTTGTGGATGAACATGTCTATTTGTTCCATGTCTGGGTTTAAAAAGTATCTGTATGTATTATTAAAAAAAAAAACAACAACATTTAAGTATGTATACCAGTTGTCTGGTCCCCCATAAAACTTATTTACTTTGGGACTAGATGGCGCTGTGTGGGACGTCCCTGGTATTATTATTATTACTGGAGAATTTAATATTCACATAATTTCTAAATTAGTGTTTTTAAGATTCACAAAACTATCTTGGTGTAAGTTAACATGCACCAGTAATAATAATAATAAAACAAAAAAATATCTGGGACATTTTTCACACATTCATTAAGTCTCAAACTAGATAAAGCCTGCAGTATGGGTACTAGGCGACTAATATACATACTTAAAAATTTTTTTATAATACATATATATTTTACCCTCAGGTAAGGAACAAAAGACATGTTTATGCACCCAATTATTTGTACCGGGCGGGGATCGAGCCCGCTACCTAAGGGCCTGCAGTCGGCGTCTCCGACCACTAGACTAATTGGTTAATATTGACTAATATTGAAAATATTATATTTATCAAGAAAATATAAAAATAGATTTTATATAACAAAATTTATAAAAAAAAATATATTTGGTTGCAGAATATAGAAATTATAAGCTATTAAAATTCTATCTGTCTCTTTCTTACAAAACAATATTTAACATTATTTTAAATGGCCTGACATCACACATAGGTACGCCATGCGGTATTGCCCTCTCTTTCTAACAGTACATTTTAAACATTCAAGACATTGTTAATAATGATTTATTAAAAATAAATCTCTTACTGTTATGATATATTATAAAAATTCTTTTATATAATTTTTTTTTAATTGTCATCTGCACTATTAATAATAATAATAATACCTGGGCTGGGACAACATTATGTTCTTATATTACAAAACATCAACAATTGTTTGCTTTTTTAGAGCTGGAGGAGTTCCAGAAGTTAGTATCCAAGACACCGTTGGAGTTATGCAGGGTATCATTGCCCAAAATAATTGGTGTGAAATGGCGTGATGTGTCACATTTGATTCGAAATAACCGAATGCCGATGACCACGGCAAGTGTTGCCAGGATTTTAAGAAAGCATTTGGCTAAAAAGTCCGATTACCATCAATTGCAAGAGGTTTTGGCTGTGCTCAAGTTGAATCGTAAGTTGACATTTTAAAAGTTTTATAGCTCAGGGCGTTAGGTATGTTAAATTAGTAGAAATAGTGTGATTTATATTTTATTTCTTTTTGTAATCTTTTTTACTTAAGACGCGTCTATAAAGGCTGCATACAAACGGCGTTAACGGTTGCTCCCCATTAAACCTTAACCGATTGGCGTAAAAAAATATATGGTATTCAGATCAATAAAAAGTAAGTTTGGTTATATATTTTTAATTTTTCAAAGATTTTGATACGTCATAAAAAAAAAAAACTTAAATGTGTGGGATTTTTTTCCCAAATTGTTTCATTCTTCACAACATGTTAAGGGTCGGCACCGAAGGCGCGCCGAGCGAAGTTTAGGTTTTTAGCGCTACTCTCACAACGATCGAGGCTCGCGCACCGCACACGCACATATGTAGGCATGCACAATGGGTCGTCTGACTTTGACTCTCCAACAAAACTGTAACTTTGGATTTCGTTATCTATATATTAATAAAATTGAAGTGTCTGTCTGTCTGTCTGTCTAACTGTCTGTCTGTCTGTCTGTCTGTCTGTCTGTCTGTTTGAGATGATCTCAGAAACGGCTTAACCGATTTCAATGAAAATTGGCAGACGTGCAGAGGGTATTATCAGGTGTGACATAGGCTGCTTTTTGTTTGTCTGTCTGTCCGTCTGTTCGAGCTGATCTCCGAAACGGCTGAACCGATTTCAATGAAACTTGGCAGACGTAAAGAAAGCATTACCGGGGGTGACAGGCTACTATTTGTCTGTCTGTCCGTCTGTCTGTCTGTTCCGGCTAATCTCCGAAACGACTAAATCGATTTCAATGAAACTTTGTAGACGTATCTATGTGACCACGTGACCAAATTTTTAAATCGTGTTTGTATTCGTGAGTATAAATAAACACGATATTTCTGCGATTGATGGTTTTGACAATATATGCATTTGAAAATGAAACAATTTGGTTAAAAAATCCCTCACATTTTTTTCCTCTTGCGATGTATCAAAACATTTTAAAACCTAGTTTTTGTCAATTTGAATACTGTATAGTTTTTTTGTGTCAATCGGTTAAGGTTTAATGGGGTGCAACCGTTAACGCTGTTCGCATGGAAATTTGCCATTAAACATTAAAATTTCGAATAGGTCTCGAGTTTCTATTATATCTGTTTCTCCGCTTGCTTCTTCTAAACTATGCAACGGATCTTTATAAGGATTTTGCTGTCATTTGGAGAATTTCTTCCGTAACGTTCATATGCATAATACATGCATATTATACATGAATGAAACAAATTAAAACCGACTTTTACGTACTGCGAGTTATAAACAATAGCAAGAGAGGCAAAAAGTTAAGTGGTGAAGAGGGGGGCCTCACACGCATGCGCCGCGGCACCCCTCTCAAGCGCAGGTCTATTTATTTAGTCACCACGTTGAGCGAGAAGGCAATATTGTACATTGTCATCTTTCTCACAGAAAATGTGGATCCGCAGGAAATTCGAGAGAGGCAGCATATTCATAAATTTGACAGCAGCGTTTGGTTTTAGTAGAGTTAGAAATGTCATTTCACACTATCGAAAAAGTCAAACACATTTCGCGGGGGTGGAGACCGGCGCGAGGGGATCTCGCGGACTTAAACTGGCCTTCGTGCACCAGCTAGCTAGAGTATGAGTGGTTAGACGGGAAACGCAGAAGAGGGTTTCTAGTAGATTCGTACTATGATGGTGAGTCAACACTGTCAAAAACTTGAGTAAAATTTTTGTACAAAGCATTTCGACGCTTCGACGCCATTCGTAAGCTTATTAAAGAAGATTGTCACTTGACCCTGACGGAATTGACCCTTAAAGAAATAATATTTTAGGCGGTAGTTTTTTTCTATACAAAAAAACCTTGATATCATTTTTAAGACCTGTCGTTTGGTACCTCTCGCGTTATATATACAATGAATGTTTTTTTTTCGTACATCAGTAACATGTATGGCGACCTATCCCGAATAAAAAGAAGTTTCTTAATTTCACTACGTCGTTATGTACCGGTTCACAGATTATACCTACCTTCCAATTACCCAAGTTTTGAGTTTAAACATTCATAATGGACTAGAAGAGAAAATTTCATAATTTTTAATTCATCTATATATTGCCAATAGTTTCCGAGAAAAACCACAGACAGACGAACGGACGGACGGACATGGGGAACCTATAAGGGTTCTTTATTTGCCATTTGGCTACGAAACCCGAAAAAAAAAATACGTACGGCCCTGGCGACATTCTTTCTTAATGACCCTGCAAATTTTGGTGCCATCATCATCATCAGCCCATTTTTTTTTACCCCACTGCAGGGGCTTAGGCCTCCCCCAGGGCGAGGAGGGGGGCTTGGAGCTTAAGTCCACCACGCTGCTCCACTGCGGGTTGGGAACTGTAACGACCGCCATCTATTGACAGCGTCCGGGACCGACTGCTTAACGTGCCCTCCGAAGCACGGTGTCAGTGATATTGTGTACTTAAGTCATAAAAACTCATTGGTACACGCCCGGATTCGAACCATGGCCTTATGGGCCTTATAAATTTGAGACAGGTTCGTTGCGCTCTGAGCTATCACGACATGGTGCCAATTCATACACATTTCAGGGCTGGAAACAGTCACGGCCCGCAAGCTGTTTCGACGGGTATTTTACAGGTGTTTTTGGGAAGTCGGTCATCTGTGTCATTCAGGAATAGGTCGGGGAGCCAATTCGAAGCCGCGGATTGAAAGACCTTTAAAAAAATGACGTCAATTACAGATGTTGCAACATCCAGCAGCCGTGTATGGCATACGATCACACTTGCCGAGCCATTGCATGAAGATCAGCCTATCGTGAATTTGGCACATTTGCTGCCGGCGAGAGTGCAACGCGCTGTTCAGACAAACATCACTAAAATTGGCACCCGCGTCGAGGTACGATTTTCTGTATGTTATTCGACTGGTCAATTGACCGAATGCTTAGAGACCTTAACTGCGGAGCCAAAGGTCGCGGGTTCAATTCCCGCCCGGGACAAATATTTGTGTGCATGAATATGTCTATTTGTTCCATGTCTGGGTGTAATATATATGTATATATTATAAAGTTTATTACGTCTTAACCTATGAAGTTGCCGTTTTGTATGAAATAAGTTAAAGTATTTTTTTTTCAAACATCTTTATTTCTGTTATTCAAAGTAATAACCCGCGCAATCGATGCATCTTTGCCAACGCAATGGCAGTTTGTTGATGCCCTTCTTGTAAAATCAACTGGTCGGGAGGCAACAAACTCTTCAAAGGCATTTTGTATATATTGTCTCTCGGGAATAGATTTTTTTTTCGCATAAAAAGTTGCCCGAATTCTGAAAAAAGTAACAGTCGGTAGGTGCAAGGTCTGGTGATTATGGCGGATGAGGGAGAACTTCCAATCCCAACTCCAGCAGCTTGGGGACTGTTTGTTGTGCAGTATGGGGTCGCGCGTTGTCGTGAAGGAGCAGCGGGGGCGACCGATTGACCAAAACTGGTCGCAGATGTGCGAGCTTCTCCATCATTATTTTCAGTTCTTCACAGTACACATCTGCAGTAATGCTCATGCGATTTTGTAAGAAGTTGTGATGAAGGCACTAGACCTCCAAACAATGACCATCACCTATTTAGGGGTTATTTTTCGTTTAACACATTGCTTTGGCGCTGAACCAGGATCTAACCAACTTGCTGAGCGCTTTCGATTGTCGAACAGAATCCATTTTTCGTCACAGGTAACAATTTGGTTCGAAATTCTTTCACTTCTGTGCCTGTTGATCGACGCGTACGTTGCGCTAGCGATCGTTAAGTTCGTGGGGTACCCATCTATCAAGCTTTTTTACTTTGCCAATTTGTCGCAAATGGTCCAATATTGTTTTGATGCTCACATCAAAAGGTGCTGCTAGTTCAGCTGTAGTTTGAGTACCATCAACATCCACAATCGCTTTCAATTCATCATTATTGACCAAAATGTCCGGACGACCACGAGGTTCATTATTCAAGTCATAATTTTTAGAACGGAAGCGAACAAACCATTAACGGGGTGTGCGTTCGGTTGTTAAATTCTCTCTGTAAACGTTGTTTATGTTACGTGCCGTTTGTGCCGCATTAATGCCACGACGGAACTCATATTCTCTATATTTACACGAATTTTTAAAGTGTCCATTATGACGAAAAATATTCAAATGTAATGAAACCACAACGCTTATCAATAAACAAAAGATTCACTTTGTAAAAAGAAGGTCATGTTTTTAAAACAAAATTAATTTGAATTTAGAATTCACAGCCAATCAAAATTTTATTTTGTTTGAAAAGGCCAATACTGAAGATCGGCAACTCGATAGGTTAAGACCTAATATTTAGGTATGTATATCAGTTGTCTAGTACCCTATAATACAACCATAATGCTAGCTTCCTTTGGGATTAGACGGCGCTGTGTGGGATGTCCCAGGCATTATTACTATATTATGTCGACTGTATTTTCTTGGTCTATAATATACCTATGTAGTATATAAAAAAAAAGTTTGTATACCAGTACCCATAATATAGGTTTTGCCTAGTGTGAGCCTAGATGGCTGTGCGTAAGTTGTCTCAGATAGTATTAATACATAGAATCGTGGCCATAGGGACCATAACGGACTTGTGCAATGGGGCATGCCATAGATTAAAAAAATTGACGTGGTTTTAATAGAGTCATAAATGTCACTTCACAGTATCGGAAATGTCAACCGTGAATTCGCAGGGGTGAAGAACAGCGCGCGCGGACCTTGCGCACCGAAGCTTGGACTAAAACTCGCTACTTATACGATCTAGCTAGAGTATGAGCGGTTAGACGGTAAACGCAGAAGAGGGCTTCTAGTCAATTTGTACTTTTATGCGGGCATGCGCATCGCACTTCAGAGATAGCTGATAAGTGTTCTGCTGCATTCACTTCATCTTCACTTCATCAGCCCTTTTTTATCCCACTGCAGGGGCTTAGGCCTCCCCCAGGGTGAGGAGGGGGCTTGGAGCTTAAATCCACCACGCTGCTCCACTGCGGGTTGGGGAATGTAACGACCGCACCGCACTTCAGAGATAGCTGATAAGTGTTCTGCTGCATTCACTTCATCTTCACTTCATCAGCCCATTTTTACCCCACTGCAGGGGCTTAGGCCTCCCCCAGGGTGAGGAGAGGGCTTGGAGCTTAAATCCACCACGCTGCTCCACTGCGGGTTGGGGAATGTAACGACCGCTTCGCACTTCAGAGATAGCTGATAAGTGTTCTGCTGCATTCACTTCATCTTCACTTCATCAGCCCATTTTTACCCCACTGCAGGGGCTTGGGCCTCCCCCAGGGTGAGGAGCTTGGAGCTTAAATCCACCACGCTGCTCCACTGCGGGTAGGGGAATGTAACGGCCGCTTCGCACATCAGAGATAGCTGATAAGTGTTCTGCTGCATTAGGTTTAAGCATCTTGTCACAGAATCAGCTCTTGTTGCGGTACAGTCTTAGACTAAACTAAGTTCTCCAAATTCAATATTTACGGCAAAACATGGACTCACGAGTATTATTGGATATTATTATTTATCTTTGGGGACATAGTTGACAATTTAAAAAAAAATTATATGAAAGAGAGAGAGAGAGACATTTCGAGATCGAGGTTTTCGAGACGGCCCATCGGACTTACGCTTCGATACTAAGGGAGCTTAACATCGAAAAAGAGCAGATACTCTTGACAGTCAGCTTGCGACGAATGCTTCAGTTTTTTGGGGCACGAAACCAAGAAAAGTAGCGATAACCTGGAGAAGCTGGTTGTGACCGGAAGAATGGAAGGGAAAAGACCGAGGGGGCGCAGTCCGAAACGGTGGTTGGATCAGGTGACCGAACTCTGAATGTTCCGATCAGCACAGCCCTCCATTACGCGGTAGACCGAAACAAGTGGAGGCGGATTGTGGACAGAATGCGTCGGCGAGGTCACGATCCTCAACCCTGAGGAAGCGACCAAGAAGAAGAAGATATGAAAGAGTTTCCTAAATATACCTTAATAGTGAAAGAATTTAGAAAAAAAATCATTATTAACAAAGTTATGAATGTTTAAAGTGTCCTTTTAGACAGAGAGGGCAATAACGGACGGCGTACTTAGTTGTGACGTCAGGCCATGTAAAATAATGTTAAATTTCGTTTTGCAAGAAAGAGACAGATAAAATTTTAATAGCTCATAATTTCCATATTCTTCAACTGAATATAATTTTGTTGTCGTATAAAGTCTACTTCTATATTTTCTTGATAAATATATATTTCATCATCATCATCAGCCCATTTTACCCCACTGCAGGGGCTTAGGCCTCCCCCAGGGTGAAGAGGGGTTTGGAGCTTAAATCCACCACGCTACTCCACTGCGGGTTGGGGATTGTAACGACCGCCATCTATTGACAGCGTCCGGGACCGACTGCTTAACGTGCTGTCCGAGGTACAAAGGCAAATATGTATTTAATAGAAGTCAAATACCCTATTGTGGAATACTTCACCCTATTCCCCATTTGGTGAATCCCTTCATTGGTTACTGGCCATATGGCGTCGTCTCGAACCTCCTTTGTTGCCTTGCGGGAGTCTGTCTAACAGTTGCCCAATATTGATGTCTGCAAGCTGCTCTTCATCTATCTTGTCTGTTCCTAGAATTTCTCATTTGAGTATTGCATGAATTACTACACACGCTACGTGCAGCGGTTTCGGTCAAACTATAGTAACGCCGTCTTCCGATGATCCATTGAGCTATTCTGATACATCCGTAACTTGCAGGTGCAGGCGACGAACCTGGGCGATCTTATGTACATGAGCGTGGACGTCTCGCGTGGTGCACGGCGTAGCACGAGTTTATTCTTGGCGACGCCGCCCGGGGAGCCTGTCGCGTTTTTTAGCTCTTTAAATCAGAAGAATCTGATTAAAGCCATTGTACAAGGTAATTGTTACGTTATCGGTGTTCCACATCTCAAAAGGAAAAAAAGGCACCCTATGCGATCATTTTCTTGTGGGTCTGTCTGTCACCAAATAGGATTGTCAATCAATTAGGATTATAATTTAGCGACCGCTTGGCCTAATGGGTAGCGAGGCGGGGGGTCCCGGGTTCGAATCCCAGGTCGGGTCAGTATTTATATGATGAATATTGATACTGGTCGGGTCTTGGATGTTTTATGTGTGTGGTGTCTTCGCAAAAATATTTATGTGTGTATATATTATAAAGAATATTTAAGTATGTATATCAGTTGTCTAGTAACCCATAGCACAAGCATAATACTTGCTTACTTTGGGACTAGATAACGGTGTGTGAA
The DNA here is from genome assembly GCA_949709985.1 of Luffia ferchaultella. Taxonomy (NCBI): domain Eukaryota; kingdom Metazoa; phylum Arthropoda; class Insecta; order Lepidoptera; family Psychidae; genus Luffia; species Luffia ferchaultella. The sequence continues at coordinate 10,482,829 of OX453268.1, forward strand.
GTGCCATGTATTATTATTCAATAATATGTAACTAATTGTGACGGGTAATACACAAAGGCCTAGACAAAACAAAACATCTAGGTAACCCGCCCGTCTCTCTTTCTCATTCTATGGCTAAATGTGATAACTTTGAATCTAGAACTAAAAGGCCAGCATCACTCTATTAATCTACTTCAAAGCTCGGTGACTACAACCTATGGGGCTGTATAGAAAGAACATAGTATAGAAAGAAAGAAAGAATGAAAGAAATACATTTAATCACAAGGGGCCGTTCAAGTATTACGTAAGCAGATTTTTGCAATTATCAACCCACCCCTCCCCCTAATCAGCAAAAGTAAGCAAAGCGCTTACCCCTCCCTGTCATGCTTACGAAAACATTGATACAATTGATTGATCCATGAGCGGCAGTTATAAATCTAAAAATAAGGAATAGGTTTGGTAGAGAGGATTGTAACACACATATTATTCATTGAAATAAACTTTACTGACACGGTATTTTCAATATAGAGTAAGTTACAAATATTCATCATCATCAGCCCATTTTTACCCCACTGCAGGGGCTTAGGCCTCCCCCAGGGTGAGGAGGGGGGCTTGGAGCTTAAGTCCACCACGCTGCTTGTAACGACCGCCATCTATGGACAGCGACTGGGACCGACTTAAGGTCCTCTCCGAGGCACGGAGTCAGTTATAGTTAATGTACTTAAGTCAGAAGAAACTCATTGGTACACGCCCGGATTCGAACCATGGCCACATGGCCTTATAGATTTGAAACAGGTTCGCTGCGTTCGAGATATCACGACCTATTATTATTGGATAGCTCTTTTAAATTCGACGACCGCTTAGCCTAGTAGGCAGCGACCCTGCCTGCGAAGCTGGAGGTCCCGGGTTCGAATCCCAGGTCGGGTCAGTATTTATATGATGAATATTAATACTGGCACCGGGTCTTGGTTGTTATATGTATCTGGTGTCTTCGCTTGGTACCCAAAATACAAGCTAATGCTTAGTTTGGGACCTAGACGTTGTTGTGATTGTGTGTGTTATTATTATTATTATAATCCGATCAAACTTATTTTTCCAGGTCTCGGATATCGAGAGTACGCCGACGTCCATCTTCACGGCCGCGACATAGTCTCTCTACTGAGGATAATAGACCGTTCCCAGAACGTCGACTGCGTGAACGACCTGATAGAGATGCCAGAATACGCACCAGAGCCTGTCATCACGAAAGATGGTATAGATTACACGAACAAGGCGTATAATGAAAATTATGTGGACACCATAATCGGACCGAATCCCCCTCTGTTGACGGACTTGCAGATAAAGTCAGAAAGGGAATTCTTCGATCCGTATTTCTTAGATAAGAATATGACGATAACCGTCTCCATCAAATCGGATAATGTCGCTGAGACCTTCAAAGCGCTGGTCAGGAACAGAAGTATTGCGCCCACTTCCACTTTGTTCAATATATTCAATCAGACGAGATCTAATAATATAGTTTTGGGTGGACGGGAAGAGTAATTATGATAAGCTACAGTCCTCATCATCAGCTCGTGTCTCTCCACTGCAGGATATAGGCATCTGTCAAGGCTTTCAATGAAACTTCACAGATATGATTAAAAGATTAGCAGGAGTGAGATTTGACATCATCAGCTCGAGTCTGTCCACAGCATATAGGCCTCTCCTAAGGCTCGCCACTACTCACGGTACGCCTTTCCCATCAACTACCCCCGGTATTATCTTCAGGTCATCTGTCCACCTGGCTAGGGACGTCCAAGCTTACTTCCCGGTACGTGACCTCCACTCGAGAACTCGTCTACTCCAGTTGTAGGTTCTACGGCAAATGTGACCAGTCCATTGTCACAGCAGCTTGCTAATCACTTCGGCTATGTCGACATCTTTACTGCTTAAACAGATTTGACTGTACCTGATTTTATCCAGTAAATAAATTAACTATACTTACCAACTACAGTGTATGCTTCATATTTTTTTTTGTTTTTCATATTCAGTTATATTTGAATGTATTTATATAGCGCAACACATATCAATTTAAAAATGCTGAAAAATTAGAAGTGGGCATGAATCGAAACTTTAAAGCTGCGTTATAATTATTTTAATTTAATTGAATAGAGTTCTAGAATTACGCCAAAATATCTATTTTTTCTATTCACGAACTTGCCAGACGTTTACGGATTTGACGTTGAATTTGTCCATGTGACGTCATCTGGACGGTTCAACTTTTTCGCTGCTTCCCACCATAAATAGAAAAGTAAAATTATAAAATATTGAGCTTAGTCATTATGTCAAAAAAAATGTATCTTTTAGTATAAACATAAGTTTTAAATGCCATTTTGTATACTAAAGAAAAATGAATAAAACAAATAAATACCATAAGGAAAACAATAACATTTGTGTTTGTATCTCTTAAGAAGGAGCTTCCCGCGTGATAGCCCATACAAACAATTACAACGTTAATGCACAATTTAATCTATTATTAATTATGTTTTGAATTATACTTGTAGTGTCATTTGGCTTAGAGAAATAGGTTTGTATAGAACCAAAACTGGGAAATTTCTATAAACACCTTAGTCATAGAAATTACGATAATCCAAATTTCAATTTTTGTGTTCTATTTCTACGAGGGACGTCCCTCAAGGATAAGTTACGGATAACCCATTTTTGAGATAACTTTTACGGACTCTTACTACAGTGGTGAGCCCCATTCTGCGATAAAAGTTGTTCGAGGTTGCCGGCCGACGACGCGTCACCCCGTCTCGGAGTTTTGCCGGTCGCGCTCCGACATTTTTATTAATTAGTAAAGATTTGGACAATCTTGATTGATTTGTCAATAACTGCCATCTGGTGGCTTTATTTTTGAAGTTAAAAGTAATTATTTTATGAGTTCATTCACCTCGTTTCCACCAAGTATTATACACTGTATTATACTGTCATATCCATACTGTATCACTGTATCATACAGTGTATTATACTTGGTGGAAACGAGGTGTATAATGACCTGTAGAATACAAATAGATTGTTTACATATTATGACAATTTTTTTTTCTGTTCTTGGCTTGTTCTGAATTCCAGTCGGAGATCATTTTCCAATCCGGTATTCCATATTCAGTAATTGAATCTATTTAAATGTTGTCAGTGTCGTGATAGCCCGAACGCAGCGAACCTGTTTGGAATCCATAATGCCATGTGGCCGTGGTTCGAATCCGGGCGTGTACCAATGAGTTTTCTCTGACTTAAGTACATTAACTATCACTGATTTCGTGCCTCGGAGATCACGTTAAGCGGTCGGTCCCGGTTGCTGTCAATAGATGGCGGTTGTTACAATCCTCCAACCCGCATTGGGGCGGCGCGGTGGATTTAAGCTCCAAGCCCCCTCATCTTGATAGGAAGCCTAAGCTCCTGCAGTGGGGTATACAAAGGGCTGATGGAAATGTTATCAGAATTATCATTAAAAAAAATAATCGGGATGGGTAGTATTGGTACAATACCATATTTTTTTTGCGTGAAAACGTTTTTGGTTGTCCCACATATAATTCAAGAGGAACACTTGACAGCCTTTAGAGCGCCTCAATATGTACCCGATGACTCACAAATATCTTGTCTAACCCTTTCCCTCTGTGGAGTCATGACTAATTCTTTGGTCGCATGGAGTGTATTTTGGAGCCCTTCTTAGACCCCCTTCTCCCGCTCGACGACGTAAGTGCACTAACAGGTATACACAGACAAGTCAACCTATAGACCACGCTTAGTAAACGTCAGTACGAAAACGAAATCAAAAAGTGGCGGGGTGCGGGGAGAGGTCGGCTAGTTTTCATTGGCTCGTTCCAAATTGACAATTTAATGGCTTCCGATGTGCTTCCAACTGACGGCTCACTAGTGACGTAGTTATGTAGTGTCACTACGTAGCCTTGGCGAATGCTACTCCCTGTCAAAGCGTGGTCTATAAGGTTGACTTGTTTGTGCAGGTATAGGACACTGTCTATTTAAAGAAAGAAAGAAAAAAATATTTATTTGGTACACTTACAAAAACACTTGCAATAATGTTTTAAAATATAACACGGTAAAAATAGAAATATAAAAATAAACAAAGTAAATTAATACTAATATAAAAAACCGGCCAAGTGCGAGTCGGATTCGCTCACCGAGGGTGCCGTACAAACCTGTAGGTATATATGTAAAAGTTTTTTTTTTGTTATAGCTTAAAGGTATTATAGATCTGAGTATTTGATATGAATTTCAATTTAATACCTCTACGCGTTCATGAGGAAAGGGGTAGTAAGTTTAAAATTATTAAAAATATTTTTATTGTATGACATAACTAAAAATTTATGCATTTCACAATTTTTCCTTTATCTATGCTATAAGACGTTGCTTCGTACCAAATTTCAAGATTCTGAGGCTACGGTAAGTACCCTGTGGGTTTTGATTCGCTTGAGAGTATAGAAAATTTGGAGCATAAACGGCTGTATTCTTCGATTGCATAGGCTTAGAAGTTTGATTTTTTCACAGCTTCAAGGGACAGTAGACCCAAATATTTGATATGAACTTCAGCTTGATATCTCCACGCGTTCCTGAGAAAAAGGGTCTTGACAGACAGACGAACACCAAAGTGATCCTATAAGGGTTCCGTTTTTTTTTGCTTTTGAGATTCGGAAGCCCAAAAAACAGTTGGGAGTCTAAGAAAAACCAAAACAATAAGAAATAGTAAGTGGCCAATGGCTCCTATTTTATAAATATTATTCATGGCTCTGTTAGTATCACAGACAAGTCAACCTTATAGACCACGCTTTGACAGGGAGTAGCATTCGCCAAGGCTATGTAGTGACACTACATAACTACGTCACTAGTGAGCCGTCAGGTGGAGGCATGTCGGAAACCATTAAATTGTCAATTTTGAACGAGCCAATGAAAACTAGCCGACCTCTCCCCGCACCCCGCCACTTTTTGGCGATTTCGTTTTCGTACTGACGTTTATTAAAGCGTGGTCTAAAGGTTGACTTGTCTGTGGTTAGTATTCAGTTTGGCTATTCTTCTTCTTCTTCTTCTTCTTCTTAGTTATGGCGTTCTCTGATTTGGCTATTCAAATTGAAAATGTCAAAAAGTAAATGATACCTAGTAAATAAAACGTAATTAGTGATAGTTTTACATTAGTGTGAGATAGATGTGTTGTAAATATACATTGTAAAATTTATGTTGTATAGATGTGAGGAACGTGCAGGGAAACAAAAACATATATACACTCCACGTATACACTATGACACATGTGGGCACAACAAATATCCGAAAAAGTATAGGTAGGTAGGCCAGCACGGCTATTCAAGTAGTTGAAATCTGTCTTTCTAGTAGATAATAGTAATATTTTGGACATTCCCACACAGCGCCATCTAGCTCCAAACTAAGCGAAGCTTGTAATGTAGATACCACAACTGATATAAATACTTACATATTTTTTATCATCATCATCAGCCCGTGTCCCTCCACTGCAGGATATAGGCATTCTTCCAAGGCTCACCACCACACATGGTCCTCCGCCTTCCGCATCCAATTACCCCCGGTATGGTGCTTCAGGTCATCAGTCCACCTGACCGGGGGGCGTCCAACGCTTCGCTTCCCAATACGTGGCCTCCACTCGAGAACCCGTCTACCCCATCGGTTGTCGGTTCTACGGCAAATATGACCAACTCATTGCCACTTCAGCTTGCTAATCACTTCGGCTATGTCGACAACTTTAGTTCTTCGACGGTTTTTGAATCTTCCTGATTTTGTCCATCAAGGAAATACCGAGCATAGCCCGCTCCATAGCGCGCTGAGCGACTTTAAATTTGTGGACCAGTCCTGCCGTGAGAGTCCATGTTTCGGCACCGTATGTCATTGTAGGTAGGACGCATTGGTTGAAGACCTTGGTCTTCAGACATTGTGGTAGTGGCGACGAGAACAGACGACGGAGCTTCCCGAAAGCAGCCCAGCCCAGCTGAATTCTTCGGTCGGCCTCTTTGTTGAAGTTGTGTTTGCCTATTTTTTTATAATATATACATATATAGATATTTCAAACCCAAACTTTTATATTTTTCTGGTCGGATTATGGCCGCGCAGAAAAAATTTTCTGTCGTATTTAGCATTAGTTTTACAATGTCCTCATACGAGTGTATCGGGTCAAAGGTCACCAATTGTAGATGACTTCTAATTTGTTTTTTTTTTTTAGTTCATGAAATTTTATTTGCAACTTGACATTTTCAAAATATAATTCCAAGCAATCTGGTACAAATCATATTTTTGTTTAATTGGCTTGATTATTGGTTTACTTGGTTTAGAGGACGTATTCCGATACATCTTTCCATTTCGTTCAGTTGTTCCTCTAGGGGTTCTCCCCAAGTGTAATTTCTAATTACTACTTTAGTAGCATGTGGTTGCTCGCTCTTGGGAGAGGAGCAACGAAGTTAAGTTCCTTGTCAGCATTTTGAGCGCCGCGATAACATTGCTGCGCGAATCTACCGTTAGAACAATTATAGTTATCTTTTTTTTGTTATTGGATATATTTATATATATATATATTTATTGGATATATTGATAACTGCAATTTTTCTTATTTCTTTGACGGTGCTTTCGTCCTTCAAGAGATTTCCGTCGTTCACTCTGATCGGTGGTATAGTTCCAATCAAACTTTATGTCGGATCGGAATACAACGCTTTAAGCATGCTTGCGCAGGTTCAGTCATATGCCCGTCGCTCCACTGCGTCCCGCTACACCTAAAACTGGTTAATGCGACGCGACTTGTGCCTATGTTCACATCTGCCATAAAGGCTGATTGGAACTGTACACATTTCGAAGGTATAGTTAGTATAGTTCTAGGTTCGTCGCTGCTTTCCTCTTCATTTTCTAGGCGCATGCGTTTTCTGTTGCCCTGAATACCTTCGTATTGTCTACTTGAATGCGCATGTACCGACACCGCACTGTTTGTTTCCTCGTTTAGTGCGAGAGCACTGAAGTAGTTGCTTAGTTTCAATGCGCTTGCGCAGTTTTGTCCACTCAAGGTTTGCGATGTGGATTTGTTGCCGGATGTTTGGCGAACTGGTGTAGTGTTAAGGCTATTTATCTGTAATGAGCGTGATATTATGGGGCGGGCGAGTAATTTCGAACGCGAGCTATCTTTGGAATCCTTATTGTTAGTTGCTTGACTAGCGTGCCCCAGTGGCGGTGGCGCCGCTGAGTCCTTATTTTTTGTTTCGTCGTGTTCTTTCTGGAAACCTCTAGCATGTTTATAATGAAATGATTCACAATCATACATTCGCATGTGATATTTTCCTTTATTAAGTCATTTCCGAATGGTACTGGAATGATTTTTATGTGAAACTGTTTGCCGTTGTCTTTACAGTTTTGGCTTTTAACCTTACATTTGTTAGAATTTAAGGAGAATATTTTGATTTCGTTCATATATCCGACCACCACCGCCCCGTTTTGTATTTTCGGGTCTGTGCTCAAATAACACTTTGTTACTTTCCTTTTTGTATTCTGTATACTTTAATTGTCTAATATTAGTCTGGTCAGAGTTCCAGACATAAAAGTCTCTTATATCACTGGTTTTATAGCAATGCCAACACTGCACATCACATATACCGTCCGATTTCGGGATTAGATTCTTATTCGCAGAGAATGACGACCGCTTAGCCTAGTGGGTAGCGACCCTGCCTGCGAAGCTGGAGGTCCCGGATTCGAATCCCAGGTCGGGTCAGTATTTATATGATGAATATCGAAACTGGTACCGGGTCTCGGTTGTTATGTGTATTTGGTGTCTTCGCTTGGTACCCAAAACACATGCTAATGCATAGTTTGGGGCCTAGACGTTGTTGTCATGTGTACGTTATTATTATTATTTTAGCTTCGTTGTTTTTATTATTCACTAGGGTTATCTGAGTGGTTGTTATTTTTAGGAGGACTATTGTAGCCCTCTGATATATCCGTATCCATTGCACTAGTCTCCATAGTTACAGATACTTTAGTTCATTGTAGAAAAAAATCCACTTATGAGACGAGGTCGGCGAATGAATGAATGAATGAATAGGTTTTTTTATTTCATTTGTCGGGTTACAAGTATTGGGTGGGATTTTACATCAACCCTGTCGCGCAGGACGGGTAGAGTTTGCCTGCCAGGTTCGTTCTGGGGGAACGATGTGGCTTACACACTTTGATGTTTCCGTAAATAGAATATTTATTATCCACTTTCTATTATCTGGCTCGTGGATGGAGGCAAGGTGGCGCACCTCTGAGATTCTGGACCCGAGCCCGTTGATGTTAATGTGTAGTATTTTTAGCTTATTAGCTATTGAGGCACTGAGCGTACTTTTGCGCTAGTTCACACATCATCAACGTGGCGTTTTCTTTGACTCCGCAGTCAAATATCGCTGTTTCCAGAGCCTTCTTAATGTCTATCACAGCTTCGCCGTGGAATTCATCTCTGGCCCTGAGTGCCTTGGCAATAGCATTGATCATGTCTATGAGAGTACGACCCACTTGCGGTGGTGTTCCGATATTCGTCGCTTGGGGTATGGTTTGGGTGTCGCCTTCGGTAGCGTATGTCACTGTTGCTCTGTTTTTTGTTGCCTGCCCGTATGACATGGTCGGTTTTCTCGTTGATTGGGCTATGTTTCGTGACTGTGGTTCTTGAACTACGGGTGTTCCCTTAGTGCGCGACTCTCGAAGACGCTTCAGCCTCTCCATCTCTCGTTTAAAGCTGGGGCACTTACACTGGCGAGCTGTGTGACCCGGGGCGTGGCATTTGGAGCAAACCATGATACGGTTACCCTCTTCATCCGTTCGCGGGCTCTCTTCGCTGTCACTTCGTGGTTGCATACGACAGTGGATAGCAATATGTCCAAAGTCCATGCAGCGTTTGCACTGTGTGACCTGATCAGGTTTAGGCTTATATGGCACTATCTTAACTCTATGGTACATTATTGTGGTCACTTGTTTCATGAGACCAGCTGTCACGGTCGCTGGCATGGCCAGCATGACTGCGCGATCGTCGTTGATTTTTACGATACGTTTACACTGTAGACCAAACCTTTCTTTGATGTATTCCATCATTTCTGGTTCCTCGATCCCACTGCAATACATACGGGCGAAAAAATTTTTTGTTCTCTCTGAGTCAGCAATACCATGCGTGTAGTATGGTGCTCCGACCTCCTCCAGACGCTGACCGAGGGCTGAGTGGGTTGCGGTATCGGGTGCTCTCAGCGTGGCTCGTCCTCCTCTTGGGTTTATGCTGATAGTAGCGTTCACCTCGTGTGCAACCTGTCTGAGTTGTCTTATTGTCTCTGGTTTGTTTATCAGAGTCGAGTGTCCGTGGTCACCTAAGCGTATCGTGTACACCGGGGGTTTACGTCGACGATGTGGCCCTGCTTGAGCTCTAGCATCGCTGGTATGCGTTGGGTTTTGCGTCACGGCTTGCGTTACCTTCTTGTTTTTCTTGTTCGTAGGGGGTGTACTCGGTGCGAGTTCCAAGTTGTTTGAGCGCTCGAGGCCACTCGTGCCGGTACGCGATACCATATCAGCCACGTCCATCTGGTCCGTTTCGGTGTCATCAACCACTGCCAGGGCTGCGAATCGATTGTGCATATCGATGGGTGTGGGTTCGGAGCGCGTGGTCTTCGGTGGTCTATTTTTACCAGGGGGTGTCGAGAGCCTTTTTTTGCTCCCTGCCGCGCATACCATGTCATATATCGGCTCTCCTGCATTGGATGTGATAGAATGGTTAGGACGTTGCTGGTTAATCGGTGACCAAAACAGAACCCACTGTGGATCTGGGCACTCACACTCTATGAATTCGTGGAATACACTTAGCCTTCCGAGTATGTTTGTATCCGTTTGTTTCGCGCACTTGTTACATTTTCCTTTCCCAGTGACCAGCCCGTTTTGCTGGTTCGAGTAAACCGTGTACTCGTGAATAAGGTCTGATGCTGCCCATTCCGTTCGGAGTATATATTTAGCCTCATGGCTGCATGGATACGATCATTCGTATCATTAGGACGTAGGCTACATTCGACGTGTTTCAGTTCAATCGTGCTGGATTCGCCTTTACACATTCGTATGATTTCAACGTCAATTTCCTCATTGCACCAGTAGCATGGTGTCTTGCAATGTCGTGGGTCTTCCGTCTTAACACACGTAGTCATTAGCTTTGGCCAGGCCATGATCCCGGTAGTGGCCATATTGTCATTTGGCCCCGTCAACAGGGCTTTTACACTAACTGTCTCACTTGAGTTCAGAATTGTCACTTTTATTAAGTTCGTTACACTAAAAGTTTTTGCCCCAAACATCCTTATGGCACTGGGTGCGTAGCGTTATCGCTTTGACGAAGTGATTAAAGCCATGATTAATGGCTTAAGTGGCCCCTGCGCCGGGGCGCTCGGTTGACGTCCACTTGAGACTGTGTTTCAGGCGGACCTCGTGAGAGCGCGGCTCTCACGAGCACCCACGATCGTCGCGCGTCGCCAGTGCCGATACCGCGTGGATTTGGCACTTAGAACGCGTCCGTATGCACAAAATACATAGGGTAGCTACAGAAGCGTCACTCGTGGCCTTTTTCCGTAACGCTGCTAGGTTGATGACAGGTCCTGAAAGAAGGCTGCCATCTTGATCCATAGAGAAAAAAATCTATATTTTGCGTAGATATTTTGTCTATGATGAACATATGCATACATACTTTATATACATATATATACACATGCGTTTGTGTATACGTAGGTATCTATAATACATGCTATATTATACTATTCTACATATGTATCTCGATATACATATACATAGTATTCTGATATAGTAGGTAGGTAGGTACTGTGGCGTTTTACTATTTACGTACTATTTTCATTACGATTTTATGAATTTTCGTAATTGAAAGGTACAAATACGGTTTATATTTTGATTAAAATACAAATATCGACAAATAGCTTTTTTTTCAAGGTTATATTTTGATAGGTAACAACAAAAAATAACTTTGAAAATTTAAAAAAATATTTAAAAATACAATTTACCTACATAATGCAATAACGTGATTGCGTAAACAGTATTAAAGAGGCGGATGCCTATATCGCTAATAGGTATTTAAAAAAATGTTTTGAACATTGTCTAATAGGTACCTATTATCTAATAGGTCTGTCCCATTCATAGGTAGATAATACTTATCCCAATTTGGTATGTACCTACATAAAATACAATTTATCTTTATTTAGTTTATTGACTTCTTTATTAAGAACTTACCTACCAACCTAAATAAACTAACTGAATTAGGCGTTTGTTTAAGACCTACATTTCGCCTTAAATTTTTTGGCGGATCGGAATACAACGCTATAAACGTGGTTGCGCAGGTAGTCATGTACCCCTCTCTCCACTGCGTCCCGCTACACCTAAAAGTGGTTACTACAACGTGACTTGTGCCTATGTTCACATCCGCCATAAAGTTTGATTGGGACTGTACCAATGCTTTACTATGTACATGTCACGTTCTTGGTCATTTCAAACTATGAGACTCTCCATCCTGATTATTATACTATCTAAGGTCAACAAGTAGAATTTAACAAGAATCTAATTGGTATCGCATATCAAACAGGTACTTGAAGATAAAGTCTTATACTTTTTCTTATTGTGGGTAACAAATAACGAGTTGTAAGAAAGCTACATAAACTTGGCTTCTTAAGGAAACTATTAATCAAGTACCTACATGGACCTTTACCAACTGAATATATGACGATTATGAAATTATTAAGAAAATGGCTTGAAATGAATGATATGAATTAAAATAAAATAAATTCTTTATTAGGCACATAAGCACTTACACTATAAAAATATACAACGCTTTAAAAATTAACACTTTTGAAAAGCACCAAGAAACTCAATAGTACTATATTTCCAAGTACAAATTACATTACCTAATCGGTTCATATATTGTGTCACTGGCTGGAAACCTGAACCCGATAAAGGTGGTGTTTCCAATAGTACATCACAAGTATAAGAATGGTCATAAAGAGCTGAAAGAAAAAAAAATGTGAAGTTTTAAAGTTTTCTTAAAGCCACATATTTAAGTCAACATGAATGTACAAAATGCTGTGAACCTTAAAATACACCATAACAACTTTGTTATTCTATTAACAATATTTTATTTCAAGGCCTTAGAAAATCATACTTAATAATTTAAGTGTCGCGCTGTGTTTATTGACGAGGATCCTTTGAGCAAGGAATACCTTGCTCCGAGGATCAGTGTCTTAATCCAGCGCAGCAACGCTGCAAGTATTCTTAGAACTCTGGACCCGTTGTCTTCTAAAAATTTTCCTAGTTCCCATTATTTTGATATTATTTTTAATTTGTGGGTATTTTTAGGGGTCGGCTTTCCATTGTTGCTTGATGAAAATTATTTTCATAAAAATGATCATTTTGAAATCTGGCTAAGCTATGTTGATGGTTCACAATTACAAAAAAATAGGTTAGGTTATGGTTTGCTTGTGATAATGCGAGAAGCGAAGACGAGCGGAGCGACGAGCCACTAAATAAGCCTTCTAATTTTTTTCATTTCCTTAAAAAAATATTTATTGTTTGAGGTTCCTACACCCCTTTCCCATAAGCCTGACTAAATATTTTGTTACTTTTCAGCAGGCTACATTGGAAAGCACTACCATTTTTAGTTTTTAAATTAGATTTTAATTTAAAGTTCTTTAGTAATGTTTATATTTGTTATAAAGTTTGCCTTAAGTTTGTAAGTAGTTATTTGAATTGTAATGTGCATTAACAATTCTATAGAATATAGCTTGTGAAGACGTTAATAGGTTTAAAATATTCTAAAATACATTACACATTTATTACAACATTAAGACCAACAACATATTAGGCATGCCTGAAACATCACTGTTACCTGAGCATGGAATTGACTTTCCTGGCACTGTATTTAGCAGCATCACATTGCTAGGGATGTGCAATGTTGGAATGGCGTCGATAGACAACCTATTACCAAGCCGCTCATACTTATTTTCGAAGTGTTTTTCACATACTTTAAGATTTTTAATGTTTATGTTAGGAGATAAACCCACATTGTTCCTCCACACATTTCTTCTTTCTTTGTTAGAAGGAAATATATGATAATGTATATTTCCTCCTATACAAGTACTCAAACAACACTTTCTTTTCATGTTGCAATATATTCTGCGCAATTTCTGAAGCAAAACTTGCAAATACGCGTTACTTTTTGCAAAACACGCAAACAAACCACAGCAAACAAACCGTTAATTTTTATTTAATATTGTGACCATGTGACATTGGGTATGACATTGGTTGACATGACACTTGATGAGCGACATGAAGTGTGGTGCGGGAGTGGGAGAGTCACGTGATGGTCACGTGATCTGTCAGTTTCTTTCAGGACCGGGTGCTATTGGCGTTAGGCATGTCTTGTACGTAGTGAAACACCCGTGTCCGTATGCGCCCGCTGTTCGAACGGAACTCGAGGTCGGCGAGGGCGCGGCCCGATGCTAAGTGGTTACGCGCCGAGTCCCACTTATGGCTTACGTTGTAGCGTAGGGTTCGACTGGGCTATCACTTTTTGATTTACGACGGACGACAATTTATTAAGCACGGAGCTGCCATAAACGCGTCCACTCGTAACGATTGTTAGAAAGAGACTTACACGGAACAAATAGACATGTTCATGCACATAAATATTTGTCGCGGGCGGGAATCGAAACCGCGACGCTTGGCTTCGCAGTTAGAGTCTAACCACTCGGCTAACCGGTCCATGTTTCTTAAGTTTCTTCTTAAAGGATTAAATAGACTGAATATTTTCAAAATATGTACATCACTTTATGGTACCAACCTTGATTCACGAGATATTATTATATCAAACCGTTTCATCGCTAATTCTGACAGGACTTTAGGTATGAAGCTTTTTTTAACAACGTTTTCACGTTAAAACTATAAAGGCCGTGGCGGCGGTCGCTTTTTGCGGCGGCGGTGGTCGAATTCGAATAGGTGTTTTGTTTTATATCCATTTATACATTATTTGATAGCCCAGAACGCAACGAACCTGTCTCAAATTTATAAGACACCATAAGGCCATGGTTCGAATCCGGGCGTGTACCAATGAGTTTTTCTGGCTTTAAGTACACAATATCACTGACACCGTGCTTCGGAGTCACGTTAAGCAGTCGGTCCCGGACGCTGTCAATAGATGGCGGTCGTTACAGTTCCCAATCCGCAGTGGAGCAGCGTGGTAAACTTAAGCTCCAAGTCCCCCTCCTCACCCTGGGGGAGGCCTAAGCCCCTGCAGTGGGGTAAACATGAGCTGATGATGATACATTGTTTTGTTATATCTCAAAGGAATTAGGCAGCGTTTTCGATGGAAGCTTCCACTCGGTTTGATTTTTTCCGAAATCTTGAAGAATCATCGTCGTATTTCAGCCAGTTTACACAAAACATTAATGAATTTTACACATAAGCCTTCCCCTTGAATCACTCCGTCTATTGGTGACAACCAACCGTCTGAAAATTCGTTTGGAATATATTATATTTATGTAAAATGTGTACAAACATTATTTTAAATATAATTTATATTATTTATGTCTTTTTTGATTTGTAACAATGCGTATTTGCATTTTCCTGCGATTAGATAATGCCAACTCTATTCGCTCTACTATCTTCATCCACTAAATAATTAAAGACACGCAATTTCATGTTTTTGAAGTGAAACTTCTTATGGCACGGGGTGAGCCTAAAACGACACGAAATGCGTCACGCTAAATAATATGTGGGGGCGATGTAAGGAACAATCGGCTTTCACACGAGAAGCCGGTTGTTCGCTATATCCCCACTACTAACTGCTGCTTGTGGGGAGTAAGGCCAGAGCGTTACTCAGTTTCGTGTCGCTGGCAGCTGTGTCATTGCTCGGAGTGTCAATAGACGTGAAAACCAGATTGATGTTGATAATTTTAATAACATTATGGAAATTCAAATTTTAATAATAAAAGTTCTAGGTTTTCACTTTGTTTTCCAATAGAAAATGTTTTAATTCTATAAATTTATAATTCCAATCCAACTTTATGGCCGATCGGAATACAACGCTATATGCGTGCTTGCGCAGGTTCAGTCATATGCCCCTCGCTCCACTGCGTCCCGCTACACCTAAAACTGGTTACTGCGACGCGATTTGTGCCTATGTTCACATCCGTCATAAAGTTTGATTGGAACTGTACAAGGGCAAGATTACCAGCGCTGTCCTTAAGGTCCATGCTCATCTAGTGCTCAGATCCAAAACGTCCGATCTTAATAGCAATGTAACCGGGTAATAGGAATAAGTAACCATAGCCATATTTTTGGATGGTTTATTTTGACATAATTTTGTCAAATACCATATTGTTCATCTCCAAGAATAGTTTTATTAGTTTAAGTTGATATTTTTTTTTAATAAATGTACTTATTAAGTTATATTTTCTGTATTGTGCTGTAATATGCGAATTTTTTATGTGTTAATGAACCTACATTTTCTCTATACGATTGATTTTATAATAAAACACTGTCAAAATGTAAACGCAGTTTTGTGGTATATATATATCGTTAATATAAGAGAAAACTGTAAATTTAATTAATGAATAAAAAACAATAAATTCTTCATCAGATATTTTTATTTCAAAACACTCAATCGAAACTTCAACATTAAAAATTTTCTTTGTACATCGATTTCTTAAAAACTACAAAGCATGGCCGAAAATGTTTTATATAATAATATATATATATATATATATTACATTTCTAAATAAAGTGTGGCAAGAAGCTTTGTAACACGAAAAGGAATCACAAATTATAATTTTCAAACATAATCAAAATACGCATGTATTTAATATTTTTTTTTTAATAATAGAACTTTAAAAGTTCTATGTGAAAATTCAACATTATTTTTATATACAGAACTAAACAGTATAATACAAGTCAAAATAAACTCGGACATTACAAAGTTCAAAAAATAGATGTTTTGTTTATGGTAATATTTTGACGCAAATAGAAGAGGAGTGGGAGAGGGCAGACCTTCAGATTCTTACCACCGAGAGACTAGATTAATTTAGAAAATAACTTAACATATATATATGGCTTAAATATTGTTTTTAACATAATATTCATTCGATTAAGAAAATTGTGTAGTGGTGAATTTCTATACAAACGACGTTAAAGGTTGCAACCCATTAAACCTTAACCGATCGGCGCAAAAAAAATAATTGAATTGAGGATCAGCAAAAACTAGGTTTATTCGTTTTTAAGTTTTTAAATATTTTAATACACCATAAAAAAAAAAAACTGGAATGCGTTGGTTTTTTTTTTCTCGAAATCGTTTTAGTTTTCACACGTTCAACGAATTGCATTTTTACATGTGAAAAATATTTTTTTAAAAATCAAAAAATTATGAATTTCGATGAGATGTGAAAGTTCAATCAGTTTTTAGTGAAAAAAATAATTAAAAACATATAAACCTAGTTTTTGTTCATCTGAATACCATATTTTTTCTTTGTGATAATCAGTTAAGGTGTAACAGGGTGCAACTGTTAAAGCCGTTTTTGTATGTAAATTTGCCACTACACAATCTTAATGACGCACGAGAAACGCCATTTTTATTAGAAATAAGCACCGTATTGTTGATGATTCTACAAAATCAATATAATCCAATTATTTTTGAGAATTTGAAAATATTACAACAACCACGACTGAAAACACACAAATATTACAGTAATCAGATTTTAATACAGCATCTTGCTTAGGCGCGCATTTGGGACTCTCAGAACGAACAAGACTTATTCAGCAATTTATAATAGTAATATCTGGGACATCACGTACGGCGCCATCTAGTTCCAAAGTAAGCAAGTATATGCTTGTATTATGGGGTACTAGACAACCGGTATACATAGTTATTCTTTTTTCTATAATATATACATACATAGATACTTTTTACACCCAGATACGGAACACATAGACATGTTCAAGCACATAAATATTTGCCCCGGGCGGGAATCGAACCCGGGACTAGATGGCGCTGTACGCGATGTCCCATGTATTTCGTATTTTACCAAAAAAGTACAGGCCTAGGCTTGTGTTTATTTTCAACAATAAAATTACAAACATACAAAACTATGACACGTCTAAAAACATTTAAAAAAACCACTTGAATTTTCACACTAGTGGCCGTTTTAATATATTTTTTTTACACAAACCAGTTTATATCATAATATAAAATAATATATATTTAAAAAATATGTTAATTAAAAAGCACCTAAAATACAAAAGTAATATTAATTAAAAATAAAAATGGCATCGCACCTTAAACGCTAATTTTGAATTGGCTATGCGAACCGTATCCAATCTAGACAACAGTTTTGACAAGTGTTGTATTTACAATGACCGTAAACAAATTTCTATTTCGGGGATTCTGCGGGGGCGAAGAACGGCGCGCGGGGACGTTGCGCACTGAAGCTCGCCATCTTACACGAGCTACCTAGAGTATGAGTCTTTATACGGTAAACGTAAAAGAGGGCTTCTTAGTCAATATGTATTTTTATGAGAAAAATTGAGAATAAAGCTGCGTCAATGGCGTTACATATAGTTTTAGACTGGTTATTTGAATACAGACGAAACCTAGAACGTGGCTATCGCGAAATTTCGTATGTTTCCACTTATAAGCATATTTATGCGTCCTTAGAATGAAATTTTTGATTTTTTTTTTCTAGTAATAATGTTGTCAGTCTTACGCATTACACAAGATGGTACCATGGGAAATTGTATCCGTTTTTGTAATAAAATTCCAAAACAAACGTTACACTTCAATTCTAATCAATTTATAAAGAGAGTTAAAGTCCAATTCGTGAAAAAAGCTTACTACTTATTGTATTAGCGAGTATTTAAATGATAAGTATGCATGGACATCATTGTAATAGTTGTAAGCATTTTTAATTAAAAAAAAAAAAGAATTAAGAAAAATATAATATATAGGGAGGAGTTTCTTGCCGGTTCTTCTCCTTCTAGTTTTCCGAATCGGTGCCTAATCAATTCATTTTGAATTGCAATAGGTGCGTGTAAACATGTTATAATGAATTTTTTCTTTAAATTTAGATTTCGAAGGCATTTTGTTGAGAAATTAAGGTTTAATTAAACCTTACTTTAAACTTATTACGCCAAAAGGGTGTACACATGTATACCTAAAAACTACATGTAACGTCATTGAGCTACGTACGTAATTCGTAAATACGTGGAAAATGATTCCGTCGTCTTGGGGTATGTAAGCCAGCCATTTAGGCTCTCCGGCCGGTACTATCTGAAGTGCGACCCAAAGTGAACCAAGCGATTTCGAAGTGCATACAGTACTGCTCGCGTTTTATCCCTTTAAACTACAACAACGATATTCGCCCAAAAAACTAGAATCGGAACAGTTTCGCATAACGATTCCTGGTACCGCCTATATCTTATATTATAAAAAGTTTAACTTTTTTTTCTAAAGAGGAAAAAAGACCGATTTTCAAAATCCGACATCTCAACTAACGCACAAACTACTTAATAAGGAAATGCGGATTTTGCGACGCAGCCAAAAAAGTGTGCAACACAGTGTGTGTGTGTGTGTGTACAGTGCGTTCGCTTAAATGGTTTACAATACACCCGCAGGATATTTTGGAATCTATGTAAAAACGAATACATCACTTAATCCTTTATATAGTACCGTTTATATACTGACCGATTGGCCTAGTGGTTAGAGACAGCGAAGCCAAGGATCGCGGGTTCGATTCCCACCCGGGACAAATATTTGAGTGCATGAACATGTCAGTTAATTTCGTGTCTGGATCTAAAATATCTATATATGTATATATTATAAAGAATATTGGAATATGGTCTGGTAGCCGTAATACAAGCTTTGCTTAGTTTGGGACTAGATGGCGCTGTGTGTGCTGTCCCAAATATCATTATTATATTTTTTCTTATTTTTATATCAAGTATTTTAATTGTTAATAAAACAATGGAAAACAAAATTGTATACTTAAATATTAGTACTTAGTGATCCTCTGACGCTTTGTGTTCATTATAAAAACGCGACGCACCAACATACACTGCGGGTGTACAGTGCGGGTCGATTCTTTCAAGTCGTCGGCGGCTTATAAAGCATGCAAACCATTTGAGCTGACACACTGCATCTTTGAATACATAATGTAATATCTGGATAGAGTCGGCTTTAAAAAAACGTAAATAAAAATATCACGTAACCGTTCGGTTATAATTTACGCACACAGACGGTTTGTACATGATTAGTATGGCGAAGCGTATGTGGTCTGTTGAGTCACACACACAAGTACGTTAAAGTCGGTCTATCCAGACATTATATCATATAATCAAAGCCCTCTAAAAATATATGCATAGAAGACTTAATTTAGAGCCGATTTTCTTGGACACTTTGTCAACTTGGGGGCCGTCCATTAATCACGTGAGGCTTGAAAGGGGGGGAGGGGTTTGACAAAAATCACGAAATGTCACAAGGGGGGAGGGGGGTGAAGTGAGATATCACGTGTATTTATTTTTTCAAACGCGCTATTTTTAAATCGAAAAGCGGCATGTGGTGTACACCATTCGTTTATTATTTTTATACCAATCAAAAACAACCTGCAACTTTTCTCTCTAGACATTTTTATCATGGTCCTTAATTTCAGAATAAAATAAGATTATATTTTATACCCGTATTTAAGATAACATTCTAAAATATTTAACAATTTTCGTAGATACTAATAATACACGTGATGTTGGGTGGGGGTGGGGGGGAGTCTTAAACCTCACCATGTATCACCAGGGGGGGGGGGTTAAAAATGCTTAAAAAAGATCACGTGATTAATGGACGGCCCCTTGTCTAAAAAACCAGCGTCGTCGTTATATTTTGAGATAATAAGAAACGATCATAATAGACTCTCACTAAACCGGCACTTTTACAAACTAAGGGTGCCGGATTATTGGAATGTTCGAATTACTGGGTTATATAGAAAATTTATAGAATAATTTCTGTAACAACAACACTATTTTGTATATAAAATGAATACTATAAAATGTTAATACAAGAAACAGAGATAAACTTGCCAACCATGTCGGCCGCCTCAATAAAATCACAAAATCTTTTAAAGGGGAATGTATACGCTTTTACAATAAGATCCCAGTTGACATTCAAGATCTACCCCTTAACAAGTTTAAAACTACAATAAAACGAAAGCTTTATGCAAAAGCTTATTATAAAGTATCAGAATATTTAGATGATGAAAATCCAAGGGTGTAAGCCGCTCTCCTATCGGTTTGTTTCAATAATATTAATCTTTAAGCACCTATTGTTAAATTTGAGACAGGTTCG
Source organism: Luffia ferchaultella (assembly GCA_949709985.1). Classification (NCBI taxonomy): domain Eukaryota; kingdom Metazoa; phylum Arthropoda; class Insecta; order Lepidoptera; family Psychidae; genus Luffia; species Luffia ferchaultella. The sequence goes on from OX453268.1 coordinate 10,503,233, forward strand.
TTGCGCTTTGGGCTATCACGACACTCAATAAATTCACTCTTGTGACGTATTTCAAGATTATGCTACATAACTTCGAAATAAATATATTTGATTGATTGATTGAAAATCTTGAAAATTACTTGCAAATCGCAGTGGAAGAAAAACCGGAATGTGACACAGGACGCTACATATGTATTACATATTGTCACAACTTTCGAGGTTACACTGAGACCAGAGCGCATGCGCGAGCAGGCGTATGAGAGGCGAGGAAGGCGCGGGGGGACACACCGGACTATCGAAGTGCTGGATTAGTGAGAGTCACAAACAAGTCAACCTTATAGACCACGCTTTGACAGGGAGTAGCATTCGCCAAGGCTATGTAGTGACACTACATAACTACATCTCTTGTGAGCCGTCAGTTGGAAGCACGTCGGAAGCCATTAAATTGTCAATTTTGAACGAGCCAATGAAAACTAGCCGACCTCTCCCCGCACCCCGCCACTTTTTGGCGATTTCGTTTTCGTACTGACGTTTATTAAAGCGTGGTCTAAAGGTTGACTGGTCTGTGGTGAGAGTCTACCATTAAAAAATTTTTAAAGTTACACACTCTTCCAACTGCATCACCAAATACCTTAACATCTAGTACTTAATTTTTATCATCAAATACATTCATATCTTATTGTAATATTTATAATTATAATAATTTTTTTTTTCTCAATAACTTTGTACTGATATATTTTACCATTCCCCTTATAGACGAAACCGACATCACATACTTAGCGCATCACAGATATTACCCTGCCTAATCCAACTTCTTATACAGGGGGTTTCTTTTTCGTTTCTTACACTCGAAATACAATCAACTATTATTCATGGGGGTGATCAACCGGCGAGCTTTAGTCACAAAAGTTGTTTTATTTTTTTTTAATAACGTCTACATTACAACAACCTCTTGGCCCCAAACTAAGCAGTAGCTTGTTTTGGGTACCAAGTGAAGACAACACATACGTATAACAACCAAGAACCGGTACCAGTATCAATATTTATCATAAAAATACTGACCCGACCTGGGATTCGAACCCGGGACCTCCAGCTTCGTAGGCAGAGACGCTACCCACTAGGCTAACCGGTCGTCAAAGTAGAAATAACCTATAATGGCATGACCAGAATAAGCACCCATTCGACTGAACTTTCTGCTTGTTCTAGTCTTACCGTTGTATTAACACCAGACAAGTCAACCTTATAGACCACGCTTTGACAGGGAGTAGCATTCGCTAAGGCTATGTAGTGACACTACATAACTACGTCACTAGTGAGTCGTCAGTTGGAAGCACGTCGGAAGCCATTAAATTGTCAATTTTGAACGAGCCAATGAAAACTAGCCGACCTCTCCCCGCAACCCGCCACTTTTTGGCGATTTCGTTTTCGTACTGACGTTTATTAAAGCGTGGTCTAAAGGTTGACTGGTCTGTGATTAACACACACAAAAGGCTTGGAATGCCCTGGAAGTCCAATATAAGAATGCGTTCAGGGCGATGGTGGGGTTGTCGCCCTTCTGTAGCACATCAGGAATGTTTGCCGATGCAAGAGTGGAAAGTTAATCGGCGATGCTGCGTAAAAGAGTAACGTCTCTGATGCACCAAGTTCATACCAGCTCTAACATCTACCTGCAGTTAATTGCTCATAGATTGTAGAAAGATTCACAGATCATGTAATATTGGACAAAAACACATTTGAATGAGCATGCAAAAAAAAAACCTTGTAAATCCTAAATAATTTAAAGATAAATTATTTTTACTATTTATGTATATAGTGTATATAATATTGTGTATTTCATATATGGACTGTATAGTTTGAAATAAACATTCACTTTACTTCATCAGACCATTTTTACCCCACTGCAGGGGCTTAAGCCTCCCCCAGGGTGAGGAGGGGAGCTTAAATACACCACGCTGCTCCACTGCGGGTTGGGGACTGTAACGACCGCCATCTATTGACAGCGTCCGGGACCGACTGCTTAACGTGCCCTCCGAAGCACGGAGACAGTGATAGTTGTGTACTTAAGTCAGAAAAACTCATTGGTACACGCCCGGATTCGAACCATGGCCTTATGGGGCCATATAAATTTGAGACAGGTTCGTTGCGCTTTGGGCTATCACGACACATGACATGTATATAATATTGTGTATTTCATATATGGACTGTAAAGTCGGAAATAAACAATTATTATTATTATTCCTACTTTCACGCCCATGAATCATAAAAGGGCGGTAAAGCTCGCTGGTCGATCAGCCCCTTTACGTTAAAATGTAAGAAACGAAATAAGATGTACTTCGTACGATAAATAATAAAAATATGTTCCTAATTTTTTTTTTTTTTTAAATCGAAGACCAATATTATAAACTACCAATCGTTGCCATAAAAAAAAAACCACTTACAGTGAGTCACGACAAGACATAGTGATATCAAAATGTATAGAGAGGTAAAATTGTATTAACTAGTATTCAAGGCAAGAGTAGAAAGTAGGCTTGCTTTGGCGCAATCGCGGTATCTGCATAGGCGCAACATAATTTTTATTAATTTTGATATGAATACAGAGAGATTTTTTTCATCACTTTATTTATTCATCAAACTATTTCTAGATTTTAGTTATTGTCTAAAGAATCTATTTTTAAGAAGAAAAAAAATGTAAATTAAAGTTTCACATTAAAATATTTTTCGCGCAAGAAATATCGTTACGGCGCGGTCACTAAGTCAAACATAAATACGCGGGTATAGCAGGGAGGGCGTCCCGCCGGCGACTGCCGCCCAACGAAAATTCAGTCGACCACGAATCCCCGCCGTTTTATGATAACTCCGCAGCGCCATATCTAAATATTTTAGTACTACTAAAAAGTAAAAACGCGTATTTTATTATTTTCACCAAAGATCATAAATGTTATGCAAAGTAATGAAAAAAATCACCAGTATAAGTTAGGGGTCGTCCATTAATCACGTGGGGCTCGAAAGGGGGGACGGGGGTTAGACAAAAATCACGAAATATCACAAGGAGGGGGGGGGGGGGGGGGAGTTAGATATCACGTGTTTTTATTTTGTCGTTGAACGCGTAATTTCTAAACAATAAAAAAGCGGCGTGTGAGCTTGTGTCGTATACCAGTACAATTAAATGTTTTTCACACGATTACATCTTTTCTTTACCGTTTTCATGCCAATCAAAAACAACTTGCAAAGGTAATATCTGTATGGACGTTTTTATCACGGTCCTTAATTGTCCTGAATTACATTATACTTACCTGTATTTAAAAATTGAAGATTCAGCATTTTTTTAAATTTTTTTAAGATATTCAATTTTTAAGATACTTTGTACTAGAAAATACACGTGATTGGGGGGGGGGGGGGGGGGGTTTATCTTAAACCTCACCACGTATCACCAGGGGCGAGGGGGGTTAATAATGAAAAAAAAAACACGTGAATAATGGACGACAAATTCTTTTCCAATACATTATAGATACAAATTAAGGGCCGTTGTCTATCATTGTTAACAATTTGGCTAACACTTTGGTTGGACCACATGCAGTGCTAGTTTACCTCTCTTGAAATTTTGATACCTCTACGCAAGAAGACTACTTAAAGTCGGTGACAACTTAAAACCTAACCAATCGAATGACAGTATTCGTTACTACAACAAAAACTAATTCCATCGGCGCGCGCAACTTTCGTTACATGCTGAGAATTTACTCTGATTGTGTTTTGTTAATCCGCCAAAAGAAGTACAACTTCAAAAACAAAAAACAATTCCACTTTCATGGGCACACGTTTCAATGTAACCCTGGCTAAAGCCCGTTCCACATTCTCGGCAAAAGTTGCCGAATAGAGACAGTAGAACTAGAGATGCCACGAATATTCGGCTACTTTGCGGTATTAGGCTACTTCTTCGGTATTCGGCCGAATATTGCCAACTTTTCGGCCGAATACCGAATATCAGACCATGAAAAAAAGAGCACATAATATTACTCACAAAGATTTTTATCTTAACAAAAAATTTGCATATTAAATACTTGAAGACTTGATGAAATTTTTTTTACAGCATTCGTTAATATACCTGTTTATACTATAATACCAACAATCAACAAATAAAGCGTACTGTGACATGTAATTGTCACCCGCGAAATGTACAAAGTGTTGCTGAAAATTCGGCGGTTCGGCCGAGAGCCTCGCCGAATATTCGGTATTCGGCCAAATCACTTTTCGTGGCATCTCTAGTAGAAACCATCTTTGCTTAGCATCGCTAATACTTTTCAATACTCTTGGGTTACGAAGCCGATAGTGCCGAGTGGCCTTAAAATAGCATAACCGAAATAAAAAAAAAAAACACCTCAAGTCTACGACTATCCATTCGATAACACTATTCTCAAACATGTTGATATTTACAAATGTGTTTTGTAATCTTAAATTAATTAAAAATAAATTTAAATCTTCACTTTAACATTGAACGTTTAAAACTTAGTGTCGTTTCAATCATTTCTACGATATGGCAACATTGTCAATTTTTTCTAGCTATAGATCATAGAGGATGCGCGGGCGCAGCCGATACAAGCACGAAACGTTTAAGTCTTTAGATTAATAATTACTAGTGTATAAGATCGATTATCACAGTTTTATAATACTTCGTACAGAAGTTGCACTTTTTTAATCTTGCAAAAGGCCGTGCACATCTGTACGTGCACAGTACAGAACAACGCACGGATCTTTGCCGCTGTTAAATTATTTACAGAAGGTGACGCAGTAACATAAAATAGGAGCACGAAGGAGAAGAAGCAGAGGTCGGATAGCTCGCGGTATGCGCCTCCTACCAGTACCCCTCGCTGTCCGCACAGCTGTACCTGCGCATTGAGTCATTCGCAGGCAACTAAGAGCGGCAAAGATCTGTGCGTTATACCTGTAAAGTTGATAATATTTTGGGATTTTAAAACCTCGTGTTTCGGCGCGCTATAGGCGTATAACACGAGTGAAGGACGCCTGTTCTCGTATCCGATTGACATCAGATTCTTGAAGCCTCACCCGAGAGTCCGATCGACACATAGTGTAACTCCAGTTGAATATAAATTCAGTGATGAAACGATTATGGTCACAATGTAACATAATTTCGGTAAACAACAAACTGTTTTGAACTCTCAATATACAAGGGTAGACGTTAGATTTTAACATCTGCATTCGAATAACAACAACACCAAATGGTTGAAGCGAGTTTAGCATAAGTATAGTTCGCGTCAAACTTTATGGCGGATAGGAATACAACGCTATAAGCGTGCTTGCGCAGGTACAGTAATATACCCTTCGCTCCACTGCGTCCCGCTACACCTAAAACTGGTTACTGCGACGCGACTTATGCCTATGTTCGGAACCACCATAAAGTTTGATTGTAACTGTAATATTAGGTAGCAAGTAATCTTAGACTTTAAGCGTATAGCAATAAGGAACAAAATTATCAAACGAATGAAGTGCTTGGAAGATGTTCACATGCGACACCTCAGCACCGGCCAGCACAAGCGAGCCCCGCCGGAGAGGACTCCGCTGACACCAGCCGTCGACCCAACACGCGTCTAGTATCAGAATCATAATCCGATGCATGACAGCTTTAGAGTCGTGAGAGCACCTAAATTATCTGGCCTCGGACGGTCCATCCTTATCGTCAGACAGCTATGTGTTGACCAGGCGAGTCGAGAACGCTAGCTGAATCTGCTGGCAGCGTTGCAGCTACCTATCGTGATGACCGGATGTGTCTGATGACGCCATTTTGAAACGCTCTTTAGTAATTTTTTAGCTATATACATCGGCCGTCGAGAGTCTGCGTTCTCGACAGGTCGTAATCGGCATAGTAATCGGATGGTCGATGTGAATTTGTACCGTCGGACGATTCCCGTTTTTAAATATTATTATCGTTTACATGTACGAATGACACAAAATTAAATTAAAAATTATATTATTATGTCAACTCACAACAAACATGATGTTATAGCTATAAATCTCATGTGTCAGATCCGCATTCACTCGACGGCCGACGTATAATCGTTCCATCACTAGAATGAAAGAAAGAAATAATACTATCTGTCTGTGTTATTTGAATTCGGTCCCTCTATAAACATCTATACACTAGTAATTATTAATCTGAATTTACATAGGACGTGTTCACCGTAGATTTAAATAATTAGATACACCCTTGACGCTCGTGAAAAACACTAAAAAAATCAAATTGTTGACAGTTAATGTCTATATGTAGTAATGTAGACTGTCTAAAGCATAGATATAACAGAATAGAGTCGGCAAGCCAGCCCGAAATCCAGGTCTGACCAGAAAGGGACAGAGAATACCTTGAAGACTATACTTAGCATTATATAATAATAATGTATACATGACAACAACGTCTAGGCCCCGAACGAAGCATTAGCTTGTGTTTTGGGTACCAAGCGAAGACACCACATACATGTAACAACCAAGACCCGGTACCAGTATCGATATTCATCATATAAATACTGACCCGACCTAGGATTCGAACCCGGGACCTCCAGCTTCGTAGGCAGGGTCGCTATCCACTATATAGAATTATACTATGCCTATCTCTTTTTATTTTGAGCATGTGACCACTGTGACTGTCAAATGAATGTCTTCGCACATGCGGCTTAAAAGTGTAATAAGGATAGAACTAGGTACAGTTATTTTCCAAAAATTTTTCTCCATGCCCAACCCTCACATACTGCGCTTTACGAAGCTTACCAACTCTAGTTATATTATCTCTATGGTCACAAGACTGCGACGAGGATTGTGAATGTAAACCCAATGTAATAAGGAATATATACCATAATAGTGTACGAATAATGAAATTACCGCGAGATCTGCGTTGTTCATTTTTGGAAAATGGAGGGTCAGTCATCGTCGTCCCACCTGCAGCGTACTATACAGCGCACGGAAAGTATTATTTGTTAGGAAACAATAGCTAATTTCTAATTACCATTCAATAGGGTCAGGGGAAACTCTAAGACACGACCGCACCGGGCGCTGCCTGGGGGGGAGGGAGCAGAGACAGTACAGTACTACAGTTTGACGGTAACCGCTGTGCCGCGCCTTGGATGTGTGCGCGGCGACGGGGGACGACATCAACACTCAGGACCTGCCTCCCTCCTCGCCCCGCACATACCTAAGGCGGGGTACAGCGGTTACGGTGTCAAACTATATGAATATTAAATGTAAAAACTCTTTGCGGTCATCTCTTATATACTCTATATACATTCCTTACCTCAGAGGGTTAATCTATTATTAAAATCTACAGCTTTCAACATGCTGTTAATTACAAATAAACTTAAGTCTATTGTCTATGCCATGTCGATCGCGGTGTGTAACACGGACTATTCCTTTTTAAGCGATGACATTATTGTATATGACCTAAAAGAAATTGTGGCTCTTCATTATTGAAAAACGTGCTAACATGACTAACTCCCAGTTAAATTCTTAACAATATGAATTTAAAATAAAGAACTATTTAATAATATCCTCTCTAAAGACGAACCGCATAACATAGGGTTTGAAATTGAAATCACGCTTTGTATTTTTATAATATGAAATAGGTGGCCAATGGACACCGCGGAAACACTCCTCTCACGAGAGTCAACGCTATGCGGTATATCTTTAGCTCTTCTCATAGTAAGTCATTGGACAAACACTTCCATCATATTCATAATATATGGAAATCAACCAACAATCTGTATTAACACCAAACGCATATATTTTAAAACCTATTATTTCTATCGAAGTAGTTTAAAGACGTCACTTCAATGCACTCTGTGACAAAGCGACGTTTATCAATAGTATTAAAATAAAAATAAATACAATTTAAACAGAAAAATAAACAAAAAATTCCAATTTCCAACACTTAAAAGAATATTCCACATAAATTGACTAACAACATTTTATCCTAAAAAAAATATCCTTATCAGTACGACTGCCATATAAAAAAACGTTACCTATCGATTAGGCAACTCCTCGGAATGAGGGGGATGGAGGTTAATGCACCATGCTGCTCCAGAGCGGGTTGATGGATTTTAACAACTCCTATCTATTGATATGTTGTGATAGTCTAGTGGTAGCGAACCCGCTTCATGTTTAGAAGGCCGTGGTCCGAATTCCACGGCATTTACTAATGAGTTTATTCTAATTTATGTACATAACTATCACTGACTCCGTGCCTCAGAGAGCACGTTAAGCCGTCGGTCCCAGTTATCATCAATAGATGGCTGTCAATAAAAGCCACCAACCCGCGCTGGAGCAGCGTGGTGGCTTAAGCTCTAAACCCCCTCATCCCCATGGGAGGCCTGAGCCCCTGTAGTGGGCCATTTATGGGCTGATGGTATAAGTTCATTTTAGTGTAGTCTGTTACTACAAACTTTTCTTTTTTATTTATAGCAGTTATACTTATTTGGATCATAATGAATAAACTATGTAGTTATAGCTACAGAGATCTTAAATATGTCTACGAAGAAAAAAAAAACAGATCATCTTGCACGCACCCCATATTCATTATTAATAAAATTTAATTAACCTCTCACTCCTTGACACTGCTGGATGTATTCTGAAAAATATAAATAAATTACATTATAGTTTCATTATTGTGCTATACCTCTTTGGTTTATATTGGTGTGATTAAAAAAAAACTTAAAAAATTTTTTTTTTTCTAAGTTTATTTATTGAGGCTTTAACAAAAAAAAAATGTTACAAAAACAATTAACTGTTGCCAAAGAAAACTGTTCTTCCGACTATTTAAGACCACATTTTCTATTGCAAAGACGATATTGTGTTGTGTGAGTTTTTTCGTATATACTTTATAGTTTGACGAAAACCGCTGTACCGCGCCATAGGTATGTGTGCGGCGAGGAGGAGGAGGAAAAAAAATCAGTTTGTATATTTCGGTCAGACTATAGTTAACATACTAACAGATTTTTTAATCACCAGCCAATTAAGGGCTTACGTAGCATCTAAGGACTCGATTTTAGAAGAAGAAAAAAATAGGTCAAATGTTATTCATATTAGAAATATTTTCCTCTAAATAATTATCGATATAATGTATTTACTAAGTTAAATATAAATAATAAAGGTGCACTTGCGGGTGTAGAGGAGAAAAGCATTCCGCCGGCGGCCACTGATCGACGCAATTATCAGTTACCCGCGCATCTCGACGGTAATTCGACAACTTTGTCGCGCTGTATTTCAATATTTTTATACTGAATGATATTAAAAGAGAAAACTCGTGTTTCATTATTTCTACTAAAAATAACAATATAAAAATTTGGATGCAGATAAAAAAAACAGCCTGTATAACACATCAATTAATTAATATACCCAATATACTTTACAGTCTAATTTATAACATAAGTGTTTACGCAATTATTTAAAAAGTACTTTACCTACTCCTACTTATAATGCAAAAAACCAAACCAAAATAGGGCCAGCAATTTTAGAGAAATTGCAGCACTCCATAATGGCCTGTGATCGTAAAACATATCTAAGGGCCTGCTTCGAAACAATATCCATGTAATGAAAAAAAAAACCTAATTGAAATAAATCCAGTAATTTTTAAGGAATATAGTAACTGACTCACTGGCTGGTCGAGTGGTCGAAAACAGTCTGCAGACTAAAAGGTTACTGGTTCGATTCCCGCATTTATATATAGATATTTTACACCCAGACACGGAACAAATATACATGTTCATGCACACAAATATTTGTCCCGGCCCCGACCCTTGGCTCCGCAATTAGGGTCTCTTACCACTCGGCCAATCGGTCAGTCAAGTACAAAATTGTTAGTTTATACTAGAGATGCATCGAATGTGGGTTCTGCCGAAGTCCTGCTTCGGCCGAATGTTCAATTTAAACATGTGCCGAAGCCGAAGTTCGGCCGAACTTCGGTGTCAGACAATCATATCCGACTATCGTATCGGATAATCGTATTGGAAAATCGTATCGGACAATCGTATACGACAATCGTATCGGACAATCGGATCCCACAATCGTATCAGACAATCGTACCAGACAGTCGTATCAGACAATCATATCCGACTATCGTATCAGACAATCGTATCCGACTATCACATAAGACAATCGTATCAGACAATCGTATCCAACTATCATATCGGACAATTGTATACGACAATCGTATTGGACAATCGGATCCCACAATCGTATCAGACAATCGTATCAGACAATCGTAACCAACTATCGTATCGGACAATTGTATACGACAATCGTATCAGACTATAGTAGCCGACAATCGTATCAGACAATCGTATCCGACTATCGTATAAGACAATCGTATCAGACAATCGTAACCAACTATCGTATTAGAAAATCGTATCGGACAATTGTATACGACAATCGTATCGGACAATCGGATCCCACAATCGTATCAGACAGTCGTATCAGACAATCATATCCGACTATCGTATCAGACTATAGTAGCCGACAATCGTATCAGACAATCATTTCCGATTATCGTATCAGACAATCGTATAAGACAATCGAATCCAACTATCGTATCGGACAATCGTATTAGAAAATCGTATCGAACAATCGGATCCCACAATCGTATCAGACAGTCGTATCAATCATATCAGACTATCGTATCAGACAATCGTATCAGACTATCATAGCCGACAATCGTATCAGACAATCATTTCCGATTATCGTATCAGACAATCGTATCCGACTATCGTATAAGACAATCGAATCAGACAATCGTATCTAACTATCGTATCAGACAATCATATCCAACTATGTATCCGACTATCGTATCGGACAATCGACTGAACGAGTCAGTCAGCTGATTGCAGAGCACGCGACGTTTGATCTGCACGGCGTGCGGGAATCGCACCGCGCGCACGGTTGTCACAGCCGAGATTATAATGAGTTTCTTTCAGATTTTTTCTCATTTAATTACACTATAATTAACTCTAAAGTACACTAAACTTGTCTAAAAGAGCAGGACATGATAAATATTTATGAAATGACGCATGATCATATTCATACTGTATAAGTATACTAACCTCAATGGCCAGTCGAGACACTGTTTCTTTCTGAGCGACCGGTTGGACTGACGGCTCTTCATTCACCATTATGTGGGACATTGACATGTGACGTCTGCAAAAGCCAATGGGACAAAATATTATTCTAATTTCGAATCGAAAGAAAATATTATATACATTGACATCCGTATTTACATAACAAAACACATCACATTAAATAAAAATCACTTATAGATTTAAAACAGGGAACGAAAAGTCTCGCACTGTTAATCACACTTTCACTATGCGTTTTTACAGTCTAAAATATATATACACGGTCCGTCGTTGACAGTCCCGGTCCCAGTTAAAATCCACCAACCCGCACTGAAGCAGGGTGGTGGATTAAACTCCAAGTCCTCTTCTCCCGAGGGGAGGCCTAAGCCCCTGCAGTGGGGTATTAATGGGCTGATGGTATGGTATGGTAATAGTAAGACCAGAACAAGCACTATTCAACAGGACTTTTAAATTCTGATGCTCTATGTCCTCTACGCGTGACTTACAGTATTACGCACGGATCTTTGCCGCTGTGAAGTTATTTACAGAAAGCATTGCAGTAGCATTGAAGCATAAAATAGCGATGAAAGAGAGGTTGGATAGCTCGCGCTACTCGCTCGCACGCGGCATCCTCCTCCCGTTACTACCTCTCGCTCTCCGCGCGGCTGTGTCTGCACATTGAGGCATTCGCAGGCAACTCATAGCAGCAAAGATCCGTGCGTAATACTGTACAGTCGCTGAACTTATTGACTGCTCTCACACTTCGCCGTATGCGTTTCCCCGCATTCGCGGCGCATTTAAAAGTCCAGTTGCATAGAGCTGCTGTTACTATTATAATGTATACTGTATTCTATGCCCACAAGTCATAAAACCGTGGTAAAGACAGTTGGTAGATCACCCCCTTAAAAGATAAGTCAATTTAAGAATAATTACCTCAGTCCTCTATCCCCACGAAATGACATTTGGCAAATTGAACAACATTTCCAGTCTGTATTTGAAGAATTTTTATTATACCTTTGCTCATTACTCATTACTGACAGGTTCAGAGGTTGCGATGCGTTTTTTCGTTCTGGCAACACATCTATTTCGGCTGTCTTCAATTCAATTTTTTCTTCTGGCAATTCAATAATTATGTCTTTGTTTGTCACTTCGTCTTTGCCCTGCAATGGCTTTTCTTCCGATTTTGGAATATAAGTTTCGTTTCTTGAAACAACCTGCGGTTTGTTCGTACCTGTGACAAAGTGATAATTACTGTGCATAATAAAACAAGGTGCAGTCTAATCAGTTTGTCTTTTTGTCTGTGTTTCAAGTAGTATATTATTATCATATTAATATTAAGCCAAAACTTTATTTATCAACAGTTAAGGTCTCCCAAGCTGTTCGAACATCCATACAATATGGTACTTAACGACAATTAAATGTATTATATTTATTATGAAAATATGCTTGATATAATAACAAAAATTATAAACAAACTTATACTCGGTTGAATAATATGGGAATTATAAGTTATTAAAACTTTATCTTTGTCTCTTTCTTGCAAAACTATATTTAACACTATTTTAAATGGTCTGACTTCACAGGTAAGTACTCCATCCGGTATTGCCCTCTCTGTCTAACAGGACATTTTAAACATTCATAACTTTGTTAATAAAGATTTATTTTTTAAAATTATTTCAATGTTATGATATATTTAGAAAACTTTTTCATATTAACCTTTTGACTTGTCATCAATCGTTATAAATCAATTGTCTCTGCCAATTAAATGGCTCGTGTCTTTCAATCTGACCCAATTGGGTTGTGTAGTGTATAGGTTAAATAATGTCAAAAAAATAACATATTATAATTGTAAAATTATTAAATAACTATTTCTTGTAGTGTTCAAATTTAAATTGGCAACATATATCAATGACCGATTGACCGAGTGGTTAGAGACCCTAACTACGGAGCTAAGGATCGCAGGTTCGATTCGCGCCCGGGACAAATATTTGTGTGCATGAACATGTCTATTTGTTCCGTGCTGGATGTAAAATATCTATATATAATAAAAGTGCTGGATGTAAAATATCTATATATAATAAAAAATATTTAAGTATGTATATCAGTTGTCTATGTCTATGTCTACATCAATATATGTATATAAAAGTTGCTTACTATGGGACTAGATGGCGCTGTGTGTGAATTACCAGGTATTATTATTATTATTATTAAATTAAACATGAAATATAGTTTTAGAAACTTTATTTCTTTTCCCAATACAAATTTTACATGCCCATCACACAAAATTCTACTTCACAGTGCTATATCAAATCATCAAGTAGCATATATTTAGTCTGTGGTGTACATTGTGGTGTAGTCTGTGCACATACAGAAAATCCAAAACTCTTTTATAAGTTCTATAACAGGCTTAGTATTGGGGTTTAGGTAAACAGGATATTATAAGCTATATATCGAAATAAATAAATAAATGAGCAGGTCATGTCAGCCGATAAAATCTTATATACCTACACAAGGGAAAACTATATCTAGCTGTTAATTCAAATAGGTAGGCATGAACCTAGGAATACTTTGACGTAGCATCGTGAACTAAGTACCGATAAGTCTGCTGGCTATGTACGCACACACACCATAGTAAGTGTACCGATCGCCAGTACGCAATACTAACACATACGCAACCGCTATTGCAGTGTTTCGTTAGTTGTTCAGTGACAGGGACCCTATAGATATAATAATATAATATAATACATGGGACTTCCCACACAGCGCCATCTAGTCCCAAAGTAAGCAAGTATTATGCTTGTGTTATGGGTTACTAGACAACTGATATACATACTTAAATATTCTTTATAATATATACATATATAAATATATTTTTTTTAAATATATATAACAACCAAGACCCGGTACCAGTATCAATATTCATCATATAAATACTGACCCGACCTGGGATTCGAACCTGGGACCTCTAGCTTCGTAGGCAGGGTCGCTACCCACTAGGCTAAGCGGTCGTCGAATAGATTTGATTATGTTTGTATAGGTAGCATTGTCGTTTGGTTTTAATTTATACAAAACTATCATTTGAAATTGATTGAAAATAAAAATTGAATTTTAAAACAAAAGTCCTTTATTATATTTAATTTTTAATGATTGATTCAAAAAGCATTGTAACAATAATAAGTTTAAATATATACTAAATATGTCCAGAAACATAAGTGCCAACTTGGTCAGTCCAAATGACATACAAATATTGTTGTTAATAGTTATCACATTCATAAGCTCATAGTGATTTCACAGGGGTTAGCACCATAGAGATAATAGAGTAGGAAAACCAGTCTGAAATGTTGACTTCAACAGAAAGAGACAGAGAATTAGAGGACCTTGATTTGTACAGAAATATACTAAGTTTATCTCTTTGTATTTAGAGCATCCGCAGTTAATAGCCCTTTGGTTGATGGCTGTGACCACTCTGACGGTCAAATGGGTGTCCTGAGCACTGCGACTTAAAAATAAACTAAGGATACAACTAAGAATGGTTATTTTCTATCCTTTTTTCTCCCATGCCCATATATATATATATATATATATATATATATATATATATATGTTCATCATCATAATCAGCCGATTTTTACCCCCATTTTTATATATATATATATGTTCATCATCATAATCAGCCCATTTTTACCCCACTGCAGGGGCTTAGGCCTCCCCCAGGGTGAGGAGGGGGGCTTGGAGCATAAATCCACCACGTTGCTCCACTACGGGTTGGGGACTGTAATGACCGCCATCTATTGATAGCATCCGGGACCGACTGCTTAAAGTGCCCTCCGAAGCACAGTGTCAGTGATATTGTGTACTTAAGTCAGAAAAACTCATTGGTACACACCTATATATACATATATATATATATATATTATTTTAATCATATTATAACTCTGCAACTCTGAAAATAAATATGGTGATAGTGCAGATTCGCAATTGTTGCGTAACCGTGACCTACAGGCTTATGGTGCTTGCCTACTCTATATTATGTCTATGGTTAGCACCACTTGGTAAGCTTACACACCTTTTTCATATTTTTTCAATCAATCATTAAAACCAATTTATTGATTAATTCATGTATGCTCATCAGTTTCACACATAAAGGTAATATAACTAAAGTAGGCAAGCTCAATAATGCCCTGAATGTGACAGTTGGGCATGGAGAAAAAATGATGGAAAATAACTGTATCTAGTCCTATCCTTACTGTACTTTTATGCTACATGTACATTAGGACACTTATTTGATAGTCTCAACGGTCACAACTATCAACTGTGTACGCTCAAAATAAAAACGATGGACTTAGTATAATTCGAGGTATAGTTATTCCACAGACAAGTCAACCTTATAGACCACGCTTTGACAGGGAGTAGCATTCGCCAAGGCTATGTAGTGACACTACATAACTACGTCACTAGTGAGCCGTCAGGTGGAGGCACGTCGGAAACCATTAAATTGTCAATTTTGAACGAGCCAATGAAAACTAGCCGACCTCTCCCCGCACCCCGCCACTTTTTGGCGATTTCGTTTTCGTACTGACGTTTATTAAAGCATGGTCTATAGGTTGACCGGTCTGTGAGTTATTCCCATCTCTTTCTGTTGAGGCCCACATTTCAAATTGACTTACCTATTTTATTCTATTTTCTCTATGTTTTAGCATGAGCAAATTTTTTTTAAAGACATCTCAAACACTTAAATATACTTACTAATTCTACCAGCCGAGTTAAGATCTTCATTTGGTAATGTGACAAATTTATCTGAAATTTTTTCAGAACTCTTGTTTTCCAAATTTGAAACAGTGGCAGTTTCGGGCAACATTTTGGTGGCTTCGAGACTATTTTCATTGCTTTTTATTGTATTTATATCAACAATCTTGCTTAGAGGCAAACCTTCATCACTTGAGCCATCTGTATCCAACCGGTTACTTCGTTGCTGACGTTTTTTAACTCTTTTTCTGAACTTTTTCTTAGGTCTCACAGATCTTAATATCGGAAGCGTCCTACGATACTTTTCTTCATTGTTATTTAGATTTATGTACTTCTCACTTTTTCCTTCCAAATCGGACATGCTGCTAGAAATGCTGTCACTTTTGTCATAAGCGAACAGATCCGTTTCATTGCTTAGATCATTACTGTCTATTTGTTCACTCAAATTGCTGTCACTTTGCGGTTCCTCTAGTTTTTTTATTTCAAATGTTATGTTTATCCTTTTATATATTTCCTCTGTTATGTTTCGACATTTCTCATATTTGGAGTCTAAAGAATTATCTTTGATTTCGGACCACAATTGATTTTTCTCTACAGCTGACATTATCAATGTTTTCCACGTAGAAGCAAGTATGAATTATACTTTAATATGATCAAAATTACATTTCAATCACCATATATTGTATAAATATACTCAAAATAACTGCATTTTCAAACCAAAACCTTACACGATAGAAAATTCAATGGTCTCACCATTCTTGACAAAGGAACACTTGGTATTATTTATAATTTTTTGGTTAATACTCAAATATCCTTTTCTGATTTCAATTTTTCTAAACATAAGCTCCAAAAACGGGTAACCAAACCAAAATCGTCATACAAATACCTTTTCTCGAGTTTAAAATCGCGATTTTGAAACAAAGGATCGTAACAAACAAATTTTATGGCACCGAATTAAGGTCAAAGGACATAAATAAAATCTTGTTTTTCTAAGACTAGATGTAGATATATTTGTTGTTTTTTATTTCAAACTATACTTAATCAATAATTAAAGTAATTTAACACTAAAAACTAAATTAAAACTAGGCCCCAAGGGCTGTTCTATGCGGCTTTTTTGATTTTTTGACGTTTTCAATTGAGTGTTGCTTGACGTTAATTGATCATAATTTTTATTGAGCCGGTATTTCAAGTTAAACAGCTGGCACTTGCTTAAGTTCCCATTAACATGTTACGTTGCGTTCAATCAGCTCTTCGATTCAATCCACCCATCCATCCATGCTAGGATAGAATTTTACGAATTGATATCTACGCACCGCTCTTGAATTTTAGAAAAAAAATCAAATAATATCGGAAATATTACGAAATCAAACTTTGTGTGTGTTTACAACACTGGTTTACCCATGGAACTAAAATGGGTTACCGGTTTACCACACGCGTGGCTTCTTAGTCTGTGGGTGGATGGCGATTGACGTCATTGTGTCCTACGGGTGACCTTATGAGTAGGGCTAGGTAGGGCCCATAGGTAGGATCACTTTTTCTAACATGCTGTTTTCATATTTAACTACTAGGCTTTGAAATAAAAACCTGTTTCGTTGTTTTCATAAAAATATGGCTTTAAAGTTATAATTTTCTTAAATGGAGATTGACAACAAAGATGATTATTAAATTCAAGACATGACCCAATACATGTTAACAATTCCATAGAGAGTGTAGAATTAAAATTAATCTATGCTACCTACTATTTCGGGAAACTGATTGCAAAGACCTTGTACCAGCACCGGTACAAGGTCGTTCAACGAGCTATTCTGGCCGGTCCCACCCGTATAGATATCATTTATTGATTGATGTCTTAAAAATCGGTCAGTCTTTTCTCACAAGTCAAACCAACCGTGATAACCAAGATCGTCTGCTATGTCGGCACAACAACAGTGTGCTCTTCGTGAAACTGATGCAAATGAAATTAAGTAGCTCCAATTATTGTCCTGCTTCTTAGCGCCCCTTGCCATTTTACGCCTAGAGCGACCGCTCTGCTGGCTCTATACTCCCCGCGCTGCTCGGCGAATATTTTCTCCTTGCCTTACGACGCAGTCTGTCTACTAAGATATTTTTAAAGTGAAAACTTCTTTAGTCGCGTTGGGCACTTTTTGGCAGGGGAAAATCTTATGGGTTCGCGTCACGACATGCTCATTTAATTGTAGAGCCACTGTGCAGTACAATTGAAGTAGTGAAAACTTCTTTAGCCGCGTTGGGCACTTTCTGGTAGGGAAAATCTTATGGGTCAGCGTCACGATACCGTCACGACATGCTCATTTAATTGTAGAATCACTGTGCAGTACAAAAGCGAGTACTAAATATACTGTGGTGGTGGTACTAAATATACTGTGGTGGTGATACTATGATATCGTGATAGCCCGAACGCAGCGAACCTGTTTCAAATTTTTTTTTTCAATTTTCAATTCACATGTTTTCGGCCATATGGCCGTTGTTCAGGTCCGGGCGTGTACCAATGAGTTTTTTTCTGACTTAAATACATTGACTACCACTGGCTCCGTCCCTCGGAGAGCACGTTAAGCAGTCGGTCCCGGTTGCTGTCAATAAATGACGGTCGTTACATTCGCCAACCCGCATTAGAAGAGCAGCGTGGTGGATTTAAGCTCCAAGCCCTCTCATCTTGAAGGGAGGCCTAAGCCCCGGCAGTGGGGTACAAAAAGAACTGATGGAATGGAAAAATAAATATACTAATATTTTCAAGGTGAAAAATAAATAACAGAAAATTATTATAAATATTCGTATTTATTTTGGCGATTGTTTATGATTGTTTATGTATAATTATATTATACATGATTTCAAATTCAAAGAAAATTAAATTGGATATAAAAATGGAAACAAATTAACTAAATAAATAATAAATTATATTTATATTCGATTGTCGAAATAATTTTATGTCATAGCATCTGTGGTTATAGCTAATTAAAAATTGCTAAAACGCGGCAAGTATCCTTGGCACCCTAAACCCGTCGTCATCTCTTTAAAAATTTCTCGTCTTATTATTTAGATTACCTTTTATTTTTAGGTATTAGGTAGTAGTTTTTTTTAATTAGATTTTAATCTAGAGTAAATGTTATTGTATTATCTAAGCTTTTTTTTAAGTATTTATTAACTAACTAAATAATTACAAATATAATTGTAACCTATACATAGTTTACAAAAACTCAGCTTTAAATTGTAGTACATTGTAGTTTTTAAGTTTATTAAATTTTTTAATAAACTTATATGCTTTAATGTACTACAATTTAAAGCTGAGTTTTTGTAAACTTTGTATAGGTTACAGTTATATTTGTAATTATTTAGTTAGTTAATAAATAAAGCCGAAATTTGGAACAGTGGTTTATTTTATAACGTGAGTATTAATTTTTTAAGAAAGGAATATATGGAAATTTCAAATTTAAGGAGGGAGGGATGGAGGGGCTTTGTATGAGAGTCTTTGTTTTTTAAAGTTAGAAACATAAGAATTTTAACATAAATAAATAATGACGTGTTTCAGGGTTTTTGGATTTCCACATTTTAAGAGTGGGAAACGGGAGGTGAAAAGTATGGGAGTATCGGTTTTCTTAAAGGAGTGGGGAGAATGAAGATTGAAAGTTTGAATGGGTGTACTCAATATCAGTTTCAGCAAAAAGTACCTACATATAATCCATTTCGAATGTTAATACTAGCTAAAACAGGAATGTGTAGTCTACGCAAGCGAAGCTGCGGGCGGTCGCTAGTTAAAAAATAAAATTGTAAAAATTGAGTTGCTATCGGCCTCTGGAAGATGTACCAACATACAATTTTAGCTTAGTTCGATCTGCGATCCGCCTTTTTGGTATTACATTAACTTCATTTTTTTTTCTTCTCTTTTTTGTCATTGTCATCCTAAAATCTAATTGCTCTGCGATAAAATTAATCTTTTAAATTATTAAATATTATAATAAAGTGTTTTTTTATATTTTTTTAATAATGTGGCTTTTCTCTGGATCTCAAAACTTTTTACGGCGATAGTTTTAAAGACAGCAATTTTTTTACAGGAATTATTCTTTTTTGTTACATAAAAAATACAACAAAAAAAAACTAGAGCAGCTGCTGAGCCAGCAGCTCGTAGGAAAATAGCCAAGCACGTAGAACTTTCGTTAACACTACATTCCTTTCGCTGTCGAGACGATGGGTCCCTGGGCAAGGATGCCAAATTACTTGTTGACGATTTGGGTGTCGCGCTGCGTCTGTTGACAGTGCATCCTTTGACCAAGGAATACCTTGTTCAGAGGATCGTAGTGTAGCAAAACAGCGTGGCAACCCGGCACGTAGGTAGGTATCCTTGGTACCCCGAACCCGTCATCTGTTTAAAATTTTCTTGTTTATCATTATTTAGAAAATATTTTAATTTGTAGGTATTTTTTTATTATTTTTTTAGTTTTAATTAGTTTTAGTTTTTTAAAATTAGATTTTAAGTTGGTGTATAGTAATAATAATTTTAATAATGCTGTATTACAATTATAACATACACTTTATACGATAAAAATTTTATTTGTAAATCTGACCACGATGAAATATCGTCGTAGAATCCACAAAATGGGGTCAACAAGACTGATTAAATGTTACTTCAACGCTTGGAGGAAATTTTCAGTAGCTCTCCTTCAAATCACTACTTTCTTGTGTAGAAATGGACCTCCTCATTTGCAATTGCAATGAACAGCTTTTCAACTATATCCTGTATTATGCACTTTCGTTATCGAAGTTGACTAAAATAGGAAATGTATGTAAGACAAAAGAAGTATAAGGGTATCGACCGCTTATAATAAAGTCCAAATCGGCGACTTCGATTTCGCTAGTTTCCGCTCATTTTTTTGTTATCATCAAATAATTTGAAAAACAATATTTCTTGCTGACTAAACACACCGGTCATCGTACGGCCTGAATACTTTGGATTTCGATTCACACAAAGTGATTTCTAATTGGCCATAACTATAAAGCGTCAAATATGTTTAAGCCAATTCGATAGAGGAAAGCCACTTCACAAATCATTATAAAATACCTTTTTGTAATTACACGAATTGTTAACCAGTAAAACCAGTACAAACACTACCGCACTGAGGCACATAAGTCATTGTGTAGACTTGTGTTCTATAATATTGTAAATAGTTTTAGTATAAAGTTTTAATAAATTTATTTTTATCTACGGTTTAAATTTTGTTTTACTGCAACCTTCTGCTGGTCGGCGAGGCGCAGCTGAGGACTCGACAACCTTCCCTGCTTTCTACAAGTAACAAAGTCAGACAGGTGTTAACTTTCTTAGGAAGTGCCCCAACTCCATAAATTTTTTGAACCTGATAGAAGTTTCACTACAAAAAGTTTAAAATGTCTGCTAGAAGTACCTTACAATGATGATGTTCGAGGAGTCAATGTGTGACATTGGCGAAATTTGATGATACAATTTTTCTAAACTAAGCATTTTTCCATTTTACCAACCCCTTATACCCCGCTGCAGAGCTTAGGCCTCCCCCCGGGGTGAGAGGGTTTGGAACTTAATACACCGCGCTGCTCCAGTGAGGGTTGGTAGATTTTAATAACTGCCATTTGTTGATGGCATCCTAAGCAAACTAAGCATTATGGAAACCAGAAATTCGCAAATTTAGTAAGTCAGTTACGATCTCTACTAACATAACCTAGGGTTTAAAATCTCGAATTATTTCTAGAAAAAGGATTGCCCGGTGCAGACCGTTAGCTCAACTTTGTAGGGCCACTACCGTAATGTTAACATATTTTTCGTATTTTTCTTATTTTTTTAAATTTTAATATTTTTTTAATAGCTTAATTATAAAGTATTGTTATGTGTTAGGGTTCGAAGAATTTGGAGAGAAAGACCTGCTGACTCTTTTGAAGAATTTATTCACTAACACTAGGTCCAACACAAAGCACTAAGTCCAAACAATAAGCACTAACGATGTTCCTAGGTCGTAGCCAAGTCGTAGGTTTCACTGGTATCACTAGTTTTCACTTCGAAGTCGCCTCGAAAGTAGCCCAAAAACTGAACTGCTGGCTCGCCTTCCTGCTGCTATTTATATGGGCCGGACAAGCGCCAGATCATTCTAGATCGTACCGGACTGGATGACTCTAGAAAGCCCCGCAATTCTTTTCTTTAAAGCCATCTAGTATTGAGTAGGGGTTTCGTGTTTGTTTGTTGTAAAACCCTTCTACAAAGTGGTTTTACTGGTTGACGCTAGATGGCGGTCGTTACACTGTCTGTTCGTAACACTACTCCCCTCTTAGAGATGCTCGTTCCGAGCATCGTTGTTACTGCCATAGTAGCGCGCCAGACGGTCTATGTGTACCACTTTGAATGTCCCTCTAGGTTGCTTTTGAATCCTATAAGTCACATCATTCAGTCGGGTAACCACTTTGTATGGACCGTCCCACTTGGTCTGCAACTTTGGAGATTTTCCTTTCCGGCGAGTTGGGTTATGCAGCCACACCAGTGACCCTTCCTCGAAGCCACTCGTGTTCGATTTCCGGTCGTATCTGGTTTTCATGTTCACTTGACTGTAACCCATTTTCCCGAACCAAGGCGTGTATATATTGCATTTTTTCCCTTAAATCGCAGACATAGTCTTGTACGGTCTTTGGTTCCTCCGGTGACCCTCTTGCTAATAGGTCTACTGGTATTCGTAGTTCTCTACCGTAATTGACATACGCCGGGGTAGCTTTTATGCTCTCGTGCTCGGCGGTTCGGTACGACAGAAGGAAGAGTGGTATATACTTGTCCTAATCCTTTTGTTTGTCGTCTACCAATTTCGCCAAATGCTTCTCAAGGGTCTGGTTAAACCTCTCAACCATTCCATCAGACTGTCGATGGTACGCGGTAGTCCTCGTCTTATGCATGCCCAAAATTCTGCACACTTCCTGGAATACTTGCGATTCGAAGTTCCTGCCCTGATCAGAATGGATTTCTAGAGGCACACCAAAGCGACATATCACTTCTTCGACTAACTTAGAAGCGACTGTTGTAGCTTCTTGGTTTGGTATGGCGAACACTTCGGGCCATTTGGTGAAGTAGTCAATGACGACCATAAAATACTTGTTTCCCGATTACGTTACAGGAAATGGCCTAGCTACGTCAACTGCAATTCGTTCCCACGGTGCACGGACGATATACAACCGCAGGTTCCCACGGCTCCTGGTCTGTGGTCCTTTTACAGCAGCGCACGTAGTACATTTGCGGCACCAATCCTGTACATCATCTCGACAATGCAACCAGTAGAATCGTTCTCGCACTTTTATTAACGTCCTCTTGACACCTAGATGACCTCCTGATATGCCATCATGTATTTCGCGGAGAACGTCTGGTACTCTCGTTCTTGGGACAATTATCTGAAGATGGAACTCTCTGCCGTTAGTCTTCTCCCATTTCCGGTAGAGTATTCCGTTTTAGAGTATCAGACTGTCCCATTGCGCCCAGTACGCTTTAGTGACAGCGCCAGTGGGTGCAACCTCATTCCAGATCGGTTTTACGTCACCCCGTTTCTTCCATGTGATGATGTGCCGAAGGTCGTCATCTCTTTCTTGAGCCTCCCTCATAGCATCATTCTCCCAGAGTCCCAAAGAACTTGTTCTCGTTAGCTTTAATGTTACTTCCTTAGATTCCTGCTTAACGCAATGTTTGCAGTCTTCCGAACACGGCCTTCGTGAGAGTGCGTCGGCATTCCCATGCGTCTTTCCGCTGCGGTGTTCCGTCTTGAAGTCATACTCTTGGAGCTGTTCAATAAATCGAGCCACTTGACCTTCCGGGTTCTTGAATTGCAGTAGCCACTTCAAGGCTGCGTGATCAGTTCGCAGTAAAAACTGTCTGCCGATGAGATATTTGTTGAAATGTTGTAGCGTCTTTACAACAGCCAAGAGTTCTCTTCTTGTCATACAGTAGTTTCTCTCTGGCCTAGATAAAGATTTGCTGAAATATGCGATAACAACTTCTCTTTCACCCTGTTTTTGAGATAACACCCCTCCAATGGCCGTGTTGCTTGCATCCGTGTCGACTATAAACAGACCTTCAGTTTGTGGATACCCCAGGATTAGTGTTTCACACAGATGTTTCTTCAGTTTCTGAAACGAATCTTCACAAGTCCCATCCCAACTAAATGGTCGTTTATCTTCTGTTAGCCGATGTAATGGCTTGGCTATCTCTGAAAATCCCTTAACAAAACGCCTGTAGTATGAGCATAGGCCGAGGAATGCCCGCACTTCGGTTTTGTCCTTAGGGGTAGGCCATTTTTGAACTGCTTCCAGTTTTTCGGGGTCTGTCCGGATTCCATCACTGGAGATAACATGGCCGAGATAATTGACCTCACTCCTGAATAAACGATACTTTTTCAGGTTCAACTTTATTTTGGCTCCCTCTATTTTGGCGAAGACTCGCTCCAAGTTTCGCAAATGGTCCTCGAAGTCACGGCCGACAATGATGACGTCATCCAAATAGACTAAGCAAGGCTCTCCAACTAAGCCTGCCAGTACACACTCCATGAGTCGCTCAAATGTGGCTGGTGCGTTGCACAATCCGAAGGGCATGACGTTAAATTGCCATAAACCTTTACCGGTCGAGAAAGCTGTCTTCTCCTTGTCTTTTAGATGACTTTTCACCTGCCAGTATCCAGATTTCAGGTCTAAGGTCGAGAACCATTTCATGCCACTCAAGGTATCCAAGGTGTCGTCGATTCGAGGTAACGGGTAACTGTCCTTCTTAGTGACATAATTGAGACGCCTATAGTCCACACAAAATCTCGTGGTACCATCTTTCTTCTTCACTAATACAACAGGTGAGCACCACGGACTTGCAGACGGTTCAATAATCTTATTTCTTCTCATGTCCTCCAAAAGGCTTTCAACTTCTTTTTCCTTTGCAATTGGTATCCGTCTTGCTCGTTGACGAATTGGTCTCTCGTTTCCGGTATCTATCTTGTGCTGAACCATCGACGTTCTTCCAAGGTCCCCTTCTTGACAGGAGAAGATATTCGCGTAGCGCTGTAAAAACTTCTTAGCTTTCATGCTTTGCGAATAAGTCAGATTACTCTTGCAGTCATCGAGTAGCTCAGTCACGAATCCGTAGTTGTTGCTGTTTGCTGAGTCTACGCCTGTCATCGAACTGCACTTTTTCTTTCCCGCTGGTGGCAGTTTCACCAGCACCTGAGCAGGGGACGAAGCCCCTTGCTTCTTCAGCTCCTCTATTTGTTGCTCGATCCTTTTCATCCTTGATATCTGGGTCATCTTCTGCGGGCAGTTGAGCTGAAGATGGCCCCTCTCGCCGCATTTGTAGCACATGGCTCCAGAACTTCTCTTCGTAGGAGCCTTAACCTCCTTGACTTCTTCAGAGACCGCGCGGATTTTATGGGTCTGCCGTATGTCATGGCGAACAGCCTCGACCTCCAAAGCATGGGCCAATTCTTCCTTAAGCGAGGTATGGCGACGAAGCCTCACTGTAGCCCTGACCTCTAGGTCTTTGATTCCGTCGACAAATGCTTGAACAGTATTTGTGTCTACCATCTTGGTGTCAGCTCCTAGGTGTGCCTTCCTGACGAGTTTTTCATTCTCCAACGCCCATTGTTGTAGTCCTTCTCCTGAGCGTTGGACTCTGACACGCAGTTGGGCACGGAACACGTGCTCCAGGTGTCGCTCCCCGTATCTGGATTCAAGTGCCTCCATTAGGTCTTGGAACCCATTTCCTGTATGTGGCAGTGCTTCCAGTACCGACAAAGCTTGCCCTCTGAGCGCAACAGTGAGAGCGGTCAAGCATTGTTCTTCCGTCCATCCGTTGGCAGTAGCAACAGTTTGGAATTGCTGACGATAAGCGTTCCAAGAAGTAGTGCCGTCGTATGGCGGCACCTTCACTCTCGGTCCTTGCGCCACTCCGGTAGTTCCACTAGACATCGCAACACCCGTGGTTTCAAGGCGCACTACTCTCTTCTGTAGTTCAGCGAGGCCGGCATTCACATTTTCGACATCCAGTCCTAACCCGGTGACTCGTTCTTCCATTAAGTCGACATCTTTTCGAAGCTTAATCACCATGTCACTAACATCATTTATAGCCTGAAGCGCTTTCTCTTGGAGGCTTTTTGTTGCTCTTGTGATTCTTGTAGAGCGCCGAGCTTGCGTTCTTGTGAATCCTTCATTGCCTGAATTTCAGCCCTCTGCAGCTCCATCAATTCAATTATACTTCCTAATTGAAGAGCCACTTGAGGGGCTGTAGAAACTACGGTGTCGCCGGTGGGCGTGGCTTGTCCGGTGGGCGTGGCCCAGTGGGCGGGGCCAGTGGGCGTGACCTGAGTTAGCGTGTCCCGGTGGGCGGCGCCAGTGGGCGTGGCTTGGGTTAAAGTGGGCGGGGCTTCGGCCAAAGTGGGCGGAGCCTGAGGGGCGTGGTCAGTGGGCGGGCCAGTGAGTGTGGCTCCGCCCACAGTGGGCGGAGCTTGGTCCTCAGTGGGCGTGGCCTCCACAGCTCGTGCCCTTGTCCTGATGCCCTCCTGGAAGTCCTGTCTTGGAGTCAATGGCATCTCCAAATCTCACTTATGACACCAGTTGTTACGTGTTAGAGTTCGAAGAATTTGGAGAGAAAGACCTGCTGACTCTTTTGAAGAATTTATTCACTAACACTAGGTCCAACACAAAGCACTAAGTCCAAACACTAAGCACTAACGATGTTCCTAGGTCGTAGCCAAGCCGTAGGTTTCACTGGTATCACTAGTTTTCACTTCGAAGTCGCCTCGAAAGTAGCCCAAAAACTGAACTGCTGGCTCGCCTTCCTGCTGCTATTTATATGGGCCGGACAAGCGCCAGATCATTCTAGATCGTACCGGACTGGACGACTCTAGAAAGCCCCGCGATTCTTTCCTTTAACGCCATCTAGTATTGAGTAGGGGTTTCGTGTTTGTTTGTTGTAAAACCCTTCTACAAAGTGGTTTTACTGGTTGACGCTAGATGGCGGTCGTTACTCTGTCTGTTCGTAACAGTATCAATCAAAGCGAAAACAAGCCGAAGTAAAACACAAATAAGCAGATTTGTAACAGGAAATATTAAACGCAAAAAGTCTTGAAAGAAAAATAGGTAACTGTTTATTAATAAACATTACAAATTAAAAAAATAGTATTTAAAGTAATCATATTAAAATTAATTTACATTACAATTAAAATGTATTTTAACAAATTACTATTATGCTATAATTCTTAATGAACTCGGAGTACTAATCGTACTCTGTATTAGTATTTTTTTCCAATATTTAAATTAATTGATCACTTTTTTAAAGCTTTTCGCCGGTATGTTTACGAACATGTCTTTTTAAAGCATTTAACCAATTTGTCTGGTATTTACAATGATTACATGTATAAGGTTTCTCGCCGGTATGTACACGAACATGTGCTTTTAGATTACTCGACTGCTTTGATTCGAACTTACATTGATTACATTTATAAGGTTTCTCGCCGGTATGTTTACGAACATGTGTTTTTAAAGCATGTAACCAATTTGTCTGGAACTTACATTCATCACATATAAAAGGTTTATCGCCGGTATGTACACGAAGATGTGTTTTTAGATTACTCGACTGATTTGTCTGGAACTTACATTCATTACATTTATAAGGTTTATCGCCAGTATGTATACGAACATGTGTTTTTAAATTATGTAACCAATTTGTCTGGAATTTACATTCATTACATTTATAAGGTTTCTCGTCGGTATGTATACGAACATGTGTTTTTAAAGCATTTAACCAATTTGTCTGGAACTTACATTGAATACATATAAAAGGTTTCTCGTCGGTATGTATACGAACATGTTTATTTAAATTATTTGACCAATTTGTCTGGAACTTACATTCATTACCTTTATAAGGTTTATCGGTGGTATGTACACGAACATGTGTTTTTGAAGAATCTTTACTGTTAGTCTGGTATTGAGAGCGGTCACATTTAAGCGACTTAACTTTTTTATCTTTGCGTGTACATTTATTACTAGTAGAAAGAATGTTGATGTTATTAGCTGAAGAAACATTTTCTGTGTTTGATAATACTGCTTCAGTAGCTTCAGTATTACATGTGTCTTCAATACAGTCATCTGGTATGTGTTTGTTAGTGTCTTCCGGTTCCACAGGAGATAAATCTACGGCAAGCGGTTGTGGCTGAGTGACGACTGGAAGAAAATGTGATCTTTGTTAGCTACCGAGATCCAACGTCCATATACAGGTTGAAATTCTAACAACCATCCAAATGTTAATGTAATGATCTTTGAAGGCCTGCTTCTACGCCGATATGCTGTGGATCCCTGGCTCACAGCTGGGTCACAAGGTCACAGCAACGCAAGGAATGTGCGCTCCGGACCATCTGACCAACAAAAGTCACCACTGGTGGTCAGTAGGCACTCCAATTTCTCAACTGACTACCAGTGGCCAAATAACACAATGGTAGTCCCATATCATCCACCAGTGGTGTAAATTGTCCCATTTCACCACTGGTAATAAATTCGGTTTATGATTACTGGATGTCTTGGAATTTTGCCTAATTCATCCTGTGAATTTATCTCCAATGGTTGTTAAAATTTCTTCTAGTATAAAAGTCAGAAGCTACGTATAACTCAATAAAATCTATTTCCTTTATAACATAGGCTAATGTACCTGCACGTAGATATGTAGGTATAATTTTCTTAAAGAAACCGAACAAATCGCTTTATTGTTTTTGTGGATTACCTATTTCTATGCTTTCAGCTAGGTTGCATTTTTAATTTTTTTTAAAGTTAAATCGATCAAATTGTAAGTTGTAGCAAAATGAACTGCAACCATCGACATTTTGCAACTTTTAGACTAAAATTCGTCGGGATATTAGCTTAAGGATTCAAAGTTTGTGAAAATAGAAAACTTTTCTAACGATTATTTCGCAATATTTAATTCAATTTACGATTATACGGCCGATTGGTTTTAGTTAGTCACACGCTTGGCCTCGATTATCGATTTATTATCAATATTTCATGAACTGAGTTAATACATTACCCGGGTTGCGTGCGTAAGCGCCGACGTCTACGCCGAGCCAGTACGCCGCTTCACAACCGAAAAAGACTAGCAGCTCCGTGTCGCGAGGAATCGTCCTAATGGTTCTGGAACGGAATCATACATTTTGGTCTTACCCACGGCTTTACGGGGCATGCTGGTGCACTATATATCTAATAAGTTGTAGGAAGAATATCTGATTCAGACTACTCAAATAAGATAATAAGGAGATGGACAGGACACATGATGCATTCAACAATATAAAGACTAAAGACATCAGCAAATGGTACCCTCGAAATGGAAAGAGACGTAAAGACAGACGAATTAAAAGATGGGAAGACGGCTTGCCAAAAAATTGGCGCAAGATCGCCCAAGGTAGAGACCACTGGCGTAATTTAGAGAAGGCCTATGTCAGAGGACAGCCTGACCAACAACGAAACAGTGAGCTTGCAAGTGTCAAGTCAAATACATGTAACTGTAAGATAATTTAAGACATAGATGTAGGAAATTTACGGTCAGTGAATAATAATAATAATATCTGGGACATCCCACACAGCGCCATCTAGTCTCAAAGTAAACAAGTATTATGCTTGTAGGTACTATGGGGTACTAGACAATTGATATACATACTTAAATATTCTTTTTTTTTTTAAATAATACTATATGCATATATAGAAACTTTTACACCCAGACACGGAACAACAGTGAATAAAGGCTATTTTATTTATTTATTTATTACTGAAATAAGGCGGTGTCGTGATAGCCCAGAGCGAGTGTCGTGATAGCCCAGAGCGTAACGAACCTGTCTCAAATTTATAAGGCCATAGGGGCCATGGATCGAATCCGGGCGTGTACCAATGAGTTTTTCTGACTTAAGTACATTAACTATCACTGACTCCGTGCCTCGGAGAGCACGTTAAGCAGTCGGTCCCGGACGCTGTCAATAGACGGCAGTCGTTACAATCCCCAACCCGTAGTGGAGTAGCGTGGTGGATTTAAGCTCCAAACCCCTAACCCTGGGGGAGGCCTAAGCCCCTGCAGTGGGGTAAAATGGGCTGATGATGATGATGAAATAAGGCGAGCCGATCAGCCAATCAATGTCTTGAATTGTATTTTAAAAGGCTATTGTAACATGATTTGTAATGGCCTCCCTAAGGCGCTTTACGTTCGGCCAGGATAAAAGATTGCACAATGGGTCATATTTGACCTAATCAATGTGCAAACACGGTCGCTTGTATTCATTTACTTAGCCTGCCACTGACCACATTGGCAAACATTTTACGCGCGAGGCGAATGAGAAAATTAGTTGTGGTATTTTATTTGCGCCATTTGTATGTCATCCAAATGGAGTGATCGTTAGTGGCAAGCCTACGCACAAGTCTCGATGTATGCGCAAAACGGAAAACACGGTAAAAGCGGATGATCACCACTACCGCTCAAGACAGACTATAATCAAATAAGCCCTCCCTACGATCATAGTATCCGCCCATGAAGACATGATGGCCATAATAAAGAGGCGCCTTAAGGATGTCCTAGTTGGTACTAGTAGCCCCTTCTTCTAACTCTCCATGTCAATTAAGGCCTAAAAATACTATATAAAAATACCTATACACCTGTAATAAATATTTCTCTTGTACTGGTACGCGACAAGGTTCTGTTGACTCTGATGGCGTGCGCAGTTCACATAACGGAGCCAATTGGCCCGATTCGGGTCTGACGCGTCGACCTTGTACAGAGGGCGCAGGTCTGAGTCCAAGATCTGTAATGACGAGATATATCCGTAGTTGTGTTTTGTGGACACACGACGATGTCTAAGCTACTGCGGTGCCGTCTGATACCAACCTGCCAGGTGTAAACGGGGCTAGCACTGGCGTAAGCGGGCAGCACATAGCCGCGGTACGGGCCGAAACTCACCCTGGGCGGTATCTCTCTGGACGCGAACACGCCCAGCGCACCGCCTACGAATATATAAATTCAACTCGCTTTTCACTCAAAATAGTCTTGGCTTTGAGACTGGAAGTGTTACCTACTCTACAGCATTTCTCTTGTCAGTACATTCAGCGGCATCAATATCCACGCCTAATAACACTAATATTACCTACATTTAGATTTATCCACTAATATAGAAATGCAAAAATAACACGTTTGTCTGTTATACTTTCATGCCTAAACCGCTGAATTGATTTTGATGAAATTTGGTACAGACATAGATTAGACCAACGCTGGACGCCTCCCGGCCAGGTGGACAGATGGCCTGAAGCACCATACCGGGGGTAGTTGGATGCGAAAAGCGGAGGACCGTGTGTGGAGGACTACAGCAATAGGCCTTAGAAGAGGCCTATATCCTGCAGTGAAGAGACACCGGCTGATGATGATGATGATAGATTAGACCTTCGGAAAAGACAGCCCATTTTCAGTCTCTCTTTTGTCCATCCGGGCTGATCTCCGATATGGCTGAACCAATTTCAATGAAACTTTGCAGACATGAAAAAGGAGGTCTACAGAAGTGACCATATATTTTTTAGTGGGGGAGTGTAATTCGGCTATATTACCGAAACGTATGATGGTACTTATCTAAAATCAGTTGGTAACTTTTTTCGAAAAATCGAAAACGGTGAAAAAATAATTAAATGTTTCGGACAAAAAGTTAATTATTTCAGAAACGACAGCCAATGTCAAAAAAAATAAGAAAAGCGAGCGAGGTATATATTTTTGTCTATGGTTTGGAAAAAGAAATTCGGAATCGGTCGAAAACTGTGTGCTGGGGGTAAGGTGCCTTCCTTTTCATTGAATGATTATCAGATCAGTTACCACGGAGAATGAGAATCGGGTATATTTCTGAAAGTTCACAAGGTACGCGAAAGGCAGTAGTGTCAAAAATGCAGGAGCTCAACGGGCATCGTACGGTACCAAAATTTTAAAAATTGGTCCATAACCTTTTTTCCAAAAATTTAATGAAATTGTTTGGCAATATGTTATAAGTTTTTATTATTGATGTTCATTTTCAATGTTCTCCGGTAGTTGCGAGAATCGCGAAATCTGTAGTTTTTTTTCTATAGGTACATAGAAAATCCTGATATCTGAAATTTTGTATAGTAAGTATAGGTGTACTGGAGCGTCGCGTTCTTTAGCTGTTCCAGTATAATTGTGTAGTCCACGCGTGCGAAGCCGCGGGCGGAAATATAGTTTTTATATAAATCAACAATTAGCTAAAGGGAATGTGGTGACCAGGCATAGTGGAAGGCGCGATGTACAGCACTCGCCAGGGCAGAGTGAGCGCCGCGTAGGGCAGTCTTGACCACATCACGGCGGCTTCAGATGGTACCTGGTGACAATTATTAAATGTTATGAGTTGAGAACTTCAATGATTTCAGACTGGAGGTGGCTCAAATTTAACACATTGTATTAAAGACGTACGTCATGTCATACACAATAAAATCGTGAGCCAGACTCGATATAGGGTCGTGCTTGTACATCTTCTCCAAGCCTAAATGCTCTAAGATTCTCGTGGTATTGATTGCAAAGGTTTCATAGAATACCCAAAATTAGGTAGGTACCGACCTATGAAATTTCTTTTTCATATCGAAAACTAGAATAAAAAAATCGGTTGACCCTGCAGGCCATCCCTGAAACTTCCCGCTATTATCGAGATCAAAGGACTCGAAAATATCCCTATTAGAAAGCTATTGCTCAAGCTCAAAATATCGATGTTCAGGGTTTTTCACACTCACAATCACAATATTTATTTTCTGAGCTCTCCAAGCTCAAAAATAGAATTTCTATAAATTTAGAGTTCTTCAAACTCAAAAACTAAGGACATATTCAAAGAAAACGTTATTACTTTTGGAAATTTTTGAACTTTTGAACGCTTCGTTTGATTTGAATGCAATTTACGGCATTCTGTGCAATTTTCTAAGAATAAATTAGTATAATATATAATAAGTACAAAGTCAAAAATCGATTGGCCGTAAAAACTCCAATTTACATTAAAAAAATATTTTTCGGAAATTTATACACGCGTCGTTCAATTTTAATTTTTTTTTGACGGCATTCAACGTAATTTTTTATGCACAAAAATCGTATAGAAAATTTCAATTAGATCGGTTGGAAAATCTTTAAATTATCTAAAAATAACTATAAAAAAATATTTTTTTATTTTTTGAATATTTGTAAACCTGCTCGACCGATTGACTTCATAATTTAATCAGATCTAAGTCTCGACAAACCCTTTCGAACGCCGTATCGTGGGTCTTGATCGGTTGATCCGTTTTCAAGATATCGTACGACAAAAAAAATGACATACAAACACACACATACGGACGTCCTGCCGGAAATAGAATGGCTTCCCATGACCTCAGAACGTGGAAATCTGTTAAACACTCGATTCTCCAAAATCGGACCCAAACCAAGAACTTCCCTTGGAAAGTGGGAAGTTAAAATTAATCGAACTATATAAGAGAAACAGTTTTAAAGAAAGGCAATTATTTTCACCTTGTCTTACGACACATTCTTCTATTTTACAGTTTTTACAAAAAAATGTGATAATTTAAAAAAAAATGTTATACGATGCACTTTCGCTGTTACAAAAAGAACTTTAAGCAGTGTTTTGCTAAAAAAATATTCCAAGTGATTTTTTATCACTAGCTAATTTTTTCTAGGCTGTAGATAGAATTTAAAGACTCCATTTTTTTTTAAAAAGTAGATAATTTTTTTCACATCAAAAATATTTTTCCCGAAATAATTAGCGATACAGCTTGGTTACTAAGTTAAATAAGAATTACAAAGGTCCCTCGCGGGTGTAGAGGAGAAAAATATTCCGCCGGCGGCCGCTGATCGGCGCAATTATCAGTTACCCGCACATCTCGAGGTAATTCGACTACTTTGTCGTGCTATATATCAATATTTTTGTACTAAAAGGACACTAAAAGGAAAAACTCGTGTTTCGTTGTTTTCACCTTGCATCAATTAAAAATGGATTTTTATTGAAATATTTTGTATGGCTGTTCATGCCAAAAAGGCGGTTTATTTTCTTTATTATTCTAAAACATAAAATATTCAACTTAACGAAGTCATAATTTATGCACATCTGTAAACAAATAAACAAAAAAAAAACGTGCAGGAAAAGTATTTAAACAAATTAAAAAAAATACTATGTAAAGATAAATGACAAAATTTTAAAGAGACGATGGGTTCAGGGTACCAAGGATGCTTGCCGCATTGCCGCGCTGTATTGCGACACTGATCCTCTGAACAAGGTATTCCTTGCACATAGGATCCCCTGTCAACAGACACAGCGCGACACCCAAATCGTGGACAAGTGATTTGGTATCCTTGGACCAGGGACCCATCGTCTCGACAGCAAAAGGGATGAAATAGTAGCGATTTATAAGTTCCATGTGCTTGGCTATTTTCCTACGAGCTGCTGTCTCAGCAGCTGCTCCAGTTTTTTTTTTTGAGTATTTTTTTTAATTTGTAAATACTTTTAGTTTTTAATTAGTTTTTATTTTATAGATCTTAATTAACATATTAATTGTATCCTAAAATAGAATAAATCATTAAATTTAAACAAACCATTAATTCACTGCAACATGAAATCGTTTTATAAAACAAAACACCAATTTAATTTCATAAGCAAAAAATACAATTTACCTTGTTATAATTTGTGTGAAAATATTTACTTTGAACAAATACATATATTATTGTTATATTGCTATGTATTTTATATCAAATTTTCGATCTCGAATCTATTCAAACGACGTTTAAATATTATAATTAAATATACTTTTAGAGTAGAAATAAACACTTATTCTTTGAATATATCAAGTGCTTTAAATTGTTTCCTTACTTGATTATAATTTAAGGAAATTAAGTACCCAAACTTGATTTATTTAAGCTAAAAATGGCTTAAAATATGAAAGCTCAAAAAAATGGTCAATCAAAAGTTGAATAGACAAAAAAGTTATTTAAATAAATCGAATAATAAAAAAAAGTATCAATTTTTTAGATATTTAATGCTCATTTCTCGTAGTTTGGGGGCCCAACAAGTATACCTAACTAATAATATTTTTTGACTTGTTTTCAACAAATTAAAATATCGATTGATTTCACATCGATTCAATACACGGTCGTGAAGGTTTTTACGTTCAAAGGTTCTGACGTTGTCGCGCCTCCTAGAAAGTTTTCTATTGTTTTTGAAAGTAAACTTTATGTGCTTACTTTACTTAACTTTATGTTGCTGTTCTTGCTAAATTAAAACCATTATTTAAATACACCTTTGTAATCATAGAGTGAATTGATTTGACAGCAGTATTTGTTTTTAATAGAGTCATAAATGCCAATTCACAGTACCGAAGTGACATTACGCAATTATGCAGGGTGAAGACTGGCGCGCGAGGATTTCGCAGGGGTGCAGACCGGCTCGCGGGGACCTTGCGAACTGAAACTCGGACTAAAACTCGTCATTTTGCATCAGCTAGCTAGAGTATGAGTGGTTAGACGGTAAACGCAGAAGTGGGTTTCTAGTCAATTGGTACATTTATGTGTGGAACATAATCCGGCACAGTTTTAAATATCTTAATATAAATCCATATTCCAGTGTTAGTCAGCGATTTCATAGGCCGGTTCTTAATTTATTAGAAATATTAGGTCTTAACCTATGAAGTTGCCGTTCTAATATTATAGCTACTGGTATTACAACAATGAGTATGGGAATTATAAAATATCTTTAATTTATTCATACTACTTATAAATATTCGACGACCGCTTAGCCTAGTGGGCAGCGACCCTGCCTGCTGAGCTGGAGGTCCCGGGTTCGAATCCCAGGTCGGGTCAGTATTTATATGATGAATATTAATACTGGCACCGGGTCTTGGTTGTTATATGTATGTGGTGTCTTGGCTTGGTACCCAAAATACAAGCTAATGCTTAGTTTGGGGCCAAGACGTTGTTGTGATTGTGTGTATTATTATTATATTTTTTTATGAGTGTAGAGTGCCGAGAACGCTAGCGGCTTTGCCACGCTGAATGGCGAAGCTAGGCTAATCCTCTGAACAAAATATCCTTTGCTCAGAGGATTAACCGACGCCTTGCCCCTATTTCA
Organism: Luffia ferchaultella; assembly: GCA_949709985.1. Classification (NCBI taxonomy): domain Eukaryota; kingdom Metazoa; phylum Arthropoda; class Insecta; order Lepidoptera; family Psychidae; genus Luffia; species Luffia ferchaultella. The sequence continues at coordinate 10,539,213 of OX453268.1, forward strand.
CGCGAGAACGTAACAGTATCCCCGGACCATGGACCCATCGTCTCCACTAAACACTAAAAATTCATATTTATCTAATATGCCTTATATTTAGAGCATTTTAAACGCACAGCTGATACTGCATCGGCACCAGCTTTTCTATGGCAGGCAACAACACGGAAATTCTATTTTGGTATGTGTGGAACATAAAACAAAGTATTAAAATGCAGACACTTAAGCTAAGCGTACCTCATCAGGTACGGCCAGCAGCGAGCCATGGATCACACAGTACTCCAGCACATACTCGCAACACAAGTCGCAATCTGAGAACAAAAGGGTTTATTCAAGAAGTGAAGTCATTTACCATTTATACAGAAAGAAGTATCAAATACACGAAAGGGTTTATTCTCTTGTATAAATCTTCGCATATCCATTCCATCAGCCTATTATGCCCCACTGCAGGGGCTCAGGCCTCTGTTCAGAATGGCTCAGGAATCTCTTCAAAATAAGGAGCTTGGAGCTTAATCCATCACGCTACTCCAGTGCGGGGTGGTGGATGTCTCATTAAAAATTCAAATTTTAGCTAGAATTTGAACCTGATCCATTCGTTTATGTAGGCTTTTATACGCAACTCATTTTATATGCATTTTTAGCATTGGAAACATTGAAGTAATTTAAAATGCTTTTTTGATTGTTACAACCAGTTTTTAAGAAAATACTACGACTGGGGCCTAAACTTTTCAATCATAATTTTAAAGTTGAAAATGTTTATCAGGTCGTTTTCGTGGGCGAGTGTAATTTCCGAATTTATGATGGTAGACAAAAGACAGTGGTGTTAAAAGATGCAGGGGCTTGTAGGATATCGTACGTTACCAACTTTTTTTTAAATCGGTTAGTAACTATTTTCGGAAAATTGATAATGGTTAAAAAAAGATCAAATTTCTTGATTTTTCGGACATAAAGTTATTTCGCAAACGAAAACCAATATTGAAAAAGAACAAAAGCTTCCGAGGCAAATATATTGTCTACCGTTTGGGAAAAAAAACAATTTCGAAAAAAGAAATTTGGGCAGGTGCCCTTTTCATTTAATGATTATCAGATCAATTACCGCGGAGAGTGAGATTCTGCTATATTTCAGAAAGTTATAAAGATAGACGAAAGGGAGTAGTGTCAAAAGGTGCACGACCTCGCGGAGTATCGTATGGTAGCAAATCGAAAATGGTTCATAACTTTTTTCGAAACATTTAATAAAATTGTTTGACAAAAATGTGTTATAAGTTTTTATTTTTGATGTTCATTTTCACGTTGGGACTTCTATAAAAGAATCTTAAATTTTCAAAATACAGATATCGAAAAATAAAAGGTTTATCAGGTGTTTACATCTTTGGGAGACACCTTTTCTGACCATTTGTCATATAGAGACGACTGTCGTAAGAAATCGTTTCATTTTATGAGATATGCGTTTCGCGGATTGTCAGAGGGTTAGCAACAATTTTGGAAAATTAATTTTATTATTTTATAAATTTTAATTAATAATCAAGATAAATATCTTGGAGACTATTAATTATAAAAAGATTATTCAAATTCAATTAAAAAAAAAACAAATTGTAGCTCATTTAGTATATTAAATTCCTTTCGAAACAATTTAGCTACCTGTAAAATCAAAAGTTTAAGGTTTATTTAACAAAAACTAAAAAAATGTCGATTTTTTCTTTGTTTTATAGACACGGCGAAGCTCGCGGCAGTCCAAGGTCTCAAACTTGGATTTTTATTAAAGGCTCTACCTGTATAACATATTATCCAAAAATGGCGGATACCAACCTGTTGTATGTTTTGAAGTAATATGATTTTAACTAAATTAAGTCAAGATATAAAACTAAAAACTAGAAACTTAAAACTAATCCGAACAAAAAAGCCCACCTCTTAATTTTTTTTTTGTACTTTTTAATTTAACCCTCAGAAGTAATATTACCCTAAAATTTGATTTTGTTTAGGCTTATATTTTCCTACAAAACATGAGGGGGCTCTATATTTTCTATGTTCTTTTCATCAACATTTTCTCATCAAAAAAATCGAAACACTATACTGCAAATGCTATTCAGGTGGCATTTAATTAAAAAGGAGGTTTGATATCATTAAAAAAATACTCCAATAAATAGCTGGTAGTTTGGTCTACACAATGGTGTACCACAATTCAAATTTGAACTTAATTTTTCGACTTTTCATCCAATAAATGAATGGTAGAGCTCAATGTAATGTGGAGATTGTTTTCAATGTGTATTCCTTCGAAATGTCTCCATTCAATCACAGTTTTTGGCCGAATATATAGTTTTTAGGGTTCTGAACCTCGAAAAGAAAAAACGGAACCCTTATAGGATCACTTTGTTGACCGTCTGTTTGTCTGTCTGTCTATCAAGACCCATTTTCTCAGGAACGCGTGGAGGTATCAAGCTGAAATTCATATCAAATACTCAAGTCTACTGTCCCTTAGAGCTGTGAAAAAATCAAACATCTAAGCTAACGCAATCAAAGGATACAGCCGTTTATGCTGCTAATTTTCAATACTCTCAAGCGAATCAAAACCAACAGGGTACCTACTTACCGTAAACTCAGAATCTTGAAATTTGGTACAAAGCAACGTCTTATAGCACAGATAAAGGAAAAATTGCGAAAAGCATAAATTTTTAGTTACATCATATTATAACAAAAATATTTTTAATAATTTTAATCTTACTACCCCTTTCCTCATGAACGCAGGTATTAAATTGAAATTCATATCAATTAGGGCTCAGGTCTATAATACCTTTAAGCTGTAACAAAATAAAACTTACTTTTACTTATATACCCACAGGTTTGTACGGAACACTCGGTGCGCGAGTCCGACTCGCACTTAACCGGTTTTTTCATTAGTGATTGTTAACAAAACTTTGTGATATCCTACCAAAGAGATTTTTTCCCAACAAATATGGATACATCGCCCACGGAAGCCGCCAAAGTCGTGGCGTTGCTAAATTCAGGACTTAAGTCAACGTATTGTGGCTGTACAATTTCATCTTAGCCTCTCTGCTATCAATAGAGTGTATCAACGTTATCAGGAGTCTGTTATGCTTACTCACCGTCTAGGATCTGGTAGACATTGAGTCACATCTGAACGAGATGGCCGGTATATTCTGTCAGTTTCTCTAAGAAATCGTCGATTGAACTCTATTCAACTGCAGCAGCGGCTACGTGAGATTCGAGGATTGGCTGTGAGGGATTCCACATTAGAAGAAGATTGGCGGAGCATGGTCTAAAACCTCATAAATCAGCCAAAAGTTTCAAGTGAACAGATGGCGCAAACTAACGGTTATCAAGTAAACATGTGTAAAATTTCGTTTTTTAAACTTTTGGTTCAGTTCGGTAAGCTAATGGCCCAATATTGGCGGTAGATCACCGAAGACCGCTCCTTAACTTTGCAGGTGAGCACTTAAATTGGAGCAATGGAGCAAAGTTATCTTTTCTGACGAATGTAAGATCATGATGTAAGGTAACGACGGAAGAAAAAAAGGTGGGAGAGAGAGAGAGCGTTTTGCACAGTGCTGCATTGAAGAAAGAGTCAGTAACTGTGGCGGTCCATGGACGGTTTGGGGAGACATAAGCGCCGATGGTAAAACCGAACTTGTTTTTGTATCTGGAACTCGCTTACTGTCATTAACTGGGTTACGTTACATCGAAGAGTATCTGGAGAAACCTCCACATTATGGCTTAGGTAATTGCTGTAAATCGTTGAGGAGTTCCCTCGATTGTGTATGGTCTCCATCATCAGACCTGTAATGGCACTTATAATCCATATGGGTGCAAAGATCTCATCAATAGAAATGAATCAAGTCCAAACACCAGGTAATTGCTATAAATCGTTAAGGAGTTCCCTCGATTGTATATGGTCTCCATCATCAGACCTGTAATGGCACTTATAATCCATATGGGTGCAAAGATCTCATCAATAGAAATGAATCAAGTCCAAACACCAGGTAATTGCTATAAATCGTTAAGGAGTTCCTTCGACTGTGTATGGTCTCCATCATCAGACCTTTAATGGCACTTATAACCCATATGAGTGCAAAGTTCTCTTCAATAGAAATGAATTAAGTCCAAACTCCAGGTAATTGCTGTAAATCGTTAAAGAGTTCCCTCGATTGTGTATGGTCTCCATCATCAGATCTGTAATGGCACTTATAACCCATATGAGTGCAAAGTTCTCATTAATATAAATGAATTAAGTCCATACACCAGGTAATCGCTGTAAATCGTTAAGGAGTTCCCTCGATTGTGTATGGTCTCCATCATCAGACCTGTAATGGCACTTATAATCCATATGGGTGCAAAGATCTCATCAATAGAAATGAATCAAGTCCAAACTCCAGGTAATTGCTGTAAATCGTTAAGGAGTTCCCTCGATTGTGTATGGTCTCCATCATCAGACCTGTAATGGCACTTATAATCCATATGGGTGCAAAGATCTCATCAATAGAAATGAATCAAGTCCAAACACCAGGTGATTGCTGTCAGTTGAGGAGTTCCCTCGACTGTCTTTCAGCTCCATCATCAGACCGACTCCCGACCTTCATTAAATAGTACTAGTAGTAGTACTTTATCAAAATATTTAAAATACGATACTTTGAAATACGATTTTCGAAGGTTGCCCTCGATTTCTCTGGGATGCCATCATCAGATCCTGGTTTCCTTATCATGGTACCATTTCGGAGATATCTCCTTTTCACAAAATAAAATCATCCAATTCGGTTCATAAACAACGAAGTTATCCCTGAACACACATAAACTTAAAAAAAAAACATATATACGGTCGAATTGAGTAACCTCCTTCTTTTTTGAAGTCGCTTAAAAAGCGAGAAATTGGACCTTGTGGACTCTACTGTATTCTTAGGAATCACATTGAACTTGGCGAGAAGGCTCGGTTCTGCAGCTTACGTACAGCGTAAAGCGAAAGCAAACGAATCCTTTTTACAGAAAAGGATTCGTTTGCTTTCGGACATAGAGACCGTGAGGTTGGTGTATTTCAGTGGGTTCCATAGTTTAATGACATGGCACTCTGCTTTGGGGACACGCTGCCAATGTTAATACAATCTTCGTGTTGCAGAAGCGAGCTGTTCGAGCAATTTATAAACTGGGACGTAAAGTATCACTTAGAGAAAAGTTTAAGGAAATTAGTATAATGACATTGCCGTCTCAATATATATTTGAAAACAATATTGTATTATTGTTGTACGTAAAAAAATATTGTATTAAGTATTTCAAAAAAAAAAATTGTGATCGGCATGATGTTAATACAAGAAACAAAGATAAACTTGCTAATCATGTCAGCCGCCTCAATAAAATCACAAAATCTTTTAAAGGGCAATGTATACGCTTTTACAATAAGATCCCAGTTGACATTCAAGATCTACCCCTTAACAAGTTTAAAACTACAATAAAACGAAAGCTTTATGCAAAAGCTTATTATAAAGTATCAGACTACTTAGATGAGAAAAATCCATGGGTGTAAGCCGCTCGCCTATCAGTTTGTTTCAATAATATTATTCTTTAAGCACTTATTGTTAAATTTTTTTTTATAATTTTGTTAAAAAGAGCGTCCCTCAGTTTCTTGCATATTCTTCTGAGAGGAACCAGCTTTTTTGAATGCGCCTTTGTGGTGACGTCCTTCCACAAAGTAATAAAATTCACTCTTATGACGTATTTCAAGATTATGTTACATAACTACGAAATAAAGATATTTTGATTTGATTTGATATGAATCCTATAGGACAATTTTGGGATGTGTTGAAGAGAGGAGTAAGAGCGAGAGATCATGCTCTGGAGACGCTTGGCCCACTTAAACAGCTATACGAGAAGAATGGGATAACATCTCACAACACAAGATTGTGACTCTCATCCGTTTCATTGGGAACCTCATGAAAGCAGTCATCAGAGCCGGGGACGAAATACTGTATACTGAATAAACTTTTTTTTAACCAATTTTTTTGGCTTATGTCTTTGTTTGTAACGTTTTGCGAATTCTTTCAAAAACATACCTGTATCAACACTCTAGGTATCTAAAGAATTTAATTTTAATTTTAATTCTGATGCAGAGGCTCGCCATAGCGATCCAGCGCGGTAATGCCGCGAGCGTTATGGGTGCCTTTGCATCAGGTTCGCCAGGGACTGATTATTTTTAGCTTTTAACATTGTATATATAGATTTTATATTAAACATACATAATAAAATTATTCTCAAGTTTATAGAGGTCGGGTAAAAATATTATATTAGTATTTATTTTTCACATGTTATATTATCACATGTCGTGATAGCCCAGAGCGCAACGAGCCTGTCTCAAATTTGGCCCCATCGGGCCATGGTTCGAATCCGGGCGTGTACCAATGAGTTTTTCTGATTTAAGTACACAATATCACTGACACCGTGCTTCGGAGGGCACGTTAAGCAGTCGGTCCCGGACGTTGTCAATAGATGGCGGTCGTTACAGTTCCCAACCCGCAGTGGAGCAGCGTGGTGGACTTAAGCTCCAAGCCCCCGCTCCTCACCCTGGGGGAGGCCTAAGCCCCTGCAGTGGGGTAAGAATGGGCTGATGATGATGATGATTTATTTTGTTTTCATTTAAAACATCAATGTTCGTTAAACGACACCATATAATATCAGCAATTAACGGGCATAATTTTTTTTGTTTTAGCGTAAGAACTTTTATCCAAAATTTCATTCTTTTGGAGTACCTCGTTAAGCGAGAAGGAAGTTATCGAAAAATGAATGTATTTTCTATAAATACATCAAAAAGTAGACATACCCGAAATTCATTTGGTAGACGTGCGTTTGAAGTTTACAATCATAGGATTGGCAATGTTGACATTTTTAGTAATTCCTTGGCTATTTTTACAAAATGTATTAAGTCGGCATTAATTGAAAGAGATAAAGAATAAGGTCAGTTTAGTTATTAGTTGTTTTTCCGTGGAGTAGGTGGACCACGGCTAAGTTATTTTTGTTAATTATATAAGAAACTCTAGGTCTATATTAAGTTCTTTTTGTATGAACATTGATGTAATGACTGTTTGTTTCTAAATAAATAAAAAAAAACATAAGACTCATTTAAAACCAAACTTCAGGGCTGTTTCGATTTTATTGAGTAGAAGTGTAGTTTCGGAAACAAGAAAAAATGACAAATTTACGTTTATTTTCTTTAATATCTTTGTAACTATGCATTATAACATATAAAAGAATATATTTGCATTTCTCTACACGAGCATTTTCATTTTATACGTATTATGATGCACTTGAGAAAAGTTTTTATTTATTTTCTAATACCTAAAATTAATTCCCAAAAGCAGTATTCTTTAATTTACTTAGTAGTTGAAATTTGGAGCCCATAGTTGAGTACTTTTCAATTTTTTTCTTTCAGTAGTTCAGAGAAAATAGACTGACAGATACCTGGTGATCCTCCAGACATTTCTTTTGTTCATATCGGAACAACGGAACCCAAAAAACAGGTTCAATTAAAAACATAAATATTTATGCTAAAGGACTCATGAGTTGATTACTATTTTAATAATAAAATTTTTCGTGTATTCAATCCACCCACTAAGTTATAATCGTATAATAGATTCAAAAAATATCAATTTATGCAGTACTTACACAAGAGGTCATCTAGTTCCGTTTTGAAGCAGTCACCGAAATAGTAGTTTGGTTTCGGTCTGAGGCAGTTGAACTGCATGGTTATCACTCTCACCTGGAATATAAATATAAAAACCATAGATGTTAATATAGATACCGCTTTGTAACAACAAAAATGTGAGCAAATCATCACATAGACCAAATATTTACACCAGTCGATGTTTTGAAATATTCGCTGTGAAATAGAATTTTGTTGACCCGCATGTAAAATTCGTATCTACTTTAAAATGAACGTTCTGAAATTACATTGCATGTGTAATTTAATAAAATATTTCTTTAAAACAATGATAATAATTTTTATGTCGTTGACGCGTTTAATCGTTTATGTATCTACATTAAATAAATACTTAATTACTACGAAGATTAGAAACACACGTACCCATATTATTTAGGTACACTATGAATTCTAAACATTGAAATAAGAATCAATTCAGGAACAATCGCTTATAACTATTAGTTAGAACCTGAATATTTTATCTATGTGATTTATCTATACACAAAGGTTCAGGTTTATAAGTTTGTATAAATCTTTGAAAACTTTAATTATTGAATTATTTGTTTCAACTGCCCATTTCACGTACTTACCGAGAACAAATATAGCTGTGGATATTTGTACTCCCTAAAAAAGTTGCAGACATATACCTATGACTATAGTACCTAATAACAAGGCCTACTTTATAATTTCCGAGGCTTTGGATGAATACGACATTGATACCTCCATTGGTATCCCCCTAAAGTTGTCTCTGTCTTAAAGTATTAAATTAGACATACCAGCTTAGCTTCGGGTATTATCTAAGTATAAAACTTAATAAAAGTATATTAAAATAGGTATCTCAATATTTTATGCACTTTAAAAGCTCGTCAATAACTAATCAGGCCTAGTAGTGTACTTTAGCGTCCAAAGTATCTACTTCTAACAGTAAGCTAAAAGAATCTATTCATATAATCAGCTATGGAATTCAGATGGAATTAAATCTACTATGATTCACCTGAACAAGAATTTCTGACTTCAATTTTCACAGCATTTATCAATTATACCGATGTTTTTATTATATCGATCTACATTCAGTATTTTAATTGCATTTTTTCATTTCATATTACAATTTATAGTCTAGAAACAAAATATTACCAGCTAATCTTGATGTTCTGGCTTTCGTCAATAAATTAGGGGTAAAGCCCGTTTTCCCGCTATAACTTTTGCATTTCCCGCGCTTTACAGACAAGAAATAAATATCACCGGATGTCACAGGATACGCAGCATACCAAGTCCGTATCATAAAGGTCCGTACAAAATAATGTTGCCGATGATCGTTCATTATAAATCTATGATTGTCATATTTGTGATAGTCCTGGCTCTTTGAACTAAAAATTAAAGTGGTTTGTCAAGTTATTATGAATTCAGAGTGGTATCAATATTTAAGTATGGTAAGTATGCCTCTTATAAGCACACAAAAAAACAATCTATTAATATATTATATTATTAATATATAATAATAACTGGTGTAGTAAGCGGAGGTTCGCGTCGCATAGGGTGCCATGGAGGAGGCTTGTGTTCAGCAGTGGACAGGTAAAGGCTAAAATGATGATGATGATGATGACGAATAACTGGTGTTTAATAAATGTTTTGTTTCTTTTATTTAAAAAATTAAGCACAAAAAAATTAAGTCTTATTTTATTAAGTAGTATTTATTTTGATGATTGTGGACATGAGTGCTCTCGAATCAAAAGTGATTTCGTCACCGTGATAAAATGATTAGAAATGAATATGATTTTTTTTCGTAACTGACTGACCAACTGACTGCACACAAACGATTTCGTCGATGTGACGACACGTCACAAGAAGGTGAATGACTCTGTTTGAGAGTTTGACCAATGAATTGTTGTACTGATTGACTGTTTTGTTTCTTTTTTATGTAATAGTGGTAAAAGTGTACTGGAACATTAAAGAGACAAAACGTAGTCACGAGTCGATTCAGTTAAGATTTATTGGGCAAATTTTAACAAACGAACCTCAAACAAACTTATGAGAAACAAACCAAGCAAACCAACCAAAACTAAATAATACCATAGACTCACATAGATTAAAAAAGTTAAGTTCGCGCCAAAATCAAAATAACCTCCATAGACAAGGTTAGATGTGATAAATTGTCAAACTGACACTTTTGGTTTAATCTAATTTGGTTTTTGGTTGGTTTTTGGTGTGTTTTGGTGTGAGAATGAAATGGTCTAATCTCATAATTTTTATAAAATTTTAGGTATTTGTAACATTAAACTTTTTATTGATTTAATTTAATATTGTATATAGATATTATTATATAATTTGGTAATGCCTCAGTCAAAGAAAAAGAATCGGAAAAATCATTTCGTGGCAGTAGAGGTCTCTACGAAAAAGTCGGAATGTATATTTTGCAATCGTTCTACGAACGATGAAATAATATTTGGTAAATTGTTTAACATTGGAAACATAGCTTCTCACTATTTTTGTGCGGTAAGTAATGAATTGTTGAAATTATTTTAATATACAATGAATTAATGTACGAAACTGAAACATTTCCTGAAAGCGTCGCCGGTTTCATTATTTATATAAATTAATGCATTGGATGTCATCAAATTAACTAAGTAAACTCTAAGGTATTTAAGTAGAGAGTTAATTTTTGCTTTTTGAGTAACTTTTCACCGAATGTACCATTTATGCATCTCATTTATGTACCGTAGCAAAACCATGCATACTTGTGACACCAATAAAGACGAGTTCCTAAATTGAATGTGTTTTTGCAATAATATCTCTGTAATTGTAAAATGTCATTTGGATTGGTGTGATTTTGAGGTAATCAAATGATGTTAATAATGCAATAGTTCTTTAAATTTGTTACTCTGTCTTGCCTGCTGTAACTAGATTCAGCTCAAATTATACCAACAGGTATATACTAAACTGGACCTGGTCATTATGAAGTGATGAGCTATCCTTAAAAATGTAAAGTTATACATGCTAAACTAGGTGTAGATTGAAAGACTACATTTTATCATTTTTGATAAAGTAACTACAATCCCAATGAATACGTTCACAGTGTAAAGGTTGTGCTGCCCTATCTTACTACATCACAGAAAGTCAGATGTCTGTGCACATTAGAGATATATATTTTTTAACATATTTCCCTTCTGGGTATTCTTATCGTTAGTAAGTGTTGTTTTTGTTGGAATATCGGGAATCTTAGTTTGTGATGTGTGCAAGTTATTATACATCAAATTGAAACTTTATTATTGTATGTCCAATTTTCCTGAAAGTCATTTATTTATTGAAGTGCCGTTAAGTTAATAAGCTGATTTCGATGATTGATTGGCCGAGTGGTCAGAGACCCTAACTGCAGATCGAAGGGCTTCATACTGAAAAAAGAAATGAAGATTTTAAAACTTTATTTCATGTTTAATTTAATAATAATAGTACCTGTGACATCCCACACAGTGCCATCTAGTACCATAGTAAGCAAGTATTATGTCTGTATTATGGGGTACTAGACAGGTTCGCAGGTTTGATTTCCACCCAGGATAAATATTTGCATGCATGAAAATGTCTATTTGTTCTGTATCTGGGTGTAAAAAGTAAAATAATAATATATGGGATATCCCACACAGCGCCATCTAGTCCCAAAGTGTGCAAGTATTATGCTTGTATTGTAGGGTACTAGACAACTGCGTGGATGTCGAAGAAATTATTAGTAAATTACTATTTATACATGGAATATACCTGTATGAGTACTCGGATTGAAAATCACATATAAAATTACAAACTCTGTGATTGTTAACAAATCTTTTTAGCAACTATAACAAACAATTTATAAATTGTACATTGTAATAAGCACAGTGTTATGAATACACAGGTATAGTAGAAAGAAAACAGGCTTTGCAACATATTTTCAACAGTTTTTGGATAATTATTAATTTGAGATTTTTTTTAAGCTCTTGTCATCATGTCTCATACAATGCGGTGAGGATGATGAAGGTCTTTTTGGATTCCTCTATGAAGACATTGTGGCCGAAGCACAGAGGGGCAAACGATATGTATGTCATTTTTGTCAGAAAATATAATTATATTGTTGCAATAAAAATTGTTTCTTGGATTAATACATAATGGTTGGTTGTATTTAGTAAAGTGCATAATTAATGATGCAGTCAGAATCAGTTATAAGTAATGTACTTTATTAGTCCGCTTGGCTGTGAATATATAGTAGATCTCAATAAGATGACCTTATATGAAAATTTTGACTCCATACAGGAGTACCATGGCTGTTGCAATACCCAAGAATAAACAGTGTAGAGTCAAAGCTCTGGAGCGTTTTATTTTTAATCTCAATTTTCTTCACGATTATAAATTTTTATGTATTTAGAATTTGAAGTAAACATGACACTTCTATTTTAGTTAGATGAAAAGTACTTTCAAATAAATCCTCTATCTGCTAATGAAAATCTTAAACTTGTAAATTGCAGAAATGTTCGTATTGCTCACGCGGTGGTGCGACTCTCGGCTGTACAGTTCCTCAATGCAAGAAACAGTTCCATCTGCCCTGCGGCAGAGAACGGAATGCGGTGTCCATGTTCTTTGGCAATTATAAGTGAGTGGACCTTAATATAGATATGTATGGCTAGGGGCTGTAGGTCCAGATGTGTATGCTGTAGCCGAGTAGTAGCAAGCCTGCTTCTTGTTAAGAAGGCTGTGGTTTGAATCCTAGGGTATGTACCAATGATTTTTTTCTAATTTATGTACATAACTATCACTGACTCCGTGCCTCGGAGAGCATGTTAAGCCGTCGATCCCGGTTGCCATCAATAGATGACAATCGTTAAAATTCACAAACCCGCACTGGAGCAGCGTGGCGGATTAAGCTCCAAGCCCTCTCATCCTGAGGAGAGCCCAAAGTCCTTGCAGTGGCGCATTAACGGGTTGATGGTATGAAGTACGTCAATGTGTACTAGAAAATGCTCGAATGATCACACGGCTTTACAAACACATCCACCTAATACAGAAATAACTAAAAATTCGAGATTAAAATAAATTGTAAATTTAGTTCAATTTTAAAGGTTAAATTAGTCAGACGGATTATCGACGCTGGATATTATATTTTTGAGGCAGTATCTCGACGCTGTCAAAGGTGGCGCCGATGCTTTGAAATATTTTTACAATAAATTGTAATTAAGATTTCAAAAATCTAATGTTCAATGATAAAAGTTTCGAGACGCTGCAGGGTGGGGATTTTAGCCCTATATATGGATGCCGCAGTGGCGTTGTGAGTCAGTCAGTTTTTTTGAAAAGTCATGTGCCAACGAACCTACGTGTGTGATAAAAGTGTGATTTTGTTTCATAACAAAGTACAAGTAAACTTTAATCGGTGTTTTCGTGCATTTTATATATCTGGCGCCCATAACAATATAATAATAATGACGTATACATCACAACAACGTCTAGGCCCCAAACTAAGCATTAGCTTGTATTTTGGGTACCAAGCGAAGACACCCCATACATATAACAACCAAGACCCGGTACCAGTATCAATATTCATCATATAAATACTGACCCGACCTGGGATTCAAACCCAGGACCTCCAGCTTCATAGACAAGGTCGCCTGAATATTTAAAAACTGAATATTTAAAAAATAGTCATCTTCCCCATTGTATGAGGCACACTCCAGGATGTTGGGTTAACTACTAACCCAAGATTTTAGAGTGAACACTCACATAATTTTACACGAACCCACTAGGCTAAGCGGTCGTCAATAATAGAATTTAGTTGAGAATAGAAGCTGACGCTGGTGTCCTATATATAATAACAATAATATCTGGGACATCCTACACCGCGCCATCTGGTGCCAAAGTAAGCAAGTATTATGCTTGTATTATGGGGTACTAGACAACTGATATACATACTTAAATATTATTATTTTTTACAATACATGTATAGATATTTATACACTCAGACACAGAACAAACAGTCATTTTCATACACACAAATATTGATCCCGGCGGAAATCGAACCCGCGACCCTCGGCTCCACTCCGGCTCGATCTGTAACCACTCGGTCAACCGGTCAGTCAATATATATAGGAAGGTGATTAGCGAGAGTGGAGAACGCTAGTCGACATGGTTAATTTACAAAGCAATATAATCGATCAAACGCACTGATGTCTAACTTTCTGCAGGGCTAACATGCACCCCGCTGTCCGCTCATTATCACGTGCCAGAATGAGATGTTAGCCGTGAGCAAATTATTTATTCTTCTAAACAATGTGGTGATTGCTTTCTGAGTGGCCAGCGTTGCAGTATTCACCTAGATTTCTGTTATTAAGGCCAATTTGGTACTCTAAATGTTATACATATAAACTTACAGGTCATATTGCGAGAAACATGCTCCTAAGCAGAATATTCCTGAAAAAATCATGGTCAAAGCTAACCACAGGTTGAAAGTTGCGAACAGGCAAAAAAGGAAGCTGTATGATAAACGGAATACAAGTCCAGCGGACGTTAATAATGGTGAGGAATTATATTTATTATTATTGTACTCATAGCTTCAATACCTATTATTAAAAATTAATAATAATAATAATACCTGGGATATTCCACACAGTGACATCTAGCCCCAAACTAAGCAAAGCTTGTATTATGGGTAGCAAACAACTGAAATACATACTTAGGTATTCTTTATGATGTATACATATATAGATATTTTACACCCGGACACAGAACAAAAAAACAGGTTCATGCACACAACATTAGTGCCGGGCGGGAATCGAACCCGCACATAGTTAGTTGTTTCATTTAAATATTATGAACATGATGTTAGATTTGCAAATAAAGAAAAACAGGCAAGTTAATCGAGTCAATTGGACTCGTATATGAATGGTTGTGTACTACCGTACAATATAAAAAACCACGTTTTTTATTAATTTTTTTAAATTTTTAATTATTGTTATAGGAGCCTTAATAGTACCTACTTTATGAAAATTTCAAGTGTAACTATAGATATCACAATAGAGTATTTGTCTTCTATTGAATATATTAGATTTATCAAGAAAACGTAAATATAGATTTTATACAATACCAAAATATATAAACAAAATTATATTTATTTGAATTTGAATTCGACGACCGCTTAGCCTAGTGGGTAGCGACCCTGCCTACGAAGCTGGAGGTCCCGGGTTCGAATCCCAGGTCGGGTCAGTTTATTTATTTATTTATATGATGAATATGAATACTGGTACCGGGTCTTGGTTGTTATATGTATGTGGTGTCTTTGCTTGGTACCCAAAACACAAGCTAATGCTTAGTTTGGCGCCTAGACGTTATTGTGATGTATACATACGTATATGTTATGTTATACGTTAATAATATGGAAATTATAAGCGATTAATATTTTTATCTCTGTTTTGTTTGTTTGTTCTATTTTGTTAATAATGATTTATTTTTAAATCAATTCACTGAATATAAAAAAAAAATTGTCATCTTCCCCATTGTGTGGGGCACACTCCAGGATGCTGGGTTAACTACTAACCCAAGATTTTAGGGTGGACACTTAAATAATTTCATGCAAATACACTTTGAAATAAATAAATAAATGTTCTACATGTCAGGAATCAAATATTAAATTCCATTTAGTTAAGTTTGATGTTTTAAATATTATTAAATTTGCAAATATTATAACAACATGCCATAGTATATCGAAAAAGTTTTAAGTATATTAATTTGAGAAAAAAAAATTAAATGAAAGTCATTTTATTTATTTATTACTTTAATTAATTAATAATGCTGTAATCAAAAGAAACCATTTTCACAAAAAAATTGTATAATTTTATTTATTGTTTTCACAGACATACAGCCACCAATACACAGTATCGCTTGAAACTATATGAAATAATTTGATTGTAAGCCTATAGTGTCCTTAATTTAACAAAATGGCATAATTACTTCTAAGAAGAATAGAATAGTGGGAATAGAGAAAGCAATCTATAACTTCATTTAAGTAAACAAATGTTTCGAAAGTTCATTTCAAGTTTTGACTTCATTAGCTGCCGCTTTTTAGGGATCAGCCCCCCTGAAAATATTTCCAAGATATGTCAGTGAAGGTGTCGTCATTGAATAAGCTCATATTGCGATACAGTTTTAGTCTAAACTTTGTTTCACAGATACGAGATGATGGCCTACCTTGCCTATCAGTGTTCATAAACAGAAATGTAACTAACTCAGTTTTAATTTAACCTTTTAACTAGTCGTCAATCGTTATCAATCAATTGTCTCTGTTAATTAAATGGGTCGTGATCTTCAATCTGACCAAATATGGTTAACAAGTAGCGAATATGTTAATATAAACAATGAATTTCACTAGTCACTATCAAAATTTACACATTTCGAGTACATTTACCCATACTGATACAAACAAACAATTTTAATTTTAATTATTTTAAAAATATTGGTCAACGCTTTTAACTTGGTTTCATAATTGTATTTGTATACATTAAAAACGAAATAATTCGATTCTTGAATAATATGCAATCGCAGCAAAAAACTAAATTTTTTATAACTTTCAGAAGTTTGCGAAGAAGTTGTTTGCGTGATATGCTATGAACCGGTGCCAGGCTACCCATGCTCTGAAACTTTCTGGCCATCATGCTGCAGGAAAGACGCGTGGTTTCACAGGAACTGTTTGCAGGTATGTTCTGAAAATGGAAAATAGATTAGAACTGGTGTGTGAGCGTGGCACAGAATCCGAGCGTTACGGAATTGGGTTATCAATGCAACTAAACTATGCAGTTACCGCACTAATAAGAAAATAATAATAATGATATCTGGGACATCCCACACAGCGCCATCTATTCCCAAAGTAAGCAAGTATTATGCTTGTATTATGGGGTACTAGACAACTGATATACATACTTAAATATTCTTTTTTTTATAATATGTACATATAGTTATATACTTTTACACCCAAACACAAAACAAATAGACATGTTCATGCACACAAATATGTTTTCCGGGTGGGAATCGAACTAGCGACCATTGGCTCCGCAGTTAAAGTCTCTGACCTCGCGGCCAATCGGTCAATTATGTTTCAAATTAGTGAAATATTAATAGAATTAGTAAAAAATAAGCCCGCGATGTATGATACAATTCATAAAGATAATAATAAAAGAAAATTGGATATAATATGAGTTTTTGACGTTTTGTTAAACTGTTAAGCAATACAAAATTTTCTATTTCGGAGTCCAAATCGAATTCAGAAAACTTTCTCACAGTCCGCTTCGTTTCGTACTCGTGAAATGATTGCGTCTGCGTTTAATCCACTTACGCCATCTGTACATCAGTCAGCATACATCATCAATTTTTCTGGGTGGCATGCTATTGCTAATTTCTATGTTGCCATGCCCTGCGACGTCTGGGTCCCAGCATACTATAAACGATCTCCTTTTTTGATATTCTTTTTTTCATAACTTTTTTCGATGGTGACATATGTAATTCTTTTTTTTTTTCAGAGAATGGCTCTAGCTTCTGGCATGCACTATCTCAAATGCCCACTGTGCAACGACAAAAAAGATTTCTACCAAGCGGTCGTAGAGCAAGGATATTACGTACCAGACAGGTAGTGTTAGACCTATAACCTCTTCTATCCCTTTGAATAAGTGTTCAGCTGAACGTATTCCAAACTTATAGAGCGTGTAGAGCTTACCGAACCAAAAGTGAACAGATGGCGCTAACTAACGGTTACCAAGAAAAACAGTTGTACCAAGATCCCTTTTCCGGGATAAAACGTAGCCTATGTCACTCTTCAGCTTACAAACTATATCTATGCAAAAAAATATAGCCGACCCGGTACAACTGTGTAGGTAGGCTACGCGAGCAGAGCCGCAGATAGAAAACTATTTTGAATATAAAATATGGCTTATGTTATTCGCAAATAATGTAGCTTTCCATAGTTAAAAAAATTAATTTTAAAATCAGTTTCATAGTTTTCGAGTTTATCCGTAACAAACAAAAAATCTTGTTTTTCCTGTTTATAATATTAAGTATAGATATATAGAAACGGCACAATAATTTTTAGTTAATTTTAATAATTTTGGTTTTAGAACCAAAGATTGATTCAAAACTTTTTGTATACTTGTTTTGATCGTCAAACATTGTACACATCACAGAAATATTTTTCAACCATATTTCATCGCAACAGCATAGCAAGAATAGATGGACTTTTTTTATGTACTGCGTTCCTTTTCCGGAATCATACAAACATCGCGGACATTAATCCAAAACATCTGACTGGGGGTCCCAACCCGCAGTGGAGCAGCTTCGTGGACTTAAGCTCCAAGCCCCCCTCCTCGCCCTGGGGGAGGCCTAAGCCCCTGCAGTGGGGTAAAAATGGGCTGATGATGATGATGATCTGACTGGTGGTGCTCTTCTACCATTGTGTTCCACAAGCCCCTCTGAACAACAAAAACTATATCTCGTAAACGGTCACTTTTTTTATTTCATTTTATAGCAATAATATAGTATCCAAAGGTATGTCGTGTGATAGCCGAGTGGTAGTTACCCCGCTTCTTGTTTAGAAGGCCATGTTTCGAATCCCAGGGCATGTACAAATACGTTTTTCTAACTTATGTACACAAATGTTACTGACTGTGTCTCGGAGAGCATGTTAAGCCGTCGGTCCCGGTTGCCGTCAATAGAGGGTAGGCTAGAATCCACCAACCTTCACTAGAGCAACGTGGTGGCTTAAGCTCCAAGGGTCCTCATCCTTAATGCCTTACTGCAGGGGCTTAGGCCTCCTTTTAGGGAGGGAGTAAAGGGAGGCCTAAGCCCCTGCAGTAAGGCATTAATAAACTGATGGTATGATATCCAAGGTAATTACTAACTATAACTACTAAATCATAAATTAAGTGACAATCCTCTGAATAATAGGCATGATGACAGATTTTGAAAATCTGTTCCAAAGTGTTCGGAAACGTATAGAACTTACAATGAATAACATATTTCTACTTATAATAAAGATTTAGGAGGAAAAAATCACATTTTAGTTTTTAGATTTAAAATTCGCGCCAAAACGCTTGTCAGTGTCATGGCGTCGCTAATGACGTCACGTTTGAGTAAACTTCGAGTAAATAAAACCAAACAAAACGTATTTGTAAACACTGACGTTCCTTATACGCTCATTGAATAATTTAGTTTATTAAATATGAATTCTAAAGTGTACAGGTGGTGTGTGGTCCCTCAGTGTGATAACATATCAATAAAAACGCCTGATAAGTTATTCCTGTTCGTTCCACAAAAGAAAACGATACGAGATAATACAAGTGGCTTAAACTGGCAAGGCGAGATCCAACAGCAATGTTGCCTAGTAGGTACTCACCTTTATTTTTGTGATGATCATTTCGACGTATTTCATTTACTTTGAAGATCGTAAATAGTATATATCTTGTTTGAGGCCTAAAATTAAATTAAACACAATCTTTTTCGAGGTTAGGTTTAATCTTGCACCACTACTGTTGTCTTAATAGGTATTTTGTTTAAAATTTAAATTATTCGGTATGTTTGTTAAATAATAACGTACATAAAGGTTTTGACGTTTTTAAATTCTGCTGAACAAAAATCTTTATTTGATGCTAAAAATTCTCCGAGCATTAACACATCAATTTTAGGCAAATTATCGCTGTTTGCCTTAGTAAATCCTTGTTGATCGTTGAAAGTGAAATAACGCGATTATTTCACTTTCGTTTGGTTTAAATAATACGGACGGAACAAACAAAATTGAATATTAAATGAAAAAAAACACAGAGTTCGTTCGAGTTCGTTTACTTGTTTACTCAAAAGTGACGTCATTCGCTCTGATTGGTGTTCAACATATCATGGCGGACTTTCGTATTTCGTAGTTTTATTTTATCAAAATAATTATTAATCTCGCTATTAATAGAAAAATAAATGCGTGTTTCGTATTCCATGACTCAAGTTTCATTAAATAAATATATAATTTCAGTGATTTTCAATTACTGTCATCATGCCTATTGTAGGTATAGCGCCGTGTCATATCGTGAAAAAATGAATGTCCACACGTACACGGCAGTGTCGCTTCTCTACGTCAGTGTTAATAGTTCTTTGGCCTGACTCTCCTGATACAATACACAGATGTACTGAGCTTCCCAGAAAAACATATGCCCTACTGCAGTTTAGAGTTGAAGGTGATAATTTTCAGGGACGCAGCATGGGAGTTAGAAGCAAACGCGTTCGCAGAGATTTACGAACGGCCGGCGCAATGCGACGCCCAAGACTGCCGCTGCACGTTGGGCAGGGACCACGACGAGGAAACCGGGTGAGTTGGGTCACTTTTATCATATGGAGTCACTGATGATTCGTCCAGTTCCCGTCAAGTGGTTGTAGAGGTCATCATCAATTTATTGATATGACCCTGTATTGCCTTATTCCATATAGTGAACCCTTTACTAGAAGGTTTGAAATTACACGTTTCTTGAAGTAATGTGATGTGAGAAAAATAACTTGGTTTTCAATTTATATAAAAAATTAATTTATTAAAATATATTTTAAGTATTACTATAATGAGTTGACGGTGGTTCCCCTTCTTAGACTTCCCGTTTTCAGGGGTAGCTTTCGTTACGCGGCGTCGAGGTGCTGGAATGACCTGCCTCCGCCGGTAAGGGATGCTAATTCGGTATTTACATTCAAACGTTTATGCAAGATATATCTGTTAGACTCGCAAAAATCTGTGTAGAATCCTGAGCCTCGCGCCGGTTTCACCTGGGTCTCGGTCTGTCTGCGATTTGAGTGCTATAAATTTGACACTAACTTGTTTTTTTTACTTACTATTTGTTATTTAATTATTTCTTTTCTTTCTTTTTTTGTCATATGTATATTATCATAGCTGTATTGTATGATGTGTGATGAGTATTGAGTATTGAGATATATTGTAATAACAGACAGCTCTGAATACGAGTTAACAAGACGAAGGCTAGCAAAAGAGTGGCGGATGTGGCTGTGACTCGGTATTTATAGTGATGTCAAAACATCTACAGGATATGCGTGGGTGATGTTCCTCAACTTTCAGTCTTCTGCTGAAGTGTGATGAATTCGCGTGGGCCAATCCTGTGATAATGAAATGTATGTTTTTGTTATTCGTGACTTTGCCACTCGTGTAGACAAACAATTTTAAATGATTTTGCTAATGATTGTTGCATCCTGTGTTTTGGTGCTGGACTTATGCCTAAGTTTATACAATTATATAGAAATCCTAATATTATGACAATTTACTTTGATTATTAAAAAAAAAATACAAAATATATATAATATTTAAACCTTTTGACTTGTCATCAATCATTATCAATCAATTGTCTCTGTCACTTTAAGTGACTTTCAGTCTAACCCAATTTGATTAATGAGTAATGCATAGGTTAACTTATTAACTTGTCATCAATCATTATCAATCAATTGTCTCTGTCACTTTAAGTGACTTTCAATTTAACCCAATTTGATTAATGACTAATGCATAGGTTAACTTATTAACTTGTCATCAATCATTATCAATCAATTGTCTCTGTCACTTTAAGTGACTTTCAATTTAACCCAATTTGATTAATGACTAATGCATAGGTTAACTTATTAACTTGTCATCAATCATTATCAATCAATTGTCTCTGTCACTTTAAGTGACTTTCAATTTAACCCAATTTGATTAATGACTAATGCATAGGTTAACTTATTAACTTGTCATCAATCATTATCAATCAATTGTCTCTGTCACTTTAAGTGACTTTCAATTTAACCCAATTTGATTAATGACTAATGCATAGGTTAACTTATTAACTTGTCATCAATCATTATCAATCAATTGTCTCTGTCACTTTAAGTGACTTTCAATTTAACCCAATTTGATTAATGACTAATGCATAGGTTAACTTATTAACTTGTCATCAATCATTATTAACCAATTGTCTCTGTCACTTCAAGTGACTTTCAATTTAACCCAATTTGATTAATGACTAATGCATAGGTTAACTTATTAACTTGTCGTCAATCATTATCAATCAATTGTCTGTGTATTAAATTGCTCGTAGTTTTCAACCTGATCCAATTGGGTTAAGTGCCTGGGTTAAGAATATACATGTTGTTCCAGAAATCAACGTGAAGCTGCAAACACGTGATGAGGCAAGTGGTGACAGCTATCAGAAAAATATTTTAAAAAATCTTGCCATGCACTTTTAAATTTACAGGCACCAAAAAAATCAAGTAAACTAACACAAATGATTTGATGCAGTTATGCTTTAATTTCAGATTGTAATTTACGGAAGGGTTATTCAGGGTTACATCACCAAAAAAAAAAACAAATCGAAGAAAAGTAATGATTTGCAATCACAGTACTTGATAAACACAGACAAGTCAACCTTATAGACCACGCTTTGACAGGGAGTAGCATTCGCCAAGGGTATGTAGTGACACTACATAACTACGTCTCTTGTGAGCGGTCAGTCGAAGCACGTCGGAAGCCATTAAATTGTCAATTTTGAACGAGCCACTGAAAACTAGCCGACCTCTCCCCGAACCCTCCACTTTTTGGCGATTTCGTTTTCGTACTGACGTTTATTAAAGCGTGGTCTATAGGTTGACTGGTCTGTGTTGATAAATCATCACAGTGTCAGTTTTCTTGTTTTCTTTTTCGTTGCCTATAATTTTAAAAGATGGCTAAGTTTTTTTTAATATTTTTCTGATAACTTTCACCATTTGCCTCATCACCTGTTTCCGACTTGACGTTGATTTCTTAGACACCCGATATTTCGGTTGTCTAGCACCTGAAGTAAAAACTCTGCTTAATTTGGGACTAGTTGGCCGTGTGTGAAATGTATTATATTTTTAAAATATTATTATTATTTTCCACAGCCTATGGGAGTTGAAGCTGTGCTTGCTGTGCGGAAGTTCGTGCGTTCATAAGGGTTGTCTAGCTGATTTGCATAATGTGCATTACGTATGCAATTTGTGCGAAGCCGTGACTCCACCGGACCTCGATAAGTTAGCCGCTGCGGCCGTTGTTGGTGAGTTGCTGATCATCATCATCAGCCCATTTTACCCCACTGCAGGGGCTTAGGCCTTCCCCAGGGCGAGGGGGGGTTTGGAGCTTAAATCCATCACGCTACTCCACTGCGGGTTGGCGATTGTAACGACCGCCATCTATTGACAGCGTCCGGGACCGACTGCCGCCATGGCCCTATAGCCTTATAAATTTGAGACAGGTTCGTTGGGCTCTGAGCTATCACGACCATGCAGTTACTGATACAAGCAATAAATGTCTTACCGCATGTATTTGTTGCGGTAGCCACGCGGAGCGGGAACAATTCTGTGATTACCGTCTAACCACTCATACTTTAGCTAGTAAGATGCCGAGTTTCAGTGCGCAAGGTTCCCGCATGCCGGTTTCCCCCCCTCCCCCCAGATAAATCCCCGCGCGCCGGTTTTCAACCCCGCAAAATTGCGTAACGCCACTTCGATACTGTGAGGTGACATTTATGACTCTATTAGTACCAAACGCTGCTGTCAAATTAATTTACTCTATTAAAGTACAATAAAATGTACAACGTAGCAAACACTTAAATCGATTTGTTCTAAAATTTTTTGGCTCGGCATGTCTATTCTAGCCTATTGAGGCAAAAAATGAGCTGGTTTCCAGCCAGGACCTTAGGTGATAACCGCAAGCGGCCGTCTCACAAACGTAAACCGTAAACGTTCCACATGTGTAACAATCGAGGACGAGTGATTCTAAAATAGAGGCGGCGTTAGGTCTTTCGACCACTCAAAAGCAACACAATTAGCGTTATCCAAGTAAACAAATACAAGTACATATAGTTAACCCAGCAAGTCCTACGTAATTTAAATGTAGTTTATAAGTTTGTTGACCGTTAACTAAATTTATCTTTGTTAACAGCGACACAGCCCCAACAAGAGTCATCGCCGCAACGGCGTCGCGGGACGCCTGTGCCCGCTCGAATGTCACTGCGAAGGACAAAGCACGCGGCCTCCAGGTACACTCCATTTTTAGGGCTCCATATCACAAAAGGAACTTTGTTCGGTTGACTGTCTGTCAAGACCCTTTCCCTCAGGAACGCGTGAAGATATCAAGTTGAAATTAATATCAAATGGTCTATGGACCTTTAGAGTTAAAAAAAGCTTATAAGTCAATTAAAAAATACGACCATATAAGCTGCAAGTTTTGACACTCGCAAGGAATCTAAACCTATAGGGTACTTTCCATTGACCTAGAATTATAATAATAATACATGGGACTTCCCATACAGCGCCGTCTACTCCCAAAGTAGGCAAGTATTGTGCTTGTATTATGGGTACTAAACAACTGATATACATACTTAAGTATTCTGTATGATATATTCATACAGGATGAGGTTTTAATGGCCAGCCAAATTTTAATATAATGATCTTTGCTAAAAAACCGATAGCCGTCTTGTTTCCTTTTAGTATCGTTCTATAAAAAAATATTGAGATATGACTACACAAACTTTTCCTGAAAAAACCAATAACTCTAGTCACCATTCATTCCCGCCGCCCCATTCCGTTTCAAGGCCTCGGGCGCGAACGTTTACTATAGCGTTAAGAAGGCAACCAAACGTTATAAAATAACACTGTAGATAAAATAATTTATTATGAAAATGTAACCCATATTTTTTATTTACGAATTAAGGTCTATTGGTGATATCTAACATCTAAAAAATTTTGGTCGGTTACTAAAATCTTATCCTGTATATATCAGATATGTTGAAGCGCTTTAAGTAATCATATATGGTAAATATTGTCAAATATGTCAAAGAAAATGAATATAAATATTTTACACCCAGGCACGGAACAAATAGACATGTTCATGCACACAAATATTTGTCACGGGCGGGAATCGAACCCGCGACCTGCGGCTCCGCAATTAGAGTCTCTGACCACTCGGTCAATCGGTCAATCAATAAACGTGTTCTGTGTATATTCATATAATAACTATACTGTGTCAGGGACAACCGTTGTCAGGATATGTCCGTATGACTGGCGCGCGGTGTGGAGCACCTGAGGCGCATGCACCTGAGGGGTCGGATAAATGACTTTTTTTTAATAATGTATAATTCACAACAATGTTTAGGCCCGAAACTAAGCATTAGCTTGTGTTTTAGGTACTAAGCGAAGACACCACACACATACAACCAAGACCCGGTACTAATATCAATATTCATCATATAAATACTGACCCGACTTGGGATTCGAACCCAGGACCTCAAGCTTCGTAGGCAGGGTCGCTACCCACTAGGCTAAGCGGTCGTCATGATGTTTCACTACACTATTTTGAAAGAAGTTTTGCTTCAGTTTAACTATTTTTTTTTTATAATTATTTGATTTGTTTTTTTCTCTTTCCAGTTGCCGAATGTCGACCAACGAATTTTCTACCCCTGAAAAAACCCAAAGCAGGAAGTATAATGGTAAGTTATATTTTTGTTATTTGGACATATTAATTCTACTGTAAAATTAATAACAACCGGCCTCCAGATATTCATAAGTTTAGTTTTTATTACATTCATCAGCCCATTATGCCCCACTGCATGGACTTAGGGTTCTTCTCAGGGTGAGGTGGCTTCGAGCTTAATCCACCACACTGCTCCAGTGCGGATTAGGGAATTTTTACATATGTTCAGTTTATTGAAATATCTTCTACTATTATCAATTCTGTTTTATTAAAAAAATGCATTACTGTCTCCATAACACTGACTCCGTGCCTCGGAGAGCACGTTAAGCCGTCGGTCCCGGTTGCCGTCAGAGGCGTTAAAATCCAACAACTCGCACTGAAGCAGCTTGGTGAATTAAGCTCCAACCACCCTCATCATCCCGAAGGGACCCCTAAGCCCCTGCAGTGGGGCATGATGGGCTGATATGGAACTAAAATTACCGATTTACTAAAATCAACTTTTGCCCTTAAAGTATGAATTGACTAGAAGCTCTTTTCTGCGTTTACCGTCTAAACGCTCATACTCTAGTTAGCCGGTGCAAGATGGCGCGTTTCAGTCCGCGAGTTGGCCGCGCGCCTTTCTTCACCCCTGCGAAATTGCGTTTACATTTTCGATAATGTGAAATGACATTTCTGACTCTATTAAAAGCAAACGCTGCTGTCAAATTTATTTACTCTATGACTTTCGCAGTTGGCGACGCATCCCAGCCATCGAGTTCAGAACAAAGAGTTTGCAAAGTGGTCAGCTTTAAACTAGATCTGGATTTCACAACACCAAACGTGGTTTATGCACCGAAAAATATTGAAGAAATGCCGCTGAAGGATTTGTCAAACGTTTATTCGCCTATGAAAATAGTTGAAGATAGTTTGAAAAGCAAAATAATGCAAATGGACGTTCAGGATATGAGTGTGTTTGATACGAAAAATCTCATAGAAAAAGTGAGAGAAAAATTCAAGAAACCCAGACCTCTGTCGGTGAAAAGAAAAATTGTTAGGTATGGTATTTCATTTTGTGTACATTTGATCTTCACTCAGTACAATAACATAATACTTGTGACATCCCACACAGCGCCATCTAGTCCTAAAGTAAGCAAGTATTGTGCTTGTATTATGGGTACTAAACAACTGATATACAAAAATATTCTGTATGATATATACAAATGTATAAATATTTTACACCCAGACAAGGAACAAATAGACATGCACACAAATATTTGCCTTGGGCAAGAATCGAACCCGCGACTTTTGGCTCCGGAGTTAGGGTCTGAAAAGACTTGGCCAATTGGTCAGTCAACTATGTTTTTTATTCTATTCTAGATAATGTTTGATCACTCATAATTATAATAATAATAATATCTCGGCTATGCTACACAGCGACATCTTGTCCAAAATTAAACAAAGCTTGTAATATGGGTACTAGATAACTGATATACAATCAACTCGGGGTTCTCATAGGTGTTACTTGCTGGTCTGTGGGCATTGATAGGTTTTTTTTTACTCAGTGTCATTCTGGAAGATCTGATGAGCAACACCTGCCTTAATGCTAAAAATCATTCTGAAGTGCCAACTCTAGAAGAGGAAGATTCTTCAAAGTCTGTTCAAAATATGGATACTAACACCGAGGTAATTATACTGACTAGATAAGTTGAATTTAGAAATAATAACGTATACATCACAATAACATCTAGGCCCCAAAGTAAGCATTAGCTTGTGTTTTGGGTGCCAAGCGAAGACAACACATACATATAACACCCAAGACCCGGTATCAGTATCAATATTCATGATATAAATACTGACCCGACCTGGGATTTGAACCCGGTACCTCCAGCTTCGTAGGCAGGGTCGCTACCCACTAGGCTAAGTGGTCGTCAGACGTCAAACGAATTCAACTAAGGCAGTTTTCTTTGTTTTGAGCATATTAGGGTGTTTAACTTGTATTGAATATATTACATCTATCAAGAAAATTTAAAAATGTACTTTATACAACAACAAAATTTATAATTAGAATTATATTTGCTTAAAGAGTATGGAAATTATAATCTATTTAAATTTTATCTCAGTCTCTTTCTTGCAAAACGATATTTAACATTATTTTAAATGACGTCACGCCGTGCGGTGTTGCCCTGTCTGTCACAAAAAACCAGAACTTTGGTATTATTGATTAATTTTTTCAAAATTATTTCATTGTTATTATATATTTAGAAAACTTCCCACTGCAATATCTCTTCGTCATCTGGAATACAACTTTATAGCTATCTAACTTTGATTATATAATGTATGAATAGACCCTCTCAGTACAATCTCAGCAAAAATGACAAATTAGCTTTTACATGCTAGTGTGCGTAACAGACCCCACTCTCTCACTATGCCATATTAACCATGTACAAACCGTCTCTGTGTATGTGAATTATAACCGAACGGTTAGGTGATATTCTTATCTACGTTTTCTGACGCCGACTCTATATCCACATATTTCATAATCAAAGCTATTGTCACATCTGTGCGTAGAAGCTTGTCGATGTGTTATTAGAAAGTACTTGAATGATCACACGGCCTCACAAAGATATCAACCGAATACAGACACTCCCTCATCCAGAAGGGAGGCCTAAGCCCCTGCAGTAGGGCATTGATGGGCCGATGGTATGGTATCGATTTGCATGTATTATTTAAATGCAACTAATAAAAAATGAGCTCAATGCGCTTACAGCTCTACAACAGTACAGTTTAACGCACGGATCTTTGCCGCTCTGAGTTGCCTGCGAATGGCTCGATGTGCAGGTACAGCCGCGCGGCGCGGACAGCGAGGGGTAGTAGTGGAAAGCGGACGCCGCGCGTGGGAGTGAATAGCGCGGGCTATCCGACCTCTCCTTCATCTCTATTTTATACTACTGCGACGCTTTCTGTATATAACTTCACAGCGGCAAAGATTCGTGCGTTATACTGTACTGTCGGCGATGAATCGTTACTAATAGTGTATCTTTTTTCAACTGTCTTGAAGCGAGCTGATAATATTGGGTCCATAGTTTTAGTTGGCTGATAAAGACTAATCAAACCGAGTAGAGACGATTCAGCAAAAACCTGACACCAAAACGGTGTCTAAATTTGACCAATCATCTAATGCAGCCAAAGAAGTTCCAACAATTTCTCTGCAAAAATTTGAGTAGTAGTACTTTTTTAGCTAATATGTGAGCCTGCCCTTAGACCAACTTATACTAATTCATTATAAATATTTTACAATTTCTTTTTACAGGTGCTTTATCAAGGTATAAACAAAGAAAATGTCTCTGAAGAAAAACCAGAATCGGACTCAAATCAAACTTTACAAAATGAAGCTGGGGCGACTTCTACTTTATGTATCGAAGATGACGTGAATAATAAAACAGAAAATACAAATGTTGATGATGAGGATACAAAGTCGACATTTGAACTACCACCAGAATTCGTAGCCGACTATAATAGTGACGATTTCGAGATTTGTGATACGCCAAAAAAATTGAAGACCGTATCTATAGACGATTCCACAATAGAAATATCTGAAAAAAATGAAGGTATAAACATAGACGTCGTAAAAATAGAGACAAATAAATGCGATACGAAACTACAAATCAAATATAGGAAAGATCCCAAATGTTCGTTTAAATTCAGTCCCATAGACAAAGAGACGCTGCAAGATGAAAATCTCGATATAGTTTTGGAAGTTTTCAAAAATCAGTACTTGACCGAAGTCGATAGACGGTCCTACAAATGCGCGTTCAGTCACGAACACGAAGAAGAGAAAGCTGCAAGTACGAAATATACTACGGCCATAGATTTTGCTATAGATGCCGTTAAAAAGAAATATTCTGAATCTATCGAATACCAAAAAGAAAATCCCGATATTCGGAAAACAGATGAATCTAAAAAATCGGATAATGAATTGAAACACAAGCTGTCGCTGAATAGAAACAATGCCATCAAAAAGAGAAGATTGAGTGAGAGTGAGAATAGTGTGATAAATGATAGAGAAGGGCCACCGGAGATTTGCGATTCTGTTAAATTGTCATTTATAGAAGAAAAACTAACAGAACCTGGCCATGCTAAACGTCCAAGACACGACAGCAACGCAGAGGAAAATTATTTAAACAATGAAATAATTGTCATCGATGATGATAGTACTGAAATAATCTCAGAAGTGTCTCACATCAGCAGAAAAGTTAAACCTAAACGTAGAAAAATTGTCAAAAAAATTAAACATACCCTTCACCAAGATGCGACGGTTTTGAAGTTAGAGAAATTTAAGAGATTAAATTCGTCTCAACGAATAAATATAGGAAAAAGTCAAAATATAAACAAACAAGCGAAGAAAATAAAAATTAAATTTAAAAAACAAAGTAATTTTAGATCTATTAAAATTCTGAAAAAGCCAAATATCGATGTAGATAAAGTTTTGAAACAGACTGTATTAACATTTGGCACAAATAATAAAATATTGACAAAACTAAATATAAAGCCTAAGAAAATAGAAAAAAATAAAAATAATTTAAAATCGCCTGATAATTTAAAACAAATGTCGCTGGATAACTTTTTCGTTTTAAAAATTTCTGACTAATAGACACTACAAAACAATGTCTGCTTTATGAATAGGCTTTTTATACGGGAAATTTATTTTTATCACTGTGCATAAAATATATTTCGTACTTTAAAAAAAAAAATTTAATTTAAAAAAGTTTTGTAAAATAAAAAATATAATTTCACTTATTTATTTAATTATTCAATAATAGAAAAAACTAAAATTAATTAAATGTATCCATAAAAATGCCGCGAGTCGTATCACCTTACTCGCACTGTCGAGAGCTGCCGTGCCCCTGCGCGCCCATCTCCTGCAATCATCCTATGCGATGTATGTCCACCACAGACCAGTCAACCTATAGACCACGCTTTAATAAACGTCAGTACGAAAACGAAATCGCCAAAAAGTGGCGGGGTGCGGGGAGAGGTCGGCTAGTTTTCATTGGCTCGTTCAAAATTGACAATTTAATGGCTTCCGACGTGCTTCCAACTGACGGCTCACTAGTGACGTAGTTATGTAGTGTCACTACATAGCCTTGGCGAATGCTACTCCCTGTCAAAGCGTGGTCTATAAGGTTGACTTGTCTGTGATGTCCACCTTTCAAGATTAATCACATCGGACAGGTTGAAAAATAAAATTTGATTTTTTCAAGGTAATGTGTACTACGTTACTGAATCATGTAAAAAATTATGCGCAGTGATAAAAAATATGTCCTGTATACATGCAATTTCATAATACTGTTACTCATGACTTAAATAATCAAGTCCAGGTCTCGTGGGATGAAGTTCAACTTCCTTATGTAATCGGTATACAAGGGGTATAGAAGCAAAAGTTATATTGTCCAAAATTCAATATTTTTTTATTCAGTATTAAAAAACAATTTTTAGTATATTAATCAAAGTGGGGTCTAATTATTGTTTTAGTTGAAGATGTGTTTAATTGTGGCGCTTTTGGCACCAAACAAAGTATATGGTGGTATTTACACTGACCGATTGGCCGAGTGGTTAGAGGCCTTAACTGCAGGGCCAAA
Organism: Luffia ferchaultella; assembly: GCA_949709985.1. Taxonomy (NCBI): domain Eukaryota; kingdom Metazoa; phylum Arthropoda; class Insecta; order Lepidoptera; family Psychidae; genus Luffia; species Luffia ferchaultella. The sequence goes on from OX453268.1 coordinate 10,570,003, forward strand.
GGTCGCGGGTTCGATTTCCGCGCGGAACAAATATATGTGTGCATATATCAGTTTCTAGTACCCTATATTACAAGCATTATACTTATTTCCTTTGGGACTGGATGATGCTGTATGGGATGTCCCAAGTATTATATTATAATACTAGCTTCCGCCCGCGGCTTCGCCCGCGAATTTTGAATTTTTAAAAATCATTCTTTACTGGATGCCTTCGTCATATGAGGAATACGTGTGCGAAATTTCAATTCTCTAGCTTTAGGGGTTTGGCCTGTGTGTTGATTGATACATCGGTCAATCAGTTTTACCTTTTGTATATTACTAGCAACCGCCCCCGACTTCGCCCGCGTGGACTACATTTTTATATGATTTCTGCTTATAGAAAAATAAATGCTACAGGGTCATCTGGTGGCAAGTAACAATAAAGTGGATACCGCGAAAATCTTTTCTATACTCGAATACTTATTTACACCATTTTTTTGATTAAAAATGGTTATTGTAGGTTATCCCTAAGTGATAGACATATGCCATCACGGACTTTTTTGTAGAATTTTTTAAGGTGTACAATACTGTAGTACATTATTTTGATATAAATCGTAGGTTTCAGCCAGCGTTTGCAATGTAAGGACAAAAAAATGTGTTTATTTACGACACCTACTGAAATTAGATTTTAATTAGAAACCTCTAAAATTATCCGTTTTTCTATACTATATTATGCATGTTATATACATATAAACCTTCCTCTTGAATCACTCTATCTATTAAATAAATCCGCAGGGACAGACAGACGGGAAGCGACTTTGTTTTATACTATGTAGTGAAGATTATTTGAGTTGTAAAAGTCATCCGTTTTAGTGAAAAAAGAATTTTGCATTTTTATGGACAATGGCGCTTTTGATTAATTCATACCCCTCATATTGTACATGTCTGTATCATGTTGAATGTTTTTCTTCGTGAAATATAAAAAAAAAACGCTTACTGCACTGTGTGCGGGGCGTGGGCGTACGATTAGATTTTAGATACACCTCACTTCCGGGCGGTGGCAGGTACTGACCGTGTACTACATCAAATCTATGTTTAAAACGTTTATCACTGCCAAGAATTTTTGAAATTGTTTTTTATTTAATAATACGCTTGGAGAAAAATTTTAAAGTTGTGCTGATGGCCATTGAAATTAAAAGGAATAAGGTTCTAGAATAACCTTTCAAAATATTTTTCTTTTCTATTAGTGCCCGTGAACACCTGGTCCAAATGTAGCCATCACACTGGCCGCGTGATGGCTTCATTGGCAACACTGACTCTGGTGACATCTGAAATTGTCTGGGCGTCATTTGGGCGGTAGATTTTGTTGCGCTACTTTCCACATAAAAAAATCCAAACCTAAAAGTAAATAAAAATATTATGGTAAGGTCACTATGTCAAATAAAATTAATAAAAATATGACTTTATTTAGTTTAAGATAATGCAACTGGTTTGATTTAATTTAATTTTTTAATAGAAATGTATAGATTAGTTTATAATTTCGGGAAAAAAATATAAAAAACTATGTGTTAAAAATTTTGATCCAAGCCTATTGTAGCGAATTAATTTTTAGTATGTCATAAAGTTAGTAATGCAAAAGTTTTAATGTTATGTAATTATGAATCGTTTTAGTATGTATCATACTTTCTGCTACAATGTAATTCTATGTATATTTTAATAAAATAAATATCCAAAAACTTATAATAATATATGCCTTTATTTCTTTATTTACACTAATATTATGAAACGATTTCTTTTTTGTTTTACCCTTGCGATGGGAAGGCGGATTAAACTCTACAGCTTCCGCGCGCCCGAGCGCGCGGGGTATGTGGGGGTTGCACCCAGTAAACAACCGCCTGAAGCAGAATAAGGACGTGTGTCGTTAGCCCGAAAGCTCTTACGACTTCATCGGAGCGGCCAGGCGGCACACTAGGGTGTTGCCGGCGCGAAGTTGTCGGGTAACCCCTAAGGGTTACTCGAGGCGAAATAATTCGGTAATGAAGAGATGTGAGTTTGGAAGTATTAGGTAATCTACTCATTCAATTTCAAAGATTCTTTTATTGGTAGATAGGGCACTTTTCGAAGGGTAATCTAGGTTACTTCCTATCTATACAAGGTGAAGTTTATATACCATCCAAATTTTAATGTAATCTATGGTGAAAAACCGATGGCCGTCGTGTTTACTTTTAGTATCGTTCAATAGATAAATATTTAGATATGAATACACAAACCTTAACCGAAAACAATAACTCTAATGGCCATTCACTGTCGCTGCACGCTCCGCCCCGTCTCGGTCTCAAGGTCTCGGGCGCGTCGCCACAAAGCAGGTAACCAAACGTTGTAAAATAACACTAGATAAAATAATTTATTATGAAAATGTAACCTATATTTATTATTTACGTAATGAGGTCTATTGGTGATACCTAACATCTAGAATTTTTTAGATGGTTTAAATTTCTTCCTGCATTGTAAATGAAACAGAAGTGTCTGATTTCAAAATTAGGAATTTTTCTCAATAAGTACTTGATCACAAGATTCACACATCAGTTTCGATATCATAAGTGAAGATTATGCTCCACTGCAAGGGTTTAGGCCTCCCCTCAGGATGAAGGACTTTGGAGCTTAATCCACCGCGCTGTTTCAAGTGCGGGTTGGTAGATTTTAACGACTGCCAGCTGGTAACGGCAACCAGCCTCGGAGTCATCGAACTATGACCTTCTAAACAAGACGCGGGCTCTTCGCCATACGGCTATTAAGACGTCCATTCATTAAAAATTGATATTGATTCGTTTAAAACCGAATAATATGCATTTATTTATATGAGTAAATCTTTAATCTCGATGTTTTCGATGCGGCCTACTTCTTTTTTTAAATCGGAATGTGACCATCTCAGAAAACATATATGACTAAGAAAGTATTCGGGGCATTCCACATCTGTTTTAATTATTTGTTCACTTCGTTTAGCTTTGATGTATTTGTTACTATTGGTAGCGCGACGACTCAAGTTCATTGGTCGTGTGGTTAACCCTAACTGCGAAAGCCAACACAAATAGTCCCGGGCGGGATCTGCCTGGGACTAATATTTATGTGCATGAACATGTCTATTTGTTTCGTGTGTGGGTGTTAAATATTTTTGTATGTAAATGTTATAAAGAATATTTTAGTATGTATATCAGTTGACTGGTGTCCATGATATAAGCTTTGGTTAGTTTGGGACTAGAATGGCGCAGCGTGGGATGTTCCAGATATTATTATTATTGTTATCATACACTCATATTAGTGAGCTTTTTTTTAAACTTATTTATCGTCGTATTTAAAGTGAAAACAATACGTGTGCTCACTGTGAAGTATTAAATTGAGTGGCGTCTTTGAAACATTAAATTATCAGAAACATTTAGGACATTCTGGGACCTCACATGTATGCAGGTTACACATAATATAATTAAGTTTTGGTTCTTGTGCTGTAGGATCTAGTAGTTTTATTGACAAATAAAATATAGGTACAAAAAATTTCGAATGTGGCTACGTGCAAATATAAACCAAAATAAAAACGAGGAACCATATTATTTTATAAATCCATTTATTAGTTACTTTTAAAATCCGCATCAATAAAGTACCTAAGTATAATAAAATATGCACTTGACTGATTCAGATTTTAAAAATAATTTGTAAGTAGCTTTATTATGTTGCCAAGCATTGAAAATTGTCAATTCATTTAATAATAGATATTATTTTTTAATTTATGATGATTTTTCTTATTTTATTATAACACTACAGCAAACAATGGGGTAGTCTCAGTATTTTCCTGTTTCATTTTAGTAGAATTTAGTAGGTTTTAACCTCCACAAGCAGTAGATCCGTCAAATAAAATCTGATCATGGCCAAAGCTACATTCGCGCCAAAAACTATTCGACTTCGTGCCGGTGCCGCCAGATGTTATATTTTCAATAGACACAAAAAATAATATGAAAGTAACACACACTAATTCGGCCACCATAAGTTTAGGTGTTACACTAAAGTTTGCCAAAACAAAGAAAGAAAATGCACCGAATGCACGGCATGAACACATACGCAATCTGAAAAGGAACAAATGACCACTCAAGGTGCCTCTCACTCTGCTCGTTTTTTCTGTTACACAGGTTAAACCAAGGTTTTTTTTACAGAGGCATGAGGCTTTGATGCCAGGTCTAGTACCTAACTGGTATCCTTTGTCACAATTATTTAAAACTGATTTTGATGTGAGCACTCAGCTAAGAGGGGCTTTCTTAAGTTGGCGGTCAAAAAATGTAGGTATTTATTTCATTTTTTTTACTTATCCGTTTGTTCGTCGTTTGTTCTTGATTGTTCGATCAAATTCATTGTTTGTTCGTTCTTCAATTTTTTTAAAAACAATATTTAAAAATTCTTACTTAAGTTGGCACCCGAAAGATTTTTTTTTTAATATTTTTTTTTCTAATTCGTTCCGTCGTTCGTTCGTGATTGTTCGATCAAATTCATTGTTCGTTTTTCAATTTTTCATAAACAACATTTAAAAATTCTATCTTACGTAATTGACATTCCATTTTAAATTTTTTTTTTCTAATTCGTTTGTTCTTGATTGTTCGATGAAATTCATTATTTGCTCGTTTTTAAATTTTTTATACAATAGGTACTTAAAAATTTTAGACAATATTTAAAAATTTAAAAATTTTCGCAATCAATTGTGAACCATAAAAACGATAACCAAAGTGGCTAAATTTGATAAAGAATTAAGTACTAGTTGCACGTTAATAAATGACATAAAAACTGACCAAATATGCGGTTGCATTATTCAGTATTCGTCGTTCAAGGATGCTTAGTTGTAACCTAAAAAATAATAATACGATAAGCTAAGTGGCTGAATTAGATACACAATCAAGTACTAGTTGAACGTTAATGAATGACATAAAAACTGACCAAATATTCGGTTACGTTATTCAGTATTCCTCGTTCAAACATACTTTTTATAACGTAAAAAAAATTTCGATAAGCTAAGTGGCTGAATTTGATATAGAATTAAGTACTAGTTGCAAGTTAATGAATGATATAAAAACTAACCAAATATTCGGTTGCGTTATTCAGCAATCCTCGTCAAAGATGCTTTATCATGACCAAAAAAAAAAAAACGATAACCAAAGTGGCTGAATTTGATACAAAATTAAGTACTAGTTGCACAATAATGAACATAAAAACTGACCAAATATTCGTTTGCATTATTCAGTATTCCTCGTTCAAACATACTTTTTAAAACGTAAAATCAATTTCGATAAGCAAAGTGGCGGAATTTGATGTAGAATAAAGTACATGTTAAGGGTCGGCGTCGAAAGCGTGCCGAGCGAAGTTTAGGTTTTAAGCGCTACTCTCACAACGATCGAGGCTCGCGCACCGCACACGCACATATGTAGGCATGCACAGTGGGTCGTCTGACTTTGACTCTCCAACAAAACTGTAACTTTGGATTTTGTTATCATATATATAAATTTGTTATGTTAAATGTAAACTGCTGCCCACGATTTTGTTTGCGTAGACACGTTTTTTCGTAAGATACTTTTAATAACCTTGAATGACGATTACTGGATAATACAACCGAACATTTGGTCAGTTTGTATCTTATTTATTAACATGCAACTAGTACTTAATTCTGTATCTAATTCACCCACTTAGCTTATCGTATTATTATTTTTTAGGTTACAACTAAGCATCCTTGAACGACGATTACTGAATAATGCAACTGAATATTTGGTCAGTTTTTATGTTATCATTAACGTGCAACTAGTTCTTAATTCTGTATCAAATTCAGCCACTTTGGTTATTGTTTTAATTGTTCACAATTGATTGCGAAAATTTTGAAATTTTTAAATACTGTCTAAAATTTTTAAGTACCTATTGTATAAAAAATTTAAAAACGAGCAAATAATGAATTTCATCGAACAATCAAGAACAAACGAATTAGAAAATGAAAAAAATGAAATAAAAATGGACGTCAATTACCTAAGATAGAATTTTTAAATATTATTTATGAAAAATTGAAGAACGAACAAACAATGAATTTGATCGAACAATCAAGAACAAACGAATAAGTAAAAAAAAAAAACATTTTTTGACCGCCAACTTAAAAGAGCCGCTAAGAAGGAGGCTAGGCTAAGCCAATTATTTTTTTTTTTTATTTAGTGAGGGCCGAATCTGCTTACAGACACCTACGCGCCCGACCTTCCGCGCAGGTAGTGCCGGGCACTGCCGGGTTGGGACTTCTACACAGAAGGTGTAGCCCGACCGGCTAAACGACTCCTCAACCTATACTCCGTTGAGTGTTATAGGATTTGAACTGAACGACGACCGGACGCATTGAGGATGCTTCGGTGCGTTGGTGCCATTGACGGGCGGTGCCTTAAGGGTGCCGCCACGTACGGCGTATGAGTGAGGCTAAGCCAACTACCTCAATCATTTTTTATAGGCGGATTCGTGTTTTATCAGTAAGCCTACTAAATTATAATGTTAACCTCATTTAATATTAACGGACCTGAAATGTGACCATTTTAATTTGGTACGATAAGTGATAAAATACGACACTGCCAAATAAAAGTGATTGAGGTCATTCAAGTAGGCTAGCAGAAGGTTGTATAAATTATTCACGTCTGAACAAATACTTTGTAGCATTGCGTGTAGTGTATTTGCATTTCAGACCTGGCAACATTGCTTCGCGCCATTCCCAGTCATTCTCGCCAACCACCAACCAATCCAATCCCATCCCGCCATTCCATCCACTAACTAGCATGCATGCTAGTGTTGTTCGATACCCCCTTATTTACGATTCTAGTACTTAGTATTAATATTGAATTTTATCCATACCTAATAAAGTATTCAAATACTTTTAAATACTTACAAGTATTCATATGGTGAGTATTCACAAGTAAGTTACTTCTTTTTGATCTGTCGGTATTTAAGTTGATAAAAAATTGAAATAAAATATACTATTATATTATAGAAAATTATAAGACGATATTAATGAAAATAATCGTTATTTTTTGGATTGGAAACTGAAAGACACGTCCGGTACCTAAGTAATTCACAAATTTTTTCAAAACTAAAATGTTAAAGATGAACCGTTACCAGCTCCGTTTAATTACAAAAACTGTAAAACTCTAAATTCTATCAAAAAATTCAAATTATTTTTTTCTTACGAATAAAGTTATTTAAAAAGCTTAAATCGATCCAAAAATAAAAATTTTCTGCATCTGATAACGCTGGAGCTGTGCTAGGATTGACTTGATGGCGCCACTAAACAACCATTCACGTTGACACTTAGCGTCGACCCCTTGTGAGTACTCTTTATTCGATAGTGGTATTTTCTTTCGATACTTTACTCAGTATCGAATGGAATAAAATAAAATGAGATAAATTTATTTCTGCATAAAACATTGCCTATTTAACAGCAAACGTAAATAATTAGGGTTAGTGTATGTATTTAGTACCTATGTAATACCTAAACTAAGCAAAATAGTTTGCCTGTATCTTAGATACCTATTCCTACATAGTAGGTTAGCGCTCCAGTGTGGTTTTTTACTTGCGACTATATTACGATGCCGAAAATAGTAGTATCAAATCAAAAATTATCGATACATATCGAGTACTCACAAGTACCGGCCGAAGCCACGCCGAAACGGCCGAAGGCCGAGCCGAGCCTGTCAAAGTATTCTTTCTTTGATCCAGCGATGTGAAAATCAGCTATATTTAAAAAACGCGTTTCGGACTATAAACAATATTAGTTCAGTATGTTATTTTATATTCTACGCTATAGCATATTGAGCGACGCAGCGCGCGGTGCGTTTAGCCACTGCCTTCTATAGTTACAAGCCTTGCTACTAGATTTGGCAATGTCGCATTATCTGTCACATGTAGGCCGATTTACTTCGTCAGCTAACAAGATGTCATGATTTAATAATTGTAAATATGGGATTTAAATAACTAAATATGAAATTATAGATAGTTTTTAGTAGAAAATATAAGTAAGAGTACATATTATATGATACTAGCACCTGCCCGCGACTTCGTTCGCGTGTTATAAGTCGCTTTTATGAATAGAATAGAATAAAATAAATGTTTATTATAACTCATCTCGGTTAGTGTTATTACGGTTTTGTGCATTTATCACAGGTTACCTATATTTTAGAAACTTGTTTTAATTTATAATGTTCTACGGGGATGTACATTTAATTGCAATTTCTTCCTCTCCCTGAGTTATACGTAATCAATCTCGCCGCACCTGCTGGTTGCTAGCATGCGGTTAAAAGGACCATGACAGGTATAAGTATAGTTTCTCGGGATTCGCCAGACTCCGTATCCTCAAACCTAATCGAAAATTATCAAATTTTACTGTAATTTCCAACCAAACGTGTCAAGATTGTGACGTGAAACAAAAAACCATTTTATTGTGAAAATATTAATTTACTTTGTAATCATAAACACGATGTAACAAGTAGTTTTTAACACTGACTTATTATTTTCAATGGATATCTCTGATTACTTAACGTTTAAATGGAAGAAAACGCTAACTAATAGCCTGACTGATACCAAGGCTCGACTACACGCAACGTTGTCAAATTTCAATAGCATGGCTTGTAACTGTAGAAGGCAGTGGTTTAGCGCAACAAACGATACACGTCCTACAACGAGGCGTGATCGCGCGTGCCGTGGGGTTATCGATTAGTCTGCTGCTGTGTTGTCGTGCGCGAATGCATTCGCGTCTCGTTGTCTCGTCGAGTCGTTGCGTTGTACAACGTGTTTCGTTGTAGGAAGTACTTCGTTGTGCTGAAAGTATCGCTCTATTGGTAAGACGGGACTGCGGGATCGCGTGGCGCTATTTAATAGCGCCAAGAGGCAACCAATGTAATATGCTAAATCCGTTGGGCTTGAGTAACGCGTTTAAAATAATGCTTTAAGCTATATTATATTATCCAATATCCATCCACCATCCACCACCCACCACTGCTTTCCACTGCTTTCATCATTTGCGTGATCATTAAGATCATTTTATTTGCAATCATTTGTTTGTATAGTTCACAGGGACAGTTTGCGTGGATTTCTGTATTTTCATGAAATTTTCTGTGCTTGTATTGTATTGTTTTTTTGGTGATCATCGCAGTGGGACGCTAACATTTTGCTCTCTCTTCGTTCAGTTAACGAAATAATTTAGATCATTGTTGTAAGTTCCAGCCATCTACAGTTTCAAATTTCAGAAATTATGATGCACAGGTAAGTCATTTCATTTGTGATAAGTACTTACTAAATATTCTATAATTTATTTTCTATTGTTTGCATCCTCTAATGTGTATCTTTTTCTGAATGGGAATGATGGTGTGGTAAATCCGGTTAAATCGTATGAATCTTCAATTATTCTGAGTATTTCTGTGTAATTTTCAATCAAACATTGTAGTAACGACGATATTTCATAGATATAATTATACCAATATTTCATTTCTAGAGTAATTTTCAAGAAAGCCCGTACAGTAAGTAATACGGTATAGTTCCAATCAAGCTTTATGGCGGATGTGAACATAGGCACAAGTCGCGTCGCAGTAACCAGTTTTAGGTGTAGCGGGACGCAGTGGAGCGAGGGGTATATGACTGTACCTGCGCAAGAATGCTTAAAGCGTTGTATTCCGATCCGCCATTAAGTTGGAACTATAACAGTACTCGATTAAAATGGCCGCTATCGTCATAGAAATAACTATCGTACCTACATCATTTTAGACAGCCCTCATGAAATGTTGATATGCTATGTAACCTAAATATTTCATTATTTTTAGGTAAAACATTAAACAGTAAAATGGCGCCAAAATTATAAATTGTTAAAATACTTGTTATAACTACAAGTAATGTCACGACATGTATAGTTCCAATCAAACTTTATGGCGGATCGGAATACAACGCTATAAGCATGCTTGCGCAGGTTCAGTCATATGCCCCTCGCTCCACTGCGTCCCGCTCACGCTACACCTAAAACTAGTTACTGCGACGCAACTTGATATGTTCACATCCGTCATGAAGGTTGATTGGAACTTTATATTTGTATGAAATGTGACATATATACTTAACCTACAAACCATAGATATACTACAAACACATGTTTTATAATGTGTGTAATACATATTTCGTTTTTACCGAGTATTGGTTAGGTATAAAACATGTTGAATACATGGTTGCTGTTTCCACCAAGATGTAGGTTGTATTTTTTCTGAGTAATCTACATGTTTCATAAATTTTTGGCTACAAGTGTGTACTATACTTGTAATTATCTACAAGTATTAGTTATCCATTGACAAAAGAAAATTAAGCAAAAGAAAAATCTTAAAAATTTACTGATTAACGTCAGCCATTGATTGACCGATTAGCTGAGTAGTAGAGACCCTAAACTGCAGAGCCAAAGGTAACGGGTTCGATTCTTGCCCGGAGCAAATATTTGTGTGCATGAACACATTTATTTTGTACCTGATCTGGGTGTATAATATTTATATGTATACAGGAATGTGTAGAGTGGTCTAGATTTTCAGGAAAAGTATAAAAACTGTGTTAAAAATTTTTGTCCTAGCCCATTACTCGTTTCCAAGATACAGCAAAACGAAACAAATAGAGACTTCTTTGGTTTTTTTTCTATCGATCGAATACAAAAATTATGAATTTTTGTTGTAACAAAACTCCATGTATAATTTTCTAGATCAAAAGCCTAGAATGTTGTATACACGTATCTATAACATTTAACGTGTTTAAACCACTTTTATAATAGGTATGCTGATTTTGAATACTATAGCTAGGACAATAGTTTGTCTGTAATATGTTGTTTGTGCATTGTTGCCGTTGCCTGTTCATAAATAATCTTTATTACTTTATCTTTTGGTGAAATTAAAACCGCAGCTTGTGCGTCTTGCGCCTATGGTGAGAACTCGCATAGTGTGGGAACGCCATACTGCGTCTATGAATAATCTATGTTTTTTTGTTTTTTATATACCTATATGGTTTTGTATTTTTTTATAAATACTACACATAAAAGTATGAATTGACTAGAAGCTCTCTTCTGCCTTTACCGTCTGGCCACTCATACTCTAGTTAGCTGATGCAAAATGGCGAGTTTTTGTCCGACAGGTCCCGCGCGCAGGTCTTTACCCCCGTGAATTTTCGATATTGTGAAGTGACATTTATGACTCGATTAAAACTAAACGCTGCTGTCAAATTAATTTACTATATGATATTACTCCATATTAGTAAGTATACATACATTTGTACATTATAATATATATGTGTAATAATCTCTTTTTTATTTTGTAGTGATGCGTATATGTTGAAAGGCCGAAAGCTGCGCGACACTTCGGTCCAGACGGTTCCTTTGAAGACTAGTTTAGCTACACACCATTTCGCCGCGGCAGTGTAATACATGATAATATATTTCGTATATTTTTATGTGTTTGTGTACACAGAAAAATAATTTCTTGAACCAAGTAAATATAATTTCATATATGAAGACATGAGTGGCCAAAGGTCATATCTGCAAAAAAATAAAAACCTGTTTTTTCGGTGTAACAAAGGTTTTATGATGCGCTTAATCTATTCCCAATGATATAAGAGCGGTCTTTTTTATATAATTTTTAATTAATTTTAAAGAACCATTAGGAAATCCACAACAAGGTTTATATTAAGATAAACTTTAAACTCAGTTTTCTCAAAATGGCTATTTTGTGAATTACCACCATTAGCCACTCATGTCTTCATATAACGAAGAGGATATTTTCAGAAAGTAAGGAAATATTTCTTCAGATCAAGAACATGTCTTTGTAACAACAATACATTAACTTATTTTGAGAAAAATATTCATTTTCGTTATATATGAAATAGTATTTTCCTGATTCACGAAATATTTTTTCAGTGCACGTACCTACATACGTTTTTATATTTCTATTACAGTGGAGTACCTCATGACCTGGCGCTCATGCCCACTGCCACGCCCATAGAGGAATCTCTGGTACCGAAGAAGCGGCGGCGCTGCTCTGAGGCGAACTTCACACCTCAGAAGCTGGAAGTGCTTCCAGAGGCCCTTGAAGTTTCGCTTTCTGAAGTGCCTGAGTTGCAAAGCATCGTGCCTTCTGAGTAAGTACTAGGTTTTCATAAGTGAATCCGCGAGTATCTAAATATGTGACTCAAATGACCGTATTTATTTATTATATTATATATTAAAAGCTTGAATTACTATAAACCTCCAAGAAAAGGTAGATGATGGTTGCAACTTCATAATTCTAGGCTGCCCTCTCTTTAAAGAAGGGACCTCTGAAGGGATCTCTCCGACAAATCCGTGAAGGGTTTCAATTCTCCTTTTGCTGTAAGAGACCCTAAAAACTACTAAAATATTTTCTGAATTACAGTTTGTCCTTCTTCGATCTCTCGGCGCCCACGCTTTCGATCGATCTTCCGGGCCCATCTGGGATGCAGGCGACTGCATCCGGTGCCTCGTCGGCCTCTTGTAACGAAGCAATATTACCAGCGGAGTAAGTTGTATTAAACTGACTGACCGATTGGCCGAGTGGTTAGAGGCTTTAACTGCGGAGCCAAGGATCGCGGGTTCAATTCCCCTACCGGACATATATTTGTGTGCATGAACATGTCTATTTATTCCGTGTTTGGGTGTAAAAATGTATGTATATACTAGCTCTTCACCCGCGGCTTCGTCCACGTGAACTAAACAGTTGTACTGGCACAGCTAAATGGATGCGACATTCCAGAATGTTGTGACACTTTCTAGAAAATTCTGTAAGTTAACTACCTAAAAAAACTCGATACCTAATTTCATCAAAATCCATTTAGTCATTTTAGCATGTAGAATAGCTATCCTACAAGTCGGTCCCACAATTCGTCAGCCGTTTTCGAGATAAACCGGACCAGACAGACACTACAATTTCATTAATATAGTTTCGGAGATTAGCTTGAACAGACAGACAAAAAGTAGCCTCGATAATGCCCTCTGCACGTCCGTAAAGTTTCATTGAAATCGGTTCAGCCATAAGTTTAGCTCGAACATACAGATAGACAGACAAACAAAAAGTGGCGTATGTTACTCCTCACACTCTTCTTTTTACATCTGTGAAGTTTCATTGAAATCAGTTGATCCCTTTCGGAGATCAGTTCGAACAAACAGACAGACGGACAGACCGACACATTTTTATGTGTCGGTTTGTCCGTCTGTCTGTATAGTATGTCACTCCTGATAATCTTTTAATCACGTCTGTGAAGTTTCATTGAAATCAGTTGATGCCTTTCGGAGATCTGTTCGAACAAACAGATGGACGGAGTGACCGACACACAAAAAATATTGTATGTCACTCTTGACAATCTTTGAATCACATCTGTGAAGTTTCATTGAAATCAGTTGATCCCTTTCGGAGATCAGTTCAAACAAACAGACAGACGGACAGACTGACACATTTTTATGTGTCGGTCTGTCCGTCTGTCTGTATAGTATGTCACTCCTGATAATCTTTTAATCACGTCTGTGAAGTTTCATTGAAATCAGTTGATGCCTTTCGGAGATCAGTTCGAACAAACAGATGGACGGAGGGACCGACACACAAAAAATATTGTATGTCACTCTTGACAATCTTTTAATCACATCTGTGAAGTTTCATTGAAATTGGTTCAGCCGTTTCGGAGATTAGCTTGAACAGACAGACAGACAATAAGTAGCCCCGATAATGCCCACTGCACGTCCGTAAAGTTTCATTGAAATTGGTTCAGCCGTTTCAGAGATCAACTCAAACAGACGGACAGACAAAAAGTAGCCTATGTCACCCGCGGTAATGCCCTCTACACGTCTGCAAAATTTTATTGAAATCTGTTCAGCCGTTTCGAAGATTAGCTCGAACAGACAGACAGACGGACAGATAGACAAAAAGTAGCCTATGTAACCCCTGATAAAGCCCTCTGCATGTCTGCAAAGTTTCATTGAAATCGGTTCAGCCGTTTCGGAGATTAGCCGGAATAGACAGACACTACAATTTTTTAATATAGATTATATCTCATTTTGGCGCCAATAGATTGTACAATATTTTACGATTTTAAAATGGAGTGGGGAGATAAAAAGAACTGAATCGCTGTGATTGCATTACACAAAGTAGGTATGGAGCCAAATACAATTTTTAAAATTCTCTATACGCTTGGTATTAGTCGAATGTTTGTGTACCGGGCTATTAATAGGTACAGTGAGATCTCCTCTGTTTGCGACAGAAAAAGATCTGGCCGTCCACGTAGTGTACGAAAAAAGTGGTCAAAGCAGTAAGAAAAAGAATTCGAAGAAATCCTGTCCGAAAGCAAAAGATTTTATCTTGAGAGATGAAGATAGCACCTAGAACCATGTCGCGTATTTTAAAAGATGACTTAGGACTTGCAGCCTATAAGAGGCGCACTGGTCATTTCTTAACTGATAATTTAAAAGTGAATAGGGAGGTAAAATCGAAACGACCACTGAAGCGGTACGCAAAGGGAGGTCACAGAAAAATTTTGTTTACGGATGAGAAAATTTTTGCAACTGAGCAACATTTTAACAAACAAAATGACCGTATTTATGTTCAAAGCTCTAAGGAAGCTTCCCAATTAGTTGATAGAGTGCAAAGTGGGCATTATCCGACATCAGTGATGGTTTGGTGGGGTGTTAGCTATGAAGGAGTGACTGAGCCATATTTTTGTGAAAAAGGTATCACAACATCGGCACAAGTGTGTCAAGATACCATTCTTGGGAAGTTAGTTAAGCCCCTTAACAACATCATGTTTAATAACCAAGTATGGTCCTACCAGCAAGCCTCAGCGCCGGGTCATAAAGCTCGGTCCACGCAGTCTTGGTTGGAAATGAACGTTCCTGACTTCATCAGAGGTAAAGACTGGGCGTCGTCTAGTCCCGATCTTAATCCGGCGGATTATAATTTATGGTCAGTTTTAGAGAGTACGGCTTGCTCTAAACGCCATGATAATTCGGAGCCCCTAAAACAATCCATACAACTGGCAGTGAAGAATTTTCCCATGGAAAGAGTGCGTGCTTCTATTGATAGCTGGCCTCAACGTTTAAAGGACTGTATTGCAGCCAATGAAGGCAACTTCGAATAAGCTTTTTATATTTTAAATTATTTTTCATTTATGTATTAGACTAACACACTGTAAAATTAACATAAGTTATTTGCAATAAAAAAGATATTTTTTTTTGTAGCATTATTTATGGCAAGACTAGGTATATCAGTATAACACAAGCATAATACTTGCTTACTTTGGTACTAGATGGCACTGTGTGGGATGTCTCGAAGTACTTCTTAGTTCCATGGATGTCTCAGATATTATTAAATGTTCTGTATTTGTGCTCTGCTCAATTGAATGATGAATGGTCAACTAACTTTACACTCGGTTGTATATTCCAGGTTCGTTGACGTTGACCACCTTCCTTCTCATCTAACCGATTGCCAAATTCCCGATCTGGTTACCAACGGTAATTATATCCGATATGTATTATGTAGTTTAACTGTGTCTATTTGTGCTTATGAAAAAAAAATGAAATTTAAAAGTTTTATTTCTTTCACACAAGATAGCTAACTAGAGACAGGTTGGGACCTCCTAGTAACTTTTATTATGATTTACCACTTGTTTGTTTTTATAGGCAGCGACGAAGAGGGGGAAATGCTAGACGGAGGCGACAACAATCCCGGACGGACGGTCGAGCCGGTTGTACAGATGGTTGCGGAATTGTCAAGGGCGACGAGAATGTATCTGGGCCCAGCATATGAAGACCTCGACGACCTCACCGAAAGACGCTCAGTAGGGACATACACTGGTGAGGATTGTATTGGGGAAACTGCTCAACCAGAGCACATGTTGCAGTTTCATTGGAGGGCGTTTCCGAATCTAAGAGAGCTACCTTCCGAGGTTTTAAGCCAATACAAACCTGAAAACCGAAGGGAGTCGTTCTCAGAAACTAATGTGGGCCCCACAGCCAGCTACGGTAGTCCCTATGCTGCATTTGTTGCCATATGGGACAGACGGGTAATGGAGCATATCGTCGAGCAGACAAACATATATGCTCAACAGCGGGCACATGCAAAAATGACAGGGGCAGATGGTGAGAAATTGGGACCGCGGAGCAAAATAAATTTTTGGCATGATACTAATGTGGACGAGATGTACGTCTATTTTGCCATCGTGCTTGCGATGGGCTTGGTGGCAAAAGGACGTCAAGTAGATTACTGGTCAAGAACACAAGACATATTCAATACTCCTGGATTCTCTGTTGCGATGAGGTTTCAGAGGTTCCAGGATTTAAATGAAACCATTCATTTTAACAATAATGAATCGGTACCTCCCACTGCTACTCTTCCGCAAGTAAAATTATTTAAAATCCAGCCTATTATCGATCACCTAAACGAAAGATTCTCGACACTTTTTAATTTGGGTCGCAACATTTGTCTCGATGAGTCCCTAGTCCTGTGGCGTGGATGGTTGAGTTTTAAACAGTTCATCCGTAACAAGGCCGCAGGGGTAGGGATCAAAACGTACGAATTGTGCGACTCAAAAACAGCCTATCTCTGGCGTGTCAAAGTACACGCTGGAGATTTAACCGTTTCTGAAACTCAACTACTGCCTGAACCGCTGACGAAAGCCATACCAACCCTTGTATTGGAACTTGTCAGTGG
This sequence comes from Luffia ferchaultella, assembly GCA_949709985.1. Taxonomy (NCBI): domain Eukaryota; kingdom Metazoa; phylum Arthropoda; class Insecta; order Lepidoptera; family Psychidae; genus Luffia; species Luffia ferchaultella. The sequence goes on from OX453268.1 coordinate 10,586,745, forward strand.
GCTCGAATACAAGGGTCATACTGTCTGGATGGATAACTACTACAACTCCCCCGCTCTTGCAAGGCTTTTGAAGGCTCTCGGGTTTGACTCTGTGGGAACGGTAAAAGTCAACAGACTTTACATGCCCTTGCAGTTTGTCGAAGCGTCGAAAACCCAGATCCCGCTTGGGCAGATAAACTGCATGACTGCTGGTGACGTCGACATTTTGCTGTGGCGGGATAGGGCTGTTGTGGCTCTTATCTCGACATACCACGGCAACACGGCCAGCCGGGGGTCTGGCGGTTATAAGCCCAACCTGGTTCGAGATTACAACCTGCGCATGGGCGGGGTTGATCGTAAGGACCAAATGATTGCTTCATTTCCTATAGAACGCAAGGGACTCAAACATTGGTATAAAAAGTTATTTAGACGTCTTTTGAACGCTAGTGTGCTGAATGCATTCATACTTTTCAAATCTAACAGACCGCCTTCAGGCCATACAGTGAGTCACCGTAAGTTCAGGGAGGAAGTCGTCCGTGAGCTTTTGGCAAAGCACGCCAATGAATCGATGGCTAAACCGGTACCTGGGCTGGCTCACTTCAAACCTGTCTATGGGTTACCGGCTCAGCCCCAACCGGTCTTGGTGGGAGAGTTTGTCAAATTCTCAGCTCTGGACCTCGACAGAGCTCATTATCTTCGGGCAGTACCTCTCCCGGTACCCGGCAAACGAATAAGACGTCTGTGCCGAAGGGATGGTTGCAAGATCCGGACTAATCAGTTCTGTAAGCCTTGCGGGGTTTTCCTTTGTGGTCAGAATTGCTTTGAAAGCTTCCATACTCTTTGAAGACTAACATGACACACACACTACAGAACATGCATTCTTTCACGCACTATCGCCGGGGAAACTAAGTAACTTTTTATTTGTCTACCCAGACAATGATTTTTGTTTGTTAGTTTGTTTATCATAAGTGTCGAGAATCGAAACTACTGAACGGATTTCTGGCTGGAGTTGCTTCTGTTTGTACATTTAACTTGGGAGTATTGAATTTATTCAGATTTTTCTTAGCTTGACCAGTGACTTCATCAGAAACTACCGAATGATTTTTTTTTTAACCAAAAAACTACTGTACTGAATTGAATCTCGTCAACATGGAATCTACTACTCTTGTTTTTCGGTGTATATTTCTTTCTGTCTGTTTCTTCTCCTTTTATATATTTATTTTAAAACATTTGTATTTGTAAGGTAGATTTGTACTTTTCTGGCTTGGTGAAAGTCGTCGACGTTAGATATTGAAATTTATTTATCACAAAATGTAACTTGCAACAGACATAAACTGTCTGTATTTTGTTTTATAAATGATTTTGTAATTGCTTTTCATTACATACTTTTACTGTTTGTATAGGTTTTAAAATGTTTAAATCACAAGGCATAGGTAATATAATGAAATTGCTCATGCCTCTGGTTGTGCCCTCCTCAATTAATCCTCATCGGTTAGTTTTAATTTAGATTATATTTCATTTTAGTGCTTTTAAACTTCAGTTGTAATTTCAATTATATTCAAGAACATTGCCCTCTCAGGTAAAAACCAAAATACAATAATGTTCACTATCAAAAATCATTATATTTAATTTACTGAAAGTAATGTAAAAATTTATGTAAAAGACATTACCCTTCTTTTGCAGAAGTTAGGTAAACACCAAAATACCGTAATATTCACAATCAACAGTAATTGTATTCCATTTACTGAAAGTAATGTAAAAATTTAAAAAAGTAATGTCAAATACATTACCCTCCTTTACAGAAGTCGGCTAAACACCAAAATACAATAATGTTTACAATAAAATATTATATTGAATTTACTGAAAGTAATGTAAAAATTAAATAAATGTAATGTCAAATACATTACCCTCCTTTTGCAGAAGTCGGGTAAAGACCAAAATACACTAATGTTCACAAGAAAATATTATTACGTAACTCATTTGAAAAGTTCTTAGCCTAACATGGTTAAAGTCATTGGCTTTTTTTATAACTACCCTCATTTTGTAGTTACATTATTTAGCAACAAGTATGCACAGTTTAGTTTATTCATAGTAATTAATTTTCGTTTACACGTGATACCGTAAGTCAAGTCAGAGCTATTTTTGAAAATGGATAAAATTGAACATCGTGCAGTGATAAAATACCTGAATTTGAAAGGTTTAACTCCAAAAGCTATACATGACGACATGTCTGCTACTTTGGGTGAGTCCGCTCCTTCGTATGCGCATGTTAAAAACTGGGTGGCAGAGTTTAAACGTGGTTGTGAGACCATTCAAGATAAGCCCCGTAGTGGCCGGCCTTCGACTGCTTCCACTGATCAAAATAAAGAAAAAATCTGTGATTTCATTTTATGTGATCGAAGATTGACTGTCGAAGAGATAGCTAAGACTGTAGGCATCTCATCTGAGCGAACACATCATATAATTACTACTTAACTTGGATTCTCTAAGGTGTCTGCGCGGTGGGTACCGCGACTACTTTCAGTGGAACAAAAACCAACGCAACCGACTCACAACTTCTCGCGACTGTTTAGAGTTATATGAAGCTGACCCAATAGAATTTGTTGAAAGATTTATAACCATGGATGAAACCTGGGTTCACCACAATACACCCGAGACAAAAGAACAGTCGAAACAATGGAAAAGAGCAGAATCGCCCACCCCAAAGAAGGCAAAGGTGGTTTTATCGGCGGGCAAAGTCATGGCATCCGTTTTTTAGGATGCAAAGGGTATAATTCTCTTGGATTATTTAAAAAAGGGTGAAACAATAAACTCCGATTACTATTGCAACCTGTTGCATCGTTTGAGAGAAGAAATCAAAGAAAAACGTCCAGGTTTATTGAGAAGAAAAGTCTTGTTTCATCAGGACAATGCGCGTTCACACCTTTGTGCAATCCATGGCAGAAATCCATCAATGTGGCTTCGAATTATTACCTCATCCCCCATATTCACCGGATTTAGCACTGTCCGACTTTTATCTGTTCCCAAAGCTGAAAAAATTTTTAGGTGGTAAACATTTTTTTTTTACAAATGAAGAGGTCATAGCCGCCGTGGACGCTTATTTTGAGGAGTTAGACGAAGATTTTTTTAAAACGGGTATCGAAGCCTTACCAGGGTCGATGGAAAAAGTGTTTTGAGCTCGGAGGAGAGTATGTTGAAAAATAAAAATAAACTCAAAATCGTGTGGTTTCATTAAGTATGTTAGGCTAAGAACTTTTCAAATGAACCACGTATATTGAATTTACTGAAAGTAATGTAAAAATTTAAATAAGTAATGTCAAGTCCATTACCCTCCTTTTGCAGAAGTCAGGTAAACACCAAAATACAATAATGTTCACAATCAAAAATTATATTGACTTTACTGAAAGTAATGTAAAAATTAATGAAAAAAGTTATGTAAAGCATGTTACCCTTCTTTTGCAGAAGTCGGGTAAACACCAAAGTACCATAATATTCACAATCAACAGTAATTATATTGAAAACTGAAAGTAATGTAAAATTAAAAGAAATTAACAATGCCCCTCTTTTGCAGCGTTCAGGTTAAACCCAAAATACACAATGGACATAATTTTATTGAATTTAAGCAGTGTATTTTAATTATATTACAATACAGATTAAAAATTATTTATATTTCGATTATTTCTCAAATAGCTTATCTGTACAACGGTCTTGTCTTTGTATAGAAAATTATATGATTTCATGAACTTTTTTTTTAAATTTTGTTCATATCTAAACATAATATATATTTTTATTGTAGTGTTTTTAAGTAATAAAAAAAATAAATGAATCGATGTTTATTATTTTATGTTTAATTTGATATGAAAATTCATCGCATGTTGAATTTGTCGCTGTGACGTTATCTGGGCGGTTGAACTTATTGCGCAGCTAGTAAAAAAAAAAAACAGCTAAAAGTAAATAAAAAATATCGAGGTAAGGTCACTATGTCAAAAATTATAATCCTCATGAATTAATAAAAATATGATTTTATTTAGTTTTAAATAATGCAGTTAGAAGCATCTGTCCACTTGACGTCACCGATAGGTATTTAATTAATATTTGAAAAAAAAAATTTCAGGATTTTTTTTATTTTAAGACAAAGGTATAAATGGTCTATACAAAGTGAAATTCTATTTTACTGTAATCTTTGTTAGCAAACCGATGGCCGTCTTGTTTCCTTTTAGTATTTATTGTTCAATAGAAAAATATTGAGATTTGACTATACAAGCCTTTCCCGAAAAAACCAATAACTCGTCACCATTCACGACCGCTGCACGCTCCGTCCCGTTTCGGTCTCAAAGTCTCGGGCGCGTCGTGAAAAAGAAGGCAACCAACATTATAAAATAATTTATTATGAAAATGTAACCTATACTTATTATTTACAATGAGGTCTATAGGTGATACCTAACAAGATTTTTTTTAGATGGTTAAAATTTCACCTGTATTTACTGATTTTTTTTTTTTGTGTCAAGCCTATTGACGCTCACGATATGAGCCAATGGTGCCTGTGTAGTGAAGCATGTAAAAGTTGGTCGATTATTGTTTTCATTGTATCACATGTAAATAATCATCAGTGTTATGCATAATTTAACCGTTTACGTGTTTAGACACGAGACAGTCGACATGTGGCGTGCAAGTACAACCGTGACGTGTGACGTGTGTAGACATACTTATACCATACCATAAGTCCATTTGTGTTTCACTGCAGGAGCTTAGGCCTCCCCTAGGGATGAGGGCGCTTGGAGCTTATTCCACCAAGGTGCTCCAGTATGGGTTAAGTTAGAAAAAAAAACTCGGTACCCGAGTACAAATACCCTAGGATTTGAAATACGGCCTTCTAAACAAGAAGCGAGAACGCTGCCATTCGCCTACAACGACATTTACACACGTAGACACACTAGCGTCGTGTCGTAAGTGTCGTGAAAGCCCAAAACGCAACGAACCTCTCTCAAATTTATAAGGCCATAGGGCTATGGTTCGAATCCGGGCGTGTAGTACCAATGAGTTTTTCTGACTTAAGTACATAACTATCACTGACTCTGTGCTTCGGAGAGCACGTTAAGCAGTCTGTCCCGGACACTGTCAATAGATGGCGGTCGATACAATCCTCACCGTGGGGGAGGCCGAAGTCCCTGCAGCGGGGTAAAAATGGGCTGACGAAGTGAAGACACTAGCATTTTTACGGAACTTACCAGAACTAGTATCGGTACTTTCGAAAATGGGTTTCGCAGATGCAGATTTTAACAAAACCAGAAGCGGACCCAGATTTATTTTGGAATTTGCACTTGTAAGTTTTATTTGTCAACCACATTTATTTAACACAACATAAATCAACTGTTTTAAAATTGTAAGATAAAAACACAGAAACAAATAGTGTAATCGGTAAACTAATACTGAAAGTTTAACAGAGGAAAATGATATTAAAATTGTAGAATTGTTCGTTAAGAACACTTCGTAGTAGAGTAGCACAGACAAGTCAACCTTATAGACCACGCTTTGACAGGGAGTAGCGTTCGCCAAGGCTATGTAGTGACACTACATAACTACGTCACTAGTGAGCCGTCAGTTGGAAGCATGTCGGAAGCCATTAAATTGTCAATTTTGAACGAGCCAATGAAAACTAGCCGACCTCTCCCCGCACCCCGCCACTTTTTGGCGATTTCGTTTTCGTACTGACGTTTATTAAAGCGTGGTCTAAGGGTTGACTGGTCTGTGTAGAGTAGCTACATAGGCGCACTATAGGATACAAAACATATTTGGTAGAGTTGTTTAGTAGGTATTGCAACTTCCACCATAATATGAGGTCATCAGTAATTTTCTCTGTTATATTTACTTAAAATTTGTACAAATACTTTACTAATATTATTTGTGTGCATGAAGATGTTTATTTCGTTCCGAGTCTGGGTGTAAAATATTTACGTATGTATACATATTAAAAAAAATAAAATATTTAAGTATGTCTATCAGTTGTCGTTGTACATCAATTGAAAAATTATTGACAAAGTTTTACCTTGAATATAACTATTTGTAGTTTATTGATCATCAGCCTTTTTTTTTTTTTATTTTTTATTTTACCCCACTGCAGGGGCTTAGGCCTCCCCCAGGGTGAGGAGGGGGGCTTGGAGCTTAAGTCCACCACGCTGCTCCACTGCGGGTTGGGAACTGTAACGACCGCCATCTATTGACAGCGTCCGGGACCGACTGCTTAACGTGCCCTCCGAAGCACGGTGTCAGTGATATTGTGTACTTAAGTCAGAAAAACTCTTTGGTACACGCCCGGATTCGAACCATGGCCCTATGGGGCCTTATAAATTTGAGACAGGTTCGTTGCGCTCTGGGCTATCACGACATTTGTAGTTTATTACTTAACCATTATTTAATAACCATTTTTAAGTTTATTACTTAACGATACTGTATCACTGATTAATTGAATTCCAAATATTAGGTCTTAACCTATGAAGTTGCCGTTTTGTATGAAATAAGTTAAGTATTTTTTTTTTCAAACATCTGTATTTTCGTTATTCAAAGTAATCGCACGTATAATCGATGCATCTTTGCCAACGCAGTGGCAGTTTATTGATGCCCTTGTAGAAATCAACTGGACGGGAGGCAACAAACTCTTCAAAGGCATTTTGTACTGTCTCTCGGAAATTGAATTTTTTCCTGTTAAAAACTTGTCCAAATTTTGAAAAAAGTAATAGTCGGTAGGTGCAAGGTCTGGTATGGCGGATGAGGGAGAACTTCCAATCCCAACTATAGCAGCTTGGAGACTGTTTGTTGTGCAGTATGGAGTCGTGCGTTGTCGTGAAGGAGCAGCAGGGACGACCGATTGACCAAAGCTGCGCGCAGATGTGCGAGCTTCTCCATCATTGTCTCCAGTTCTTCACAGTACACATCTGCAGTAATGCTCATGCCATTTTGTAAAAAGCTGTGATGAATCACACTGGCATTAGACCACCAAACAGTGACCATCACCTTTTTAGAGGTAATTTTTCGTTTAACACATTGCTTTAGTGTTGAACCAGAATCTGACCAACTTGCTGATCCATTTTTCATCACAGGTAACAATTCGGTTCAAAATTCCGTCATTTCTGTGCCTGTTGAGCAACGCGAGGCAGGTCTCGACGCGTGCGTTGCGCTGGCGTTAAATTCGTGGGGTACCCAACCCATCTATCAAGCTTTTTTATTTTGCCAATTTGTCGCAAATGGTCCAATATTGTTTTGATGCTAACATCAAAAGCTGCTGCTAGTTTAGCTGTAGTTTGAGTATCATCAGCTTCCATAAACGCCTTTAATTCATCATTGTTGACCAAAGTGTCCGAACGACCACGAGGTTCATTATTTAAGTCATAATTACGGAAACGGGCAATCCAATAACGGGTTGTGCTTTCGTTTGTTAATTTTAATTAACATAAATAATAATTGTTAAGTTCTCTTGGTTCTCTCCGTAAACGTTGTTGATGTTACGTGCCGTTTTTACCGCATTAGTGCCACGACGGAACTCATATTCTATAATTACATGAATTTTTAAAGGGTCCATTATGACGAAAAATGTTCAAATGTAATTAAAACACAACGCTAATCAATAAACTAAAGACAGACTTTGCAAATAGAATGTCATGTTTTTGAAACAAAATTAATTTGAATTTAAAATTCACAGCCAATCAAAATTTTTTTTTTATTTAAAACGGCTAGTACTGAAGAACGGCAACGTCATAGGTTAAGACCTAATATTATAAAATATATAGTAAGTATGTACAGTTTGGATTACAACCGTCGAGAGTCCCGTTATATTTTTAAATCTGCTGGTATTCAATAACAATTTCGTCGAAGAAACTATATTTTTATTCGTAGCTGTTTTCGAGAAAATCAATTTTTAATATTACTCGATTTTATTAAAGCTTGTGCCTCGAGTCGGTGACCTCGAGTGTTTTTAACATCAGCTGTTTGCAGTTTATCATGTTCCTTCTTAATGCAGTTTATCGTTCATAATTGTGCCACGTGCTTCACGGGGAGATAAAGGAATAGTCTATCAAACGGAATACACCATTGCAGATCAGCAAGGTTACTCAACATGCCATTCGTCTAGGCGAGTGGAATGCTCGTATTTGTAATACTGTCTAATTGCATAGTCATAATGTTTTAAAATAGTGACGGGAGTGCAATGGACATCACGTAGGTAGAAAATTCAAGAGCCATGCGGTACTTCACGCGGCATATTAAAAAAATGATTTGTATTATCGTGTCATGAAAACTTAAACATTTATTCCATTAAATACTTTTTTAATTGTAAATGTTCACCACATCAAACAAATTACATAATAGTAAATAGGTATCCAAAAAGTTTATACGAACGACAACGTTGATAACTGTGGATTAAACCTGTGTTAATAGCGTGTTCTGTGGACTATTGTGACTTCGTGGTACACCATTATGAATGAATAATTCATTGTTCCTGGTGTGATTTACAAACCCAAGGATTTTTGGTAAGTTTAATGAACATTATTTTGTGTGCGCGCGCGCGGACGCGTCATAAATAGTAATAGGTTATGACATAGGTACAGTTTCACTCAAACCTTATGGCGGATGTGAACATAGGCACAAGTCGCGTCGCAGTAACCTGTTTTAGGTGTAGCGGGACGCAGTGGAGCGAGGGGTATATCAGTATGTGACTGAACCTGCGCAAGCACTCATACAGCGTTGCATTCCGTTCCGCCATAAAGTTTAATTGGAACTATAGCTGCTGATGAGCTGCTGTGTGTTTACGTTTTCATGGTTTGCGTTACGTTACGCCTGCGCTGTACACGGTTGACGAGACTGGAAATTAATTAGTTTTATCATGTTATTCATTTGTGACAATTTTTCTTGCACCTGATGTCTAAAGGTTAAGAAAACAATCTGTACAACCTTGTTGATTTTGGGACAAACAAATGATGATATCCATACTGTATATATATATATTCTTTATGATTAGAAATAATGTACCAATTTAACAACCGCTTAGGTATATAAGTTATATAAGTTACTGCCAAATTAATTGCCAGTCAATTGCATAACACAGCCACAGGCATTCGCATTACGCTACTACGCATTACTGACAGAGTAAACGACATTAAGTAATTGGATGATTGGCTGTGGCTGATTCTTATTAACATTTATTGGCATTTCTAGACGAAATAATATTATTTATTCAGTTTTTGTTGCGGTTATTCTTATTCTTAATAAATTTAAACAAGTAAAGCAAAGGAACTTGATAGTAAATATTTTTTGGTGGTCATTCTTAATTGTTTCGACTTTTTCATTGTTCAAAAAATGTTTTAGTTGTGTATTTAACAAGTAAGTTCTTTAATTTTAGATAATAAATTTTTAAAAATCACCTATTCTATTTTTAGTAGTTTTTGTGTCACACCGTAGATTTCCTCATATTAAAAATTAAAATAGCAACACCATCATTATGATAATTTTGATTATGGAGTAGGTAGTAGGGGAAGTAGGTACTTATCACAGAGTAAAGAGTATCACCCGTCACCCGTATCACGCGTATCACCACTCAGAAATACGTGAAGGAAATATAAAAGGTGTTTAAAAGTGTGTTTTCTAAGGGACAGAACTGAAAACCCAAAGATCAACTTCTTATTTGGTGTAGTGTACGGACTCGAGCAAAGTTGCTTACTTATATTCTAAATAAAAATTAATGAATATATTTTTTTAGTGTATTTAAAAAATTTTAGGCGCTACTATGCCATCAAATCGAAAAAAAATCAATTCATTTAAAAATAAAAACTATTTTCTGACGCAATAACACGGTGAACACAGCTATAAGCTACCACAGCGTGTTTCTAGTTTCTACTAAAGTATTAGAAGTGTTTTGCATTATTTTGGAATATTAGATGAGGTAAATATTTATTTATAGGTATTTTATCATAATTTTAACGGATTTCTCTTTTATATGTATCGGGTAGATTCGATATTCCCGCTTAAGTGACGTAATTAAACGTAATTGGTTGATATTCGTAGTGTTGTCATTATAAAAACGTTGTTTTTCTTATTCAATTAATGTTTAATTTAAATAAGTATTTAGTCTTGTTCTAGTTCTATGGTTCTAGATCGGTGTTCTGGTTATTTGTTTTTTTTTTTGTTAAATAATTTAATTTTTCCATTTTCTACATGAAAACAACTCAAAGACTATATATGTAATTCACCAGGTTTTTAGGGTGATCGGGATATTACCCCGCCGAATAGAATGTTCGCCATCTTTTTTTAGACAAACAGAAACAGTCATCTGTCAAGTGTTCGTTCATTTTCATTTCTTAATTTTAATTGAAAATTTCGACCACATAATAAGGGTTTCTATGTGAGAAAATATTACTGTAGCATCCGGGTGAGTTTCAGATTTATATTTTTCTATAAAAATTGCAATTTCCCTTCATAATTTCGTATTACCTTGACAAAGGAATAACCTAAATTTGGGTCAACCAGTGTTTCTCAAGCGATCTTCTTTATTTGTTGTTGCATATTTTATACTTACATATATGGTTGCGACAACTTTTATGGAACTTATCATAAAACCAGCTTTCAAGTTATACTTATGAAATTTTTAATACATAATTCAACATTAAGTAAATTTTTAGAATATCAACGCATCAACACCATATTTCTGAAGCCTTGCGTATAATTTTGATATAAATAGGGTTAATTTTATAGAAACTTTCATATAAAAAAGTTCCAGAAACTTCTATCCAATTTGTAACATGTCCAGACTTGTTTATAGTTGCATAACTTTATGATGATGTTAAATCAAATATATACTAGTTCCACTTTTTTAACATAAGGATCAATTTATTTTTGTATATAAAATGTATCTGCATATTGCAATATTTTTGAGTTATTACCAAACTTTTAAAAAGTTTGTAAACCTTTAACATCAAAAATAGTTTTTGGAAAAAAAGACATCACTGCTGCCACCAAAAATATTTTTATTTTATAAAGATTTTATTTTTGTTTTACTATGTCTATCACATTAAGAAATTATTTTTCTAATTAGCAATATCTAATATTTTTATTAGATAGAAAGTCTATGGGATAAGTAACTTTGGTAATGTCTGGTTAGTATAGGCACAGTAGGTGCCAAATACAAAACCAAAAGTAGGTAGGTATCTAACCTAAATTTGAAGTCACCGATTTTAGAGCAGGTTTATAAAGAGGGATTAACATTTATGTTTTAGTAAATACTTTATACTTGAGCTGAGTTATTGAGTTGGCTTTCCAAAACTACCACCCTAAGGGTATTAATAATAAGAAAGAAGGGAGCAAGGTGAAAAGAATAAGCCCATTTTAGAATTTTTAGAAATGCTAAAATACGAAAAAAGGCGAAATATAAAATGAGTAATACATACCTGCTACTAAGACATTTTTGATAAACCTTAAACTCAAAACACTTGAAACTAATACTAAATGGCCAGCCACTCTTCGAATAAGTCTCAACTATTTAGATTTAGTACCTACATAAAAGAATGTTTAAAAAAAATCGGGTAAGGTAGGTTGCTTTCCCGCCATTTCGTAGGTTAACGTAGGTAGGTTAGATTAGTTTAAAAAAAAAACAATAAGACTGAATATATGGGCACATCGACTACTGTTCCAACAATCGATGGTTCCAACCCACTAGGAACATAAAAAACGCGCGAGGCGAGCGAGCGAAGCGAGCGTGCCGCGACAGCGGCCGTCGAGCGCCATGCAAATCGAATTTTTAATTGTTACTAAAGGTAGGTTAGGAAATTCTTAACATATTTACTGTTTTCAATTTATTTTAATGTTGAAGTCTATTCCCTCTTTCAATAGTTGATCCTTTGATTATGTCAATACAAAGAGCAAATTCATGTCGGTGGTAACAAGTACATAGTTTTCAGTTTTTATTTTTGGTTTTTTTTTACATTTCCGCATTCCTGAAAATTCTGAAAGTTGGTTTTCTGTCCTCGTCCTTCCACCCCCTAAATTATTATTAACACGTCTAGGGTGGTAGTTTTGGAAAGCCGTACCGAGTTATTTCCATTTAATAATATTTTTTGGAGCGGAAATAGTTATTATTAATAAATTAAAAATAATCACATAAGATACTCCCTAAAAAATAGGTAAATAAAAAAAATACAATTAAAACCGAATATGTGGGCACTCCGATTAGTGTTCCAATCCACTAAGAACATAAAAATCACACGAGGAGTTCAATGCACACAAATCAAATATTCACCCATTACTAAAGTTAGATTAGGAAATTCATATTTTTTTATTTGAATTACAGTATATAAACCTCAGAACAATTACCTAACGTCATAGAAGGAATGTAAATTTTACATATGTTGAACTTGTTCTAACATGTAGAATAAAGCATTAGAAAGAAAAAGGTAGTTGATACAAAATCATTGCTGCTTATGATCAGAACGTAGCCCCCAAATTCATTTCAACTTATTTAAACAATGGAGGTAAATTCAAATAATTTGATGCAAACGTCCGTCTGACTAGTCAGACTAATGTCATTGAGAAAGGGGTACAAGCAGGTTGAATCAAACCTCATATATATACTTACATCTTTTTCACTCACACTGAAATTCACCATGTGGAAAACATGTGAAAAATTTAATAAATATATGTAAATACAAGACTGCCTTCTATAACTTTAGATAATTGTTCTGAGATATAAACAGTGTTTTCAATATTTTTTTTTTTTTTTGGGATAGTGTTATCTTGTTATTATAATGTTTTTTTTTTACGGATTTTATTGTTTGTGTTTAACATTGATTTTAAATATCTAATGATTTCATTTTCTTTTGCTATTTGTTGGTGTATTATTAGTTTCCTCAGGGAAATTTTTTTGTTAAACAGTCTCTTAGCATATTTTAATGTTTTCAGTTTACTATAATGTTGAAGTCTTATTCCCTCTACGTAAAGCAGACCCCCAAAACCAGTATACTAATAAAAAAAAAATCTACAAAGGCTGTACCTTTGCTATACCTGTAGCTATACCTTAATTGAACAGATGATTCATACTAATGGTTATCGAGAAAAACATTTTTAAAGTTAAACTTAAAGTTTTAAAAAATGTAAACATAATATTTTAACTTTTTTTTGATGCTGAACATAGTTCAACTTTAAACATGTTTTTCTCGGTAAACGTTAGTATGCGCCATCTGCTCAATTAAAAGATTTCATTTAGTTTGGCAAACTCTAGACACTTTATAAGTTTGGACTATGTTCAGTGGAACACCCGGTATAGATACTTTTTACATCCATACACAAAACAAATAGACATGTTCATGCACAAAAATAATTGTTCCGGACGCGAATCGAACCCGTAACCCTTGGCTCCGCAGTTAGGGTCTCTAACCACTTGGTCTATCGGTCAGCTGAATATAAAGGAATGTTAAAATTTATTAAACTATTATACTTTATTCAGTATTAGTTTTAGATAAGGATTTTAATATATTTCAAGTGTTGATATCTAATAGTTGTTGGGTAATGAATCGGCGCATGGCCAACTTTGATCAGCATAACTGCGTTTCATATTTATTGTGTTCCACAACCTATGGTTTGATTTTGGATGAATAAGTGGATGCCGTGGATTTAAGCAGCAGAAAAAATGCATCAGAGCTGTTTGTGTCTTATATATTTATCTAGGGCATGCAGGCAGGCTTTCAGTCCTCTCAATTGTGGAATACTTTGCCCAATTCTCCATTTGGTGACTCCTTTCATGGGTTACTGGCCATTCGGCATCGTCTGGAACCTTCTTGTTGCCTTGCAGAGGTCTACCAGTTGCCCAATATTGATGTCTATAAACTGCTCTTCATCCATTTTGTCTATTTCTAGAATTTCCCATCTGAGTAGTGCATGCACAGGGCATTATGATACCAGGTGGAAGCTTGTGCTTCCCCACATGCTGGGCATATGGGGTCTTTTGTTTGCGTAATCGAGCCTTACGTAAGGTTTTGCACATAAATATAAACCATTATTTTAAAAGTCAACTGCCTTATTCATAAATGTTTAAATACAGTGTTTTAACAAAAATGTTTTTTGACTTTGTCTCTCATAAGAAATATGAAAGTGAGCAGAAAAAAACTAAACTTTCATATTTTGAGTTAAAACACTGTTTTTGAACCTTTATGAATATTAATAATACCTGGGACGTCCTACACAGTGCAAAAGTAAGCAAGTATTATGCTTGTATTATGGGGTACTAAACAATACACACACACACATCCCAAAATTACACAAGTATGATTGTTAAATTAAAAGTGTAATCCATGTTTGGCCTTATTTAGGATTAAACTTGTTTGTGTAATATTTAACTGTAAGGCTGTAGGAATACCAAATGAAATATAAATAATAAAAATAAAATTATATATATACATATAGATACTTTTACAACCAGAAATGAAACGAATAGAGATGTTCATGTACAAAAACATTTGTCCCAGGGAGAATCAAACCCGCGATCCTTGGCTTCGCAGTTAGGGTGTCTGACCACTCAGTCAATCGTTCAGTCAAATAAATACTGCCGAGCCTGTGCTCGTACATAAAAGATATCTGTATATTCTCATCCTATATCATTTCTTTCGTATTATTTCATTTAAACCAATTTTCATTAAAAATGTGTTTAACATATTTTTTTTTCAGAATTTTTACCTTGTAGGTGAATAGTTAAAGGAACTCTTTTTGAGATTTTAGGAAAGTATATCTCAACAACTATTAACATAAATAAGAAAGTCATTTTGAAAGACCTACCTATTGGTTATGTTAAGTGCTGGAATTTTTTTTTGTCCCACAATTACATATGGTGATGGACCAAGCTATCTGTTTGGATCAGTTTATCACTTTAGACCAATGGTGATCTACCTCAAAAAAAATTTTTTTTTTCTAATATCACTACACCATTGTTTATTGGGAGTTGTTTTTAAAATTTACATTTGATTTTTTTAAAGGTACGCCATGTTGATCTATAAACAGATCTGCAACAAAAATTCTTTGATGAAATCGCCCTAAAATTTAACAAAATTTTAATGTGGCGATATTACTAAATTTTTACTTCATAACGATTTATAACTTAGCAAAGAATTTTGTGTGCCTTGTTCAAATGGAGCGTAACGATTTAGACGATAATTCCAAATAATCTATGTAACTATCGCATAGTACATGTAAAAAGGAGATGTCAGCAAGAGTTCATCGTTTTTCAAGTGACATGTCACTTTGTCATGAGGCATGCTTATATCAAAGAGTCACGTCATTTGAAAAAACGAAGAAGTCTTGCTATCATGTCCTTTTTACATGGAAATTAAATAATTACGATAAGCATTTCTAAGAGCTGTGGATACTGTTATTGAAATAAATGAAATAAAGTAACTGATAGCTAAGTTCGAGGCTCCTTCACCCAGGGGGGAGGCCTAAGCCCCTGCAGTGGACTATAATGGGCTGATGAAATGGAAAACATGGAACTGATAGCTTGTTATAATATACAGTGGCATAAAAATATCTGTGATGTCAATGCCCTCTAGCTGATTAATTTACTTTGTTTTGGCATTCAATTGCAGATATGATAATGTTGTCCTATACTCGTTATTTGTTACTTCTAGATAGTCGGCTCATTCCATTCTCACTCGATGGCGAGAGTAATGCTTTTCACTTTAACTGTCCGTTTGGCTGAGTAGTTAGAGACCCTAACCCTGACTGTGAAGCCAAGGGTTGCGGGTTCGATTTCCACCCGGAACAAATATTTGTGTGCATGAACATGTCTATTTGTTGCATGTCTGGGTGTAAAAAGTATATTTATTTGTATATATTATGAAAAAAAGAATAAGTATGTATACCAGTTGTCTAGTACCCCACAATAAAAGCATAATACTTGGTTACTTTGGGACTAGATGGCGCTGTGAGGAATGTCCCAGATATTATTATTATTAAATGTATGTAACAAATATATAACAAAATAATGTATGGAAGAAATGTGTCTCTTTTATAGAACTAAAGAAAAGAAAGTCCGCGATGGCATATGTCTATCTTTTATGGATAGCTTACTATACCTATTTTTATGTTTAAAAAAATGGTGTCATATGATAAGGTAATTGGAATGCAATTTATACGGATACAGTATTAATCCTTATCAAATTAAATACGTTATTTACCTTCAACATTTCATGCACATTATGATTGCCTTTACACTATACAATTTAAATTATATGTTAGGAGCTATCGCGAAATAAAAACGTCGCGCACCGCGCCGCCGCCGCTCGGCCGGCCATACAAAGTTGTATACAAATAAAATATTGTAGTTTGTTTTTATGTTTTTGTTCTTTACTTTTTCAAATATTTATAGAATTGGAAATAAAATACTTTAAAAATACTCCAAGTAGGATGA
Organism: Luffia ferchaultella; assembly: GCA_949709985.1. Lineage (NCBI taxonomy): Eukaryota > Metazoa > Arthropoda > Insecta > Lepidoptera > Psychidae > Luffia > Luffia ferchaultella. The sequence goes on from OX453268.1 coordinate 10,603,159, forward strand.
ACTTACATTACATTTAAATCTAACTAAATTCAATGCATATGTTCGACGCGACAAGCTGATACGACACTACGGTAGAAAAAAAACATTACGGCTTTTAAGCTCTGCTACCCGTGCGAAGCCGGGGCGGGTCGCTAGTTATTATATAATTTCTACTTCTCTGGTTTTTTTTTTCTATTAACATTTGATAGAATGCCTTTACTTTGCCGTGATTTCTATATGTTAGAAAACTGCCCTCTCGGTCTATCTCCATACTATACGTTAGTTAGAAAAACGACCTCTTGGTCTATAAGCCGACGGATTATTCGGTCTTGACACGTTATATTAGTGTACACTTATCATAATTTCACTATCGTGATAAAAGTATGTTTTTTGTCCATCTCTCTTTTACTTCGCTCTTCTCTTACTTTTTTTGTCAGTGTTTTCGTCTCGCCTCTTTTTGCTAGATCTAAGTTAACGCTAAAACCCGCAATAAATAGCTTAACAGGCGAACGCCCGCGACTTCGCATGGTTTTCATAATTTCTACAGTTTTCCAAGTTCACGCAGGAACATTTAATTAGTTTAATTCGCTTTAAAAAGAAAGCATGCATGCGTCGTGATAGCCTAGTGGTGCCGAGCCCGCTTTTTAATTAGAAGGTCGTGGTTCGAATCCCAGGGCATGTACCAATGAGTTTTTTCTGACTTATGTACATAACTATCACTGACTCCGTGCCTCGGAGTGGACGTTAAGCTGTCGTTCGCGATTGTCGTTAATAGATGGCAGTCGTTACAATCCACCGACCCGCACCACACAACCCGAGTGTTGGGGTGGATTAAACTCCAAGCACCCTCAGCCCGAGGGGAGACCTAAGCAAGTGCATAATGGGCTAATACGGTAAACAGATAGACAAAAATTTGAAATACGCGTGTTTGGTTGCAATATTCTTTATTTCGAAATCACAGACAGACGCTTCGATTTTATTTATAAGCATATAGATTTTAAAGTTTGGCATTTAGCAGTTTAGTGCACACCCAGGGCTTGAGCCTTCGCTAATGATACAAAACTTTTCTGTTCCGCTATCTCTAAACAATTCGTGGTCAAAGAACAATCCTTTATCTTCGATATGTACATATTGCCTGGGACCTTGCTTTGTCTGCATCCAATTAATATTAACGCATTTTTTTACATTTTGACATGAATTATGTATTAGAAAGACCTCGAATGGTTTTTCCTTTGTAAAAGCACTACATATTATAAAATAAAATCGCCCACCGCGTCTGTCTGTCTGAACGCGATAAACTCAAAAACTACCGAACGGATTTTCATACGGTTGTTACCAATGAACGAGTGATTCAAGAGGAAGGTTTCATCATCATCATCATCAGCCCATTTTTACCCCTCTGCAGGGGCTTAGGCCTCCCCCAGGGTGAGGAGGGGGCTTGGAGCTTAAGTCCACCACGCTGCTCCACTGCGGGTTGGTAACTGTAACGACCGCCATCTATTGACAGCGTCCGGGACCGACTGCTTAACGTGCCCTCCGAAGCACGGTGTCAGTGATAATGTGTACTTAAGTCAGAAAAACTCATTGGTACACGCCCGGATTCGAACCATGGCCCGATGGGGCCTTATAAATTTGAGACAGGTTCGTTGCGCTCTGGGCTATCACGACATTAAGTTTTGTGTATAATTAATGTTTTGTGTACATTGGTTAAAATATGACGATGATTGTTAAAGATGTCGGAAAAAAATCTTGCCGACTAGGAGCTTTCATTGAAAACGCTGTCTAATTCCGTTGGTATATAACAAAACAATGTATGGATGAATTGTTCCACTTTTATATATCTAAAAAAAGTTCATGGTGGCATATTTCTATCTCTTAAGGATAGCTTACTATACCTATTTTAATGTTTAAGAAATTGGTCACATGTAAATTGGTAATTAGAAAGTTATTTACACGGATACGATATTAATCCTTATCAAATTAAATACGTTAGTTTATGCACATTATAATTGCCCTTTGCGCCATAAAATTTAAATAAACATCTGAGGAGTTATCGCAAAATTAAAACTATCGTTCGACGAAATAAATTGAATTGACCCCACACCGACGCGACACGCGTGAAGATATTAGGCAGAATTTATCAATGGTATATACAAAGAAGTATTTTAGTTAGTTTTTATTTTATACTTTTTCAAATATTTACAGAATTGGAAATAAAATACATTAAAATTACTCCAAGTACCGTACTATGAATTGACATTTAAATCTAATTAAATCTAATCTAACGCAACGCAACAAGCTTATACGACCTACAACAACAAAAAAGTAGACTTATACGTTCTGCTACCCGTGCAAAGCCGGGCGGGTCGCTAGTATTTTGGTAAAACGGTTAATCTTCTTTGGATTTGGCCTAGCGGATCGTAAGAAACAGGATTAAGTAGGAATAATGTTTAATAATGTTGTTACAAATATAATGTATGATCTCGACTTGACACGAAGTCAAGGTACAATGTGGCAAGAGGTCCTTAGCGCCTGGGATCTAAGGCAGGAGTGAGGGGTCGCGAACGTGCCGCCTTCGTTCTAGAGTAGAACCGTACGAAATTGGATGCGACCAGAAGCAGGGGCAAAGCGCAACGAACCTGTCTCAAATTTATAAGGCCCCATAGGGCCATGGTTCGAATCCGGGCGTGTACCAATAAGTTTTTCTGACTTAAGTACACAACTATCACTGACTCCGTGCTTCGGAGGGCACGTTAAGCAGTCGGTCCCGGACGCTGTCAATAGATGGCGGTCGTTACAGTTTCCAACCCGCAGTGGAGCAGCGTGGTGGATTTACGCTCCAAGCCCCCCTCCTCGCCCTGGGGGAGGCCTAAGCCCCTGCAGTGGGGTAAAAATGGGCTGATGAAGTGAAGTGAAGAAGCAGGGGCAGTTAGCTTGTTACGCGTGCGTGCAGAGTCTTCAGCTGAAGCTGATTCTGAATAGACTTGAGTTGACAAAATGCTTTCTAGAAAACCTTTTTTGCTCAAGTGTGTAATAGTGACGTCATTGTGTCACTTTATGTAATCTTTCGCCTGTCGACAACAGTGCTTTTATGTTCTGTTGACACAAATGTACGTACCAAATACGCGTCGCTTACTGCGCAGTTGATGAAACAAAACATGTTTATGTGATTATAATTTCAATTTCCAAGGCGCGAGACGTTCTTAAACGATGGGAGCTTGCGTTTGATTTAAAATATGGGGCCGGCCGTCAATAAAATGCGTATACATTAAAGGAATTAAATCGTGGGACGGGACCACACTAGGTGGACGGAGACTTGATAAAGCTGATGGGCAGCCATTGTTTTTCTTTGTCACAATATATTTTTTGCGTCAGCGAGTTACATGGATTTATTGTTTTTTGTTTAATTTTTTTAAAAGAGCTGAACTTACGAGTCAGCGGCTTAAACTTTCACATAAGAATCTCCAGCCGGGTTGTTACAGTCGCACATAGAGTAAATAACGTATACATGACAACAACGTCTAGGCCCCAAACTAAGCACTAGTTTGTGTTTTAGGTACCAAGCGAAGACACCACATACATATAACAACCAAGCCCCGGTACCAGTATCAATATTCATCATATAAATACTGACCCGACCTGGGATTCGAACCCAGGACCTCCAGCTTCGTAGGCAGGGTCGCTACCCACTAGGCTAAGCGGTCGTCTATAGATTTGACAGCAGCGTTTAGACACTTTAGACGCAATCTTGAATTTGACGCAGAATTGAGTCGCTCTGGTTCCATAGTTAACACCTTAGTTTACCGATCTTTGGATTAGTGCAATAGAGGAGTTTTGCTGGCCGTTTAGTTTGAGAATCAAAGTTATTACATTTGAGCCATAGGATGAGGAAGGCAGACGGGTATATGGCCTACGCGATTGGTTATTTAGATATTTGTGTTGTGGCCAAGTCTTATGTATTACCCGTCACGAATAGTTACATCATCACCATCATCTCAGCCATAGAAAATCCACTGTTGTACATAAATAGACCTCTCCAATTAATTTCCAATAGGACCAGCTGATAGCGGCCTGCATCCAGCATCCTCCCGCCGCCTTTACAAAGCCATCTTTCCATCTTGTGGCTGGACCTTCTACGCTGCGCTTGCCATGGCGTGGTCTCCACTCCAGAACTTTTCGGCTCCAGCGGCCTGCATCCAGCATCCTCCCGCCGCCTTTACAAAGCCATCTTTCCATCTTGTGACTGGACCTTCTACGCTGCGCTTGCCATGGCGTGGTCTCCACTCCAGAACTTTTCGGCTCCAGCGGCCTGCATCCAGCATCCTCCCGCCGCCTTTACAAAGCCATCTTTCCATCTTGTGACTGGACCTTCTACGCTGCGCTTGCCATGGCGTGGTCTCCACTCCAGAACTTTTCGGCTCCAGCGGCCTGCATCCAGCATCCTCCCGCCGCCTTTACAAAGCCATCTTTCCATCTTGTGACTGGACCTTCTACGCTGCGCTTGCCATGGCGTGGTCTCCACTCCAGAACTTTTTGGCTCCATCGGCCATCAGTTCTGCGTACTATGTGACTTGCCCACTGCCACTTCAACTTGCTAATCCGGTGGGCTATGTCGGTGAGTTTCTTTCGTCTACGGATCCCCTCATTTCTGATTTGATCTCTCAGAAAGATTCCGACTCTTCATAGCTCGTTGAGTGACCTTGAGCTTACTTATGAGGCCCACACTAAGAGATCACGTCTCAGTTCCATACGTCATCACTGTTAACACACACTGGTCGAAGACTTTGTGTCTTAAGGCACTGAGGTATTTTGTACGATAGTTACTTATTATTACAACTAGTAATATATTGGATAAAAGATAGATCGATAAAAAAAAATTTACGGTACGGTTTCCCTAGAGGATATTGACTACGTGACGAAGACCTGGGCCTCCCACCCTCCCACCGTGTGACCAAACGTGGCATTTTGAAGACCCCCGTTAAGGAATCACGTAGTATAGGTGCGTTCTCTCATGCTCTCTACTGTTATTTATCACAACTATAATATCCATTACCTCTCCTGGCTCCCTTTTCTGGCTAAAGGTTCCACGAACGCCGGCTGCCTCTCACTCCTATCCCAATTCAGGCTATAACATACACTCCTCCCTTTACTTTCCCTTTGGTGTATCGGGCCTCGTCCTTTTCAGACTTTGCATCTGGCTGAAGGTTGAACGAATTGATTGATTGAATATAGTTGACAAAATGTGTCGCTTCGAGTCGTTGGGTTTAGGAAGCTTGCGCCTTCTAGTCTGCCGAATTCAAAGTTCGGTGCCTTAGTTTTACGCACGTGTTTTGTTGTCGTATCAACCGATTCTAGAACGTGTTTGATGGTTTTGGAGGTCAGTATATCAAACCCATGGACCGGTTACTGTAGCTGACGTAATCGTATTCTAAAGAATGATTTAATTATTTTTTTACCGCAATGGTTTTTTGCGTCGTTTTTTTCTTCGCGTTCACAAGCGGTTCGATTCGTTACAATTCGTTGATAATTTTATCGCATTATCATTGTCTTCAACTCTATCATTTGTAAGTCCTGTATCACTAGTAGAATTTATTTTCGATGTAATTTTTGAAAAAGAGTATGTTATTTTACTATACTTATTTTATATAAAAAAATGTATATATATCAAAAGAATATAAAAATAGATTTTATAAGGTAATAAACAAAATTTTATTCGGTTGAAGAATATGTAAATTGTAAGCTATTCAAATTTTATCTCTGTCTCTTTCTAGCAAAATGAAATTTAACGTTATTTTAAATGGCTGACGTCACACATAGGTACGCCGTTGCGGTATTGACCTCTCTGTCTTACAGGACATTTTAAACATACTTAACTTTGTTAATAATGATTTATTTTTAAAATTCTTTCACTCTTATGATATATTTAGGATACTCGTTTATATAAAATTATAAAAAAAAATTGTCAAATAGCCTATTGTCACAACCCTTGAGAACTCTACCTTTCTTTTTTTTTTGTTGTACAGTAAATGACTGAACAAACGTAAATTTCTTTCTTTATATCCATTCCGCGACAACGCCCGCTTAGCCTAGTGGGTAGCGACCATGCCTACGAAGCTGGAGGTCCCGGGTTCGAATCCCAGGTCGGGTCAGTATTTATATGATGAATATTGATACTGCTACCGGGTCTTGGTTGTCATATGTATGTGGTGTCTTCGCTTGGTACCCAAAACACAAGCTAATGCTTAGTTTGGGACCTAGACGTTGTTGTGATGTATACGTTATTATTATTATTCTATGTCACTAACCGTGGGATCTACTTACTCTCCTTCTCTTCTTTTCTAACGTGACATAATGGCGCCAATTACTAATAGTTTTTTTTTTTAAACGAAATTAACGACGCTGTAGAGTGAAGACGTCGTATGCCAGTTTTTTAATTTTAATTTTCTTTTGCTTTGTCGCAAAGAACAACTCGTGAAATATGTTTGTAACGAATCCGTTTTTCAAATTTTAAGCCATCCAGCGCTGTCTATGAAAACCACGTATAGTTCGCCTCAAACTTTATGGCGGTTCGTAATACAACGCTATGAGCGTGCTTGCGCAGGCACAGTCATATACCCCTCGCTCCACTGCGTCCCGCTACACCTAAAACTGGTTATTGCGACGCGACTTGTGCCTATGTTCACATCCGTCATACAGTCTGATTGGAACTGTACATATAAGTGAATCTTACGCAGTCTGAGATAACCTCGTTTGTGTGATAAAGTTTTGTTGTTTGGACTATTTGGACATACGAGATCTTCACTCTACAGCGTCGTTAAATAACAAGAAAGGAAAATGTAACACAAATTAAGATGATAGGTAATACTATATGACCATTTCAGTTAATAATAATAATAATAATAACGTACACATGACAACAACGTCTAGGCCCCAAACTAAGCATTAGCTTGTGTTTTGGGTACCAAGCGAAGACACAACATACATATAACAACCAAGACCCGGTACCAGTATCGATATTCATCATATAAATACTGACCCGACCTGGGATTCGAACCCGGGACCTCCAGCTCCGTAGGCAGGGTCGCTACCTACTAAGCTAAGCGGTCGTCAGTTGATGTCGATCAAGATGAAATTGTAGAATGTAATTATTCTAATTCTGCCTTTGTCAAAATTCTTATAGTAAATGATTGAACAAACGTAAGGCTCTGATTATATGTAACGACATCTGAAATCTCTAACTTACTTTCTGTTCTAATGCGACAGAATTTTACAAAAGTATTACGTCCGTACGTATATGTACAGTTCCAATCAAACCTTATGGCGGATGTGAATATAGGCACAAGTCGCGTCGCAGTAACCAGTTTTAGGTGTAGCGGGACCACAGACAAGTCAACCTTATAGACCACGCTTTGACAGTGAGAGTAGCATTCGCCAAGGCTATGTAGTGACACTACATAACTACGTCACTAGTGAGCCGTCAGTTGGAAGCACGTCGGAAGCCATTAAATTGTCAATTTTTGAACGAGCCAATGAAAACTAGCCGACCTCTCCCCGCACCCCGCCACTTTTTGGCGATTTCGTTTTCGTACTGACGTTTATTAAAGCGTGGTCTATAGGTTGACTGGTCTGTGAGCGGGACGCAGTGGAGCGAGTGGCAAATGACTGAACCTGCGCAAGCACGCATAAAGCGTTGTATTCCGATCCGCCATAAAGTTTGATTGGAACTGTACGTCCTACGAACGCACTAGGTTATTAAACAAGTCTCGATATATGTATTTTAAGTAATGCAGCGATTGCACAGCGCATTGCCATTCGCTTATTAAATAGCGCATATAATTATATATATATTTTTTTTATTTGTTTATTTTACAGAATAAATAATTCCATTTTAACAATAAAATATAACCAAAACTTACATGCGTCTTTCTATCATGGCATTCTAATATGGAATGCGCTATGCAATGTTTTTTTGTTCGATATCTATTTAAATATTACTTATTTTATTTTATAACGTATACTGGAATATAAGTGCCACTTGAACGTTATAATGTGCAAGTGGGGATAATTGCTGTGAAAATTAAAATAGATTAAAATTAAAAAAATTCACAAAACATTAGCATGGTGCATTTCTACATTCCTTTCCATCAGCCCATTATATCCCACTGCAGGAGCTTGGGCCTCCCCTCAAGATGAAAGGGCTTGGAGCTTAAATCCACCACGCTGCTCCAGTGCGGGTCGGTGGATTGTAACGACCGCCATCTATTGACAGCAACCGGGACCGACTGCTTAACGTGCTTTCTACAATTACAATTTCTACATTGCTCAAACAAAATTCTATGTATTATAGAACATGTTTACCTCTTTTCAGTCAGATATTTTTTTAATAACGACAATAATATCTATGACATCCCACACAGCGCCATCTAGTCCCAAACTAAGCGAAGCTTGTATTACAGTACCAGCAGACGACTAATATACATAGTTACATATTATTTATGATATACACATATTTTTGTACTCAGACACTAACCAAATGGACATGTTAATGCTCACAAATATTCGTACCGGCGGGAATCGAACCCGCGACCGATGGTTCTACAGTTAGGGTCTCTAACCACTCGGCCAATCGGTCAGTCGGTCCTTGTACCTATTATAGGTCATCCTTCGCCATTAACTGACAATTAAATTACGTTGTAGTTGCAATAATCAACACAACCTCTATGATAGTAACTTTATTACCGCTTTAAAGTTGGCTTTATATCATTGTATCACGAGTTAACGACAGGATTACGTAATTAAACAGATTTATGCGATGATGTATAAACTAACTAGCATCCGCCCGCGGCTTCGCCCGCGCGTAAATACTTTACGCCCTTGTAGTCGTTATCCGCTCTCACCACTGTTCTCATTCCCCTCTCACACTTTTACTCTCATCTAACTCCTGCTTCCGTCTCTCTCTTATAATATGCACTGATTCGTTCGCGCTCTCATTCCCACTCGCATTACCATTTCACACATGTATACTATAGCGTCCCGCACCGGTTTCAAACGGACCCTTTCCCTCTCCTCTCCCACACTAACCCTCCCACTTTCCGCATTTAAGTAGGCCGAGTTGTTATGCCGGACGACCGTCTAAAATTAATTTTTATATCCCTCGGGAATCAAATGTTTTTCTAGATGAAAGGTACTCTATGTTCTTTTCTCTACCTCTGACAACATGTATGCAAAAATTTATGATGATCGTTTGAGTACTTATGAGTATTTAGGCGTGAAAGCGTAACAAACAAGTGGTTCGATTCCCGCCCGGGACAATTATTTGTGTGCATGAACATGTCTATTTCTTCCGTGTTGGGTGTAAAAGTATATATATATATATATATAATATTTTTTACATCTGGGACATGCCACACACCTCCATCTAGTCCCAAAGTAAACAGTCATCATCATCATCGGCCTTTTTTTTACCCCACTGCAGGGGCTTAGGCCTCCCCCAGGGTGAGGAGGGGGGCTTGTAGCTTAAGTCCACCACGCTGCTCCACTGCGGGTTGGGAACTGTAACGACCGCCATCTATTGACAACGTCCGGGACCGACTGCTTAACGTGCCCTCCGAAGCACGGTGTCAGTGATATTGTGTACTTAAGTCAGAAAAACTCATTGGTACACGCCCGGATTCGAACCATGGCCCTATGGGGCCTTATAAATTTGAGACAGGTTCGTTGCGCTCTGGGCTATCACGACATCCCGACAAGTAAACAAGTATTGTGTTTGTATTATGGGGTACTAGACGCTGGTATACATACTTAAACATTTTTTTATAACATATACATATATAGATACTTTTACAGGCAGACACGCAACAAATAGACATATGCTAACAAATATTTGTCCCGGACGGCCATCGAACCCGCGACCCTTGGCTCTGCAGGTCTCTAACCACTCGACCAACCGACCAGTCAGAAGTATAAAACCGTTACCATCTAGCCGTAACATGACTCATAATTTGTATATATAACAAATGTCACGTACATAGACGCGCCACGTGTGCCTTCAAATGCGAGCAAATGTGCTTACTTATGTATCCATGGCGGTCGAATGTAATTGCCGTTCGCATCTGTCCCTCATATCGAGTCTATTAATAGATTTATTGTCTGTAAACTAGGACGTTGCCTTAATAGAGCCCCAAACTAGGTATTATCGCTTATTAGGTACTTTGTAGGCGTGCGAGTAGATAGATAGTCACCGTAGCTTGACACGGACCAAACCCAAGAAATACGAAGTAGTCGGGGATCCCACCGTATAAAATACTACGAAATTTGTCACTACACATTCCTCTTGAAAATAATTTCTATTTAGGTAGTATACAATACGTATATCAAACAAAAGAGGACCAGACCTCCAGGCCCCCTCATCCTGGGGTGAGGCCTAAGCCCCTGCAGGGGGGAATAATGGGCTGATGGTGTTGTATAGAGTACGGTCGAATTCCGAACACTATGAGCGACCACAAACTAGTAGATTATTATTTATCAAGTAAAAACTAAGTTAGATTTCACACCTAAGTAATTCAAAGAAAACTTTACGTAAGTGAATACTAAATAGTTATGTAATCTTAACTTAGTGGAAAAAGAGAAAAAAATGTAAATATCGGCTGTTTGCTTCGCTTACGTACATATGTTAAGTGAAAGTGGGATCGTCGCGTGCGCACCTAGTCGTCACGGTACATTGGCTACACTTTCAGCTGTGTATATCTCATGGAATGCGGTAGGTCTCCGTTAAGATACTAATTTCGGCGGACGTTGTATTTTTAACAAAAAGAAATATTTAAAAAATCCGATTTAAAAAAATAAATTAAATGTATAAAACCTTGCAAATGCGAGTTGGACTCGCACACAAAGGGTTCTACCACCGTACAATATATATATAAATATATATATATATACTCCCTTTAAGTTTTAACTATATTTTATTTTTATTATTTGTTGTCATAGCAACTATAGTAACACACAGTTTCAAGTGTCTACTTCTTACGGTTCAGACGATAAAGCCCTGTGACATACGGACAAACGGACGGACAGTGGAGGTTTAGTAATAGAATTCCCATTGGTTAGGTACCCTTTGGGTATGGAACCTTAAAAATTCAAAATCCAACAAAATTACATTCTTCAAAGCCACAATACAAATTTACCTAAATAACATTTTCTATAAGATTATATAATTAATAGAAACTATAACAAAAAAAAAAAGAAAGAAACATATGTGTGTGTTGAGTAAATTGTGTGTGAAATTGTTCTGTTATTGTTTACTTTTGGTTTTATTGGGATCTGAACTAGAAGCTTAAATTACAGTCATTTGTGGGGAGCTGGTTCCATGTTGATAATAATTTTATGAATATAGACTGACACGAAAAATGTCGAAATCGGTGAACTTGCTTAGATATTTATCTACGATAGCATTCCGGATTACACAGTTGTACCGGGACCCCTTAAAGTAGCCTATGTCACTCTTCAGCTTATAAACTATACCTATGCAAAAAATTATAGCGGTCCCTGTACAACTGTGTAGTCCACGCGAGCGCAGCCGCAGGCAGAAAGCTAGTTCGAAATTAAATATATAGCCCATGTTCCTCGCTGATAATGTAGCTTTCTATATGTGAAAGAATTTTTAAAATAAGTTGAGTAGTTTTTGAGTTTATCCGTAACAAACAAAAAAATCAAATCTTTCTCATAAGATTAGTTTATTAATAGGATATATGCAAGACTGAAGGTTTAGCGACTCGGGCGCATTCCACCCCCACCAGCAACTGTCAGTGAGTGTGTTTTTTTGGTGCGAATCGCTGAATAATGGTGAATAAGCCTATTTACATACTTTCGATTGCGTTATCATTTAATTTATGGACTATCATTGTTTTGGCGGTGAAAATTGATAAGCATATGACTTATCTTCTGTATACAGTTGAATGTTCAAATAGCAGTGAAAATTAGTCTGCATCGAAATACGCTTGCTAATATAGAGAAAAGCATGGTGAGAAAAGGATGAAAAATAACTGTACCTAGTTCTATCTTTATTTAAATTTTTAGCCGCATATGCAAAGACACTCATTTGAAATTGAAAGCAGTCACAGCTATCAACTGCGGATGCTCAAAATGTAAATAGATAGACTTAGTACCATCATCATCATCATCATCATCAGCATGTGTCTCTCTACTGCAAGATATAGGCCTCGGTGCACCCCTTCCTCATCCAATTACCACCGGTATGGTGCTTTAGGTCCCAAACCCGCAGTGGAGCAGCGTAGTGGACTCAAGCTCCAAGCGCCCCTCCTGACCATGGGGGAGGCCTAAGCTCCTGCAGTGGGGTAAAAAATGGGCTGATGATGATGATGAATATTTCAAAACATCAACGTGGTATATTTTACTGCTCATACTTTTGTTGTCACAATGCGGTATCTTTATGAACATCTATGCATGCAATATAGTAAATCATAGCTAAAAATCTGTATCATACAAAATTCATTCCAACTTCGAATATGTATTGGCTGACCGATCAGTCTAGTTGTTGGAGACACCGACTGCAGACTCCCAAGGTTATGGGTTCGTTTGCGGGACAAATATTTGTGTGCATGAAAATAAAATATAAATATTCTACACCTGGACACGAAGCAAATAGACATGTTCATGCACACAATTATTTGTCTCGAGTAGGAATCGAACCAGCGACCCTTAGCTCCGCAGTTAAGTCTCTAACCACTCGGCCAACGGTCAGTCCTATCAGATGTTTAGTACCCATAGTACAGGCCACTGCCTACTTTGGAACTATCGTAGATGACTATGTGTGAGATAACCCACATGTTATTATTAAGTTTTTTTTTTTCGTTAGTGAGAAACACTGGTTTTACCTCTTTCTATTCTCTGTGAAAGTTTTCATTTTTGAGGTTTCAATTTTGTTAAACTTCCTGTTTCCTGTCCCAAATCCGCCTTTTAGTTTTGGTATCTTTTCAATGTCTGTTTTAAAAAAAACTAATAATATCTTGCTTGTAAGGTGGAACGACGCCATTCTAGTACGGCTATTTAAAAACAGGTGGAGCCACCATATATATAAAAAAAAAAATTTTTTTTCGGTAACACATTTCTAGGTTTCAGTTGATAAAACATAATACGCGACTATAAAAAATATTTCTCTTTAAAGTTTTTAACTGATATTATTAATTGTTTCAACAGTTTCGAAGCGTTTGTACAAAAACCTAAAATTTATGGAAAGTAAGGTTTTTCGACAAACGCTTCGAAACTATTGATAAAACCATAATAGTTATTAGTCGAAAAAATCTTATTTGCCACAAATTTTAGGTTTTTGTACAAATGCTTCTAAACCTGTTGAAACAAGCAATAATGTCAATTAAAAACTTTAAAGAGAAATATTTTTTATTGTCGCATGTTATGTTTTATTAACTGAAACCTAGAAATGTGTTACCGAAAAAAAAATTTTTTTTTTTTATATATGGTGGCTCCATCTATTATTAAATAGCCGTACTAGACAGGCCTCGTCCAACCTTAAAAAATTCTTAGTCGTCAATTTTGTATACGCAACATATGTTGACTGACTGTCAAAAACCATTCAGTACCATTATACTCCTAACTACACTGAGAAAAATACTATGGTGAATTCAGATTTTATTATGATTGTTTCACCATCAGTAGAGCAATTAATGATCGATATCATCATAAATACGAGGAAACGGAGCAAGAAAAATTACGCGTCATCATAATTTACGTTACAGGAACCATAATTTCCGCTGACGGGTTATTTTCTCTTGGCATTTCTCGTTTTAATTATAGGGGTCATCCATTGCTCGAGATTTTTCTCAGGATATATAGAGAATTAGAGTAAGGTATTCGAGGGGATGTATTCTAAATCATGTATTATTTAAAAAAGCTTAAAAATTAAATCATATTTTGCGCCGTATGAACTGTCGGCAGAGGCCGTTTTTACGATTCCGTACCCAAAGGGTATCAACGGGTACCCTATTACCAAAATTCTCTATTACTAAGCCTCCGCTGTACGTCCGTCCGTCCGTCTGTCACTGAGCTGTATCATCTGATAGGTAGACACTTGAAATTTTCACAGTGTGTATTGCTATGATAGTGTCGTGATAGCTCGAACGCAACGCACCTGTTTCAAATCTATAAGGCCATGTGGCCATGGTTCGAATCCGAGTGTGTACCAATGAGTTTTTCCTGACTTAAGTACATTAACTATCACTGACCCCGTGCCTCGGAGAGCATGTTAAACACTCGGTCCTGGTTGCTCCAATCCGCATTGGAGCAGCGTGGTAGATTAAAGCTACAATCCCTTCATATTGAGTGGAGGCCTAAGCCCCTGCAGTGGAGTACAAAAAGGGCTGATGGAATGGAATTGCTATGGCTGCAACAACATATAATAAAATGAAAGAAACCTAAAATTTAAAGGGGGTCCCCATACAAGAAACGTGTTTTTTTTTTAAATATTGTACAGTGGTACGGAGTTCTTTGTAGGAGTCCGACTCGCACTTGACCGGTTTTTTTCACCAGGCGATATTCTTGAGATGTGCATAACTTCCTAAATCTTTCTAAATGGATAGAAATGATAGATATTTCCGATCCGACTTATTATGTCATTAGGCGCGATACGATATATCAGCAAAACGGCTTTGGCCTACGGTCTACGAGTAGTAACAATATTTTAAAAATTAGCAGATGTTTGTATGTGCTGCTAAATTTTTCCACACATTTTTATGTCTGTTATAATTTTACAGGATATTATTTACGAATAAATCAATTACGTTCAGCCCCCATCAAGAGGACCCTGATCAGGTATTTCGCCTGAAAACGTGACGAAGGATCTATCGATCGAAGATCTATAGATCCGGTGTGTCACACGGGGTCACGGGGCGAGACCGATGCACTTTGCGCTTGCGATATTAGACCTTGTTGGTATCGTCATAAAGTTTAAAATCGCTGCGACGAAAGCTTACAGTGTGTTCAACCACAATTACTGTATATTGTACCTGACCGAAAATTGAAAAGCGGCTGGGCAATAGTTTTTCGACAAAACATTGGAACCAGTAACTTGTGGATAGTTTTAGTTTCCCAACCTACTCCTAATCGACTACCAGCTTTGACCTTCATTCCATCTCCTTGTCTTCGTTCTCTTAATCGAAGTCGAAGGTCCCTCGATTTTCGAAATCGAGGGTCCATCGGTCTCCCGCTGATCGAGCGGTGTTTTGGTCAGGTACAAAGGCCCCGCGCCCGGTCGCTCAGGCGTCGTCTGCTCATCGACGCTATAGCCGCCGCACACCGACCGCCCGATTCAAAGGTAATATTTCCATACTAATATTATAAATAGGAAAAATTTTATTTTTTGTTTGTAACGGATGAACTCAAAAACTACTTAATTGACTTTAAAAATTCTTTCACCTATAGAAAGCTACATTATCTGCGAGTAACATGGGCTATATTTCATTTTCGAACTAGCTTTCTGCCCGCGCCTCCGCTCGCGTGGACTACTCAGTTATACCGTGACCGCTACATAGATATAGTTTAGAAGCTGAAGAGTGATATAGCTTCTTTTTATCTAGAAAAATGGGGTTGGATGGGTAATCAGGAAAAAGGGGTTAGATGGGTAATCACTTCCACTGCCAGTTTGATGGCGAGCCCGCTTTTTATTTAGAATCTGAAGGCTTGCACCAATAAGTTTTTTCTGGCTTGAGTACATAACTAGTACTGACTTTGTGCCTCGGAGAACACTTTAAGCCGATCCCGACTAAAATCCACCAACCCGCACTGGAGCAGCGTAGTGAATTAAACTATAAGCATTTTCATCCCGAGGGGAGGCCTAAGCCCCTGCAGTGGGGCATAATGAGCTGATCTGGTAAGTAATCACCTCCAAATGGTACGAAAACGCACGTCAATATGAAATACTAAACCTAGACTTCTTTAAGGGGATTGTGTTGTGACAAATTTCCATACAAACGGCGTTAACGGTTGCATTCCATTAAACCTTAACCGATTGGTGCAAAAAATATATGGTATAGGTTTATACGTTTTCAATTTTTTAAAATATTTTGCCGTGCCTTTTCTGAATTCATTTTTTCGACAGGTGGTCAGTGAAGCCGTCCATACACAATAGCCAGCGTTAAGAAAACCACGCCGGCGATGTTGCGGACGGGCGCGAGGCACCCGGATGCTGCCGCGTCCACGTCATCGGTGACGTCACCGTCCGCGGTGGTGTCGTCGAACGTCGCGCCCCCCGTCGAGTGCGTGGATGGAGAAGATTTGCAACATCTGCACACCACGCTAGCGGAGTACTTACAACTGGAGCAAAAGTTCCAACCTAAATTGTACCTGCCGAAAGAGCCTGAGGTATGTTTTTTTGTCTTTTTAATAATAATAATAATGATAATAACGTATACATGACAACAACGTCTAGGCCCCAAACTAAGCATTAGCTTGTGTTTTGGCTGCCAAGCGAAGACACCACATACTATAACAACCAAGACCTGGTACCAGTATCAATTCATCATATAAATACTGACCCGATCTGGGATTCGAACCCGGGACCTTCAGCTTCGTAGGCAGGGTCGCTATCCACTAGGGTAAGCGGTCGCCTTTATATCAGTAATTTAAACCGCTGTGTGACTTTGTCAGATTTTTGTGTTGTATGGAGAGAAGTGTGTCCATTGAGGCATCTCCGTAACTACCACTGACTCCGTGCCTCGTGAGCACGTTATGACGTCAGTCCTGGTTGTCGGTCGGGCAGTCGTTAAAATCCACTAACCCGCACAGGAGCAGCGTGATGGGTTCAGCTCCAAGCACCCTCATTCCTAGAGGAGGCCTAAGTCCCTGCAGTGGGACATGATGGGCTGGTATTAATATATACTTCGCGTCCCAATCGTCGGCTTCGGGCCTGAGCGACCAGCATGTGTTTCCTCAACCATTACGTTACAGTATCAAAGGTTTCATTTTTATATCATTGGAAGCCCGAAAAAATGATGAAAGAGCGGTTTTTCTTGAATCTGTTTATACAAGATAAAAAAAAAAACACGTCGATAGCGCGCGTGACCCCGACAAACAAAATATCCGTTGTGCAGTCGAGGTCACAACATGGGTGGCCTGGGTGCAAATTCGGATAACAAGTCAAATATAAATAAATAATATATACTCTACTCTGGAGAGTAAATACTTGTTCGTCCCTCTTGCGGTGGAAGATGCTGGCTGTTGGGGGATTGAAGCCAAACGTTTGGTCGCGAGCATCGGCCGTCGTCGTCTAAAAGAAAGGGGACTCGACCCCCGCTCCGGGTTCTTCCTGGTGCAAAGAATTGCCATTGCAATTCAGCGCGGCAATGCGATGAGCGTCATGGGCACATTTGCGTCGGGGGCGACGAGGGGTGGATTATTGGATTAGTTTTATTTTTTATTATTATTATTATTTAAATAACAACAGTTTTCTATGAAAATGTTCTTAATATGTATACCCTTTTTCAAATATATATATACGTAAAATATTATATATGTAGAAATTATTAAAAAAAATAATTTAAGTATGTATATCAGTTGTCTGGCACCTATAATACAAGCTTCGCTTTGTTTGGGACTAGATGGCAACGTGTGGGATGTCTCACGTATTATTATTATTGTAAATCGACGCTTGGGCTCTAATACTATAGGCCCCTGGTACTCAAACTCATTTTTAAAGTTCCATACCCAAAGGGTAGCGACCTTATTACCTGTGTCGATTACTAAATCTCTGCTGTCTGTCGGTCCGTCCGTCACAGTGCTCTATCATCTAAACCGTAATAGGTAACCAAATAAAAAATATACAGAGTGTGTTTTATTATAGACGCCATAACAATAAATAATAAAAATAAAATAAAGTTAAAATTTAAAGGGGGGCCCCATATAAGAAACAGTTTTTTTTTTTAGTGTTTTTAGTGATTGGTAACTGAGATTATTGCTTACACTTGAAATTTTTATGAAGTATATACTACTGTGGCCGCTATAACTACAAAAAATAAAAATTAAATAAAGTTAAAATTTAAAGGGGGGCCCCATATTGGAAACGGTTTTTTTTAGTTTTTTAGTGATTGGTAACTGAGATTATTGCTTACACTTGAAATTTTTATGAAGTGTGTACCTACTACTGTGGCCACTATAACAAAAAAAAAAAAAGTTAAAAATGAAAGGGGGTCCCCATACAAGAAACGTTTTTTTTTAAATGTTTTTAATGATTGGTAACTGTGAGATCATTGCTTACGCTTGAAATTTTTTTATGGCCCACATGCTCTTTAGGCCACTGTTACCATCTAACTGACAAGACAATGCTTCCACAATGAAATGAATATTTTACTATATTTACCAATAATGTTGCCCAGCATCACAAATAACATTAATTTGTATAACTAAAATTAGTTATACATTTACATCTTTATTGTAATATTCGACAACCGTTTAGCCTAGTGGGTAGCGACGCTGCCTACGAAGCTAGAGGTCTCTGTTTCGAATTCCAGGTCAGGTCAGTATTTATATGTTGAATATTGATACTGATACCGGTCTTGGTTGTTATATGTATGTGGTGTCTTCGCTTGGTTCCCAGAACACAAGCTAATGCTTAATTTGGGGCCTAGACTTTGTTGTCGTGTATACGTTATTATTATTATTATTATTATATTAAATGTAACTAAACATATATATAAATAATAATAAATAATCGTTATAATCTAGGAAATGTGAGCTTTTTTCTACATTTTATTAGGTACTGAAACATTTATTTCGCGGCCCATGGCCAATACATGTTAACAAAAAGTGGGACTATAAAAAAAAAAGTTGACTATAAATACTATATAGGCAGACATATTATTGTGTGTCGATAACAGCACGTTCAGAATACATGCGGAAACGTCGGATGACCTAATTTCGTCTGCTCCAATGTATACCTACTTCCTTATCTTTGAATGTATTAAGGCCAAGACCCTCGGAAGATTCGCGTTCGCTCACACCCGCCACGAGCCTAGATAAGGGTGAGTGAGACGCCGAATGTCCATCGATGTTTAAAGACTTCTCTTTCCATCAAAAATGGTGCCTCAGAATCAGAGGCATTTAAAATATAATAATAATAATAATGCCTTGGACAACCCACACAGCGCCATCTAGTCCTAAAGTAAGCAAGTATTATGCTTGTATTATAGGGTACTAAACAACTGATATACATACTTTAATAGTCTTTTCAATACATTTGCTATTAATAAAGACCGTCTTTATGATATCGACACTTGTACCGTAATGTTGTATTTTACAGTACTGGACCTTTTCACTTTACACCAATCACAAACGAGCATTCTGTTTGTAACGCAAGCGTAAACCACGAAAAGCAACCCGCTCGCGCCCTTAGCTCCCGCCATTATTACATTTGAAGTATCTACTTAATTTAATCGCAAATGTATTGAAAAACGTATGATGCTCGTACTCAGTAAGCCGGCTATTATAGTCATCGGTTTATTATAAGCCCTCGGCTTCGTTTCGTGCCTATTAACACCTCGACTATAATATGCAGCTTACCGTACTTGCAACATAATGTACTATTATAATATATACATATATAGATACTTTTTACACCCAGACACAGAATAAATAGACATGTTCATGCACACAATTATTTGTCCCGGGCGGGAATCGAACCCGCGACCCATGGCTCCGTAGTTAGGGTCTCTAACCACTCGGCCAATTGGGTAGTCGATTCTGTTCTTGCCTAGTGTAAAATAGGCGTGTACTGCATCCATTCCGTTTCCAAAAATAAAGTGAAAACCACAGTGCGCGCTTCAAGACAACACGTGTAAAGAATATTGCAAGTGATTGGGTTAAAAAAAATCTACAGATTTCGCGCTTCTCGAAATGAACAACAAAAATGAAAACTTAGGACACATTTCTGTCAAAAAAATTTATTTAATTTTTCGAAAAAAGTTATGGACCAATTTTCGAAAATTTGGTACCATACGTTGCCCCGCATTCTAGCGCCTCTTTTGACACTACTGCCTTTCGTCTACATTTATAACTTTCTGAAATATAACCGAATCTCACTCTCCGGGGTAACTGATCTGATAATCATTCAATGAAAATGACACCTGCCTAGCACACAGTTTTCGACCGATTCCAAAATTTCTTTTTCATTTCTCATACTCGGAAAGTAGTGTTGTTTTGATCTGATTATTGGGTAGAAAATGCTGCTTCCTTCCCTAGAGTGGGAAGAACTCATATAAATTACTTTCCACCTAAGGGCCGGAATGAACTTTAAAAATAGAACTGCTGTCAGCTGTGAAGAGTTTTATGTAAAAAAAAAACTAATTAAAAAAAATGCTGCGGCCATGTGAGTTTCTAAACAGCCAGTGTGAACTTAGCGCAAACTTCTTTGAGCGGAATAAGCTGTAACAATTTACGCGATGCGTTCCATATTTAAAATTTAAAAAGTCGACATAAATTGGCGGGATATTAATCTGTTGTGTATCTGTGACGGAATTCAAAAAAATAGGTAATAATCTTTTAACTAAATTTACATTTAATTCATATAGATTTGACGTAAATATTTACCATCATCAATGATAAAAAATACTGGCTGTGTAGAATGCCACAAAAAAAAAACATAGATATTTCTATAAAATGAGTTCATCAGATCAGATATATGGATTTAACGCTTTTTTTACTTTCCTCATCTTCGTAATGAAAAGCAGAGTGCTTACCTCGGGTGAAAGACTTATTTAGGCACTCGAACTATTAGCGCCCTCGCTACGTTTGTGCGCCAAACCATCTCGTGCCTAAATAGATCACTTTCACCCCTTGTGTAACAATCTACTATTTCCAAACGGTAGACAATCTATCTGTCTCGGGAGCTTTTCCATTTTTTCTATATTGGCTTTCGTTTTCGAAATAATCATCTTTTTGTCCCAAAAATCGTGATTGTGATGTAAATTTTTTAAAATTGTTTTTTCAGGAAGGGGAAGTTTCCAGGGAGGCTCGCGATGGTGCGGCGCATGTGATGCGCTGTCTCAAAGTGTGGTTCGACCTTCCAACTGACGTCCTCATGCACGCCATCAACTTGTTCGACAGGTGACGTACACCGAGTTTTGCATTAATTCAATAGAGGTGTAATCCTGGCCTTTTAGTTTGAGAACCAAATTATTACATTTGAGACTTGGGATGAGGAATAGAGACGGGCGGGTTACCTAGACGTTGGTATTGTGTCTAGGTCTTTGTGTATGTGTGTGTATGTACGACTGACCGGTTGGCCGATTAGTTAAAGACCCTAACTATGGAGGCAAGGGTCGCGGGTTCGATTCTCGCTCGAGACAAATATTTGTGTGCATGGACATGCCTATTCGTTCCGTGTCTGGGTGTTAAAAGTATAAATGTACATGGTATTAAAAAAAAATTAAGTATGTATATCAGTTGTTTAATACCCCATAATACAAGCATAATACTTTGGGACTAGATGGCGCTTTGTGGATGTCTCAAATGTTGTTATTAGTTACATACTATTGAATGAAAGGTAGATAACAACAAAAAAAAAAAAAAAATTAAACAAAGTTGACATTTAGCAAGCGTGCCCCTAGTTGGCTACATTTGAATTTCGGTGGGTGACATATGTTTGTCTATTTTCTTAAATATAGGTTGACTCTGCATCGATGTGTAAATTATCAATGAAACGATTGTCACTATAGAGTTTAGAATTACGGTTACGACCATAGAGATAGTAAAACTAGAGTTGGCAATCTCTATATAGTCCTGTATGTAAACGTTGGGCATGGGAGAAAAAAGGATGGAAAATAACTACCATAGTACAAATCAAGGTACCCTTATTATCTGTCTCTTTCTGTTGAGGCCCGCATTTCGGACTGGCTAGCCTACTTTTAATCTGTCATCTCTGTGGTTACGATTCATGAGATTAATATATTTTTTTAATAAAACGTTATTTTATTTTACCACACCATCAGCTCATTAATGACCCACTGTAAGGGCTTAAGCCTCCCCTAGGGATGAGGGGGCTTGTTAAAATTTAACTTATCGTAGTACATTTATAGATCGTAATAATTTTAGTACAGTACCTGCTGTTCTAAAATTATTTTTTTATTTACTTTTTTATTATTTTAGGAATACCAACAGCTACACAATGCTTATAGTAAATCTTATTAAAGCCAATTAGAAGTTCTCACAGATAGAATTGTAAAATTATCAAGTCCAATGCCACAGCAGCAGCGAAATCTTCGTAGAACCACATGTTAGCGTACAATAGAATTTTAACTAATTATAAATCTTTTTAAAGAGAAGAAAGAAAGAAAGAAAGAAAGAAAGAAAGAAAGAAAAAAACATTTATTGTCATTACAATGCGAATAGAGACCTTACCAGCTACATGTATCCCCAATTCCAGGTACATATACAATGACAATTAGGGCAACCTCAGCATGTTGCTGGCTGTGTGCTCAGAATTAACTGGCCCACAACTCAGCGCTGATTTTCAGGTTGCCCTATTCCTATCTCCATCCTATCCCCCATCCATAATACCCAACATGCACACAACCATGATTACCCCAATATACAAATTCACGAAAAGAATTTTTATATTCAAAATATTGTTATAGTTAAATATTTGTTTTAGGTTCTTGACTAAGATGAAGGTGCGGCCCTGCCATGTGCCATGTATAACCGTTTCTTGTATGAACATCGCGATAGATCATCACGCGGACACCAACCGTACTGCGAGACGCGTCTCCGTTGAAGAATTGGGTCAGTACTGACAAAGGAAAGGTGACAAAACTGCCTAACTGGAAGATTGTTCACTTTTGTGGAGTACGCTTCTATTATTATTAGACTAACCGATTAGCAGAGTCGTTAGAGACCCTAACTGCGGAGCCAAGGGTCGCCGGTTCGATTCCCGCCCGAGACGAATATTTGTGTGCATAAACTATTTGTTTCGAGTCTGGGTGTAAATATATCTATATTTATATGTACATATTATAAACAATATTTAAGTATGTATACCAACTGAGTATCCCACAGTACAAGCATAATACTTGCTTACTTTGAGACTAGATGGTGCTGTGTGGGATGTCACAGATCCCAGGAATTAAATCTATAAAAAAATAATTATGAATCGACGTACAGCGCGGTCGGTTTTTTTTTTCATATATTTTTATCGTTTTTCAGTGTCGATATCCCAGTCAGCGTGCACCGCTCGAGATGCGTGTCGCATGTCGCGCGTCATCACCGACAAGCTGGCGCCTGCGGGCGGAGTCGGCGGCGCGGTCACCGCTTTGCAGTGGGCGCGTCTGTTCGCCGGGCTCGTGCGACGGGCGGCGCGGTCGCTGCAGCTGCCGGACAGGCTGGCCGTCTGCCCGGTACGTATAGACTGTTGCGTGAGCTGTCAGTCTGTTTAAGGCCGCCGACAGAGCGATGCAGATGTCGGTCGCATGTTCAGATACAGGGACAGTATTGTGCATCATCATGGGTTTACCAGGGGTGTATTCTCGGATCGCTTGACTTTGTCACGTGATACCATGGTGAAGGTGGTGGCGGCGAGGCCGTATTTACGGATACTAAAGAAAATCTCTAAACAAAATAAAACATATCCGCCATCGGCGTCTGTTTGTTTGTGTGCTTAGTTATTCTGAAGTACGCAACGGATTTCGATAAGGTTTTCACTGTGATTTGGAGAATTTCTTTTCAACATCTATTCCTGCTGTTGAAAACACATCGAGTAAATTAATTTGACAGTAGCTTTTGGTTTTAATAATCATAAATGTCACTTCACTGTATCGAAAATGTCAAACGCAATTTCGTGAGGTTGAAGACCGGCGCGCGGGGACCTCGCGCACTGAAAGTCTGACTGAAATTCGCCATCTTACACGCGCTTGATAGAGTATGAGCGGTTAGACGGTAAACGCAGAAGAGGGCTTCCAGTCAATTCGTACTTTTATAGTATAATAATAATAATACATGGGACTTTCCACACAGCGTCATCTAGTCCCAAAGTAAGCAAGTATTATGCTTGTGTTATGGGTTACTAGCCAACTGATATACATAAATATTCTTTATAATATATACATATATAAATATTTTTGTGAAGACACCATACACATATAACAACCAAGACCCGGTGCCAGTATCAATATTCATCATATCAATACTGGCCCGACCTGGGATTCGAACCCGGGACCTCCAGCTTCGTAGGCAGGGTCGCAACCCACTAGGCTAAGCGGTCGTCAAAAACACTCGAAAAAAAATTTGAAAAATTATCAAAAAACAATTACAAGGTAAAAATATTGAAATTGGATTCTGAAAATAGTTTATTTTATCAGAAAAAAATTCTCAAAATAATCAATTTTACATACCGAATAGCTGCGTATAACACATTCATATTATATTTAAGTATAGAAAGTAGAGAAAAATCGATGTATTATAATCAAGTCGTAAAATAACGATTTTAGTGCGTTCACATCACTAGCTAAAACTTATGAGATAGATCAAAATAATGTATCACAGGATTCGGTATTTAGAGTAAGAAATAGATTAGGTTCTTCCAAAGCCGTTTCAAGATGAATTGTTCCTTAGCCATATTTTGCTATTAAGAGTTCTTATAATAATAAGATGGCATTTATTTCAAGAAAAATAAATTTAAGTGTTTAACCTTGGTTTGACCTCTGTTTCACGTTTTGTGGGTAAGATATTGGCATCCAAGTAATGCGGATAAAAAATGTCTTTGTCAAAGGATGGTAATTCTCACCATATGACACAGAGTAATATGAATAGTTCTATTAAAAATAGTTTGTTGTAAACGTAAATAATAATATGCATAGTCTCTCATCTTAACACATATGAAACCATGCGTCAAACGTCAGATCATACGTCAGTTTGTGTTTTATCCTTGACTACCTTTAGGCAAAGATAAAGCCATACATACGGCCTACTCCCGCGTGATCATTCGAATACTTTCGAGTACTCATAGACGTCACAATCCCTTACTATGAATAAACAATTGGAAACTGCAATTAAGAATATAATAATAATACAGGGGCATGCCACACAGCGCTATCTAGTCCCAAACTAAGTAAAGCTTGTATTCTGGGTACCAGACAAACACTCTTTGAAGTAAAGAAAGAAAGAAAGAAAGAACATTTATTGTCATTACAATGCAAATAGAGACCTTACCAGCTACATGTATCCCCAATTCCAGGTACATATACAATGACAATTAGGGCAACCTCAGCATGTTGCTGGCTGTGTGCTCAGAATTAACTGGCTCACAACTCAGCGCTGATTTTCAGGTTGCCCTATTCCTATCTCCATCCTATCCCCCATCCATAATACCCAACATCACACAACCATGATTACCCCAATATACAAATTCACGAAAAGAAATTTTTTTTTTCTTTTTTTTAATATCCACATACTACTCATCAACACCCACATCACATACCCAAGCAGTCCCACATCACCATACCAGCAATAGACCGCCCGCTGCCGAGCGATTGGGCACCCTTTGCTACTAGTGGGCTCCCCTTATAATGAACAATTATAATGAATTATAATGATAATAGTGATCGGCTGGTCAGTAAAAAAGATTTATACCCAAATTTGAACGAAACCTGACTCATTTCGTTTCGGAGTGGTGGAGGTGGAGGAGGTGGAAGTATGTACATATGTAGACATTTCACACCCAGACCAGGAACAAAATAAACATGCTCATGCACACAAATATTTGTTCCGGGCGGGAATCGATCCCGCGACCCTTGGCTCCGTCGTTAGGGTCTATAACCAATCGGCCAATCGGTAAGTCAATTAATTGGTACTAGTGGTAGCCCACTGGTCGAAATTCGACCGTATACACTTTTTAGAAATCATCAATAATAAATAGGGAAGAGTAAGTCAATTCAAACTGTGTCAAACGACAGACTATTAAACTCGTATGGTTGACAGTATTTGTAACATAAACTTTAACCATGCCAAATATCACACTCCTCCATGCACGAAGTATGCTTACAAAGGGGTCTAAAGCTTTTCCTTCACATATTTATTTTATAGATATAGATTATCAAGTCAAGTGGTTTGATCCCCTGTTAAAGTAACAGATTTATCAAAAATGTGAATATGCAGTTTTGTTTCCTCAAAACCGAATTCATGAATCCTTTGAACAATTTTCGCTATTTGACTATTTGACTGACCGGTTGGCCGAGTGGTTAAAGAGACCGTAACTGCGGAGCCGAGGGTCGCGGGTTCGATTCCCGCCCGGGACAAATATTTGTGTGCATGAACATGTCTATTTGTTCCGTGTCTGGGTTTAAAAGTATCTATATATGTATGTATTATATAAAAAAAAATATTGAAGTATGTATATCAGTTGTCTAGTACCCCATAATACAAGCATGATACTTGCTTACTTTGGGACTAGATGGCGCTGTGTGGGATGTCCCAGATATTATTATATTTATCATAGTTTAGGATGTGGCCATACAGTCCCATCTCAAAAACTCAGCCTGTACATATATTTTAACTTTCTGCACTCGTACTCCGTGTCGTGATAGCCCAAAGCGCAACGAACCTGTCTCAATTTATAAGGCCCCATAGGGTCATGGTTCGAATCCGGGCGTGTACCAATGAGTTTTTCTGACTTAAGTACATAACTATCACTGACTCCGTGCCTCGGAAAGCAC
Source organism: Luffia ferchaultella (assembly GCA_949709985.1). Taxonomy (NCBI): domain Eukaryota; kingdom Metazoa; phylum Arthropoda; class Insecta; order Lepidoptera; family Psychidae; genus Luffia; species Luffia ferchaultella. The sequence goes on from OX453268.1 coordinate 10,629,861, forward strand.
GTTAAGGAGTCGGTCCCGGACCCTGTCAATAGATGGCGGTCGTTACATTCCCCAACCCGCAGTGGAGCAGCGTGGTGGATTTAAGCTCCTCCTCCTCGCCTTGGGGGAGGCCTAAGCCCCTGCAGTGGGGTAAAAATGGGCTGATGAAGTGAAGTGAAGACTCGTACTCCACATAAACTTTAACTATGCCGAATATCACACTCCTCCGTGCGCGTAGTGTGCTTAAAAAGGGGTTTGAAGCTTTTCCTACATGTGTTTATATATAAAAGAAGAAGATAAAGTTTTTTTCTGGTATACCAGGAAAGCGAGCTGTCGAATCTGGTGGAGATAACGGCTTGCGACGCCGACTGTGCGAACGCGCGGGCCAGCGAGATCGCCCTCGTGTTGCTCTGCCATAAACTGGGTAAGTGTTACGTCATAAGAGTACGTGATAACTACGTGAAGGCGACACCATCCGAAGATTAACCGGCGAAATGTTCACGTGTCTGAAAACGAATTCGGCACCGAGCTTTCGATTAGTTTAATAGAGGAGTAATAAAGGAGAAGTTTAATAGAGGGTATTTAGTTCGAGAACCGTTTTAGCCATAGGATGAGGAATAGAGACGGCCGGGTTACCTAGATGTTTTGTTTTGTCTAGGTCTTTGCGTATTATCCATGTCACAACTAGTTATAATATTAATAACGTATACATAATGTGTAGGCCCAAAACTAAGCATTAGCTTGTATTTTGGGTACCAAGCGAAGACACCACATACATATAACAATCAAGAGCCGGTACCAGTATCAATATTCATCATATAAATACTGACCCGACCTGGGATTCGAACCAGGAACCTCCAGCTTTGTAGGCAGGGTCGCTACCCACTAGGCTAAGCGGTCAAGTGATATAGTTATTGAATGAAAGGTAATAAAATGATGACAAAATTTGCCGGTTTTGAGTTGTTGAGTTGCTTGCTAGCGCTTTCTAGTCGATCTTTGTACCATGAATGCTTCAGCGGGTCAGTTTTCAGGTTTTGTGACGTGAGTATCCCCTTCACGTAGATATTGCCTAGGTATTCTTATATTTAGGCTAATAGAAACTAGTATACATTCACGACGACGGAGTAGACGACCGCTTAGCCTAGTGGGTAACGACCCTGCCTACGAAGCTGGAGGTCCCGGGTTCGAATCCCAGATCGGGTCAGTATTTATATGATGAATATTGATACTGGTACCGGGTCTTTGTTGTTATATGTATGTGGTGTCTTCGCTTGGTACCCAAAACACAAGCTAATGCTTAGTTTGGGGCCTAGACGTCGTTGTTATGTATACGCCATCATTATTATTATTTAAAGGTCCGTGGAATTGGTGGACTGGCTTTATGTCCCATGTGAATTGATTGATATGATTTGAAATCATACTGAGTATATTTAAGTTACCTTTATCTTTTGAAACAAATTATGGACGAAAATCTTGCCCATCCCCACTCTCCCGAAACAAACGAAGCGGTACTTCATTGTAAAAGCCGCTTACCATACCATTCCATATCAAACCGTCAATCCATTAATGCCCCACTCAGGGGCTTAGGCCTCGCCTCGGGATGAGAGGGCTTGGAACTTAATCTACCATGCTGTTCCAGTGTGGGTTGAATTTTAACAACCGTCATCTATTGATGGCAACCCGGACCGATGGCTTGACGTGCTCTCCCAAGGCACAGCCATTGCCAGTCAAAAGTCATATATACTATATCAAATTAGCTCGTTTGATTTTGTTAACTCTTTCAATCAAGGTTGGACGACGTATATCAAAATCAAAGATAATGTGAATCCTTCATATGTCCATCCATCAGCCTTTTTGTACCCCACTGCAGTGGCTTAGGCCTCCCCTCCAGACGAGGAGGCTTGGAGCTCAAATCCACCTATATCGTATTATCGTATTTATGTATCCTCGTTCCTTTACATCACAACTACCATTGTTATGCTTTATGTCCAGAATCGCAGTTCGGCGAGTGGTCGCGCGCCGCATTGCACGGCGGCCCGCCGTTGCCCGAAGACGCTTGCTGGATATATGATGTGATAGCACAATTGCAGCAAGCTTGTCAGGTAACTGGTGTTTCTTGAATTTAAAAAATCGGACAAGTACGGTGCGAATGTCATCGGTCTGGTACAGATGATGCATACAGCCAGGCGTGGCGCACTCTGCTTAGCTAAAAGATACAAGTAATAATAATAATATCTGTGACATCGCACACAGCGCCATCTAGTCCCAAATTAAGCAAATATTAAATTTATATTATGGGGTACTAGACAACTGATAGATTTACATACTTAAATATTTTTTTTTTTAAATATATACATATATAGACACTTTTAGAACCAGGAATGGAACAGATAGACATGTTCACGCACACAAATATTTGTCTTGGCCGGGAATCGAACCGGCGACCCTTGGCTCCGCAGTTAAGGTCTCTATCCACTCGACAATTGGTTAGTCGATTCTGTTCTCGCCTCGTGTAAAATAAGCGTGCACTGTTCCTAAAAATAAAGCGGACACCATACTTCGCGCCTAAAGACGACACGTTTAAAGAATATTGCAAGTGATTGGGTTCAAAAGAATCTACAGATTTCGTGCTTACACACACAAATATTTGTCCTGGGCGGGAATCGAACCCGCGACCATCGACTCCGCAGTTACGGTTTCTAACCACTTGGCCATCGGTCGGTCAAGTATATCGACGGGCCGGCTATTTAGTGGCGCAGTAAGAGATCGTTAGCGCTAGAATGTTCTAGTTTCAAAATCGGAAGGAAGGAACGGAAGCTGGAAATTCGATGGGAATCGGAAGTTGTATGAATTCGTACCTGAAAAACTTGGTGAGCTGAGCTGGATTGACCTTAAATAACTTGAGTAGAACAATTGGCCAGCGGAGTTGGCGAGCATGCACCTGTGCTGACGTGGATATTGGTACCGGTTGGCTCGCGGTGGTATGGACAAGCGGAATATTCTTAGTTGGTGGCCGGCCGCCGCAGCTTCTGTAGTGAGGGTGGACGTCGGCCTGGCAGTAATGAACACAATAATCAAGGTCAAACGATGTCAAATACCGCGTCGGTGTACTTTATGTTACCATCGCGTCCACGTGTACCGGCCGCATAAAGATAATATTCATGTCAAGGTTAATCGATACCACTGGTTTCCATACAAAATTAATTTTACCAGAAGTAAAGAATTACACTTTGTTGTGTTTATTTTACCATATTAATAATAATAATACATGGGACTTCCCACACAGCGCCATCTAGTCCCAAAGTAAGCAAGTATTGTGCTTTTATTATGGGGTACTAGACAACTAATATAAATACTTAAATATTCTTTATAATATATACATATATAAATATTTTTGCAAAGACACCACATACATATAAGAACCAAGAGCCGGTACCAGTATCAATATTCATCATATAAATACTGACCCGACCTGGGATTCAAACCCGGGACCTCCAGCTTCGCAGTCAGAGTCGCTACCCACAAGGCTAGGCGGTCGTCAGTTAATTGTATTGTAAACATGTCGTTAAATTTATAAAATATGTTCTTTCAAACGCAAAACAGTTCTAATTATGGGTTTCGATAAAACTCGCTCGCACGTACGTTTACTAAATCAAAAATTATGAACTTTAAAAACGAAAATTGGAAGCAACATATATTTATAAATGTAACGACAATCTTACGATGTATTTTATTTATTTAGATGATACGACCGCTTAGCCTAGTGGGTAGAGACCTTGCCTACGAAGCTGGAGATCCCGGGTTTGAATCCCAGGTCGGGTCAGTATTTATATGATGAATATTGATACTAGTAACCGGGTCTTGGTTGTTATATGTATGTGGTGTCTTCGGTCGGCACCCATAACACAAGCTAATGCTTAGTTTGGGGCCTAGACGTTGTTGTGACGTATACGTTATTATTATTATTATTATGAAATTAATATAATAGCGTTGAATTTATTACTTCTGGTCAAATAAATTTTAAATGTAAATCAGAGGTATCGTTCAACCTTTAATAGTCATTTCGAAAAAACTTGCGTAAATGCTTTATTTATTTTTTCATATTTATTTTATTTTTGTGGAAAACCAACAGCATAATTAACTTATTGACATATATAATAGCTACAAAAGGCCAATGACAGGTTCTCACTTATAGATATACAGTAGAAAAAGAAAAACAAACATATTTATGTGAGTCGTGTCAAAGATTGTCCATTCCCTGAATACTAGTTACATTTTCCAGATGTCGGAATCGTCGCTGAGCGCGGTGCATGCACTGGTGTCCCGTGTGTTGGCGCGATACGAGACACGAGCGGGCGCCGGCCACCGCCAGCGGCTCGTGTGGCGCCTCTCGGAACGAACGCTCAAGGTAACTTGCGACCGACACCATTCCGTTACTTCCTCGGCGGGAGTGGTGGGACATCCATATAATCCCAAACTAGACAGATCCTATACCAGGAGCGTCAGTAAATGGCATGACTATTTATGTTACAAACTAGCTTTCCGCCCGCAGCTCTGCTCGCGTGGACTACACAGTCGTACCAATGAGTTTTTCTGACTTAAGTACATTAACTACCATTGACTCCGTGCCTCGAATAGCAACGCTAGGAGAGTCGGTCTCGGTTGCTATCAACAGATGACGGTCGTTACAATCCGCCAACCCGCATTTGAGCAGCGTGGTGGATTTAAGCTCCAAGCCCCCTCATATAGAGGGGAGGTCTAAACCCCTGCAGTAGGGTAAAAAAAAGGGCTGATGGATATTAAGTAAAACAATTTATATCGTTTATATTCAGGTGCTTCGTCCAACTGACCGTCTGACTTCCCTTCTGCCGACCATCGAGGAGCAACAGCATTTGGCGGCGGACGCGACACCGCAACGCACCAGGTCAGAAAAAGTACCATTTTTGTATTAGACAGGGCCTTACCCCATCAGTAGCATATTATGTTAACTCATCTTCAGAATGTGTTACTCGTAGGGCTTGTTTATAGGGTTCCATACCCAAAGGATACCAATGGGAACTCTATTACTAGCCCACTCCGCTGTCCATCCATCCATCCATCCATCCATCCATCCACCCATCCATCCACCCTTACACCCATACATACACCCTCTCATACAACACACGCATCCATTCGTATGTATTCAGATCATGATAAAATCTGGTAGTATTACATAAAGTATTTGCAATAGAATTAATCAAAGTTATTGTAAATACACCTGGTCCGGAGTATGGAGAGACTGGTGGCCAGTCTGGACACCAGTCTCTCACATTGAGAAGAATGCTCTTTGATTTAATTATCTTTTTATTATTAATAAGGAGTATTGTTGTTATCCATCCATCCATGTCTGTCTGCTGTATCATCTGAACCATTATAGACAATTGTCAACAGACAAAATTTTCACAGGGTGTGGATTACTATAGCCGCTATAAGAGCAAATAATAAAAATAAAATAAAGTTAAAATTAAAGGAGGTCCCCATACAAGAAACGTAGTTCTTATATTGTACGGTGGTACGCAGGCCCGGCGAGAGCCAGATTGGGCCCCAGAGTAAAACATTGCGGTGCCCACTCCACCTTACTTTGAAAAAAAAATCAATTAACTGGGTCCCCGTTTCTTAGTCCGGGCCCTGGCGGTATTACTACCCTTACACCTCCCCTATCGCCGGCCCTGGTGGTACGTAAACCTTCGTGTTCGCACACGTCCGACTAGCACTTGTATATCGAAATATTTTTTCACAAAAATTATTCAACCGAAAATAAGGGCATTGTAGTTTACTAGTATGTCCGCCCGCGACTTCGCCCGCGCGGACATACGTTACGCCCTTGTAGTCGTTTTCCGTTCTCACCACCGTTCTCATTCCCTTTCACACTTTCATCTAACTGCTACTTCCGTCTCTCTCTTATAATATGTACTGATTCATGCTCGCATTACCATTTCAAACATTTATCCTATAGCATCCTACCCCGGTTTCGCACAAGCAAATCCCCCCCCCAACCTAATCTTTCCACCTTTCCCGCCATCGTACATAGTATGGCGTAGAGTATGTGTTGAGTCACTCAAAGTATTTAAAGTTGGTGTGTAATTTTTCTCGACATCATATTAAGAGGGTCCATCCAAACGTTATTATATATTCAAGGTGTAAAGGATGGATACGATTATGCGTCTTTTCGAAAAAAAATTCATAATCCCTTTTCGACCAATTTTGCCAAAGAAACTATAGTAATTGAATGGCCAGTTTTTGAGTAAAACTGCAAAGAACATACACTTAGAAATCATTCAAACACAGCCCTATTAGTTTAATACTATATAAATTACAACACAATGTCTACATATTATTTGTAGGTAAGTAATTTGCTTTGAAAAAAATTAAATGCACGCACAGGGTTATCACTACGATACAATTAATTTTTTTTACGTTTTTAGTTTCATTTTAATATAATATTATTTAGTTACTTATAATATTGTCTAACAAAGAGAGGAGATTATAAGAGTTATAAATGGTGAATGATTTTTTGATGACTGTTCGATTGGCCGAGTGGTTAAAGATCCTAATTGCAAAGCCAAGGGTCGCGGGTTCGATTCCCGACCCGGTACCATGTTTCGGTATTCCATGTCTCGGTGTAAAATGTCTATATATGTGTATTAGTTATCTAGTACCCATGATACACGCATAATACTTGCTTACATTGGGACCAGATGAAGCTGTGTGGAAGGTCCCAGGTATTAAAATATTATTTGTGTTATGACAGGTCTGGCAGCGAGAGCTACACAGCTGACTGGCCCCGAAGCCCACTTCTGCCGTTGTATTGTGACCATTGAACCGGTACCATATCGCGTGCTCTCCCCTCTCCGTTTTTCGCACAACATCCCCTCCCTTTTTATACACACACTGATGCCCCGTGACCGAGATGACGTCATCGAGCACTAGTCCCGACCTCTCACGATACCCCCCCTACCCTCCTGCCCCTTTCCTTAAATAAGATTATAACGAAATGTTGACGGCACAACGTTGCATTGTTACAATGTCTAGAGTGCTCACGGTCACCTAACAGTGCCAGTTCTTAGATTAATAATTATTACTATAAATGTGTTAAAAAAAAATAAAAAAAGGACTTATATTGAAAATACAAAAATAGAATTAATACGATAACAAAATTCATAAAGAAAACTATATTCGGTTGAAAAATATAGGAACTATAAGCTATTAAAACGTTATCTCTATCTCTTTCTTGCAAAGCGAAATTTAACATTATTTTTAATGGGCTGACGTCACACATAGGTACGCCGTGCGGTATTGCCCTCTCTGTCTAACAGGACATTTTAAACGTTCATAACTTTGTTAATAATGATTTATTTTTTTAAATTCTTTCACTCTTATGATATATTTAGAAAAAGCTTTCATAATTTTTTTTTTTTAATAGTCATCTAACCCATTGTATAAGAATAACACAGTATAAAATTAGGTCGTATAGTACCTAAAAAGTAGTAATTATAAATCTAAGATCTAAGCCTCTATTTGAAAGGTATTAAATAAAAAAAAAACGTACCAGCAATTAAAATTTTTTGCTGCAAATTTGAGTTTAAAAAAAAAATGTTGTAAAGAATTTTATGTTTTTTTTTTTAAATATAACTCGAATGTCTGTGATCCCAATTTTAAATTAGTCAAAACACCGTGATCAATAAAAAATATATATATTTTGTATTCTCATTTGGGGGGGTAATTTTGAATGTGTCAGGGGGTGACAAAAAATGTTTTTTTTTTTTAATTAATCTAAGATTTATAACAATAGTGCAACTCGATGCTCGTCTACATATATAACAGATTTTTCTTAAAAAGAAAAAAAAAATAAAGATAAGACGTTTGGAGTATTATTAATTTTCATGTATTTAAAATAAGGCTTAAAAGAGAAACCTGATCTTGGCGTCGATTATTTCTTTTTTTTTTAATAATAATATATTTCCAGATAGCTTTATTTAATTGTAATTCTAATTTTTAAGTGGTTAGAGTCAAATTGTTTTTGATATTAAATGAAAATAAAAGAAGTCGAATTAAATAATGAAATTTGAAGAAAAAATCGACGCCTGTCTTAGATTCCGTAGCTTTCTTACTGTGATGGTTTTTTAAGAGAAAATTAAAAAAAAAATAGGAAACCATATTTTGTAGCTTTTAAGTAAATTTTTTCTTGCGCTCCTCATATTTTTTTTTTGTAAATATTTTCCGTTAAGGCATTAATGACATGATTGAATTTTGTGCATTTGTATGTATTAACAGGATGTAACAAAACTTTATAATTTTGCCCATGTGTTTCAATTGTGGGTTTTTTTTTTTAAGGAAAATCAATTTAAATAAGAAAATCTTGTTAGGGTTCTGTACCCAAAGGGTGCCAACGGAAACCCCATTGTTAAGCTTCCGTTGTCCTTGTCCGTCCGTCCATCCGTCTGTCACAGGGCTGTTTCGTCTGAACCGTTATAAGTAGACACTTAAAATTTTCATCAAGTATGTTCTACAATGGCCGCTATAACAACAAATTATAGAATAAAGTTGAAATTTAAAAGGGATCCCCATATGAGAAACTTATTTTTTATTTTGTTCGGTGGTACGGAACCCTTCGTATGCGAGTCCGACTCGCACTTGACCGGTTTTAGAAACGACTACTAAAGACTTCCCTTCCGTTTTCTACTTACTAAACCATCAGCCTCGTTGGACAACGCATGGGACGTTTCTTTGCTTTTGGTACAGTTCCAATCAAACTTTATTTTGGATGTGAACGTAGGCACAAGTCGCGTCGCAGTAACCAGTTTTAAGTGTAGCGGGACGCAGTGGAGCGAGGTGTATATGACTGTGCCTGCGCAAGCACGCTTAAAGCGTTGTATTCCGATCCGCCATAAAGTTTGGCGCGAACTATAACAAAGTCTTGTTACATTCTGTGCATTTTATTAAAAGATAATGACTTCTTGATCCACCGAAGTGTAAATGCTGTGTGAATCGTCTAGTATTAATATTTTTTTTATATGCGTATAATATTATATATTAAAAATCAATTATTCTTTCGAATACACCGAAAATGGAATAGACAATATAAATTCTATGAACAACTCTAACAAGTCTAACGGGCCGGGTTATTAAACAGATGGATAGTTGTCTGTGTATTTAGGTTTCAAAGGGAATTCCAATAAAATTGTATTTGAAATCGGCATCTTTATATATGTTAAGTTAATAATTGATAGGAATCGGGTAATCCTTTCATATCATCTATCATAGAATAAATATTTGAAACGAAAAAAAAAAATTAAAACTTTATTGAAAAATCGATAAAAAAAAATGATCTCAATTAACAATTGCTTCTTCTTTTTTTTTTTGTAGGTTGTAAGATTGCGGTCACTAAAGTGGAGAACTAATCCCGAATAATTGTAAAAAAGAGATAATGCTTACGATTTTGAATTTTTTTTTATAATCGACTCGTGTGTTATGTGAATTTTTTTTTTAAATTTCAGCTCTACATAAGGCACAGTCGTTCGTTAATTCGAAATTAAATATTGTTTAAATTTTCTATTGACGTTTTTCAGCATTTTCTTGTATTTCCTACGTTTTGGTGATTTTTGAATTTCTTACACGAGCATGTGTTCGATTTTATAAAGATTGTGAAATATCGAAAAAATATGTATTATAAATATTGTGATTAAACGGTACGAACTGGTCATTTTTAAAAAGTTAAAAAAAAATGTTATCCGTATATCGCTTGCCATACAAATATGGTTTTGATATTGTTAAAAAACTAATTTCTATATGTATAAATTGTTGTACGTAATAGTTGTTCGACTGAAGAACTTTTAGGTGCTTCAGCATATTGCACATTTAAGATTATACATAGAATACACAGTTTCTATTCACACAAAAAAAATCGTGGTCAATCAAATCAGAATCAATTGATTACTAATAGAAATTTAAAAAAAAAACGAAATCAATGTAGCACCTTTCGTAACTCTGTGATCATTTGTATGGCAACACCTTATTATTATTGTCTGGATAGAGAGTCGACGTTAAAAACGTAGATAAAAATGTCACCTAACCGTTCGATTATAATTCATACATAGAGACGGTTTGTACATGGCCAGTGTAGAGTAGCGAGAGTCGATCCAGACATTACAAAATAATAGGACAACACGTGTGTGCAATTAAGAGACACCGGTGAGTTCGTACCGTTAATTTAATGTATTTTTAACAATAATAAAAAAAGTTGTAAAAATATTTTTTGATTTCGAAGTTAATATTTTAAATAATCGCGTACCATCGTTTAAATTGGCGATTGTCTTTCATTTTTGCAGAGAACATTTTTTTAGGTCTGAGCTGGTGTAATAAAATTATTTTGTAGACCGACCGATTGGGCGACTGGTTAGAGACGCTAACTTCGGAGCCTAGGGTTCGATTCCCGCCCGGGAAAATCACATCTAATCACAGCTTGTATAAAATAGATTTTTTTTTTTAATTTTAAATTTGTTGAGTCAAATTCAAGCGATGGTACACGTCTATGATTATCACTTTTAAAAACACCTACTGTAAGGTCGAGTTTTAAGAAATGCATTTATTGTCATGAATGTAAAGCCCGCCGTGGTTTCTTAATGTAATAAAATCACAGACCAGTCAACCTATAGACCACGCTTTAATAAACGTCAGTACGAAAACGAAATCGCCAAAAAGTGGCGGGGTGCGGGGAGAGGTCGGCTAGTTTTCATTGGCTCGTTCAAAATTGACAATTTAATGGCTTCCGACGTGCTTCCAACTGACGGCTCACTAGTGACGTAGTTATGTAGTGTCACTACTTAGCCTTGGCGAATGCTACTCCCTGTTAAAGCGTGGACTATAAGGTTGACTTGTCTGTGAATAAAATATGTAGATTCTTTTTATATTCCAATTGTTGTTGTACTAGTTATGCAAAAACCGTCTTATCATAAAATTTTACGTTGTAGTGTAAAATACTTATAAAAGTTGGATCGTTTTTGTATGACCCGTTTCTAAGGTGTTAAGTGAGCGACTGGAGCATAATAGGCTTTGTCAGGCGTGATTAGTCATTTTCGGTGAGGGTGGGAGAGGGGAATCGAAGCTCAATGTATGCGAGATATATCAAAAGACTCATTTTATTCCCAGGAATCACTACTGTTGGGTAAACGCATAGAGTAACTAAACAACAGACAAAAATATTTAATAAAATTTTGGGTCTAACAAAAAAAAAATCATGAAGTGGATGGTCAGGTGATTCTGGAGTGGGCACGGCTCCCCCTCCCCCCTTATTGACGCCTAATTTGTTTAGTTTTACAACCACGGTTCGGTGGCAACCTTATTAAAAAACAATTATTATGAACACATCTTTATGTTTTTATATGTAAAAAAAAAAAACTGGACTTGTATGTGAATGTTGAAAAGATCAAATCAGACATCTCTAATTAATCTAATGAATGAAATAGAACTTGGAATTCTTTTATGTTTGTTTTATTTAAAATAATGACCCTAACTACAGATCTAAAGGTCGGGTTCGATTCCCGCTCGGTACCTACATATATTTGTGTGCATGAACATGTTTGTTTTCGGGTAATAGGTAAATATATGTCGCAGCGCGTCTGTTTTTATTATTAATGCGTCGGTTATGCATGGTTCCACATTCTAAAATACTCGACGACTACATCGAGTCACAACCGATGCTTACAGCTGTAAAAATGACAGGATCCTCTAGCTATTTGTCTTCAACACAAAAAAAAATAAGGTAAGGATTGTAACTCAATGGAGCGTACGATCTTCACGCATGGGTCCAAAACAAAGTCGGGCACTGGAACCGGTGTAATGTCCGAGGACTTCAATATATCTGAGCCGCTGGGAACCTGTAATTTTGTATTCCAGGCGGAATGCACGACAATTATACTGGCAGCACAAGCAATCGCCGCTAGGGAGGTAAAAGAATTTAGTATTCATATACTCTACGACAGTAGAGCGGTACTTCAAGCCCTAGGAAGTAACACCATTACATGGGGTTAATATACGAATGTCACCGAGCACTGACGAAGGTTCAGAATCACTTGAGGTTGAGGAACACTTCAGTGGTTAAAGGGACACTGGCTCGCGGAAATGTGGCGGACCGGCTGGCAAGAAGAAGCTCGGAGGCCGTGTCGGTGGGAGCTGAACCCGTTTTACCATTGCCATTTAGCTGGGTTCGGTCAATTCACGAGAATACAGCATGAACAGGTTTGGTTGAACCATTCGGAGTGTAGACAGGCCAGGGTAGCCCTGCCAGAACTTAATACTAATCTGGCACGTAAGTTGCTGCGACTGAGGAGAGACCAACTACGAGTGGTGGTCGGTGCTCTGCGTGGTCCATGGTCCTTTTAACAAACACCTATTTAATATGGGTATTACAGACAGTCCTTTATGCAGGGTCTGCATGGAGGCGGAAGAAACGGCCGCTCATGTGCTTGTGGAGTGCATAGGAGTGACCGCCTGCCGGGCCAAATACCTCGGATCAGTGAAGTCGCTTCCAGAAGCCATCGGCAACGTGAAGAGTCTGCTGGGCTTTCTGGTAGAGCTGGGGTGGCAGGACTGCCGTCCACCTACGCAAAATAGGCATTTTGTCGTCGAGTTGCAGAAAAGAGCCCGTCCTCAAGTATCATGTACGGTTATGACGACCGTTTGGCCTAGTGGGTTGCGACCTACGAATCTGGGGGTCCCGGGTTCGAATCCCAGGTCGGGTCAGTATTTATATCATGAACATTGATACTGGTATACCGGGTCTTGGTTGTTATATATGGTGTCTTCGCTTGGTACCCAAAAAACAAGCAAATGCTTAGTTTGGGGCCTAGACGTTGTTATGATGTATTCGTTTCAAATGAGTTACTGAGTAGCAACCATGTAAGGTATGGTCATGTATGTAAGTCGTATTCGAGTGGAGTTGGGCACAGGCGCATGTATGTAGATCGCAAAAGGGCGTCAAATATACGAGATTTTATTTGAAGACAATTACTGTCTAGTGATAGATATAACTAGGTTGTTAGGAAGAGTTAAGATGAATCTAGATGCACTTAGAGGTCGCATTAAGGTTTATTGTGATTGTTAGATTCATAGAATAAAATTGTGAAACTTTTCGTCAACTCACTTTAATTTATTGTCACGGGATGGGCAGGTTTTGCCGACATAAAACCTCGATTTCCAAGCAGATGAAATCTTGACCTGGCTGCCTTGTACTGTGTTTTAATTGCGAGTCCCTCGGTGTCTATTCGTAACTGACTGGACGTAGATGCACTCCCGCTTTTATAGACCGAGGGCCTCTTTTAGTAACATGATAGGCCTATTTATGACACCGAGAGTGGCTTACGTGATTGCGGTCAAGCAGCCAGAATACATTTCGACAGCAGGGTTTGGATTTAATAGTCGAAAATATCTTTTCACACTTTCGAAACTGTCAAACCCAATGTTATGGGGGTTAAGGCTGGCACGCGGGGACCTCGCGAACTGAAACTCGCCAAACGGGTACACCAGCTAGCTAGAGTAGGAGTGGCTAGACGGTAAACGCAGCAGAAGAAGGCTTCTAATGGGTTTTTTAAATAATTAAGCTATTGTGACTATATTCGGTGTAATCATTTTTATTCAGCATTAATGGCGTTAAAACATCGGTCGTCAGTTGACATAGCGCTGGCTCCGCTCTTAAAGATCAGTGAACCAATATTTATAAAAGGTGGTCTATTTTCTTTGTATTTTTGCGTTAGTTCGAACAAATAACGTAATGATAACATGACAACAATGTCTAGGCCCCAAACTAATGGTTTTTTATTTATTTCGATCCTAGGAATTTTTTGATAATTTCAAAATATTCTTATGACATTGTTTAACCAATGTTTTCCTTTATTGTCGTCTCTTAGGTTAACTTAACTGTGGAGCCAAGGGTCACGGGTTCGATTCCCGTCCGAGACAAAACATTTGTACATCTGGGGGCACGGCCGTGCCCCCACCAACTCGAGCGAAAAAGCGTCACGGCCGTACCATCCTTTTCTCGAAGCAATTCAGACCATTTTCGACCCCCTGTAACTTCGTTGTGGATAAAACTAGAAGACTGAAATTTTCAGTAACCATGCAGGCATATTATATAAGCATATTTTCAAATTTCATTCAATTGGAACCAGTATTTTTAAGAAATTATAACGGGTCAAATTTCTTAATTTTGTCACTCACTGACTCACCGATCATCAAAATTCTAAGGCACTTCTAGCAGACCTAGAAGCTTCAAATTTGGAATATAAGTAGTGTTTGGTGTATGAATCAAGGAAAAACTAAAAAATCTAGAAAAGACCGCAAAAAAAAATTAAGCCCATACAGCCAAGTCTTCAGTTAAATTTTTCAATATTGGCTTTATTCGTAACGATGTTTTATTACGGCAGGTATTATTATATTGCGTGCGAAGCCGCGGGTTTAAGCTAGTCCCATAAAAATATAGGCGCATGGTAGTGCCCCTGCCAAATCGAGCAAAAAATGGGTATTCCCGTCATGAAAACACGTGTATTAAATTATTTATTAATGCAAAAAACGTACCTACGTGCGTATTCGTACTTATTACGAGTGCGTAAGGTTGTATAATATATCTTAGAAAAACTATATACATATAGATATACATATATACAATAAGTAGAAGGTACCGAAAAGGAAAAAAATAGAACTGTCTACAAAATACAAAAAGAAATGAGATCCCATCAAAAACAATACTTGTCAAAAAATCCAAGTCTCGCAACTCAGTTGTTCTGCGGTAAAAAGTTGTGAGATCCATGTAATACCAAGTCGGTTATAAATATATTGAGACTTGGCCATCGCACTAAATAATTGAATTTACATGTGTTTTCAGGCGATTGAATTTACACGTGTTTTCAGGCGATGGCCAAGTCTCAATATATTTATAACCGACTTGGTATTACATGGATCTCACAACTTTTTACCGCAGAACAACTGAGTTGCGAGACTTGGTTTTTTTGACAAGTATTGTTTTTGATGGGATGTCTTGTTTCGTATCCTGGGTGTAAAAATCCAGGCGCGGATCCAGCCCTCAAAAAAGGTAGTAGTCACAACCACCCGAAAACCGGCCAAGTGCGAGTCGGAGTATGAATTCACTCAGGATCGATATAATGCATATCTACAAAGGAGATGTTTACAAAATATACGACTCCGATTTCGTACAGTGTATGTTTCCACGTGGGCAAAGCCGTGGAGTGAGTACTAGTAACTTAATAAACCTGTAAAATGTTAGTTTGTTCGCTCAAGAAAGTTACAAAAGTAAATTCTTCTTGTTTGCACATTACATTGTCACATTCAAACCCTAATGTCAAATGTCGTGATAGCCCAGAGCGCAAGGAACCTGTCTGAAATTTATAAGGCCCCATAGGGCCATGGTTCGAATCCGGGCGTGTACCAATGAGTTTTTCTGACTTAAGTACACAATATCACTGACACCGTGCTACGGAGGGCACGTTAAGCAGTCGGTCCTGGACGCTGTCAATAGATGGCGGTCGTTACAGTTTTCAACCCGCAGTGGAGCAGCGTGGTGGACTTAAGCTCCAAGCCCCCTCTCCTCACCCTGGGGGAGGCCTAAGCCCCTGCAGTGGAGTAAAAATGGGCTGATGATGATGATGATTCAAACCCTAAACTGAACCGATTTTGATGAAATTTTGACATCTTCAAAGATTAACAAAATTTAAATAATCTAATTTAGGTGCTTACTTAAATTACAAATTCAAGCTTATGTGTCTTTTTCGCGACAACGTTGACAATTTAATCGATATCCAGGTTTACATTTATGTGCATTCTAAGAGAGCTAGCCTGAATAATCAAGATTTTATTCCCTAGGTAAATAGTAGAAATCTATTTCTGTGCAGTTGCTGAGCTGACCGGTAGAGGTGCCAGTAATTTTTTATGTTAGAGTACAAAACTTGGTCGCATGTTTCTATGAAATGAGCTACCGACTATGGTATGGCGGAATTGTTTTCACATTCTTTTTCATTTGGCCATCCAAAGTCGTCATTCATTTATAACAGTTGATCGACCGATTGGCCGAGTGATTAGACCCTAAATGCGGAGCTGAGGGTCGCGGGTTCGATTTCCGCCCGGGACAAATATTTGTGTGCATGAACTAACATGTCTATTTGTTTCGTGTCTGGGTGTAAAAGTATCTATATGTGTATATTTTATAAAAAAAAATTAAGTATGTATATCAGTTGTCTAGTACCCCATAATACAAGCATTTTTGGTACCATACGTACGATGCCCCGCGACCATTTGCATCTTTTGACACTAGCCTTTCGTCTACCTTTACAACTTTCTGAAATATAACCGAATCTCAACTCAATTCAATGAAAAGGGCACTTGCCCAGCACACAGTTTTTGACCGATTCCAAAATATCTTTTTTCAACTGGCACACAATCTATCTGCCTCAGAAGTTTTTTTTTCGATATTGGCTTTCGTTCTCAAAATATTCAACTTTTCGTCTGAAAAATCGGGAAATTTCGTCCTTTTTATTTCTTCACCATTTTCGATTTTGCGAAAAAAGTTGCCATCCGATTTTAAAAATTTGGTATTATACGATGCCCCACAAACCGTTGCGTCTTTTAACACCACTGCCTTTTTATACAGTGAACTTTTTCTCGATTCAACTTAGGTTATATATATTTAGACACCGTATAAATTAAACTATTAACGTGAACGCCACTAAAAAGGACGGCGGCGGCGGCTCGGAAGTTTTGGCGACAACACGTATATGTGCATACTTTACAAATAGGGTGCCCATACGGTAGGCGTTTGCCGGATTTGGTATGCATTTTTGCTTCTGGTTAGGCGTTCGACCGCCATTACTCTAACTCAGTCATTTTAAAATTCGACGCAGATTACATCCGTGATTTATTTTTCTTGTGGCGTTGGTTGCTACGTTGTCTGAGGCGGGAAGGCTGATTCTTAGGGGCCGTCCATTAATCACGTGATCTTTTTTAAGCATTTTTTTTACCCCCCCTCCCCCTTGGTGATACATGGTGAGGTTTAAGACTACCCCCCACCCTCCACCCAACATCACGTGTATTATTAGTATCTACAAAAATTCTTAATTTTTTTAGAATATTGTCTTAAATACGGGTACAAAGTATAGTCTTATTTTATTCTGAAACTAAGCACCATGATAAAAATGTCTAGACAGAAAAATTGCAAGTTGTTTTTGATTGGTATAAAAATAATAAACGAATGGTGTACACTACACGCCGCTTTTCGATTTAAACATGGCGCGTTTGAAAAAATAAATACACGTGATATCTTACTACACCCCCCTTGTGACATTTCGTGATTTTTGTCAAACCCCCCCCTTTCAAGCCTCACGTGATTAATGGACGGCCCCTTATAAAGGCGGCGCAATTAAATATTTTATTATAAATAAGTAACAACTGGTACCTCAAATCTTTCATTTTTCCTTTAATACTATATGATAACTTACTTTTTCTCTGAGTACATAATTTAGGTGACGTGCAGGCAATTTTTCTAAAAATCAGCCATTCACTTTATTTTATACGGCAACCCTAGTTACAAAACATGCTTACTTTTAAATTATTAGATGTCGGTGCACCAAGCGAATGGGAATCTCTTGTATCGTGAACTATTCATATTCATATGGTTGTTATATGTATGTGGTGTCTTCGCTTGGTACCCAAAATACAAGCTAATGCTTAGTTTGGGACCTAGGCGTTGTTGTGATTGTGTGTGTTATTATTATTATCATATCAGCCTGTCACCTCAATACACCGTGAAAGTGTGAAGTCACAAGTTTATTATGGTTGTGGGCGTGCCCATCGTGCCCATATCGTTGGATCCCCGCTTGTCTATATACGTATTTATCATATAGAATATTTAAGTATATATATCAGTTGTCTAGTACCCCATAATACAAGTATAATACTAGCTTCTTTTGGGACTAGATGGCGCTGTTCGGAATCTCTCACATATTATTATAATAAAACAACACAGTAATATCAACAAAATATATTGTCATTATATATCCGATGTCAGTTATTACATTCGTTATAGCTAAAATTATTACAATTACTAAATATTTACAATTTATTAATTAAAAATAAAAACTTATACCAAACTAGACACTAATTAATTGGGATAAGATTTTATATTTAATTAATAAATAATCATGCAATTACGTACAATAAAAGCTATTTAAAAAAAAATATTTACAATCATTAAACACTGAGAGACAAAAAACTACAAGAAATATAAAGGTCGTAATAAAAATAAAAAATATTATGTAATTTGTTTGATGGGGAACTATTCTAATAAAAAAAAGTAACTGAAATAGGAGCGCTTAGATACAAAGAACAAAAACATTTTTTTTCCCTTTACAGTTTCTTTTTTCTTCAGCTTAAATACATGATTTCTTAACTTGGATATACAGTGCGTCCGTTCGAATCGTCGACGTGACTTCAAAGAATCAGCCCGCACTGTACACTTGTAGTGTATGTTGGTGCGTCGCGCTTTTATAAACACAAAGCGATTCTAAGGATTCGGATGACTAATATTTAAATATGCAATTTGAATTTCCATTGTTTTAAAGTATTGGATGAGAAAAAAAAGAGATATTTAAAGATGAAATATTGTATTTATTTTTACATAGTCTCCAATATACCCTGCGGGTGTACTGCAAACCGTTCGAGGAGAGCACTGTACAGGTACCCTATGCAATAAAAAAAGAATCATTTAAATCATCGGACTACACTGAAAAGTTATGCCCGAACACACATACATACACCGAAAACACACATACAGACAAACATAAAACTTCCTCCTTTTCGAAGTCGGTTAAAAAGTATGTACATTTAAAAAAAAGAGAGCAGAGACGTGGATGTGGTTACGAGATGACCTCGGGCTATACAGGCTGTTCAGCTGAACGTAGTCCAAACTTACAGAGCGTGTAGGGCATTCCGATCTGACCAAGTTAAAAAAAAAACTTCAAACACGTTTTCCTCGGTAACCGTTAGTTTGCGCCAACTGCTCACTTGAAACTTTTTGTTTAGTTACATAAGCTCTACACGTTTTATAACATTGGCCGGGATTCACGCGAACGCCCCGTATATATGAGATATGGTATACGAGCAGGGACGCTATTAGACGATGCCGAATACTTTAAATATTGCATTATAAAATATATTGCAAAAAAAAGTTTTTCTTAATCTGATCCCCCTATGACTTCTCACACTAATACCGCCCTGCATAGTAATCGTAGTTTTCAAACCATTTTCTTGAAGCTTCCACAAAAAGGTGGGATTTTCAATTTTTTTTTTTAATCCATGAGTTCTGGAAACTTTTCATTTTAAGCTTATAACTAATTAATTGGGAGATCGAAAGCATTAAAAAATATGTACAGGATATTATGCATTTTATGATAACAATAAAAACCTAGTTTACTTAAAAACGAATCTGTCACAACCATGCATTAAAAATATGCGATATACAAATAACTTAGCGATATTTGTTTATAAACCAACGTCGCCGTTTTCAACGCATAAGACAGCTGTTAAGAATTTGAATATGGTTTTTAAAATGACAATTTAAGACGAAAAATAACATCGTCCAACTAGCGGGAAACGGTGCTGCAATTTCTATAGATAAATCAATGACAACATACAGGGTGAGGTTTTAATGACCAGCCAAATTTTAATATAATGATCTTTGCTAAAAAACCGATAGCCGTCTTGTTTCCTTTTAGTATCGTTCTATAAAAAAATATTGAGATATGACTACACAAACCTTTCCCGAAGAAACCAATAACTCTAGTCACCATTCATGCCCGCCACCCCATTCCGTTTCAAGGCCTCGGGCGCGTACGTTTACTATAACGTTAAGAAGGCAACCAAACGTTATAAAATAACACTGTAGATAAAACAATTTATTATGAAAATGTAACCCGTATTTTTTATTCACGCAATGAGGTCTTTTGGTAATACCTAACATCTAGAAAAATTATGGCCGGTTACTAAAATCTCACCTTGTATAGTTTGAGATACTGGTTACTTCGTACGAAACCTAGAAAGTAGTTTTCACGAAATTTCGTATGATTGTACTTGCAGGCTTATTGGGTTAATGTGTAGAGATAAAAATAAATTTGTTTTAAAAAGATATATTTTCTTAATTTGACGACCGCTTAGCCTAGTGGGTAGCGACCCTGCCTACGAAGTTGGAGGTCCCGGGTTCGAATCCCAGGTCGGGTCAGTATTAATATGATGAATATTGATACTGGCACCGGGTCTTGGTTGTTATATGTGTGTGGTGTCTTCGCAAAAATATTTATATATGTATATATTATAAAGAATATTTAAGTATGTATATCAGTTATCTAGTAACCCATAACACAAGCATAATACTTGCTTACTTTGGGACTAGATGGCGCTGTGTGGGAAGTACCATGTATTATTATTATTATTATTAATGAAAATTTTATATATACAGTATGGATGCCCTCATTTATTTGTCCCAAGTTTAGCGTGTTGAACTGATTGTTTGCTTGACTTTTAGACAATAAGTGCAAGAAAAAATGTCATATATGAAGAACATGAAAAAAGAAATTAATTCCCAGTCTCGTCAACCCTGCACAGCTCACGCGTAACGTAACGTAAACGGTATACCTACTAGGTATGCTGCGTCCGCGCACGCGCGCCCAGCCAGCGACAGCTTACATGCTTAATTGTGAATAATATGCATTAGACTTACCAAAAACCCCACACCAGGAACGATGGATGATTCGTTCATAATGGTGTACCACGAACTCACAATAATCCACAGAATACGCTATTAACACAGTTTGTATTAACTTTTCGGATCACCATCAGCCGATTTTACCCCACTGCAGGGGTTTAGGCTTCCCCCAGGGTGAGGAGAGAGTTTGGAGCTTAAATCCACCACGCTACTCCACTGCGGGTTGGGGATTGCAACGACCGCCGTCTATTGACAGCGTCCGGGACCGAGTGCTTAACGTGCTCTCCGAAGCACGGAGTCGGTGATAGTTAATGTACTTAAGTCAGAATAACTCATTGGTACACGCCCGGATTAGAACCATGGCTTTTTGGAATTTTGCAGATACTAATTTTTAACTTGTTTGATGTGATGAACATTTTCAATTTAAAAAATTATTTAATGGAAGAAATGTTTAAGTTTTAATTACACGATAAGACAAATATATTTTTTTTAATGCGTCGCGTGAAGTGAAGTAGGTAATTACTGGCTCTTGAATTTTCTGCGTAATGTCCATTTTGCTCTAGACATTTAGTAACTGGCCTGATTAGCCTCGTGCACTATTCTCAATAATTCACCTTCACTATTTTATTCACGAAATATTTAAACGTACATTAAGAAAGAATACGACAAACTGCAAACAGCTGATGTTGAAACCTTTTGCAATGTCATGACTCACGTGATCACGGTCACGGTTACTGTGAAACTAATTACGCAACAATAACATACGGCAAGCCGCGCCGCACCCTGCTTTACCCCGCGCCACCGCCGCTACCCGCCGCAGTCGCTTGCTGCGACGTCGGTGAATTTCAAACGAATTTCAAGGCTGTTTCCGGCGTGTGCCTCGGTGTAACCCGGCGGTCATAGTGCAATTAGGGTTGCGTGTTTATTTGTAAACCAAGTAGTATTAAAAATTGATTTGATAGTAGAAAGTGTTGAAACAATCAATCATGTCAGTTAAAAACATTAAAGAAAAATATTTTTTTATAGTCGCGTGTTATGTTTTATCAACTGAAACCTAGTAATGTGATTATAAAAAAATAAAAAGCATTTCTTTGTATGGTGGCTCCATCTATTATTAAACAGTCGCACTAGACAAGCGTCGGCCCACCTTAGTAAATTGCTCTATTGCAATTAATTGATTATTGTAACTAATTACTAAAAAAAATTATATTGTAACAAAACGGATTTTATTGCGTTTAAGTTATTTGTATACCAAAAATAAAATCTTATAAACTAATTATTTTATACTTTAAAAAGGCACATATTTATTTTTTAATTATTATTTCTAATGCTTAAAAAAATGTAAATAAAAACAGAAGTCATTTCAATGTATTTACAAACTGTCGATTATTACAATAACCCGCCATTACATCCACCAACCCACACTGGAGCAGCGTGGTGGATAAAGCTCCAATCTCCCTCACCCTCAAAGGAGGCGTAAGCCCCTGCAGTTGGGCATAATGGGCTGGTGGAATAGGAATTACATTAAGGCACTCTTTTTTTAATTATGGCGTTTTGTACTTCAATTTCTACATCAATTTCTCAAACTATGATTGTGGTCTTCAATGCTGACAATTGAGATTTGGACTGACAAAATGGGGTTAAGAAGGGGCTGTACGCGTAAACGCCCATATAAACGCTCTTAAACGCGTCGCAGTAACCAGTTTTAAGTGAAGCGGGACGCAGTGGAGCGAGGGGTATATGACTGTACCTGCGCAAGCACGCTTATAGCGTTGTATTCAGATCCGCCATAAAATTTGACACGATCTGTACTAGGGGTGCATAGGTGGTGGTTTATCTACGTTCATGTATTCGCCTCAAAATTACATTCATTGTATATTTATTAACAGATCCGTACGTAATCTCAGATGGATTTTCCCCGTCGTGTTGTTTCAGCGGCATTTCTTCAGAAAGTCCAAAACTTCTATCGGGTAATTTGTCTGCGACTTGGTCGCGCTGCGGGCGTACTCCAGCGGGGTCATTGAGCTGCCGACAAAAGATTAACAATGTTGATACAGTCTGTTTCAAAGAAAATCCGAAAAATGGGCATCGACAAAAAGTATTAGGCCGCGCCACTAGAAAACGATATCTACCGCTCCATTTTCATACCAGCACATTAAGCTCCTGCAGGGGCATAGGCCTCCTTTCGGGATGATAATAATAATAATACATGAGAATTCTCACACAGGGTAAAAACATACCTCCTGTTGGTGGCGTGCGCAAGTTGCTTCCACTGCTGGCGCGGCGCGTGCGCCATCAGAGCGAGCACCAACTCCAGAGTTGGGCGGCGGGAGTTCACCGCGAGGTGTAGAGCGGTGTCGCCACCTTTTGTATCCTGAAACACACAATACAGATGACCTAGATTATTGTGCTTATTACCACTGCGCTACACTACACTACAGAGGAAATTTCAATATTTATTTATTTTAATTAGATTTTTATAATGATGCAAACACGTAGATTCCAACTTTCTCTTGCAAACTCCAAACTTGCAATGAAATTGCTATAATAGCCTATAGTCTGCTTGTCGACTTAAAGTTTTTAAGACCAATATTTTGTTTGTTTCCAGTGTTTTCGTCAATATATTAGAAATCTCCCATTGTCTCTTGTCTTAACTTTCTGTGGTCTTGATCTAGCAGCGCGTCCGATCCGCCATCTATCGAACTAGTTGGAACTATTTTTTTTTTTTAATTAGTAGTCGGAAAATCCCTCTTTACTTGTATACTATAGTTTGACTGAAACCGCTATACCACGCCTTAGGTATGCGCGCGGCAAGGAGGGAAGGCAGCTCTTAAGCGTTGACGATGGACTGAAAGAGCAGATCTTAGAATCTCAGCTTAGGAGCTGCCTTCCCTCCTTGCCGCGCGCATGCCTAAGGCGTGGTACAGCGGTTTCAGTCAAACTATAGTATACAAGTAAAGAGAGATTTTCCGTTTCCGATTTCAGTGGTTTTCGTCAAACTATAATATCTTACCCACAAACTATCATAATATAATTGTGAAACGGAAGTTAAACAGTTACTTAAATTGTTTTTTTTTTGAAATAATTACTATCTTTCTGTTATAAGATCCCGTAACAGCAAAATGTGGCTAAGAAACAGTTTATCTCGAAACGGTTTCGGAATCGGCCTAATCTATTTTGGACTTTAAATACCGAATTCCTTAATATGACATTCCTATGATAAAAGCGCATTTTTCAAAACTATCTGTAAGATAAATTGCTTTTTGGGAAATTTATAAACATAAAATGTGTAAAATACGGTTTGAACTGACCCCGTCAGTTAGATCCAAACGCGCGTGCACCAACAGAACGTGTACCGTCCTCAGCCAACGGCCCCCCGCACCCCCTGCGCCGTCCTGTAGACACGCCAAGTGAAGGGGCGTACAACCTACAAACAATTACAGATGTTTACGATTTATATGAAAAAAAAAAAGCTTAGGACATCCCATACAGCGCCATCTAGTCCCAAAATAAGCAAGTATTATGCTTGTCTTATAGGGTACTAAACAACTGATATACGAACTTAAAGATTCTTTATGATAAATACCTACATAACATATAAATATTTCAGACCTAGACACAAATAGAGATGTTCATACAAACAAATATTTGCACCGGGCGGGAATCAAACCTGCGACCTTTGGCTCCGCAGTTACGGTTCTATCCACTCGGCCAATTGCTTATTCAAAATGAATTACAATTGAAATATAATATCATCTCAAACACGCCCATCTAGTCCCAATTTAGGCATAGCCTGTATTCTGGGTACTAGGTAACTGATACACATGCTTAGATGTGTATATATACATTTCAATAATACATACATAAATAATTTTACACGCAAACATGGAACATATAGGCAAGTTCGTGCACACAAACGTTTGTTTTGAGCGGGAATCGAACCCACTACCTTTGGTTCCTAAAGCTAGGGGCTCCAACCACTCGGCCGATGTTATTAAAATTGAAAAATAAAATTCATATGACGTTGAAATTGTCCCTGTGACGTCATCTGGGCAGTTGACTTTATTGCGCTGCTTTTCGCAGTAAAAAACCGAAGCTAAAACTGAATTAAAAATATTGAGGTAAGGTCAATATGTCGAATGAAAAAAAAAACTTCACGAATCAATAAAAATATTATGACTTTATTCAATCTAAGACAATGTAAATAATAAATAATAATAATAATAACACACACAATCACAACAACGCCTAAGTCCCAAACTAAGCATTAGCTTGTATTTTGGGTACCAAGCGAAAACACCACATACATATAACAACCAAGACCCGGTGCCAGTATTAATATTCATCATATAAATACTGACCCGACCTGGGATTCGAACCCGGGACCTTCAGCTTCGCAGGCAGGGTCGCTGCCCACTAGGCTAAGCGGTCGTCAAAATATCTGTCCAGTTGACGTCACAGGGATATTTTTGTTACGCATGCGTAACATTTTTACTTATTTTCTTTGTGTGAGCAATTCTTTTTGGGACACGTGTCTCAATAAATACCATCATATGGCACCTCTAACACGCTTGAGTCTCTGTGGTCGAATCCATGACCACCCCAATTATAATAACAATAATAACACACACAATCACAACAACGCCTAGGTCCCAAACTAAGCATTAGCTTGTATTTTGGGTACCAAGCGAAAACACCACATACATATAACAACCAAGACCCGGTGCCAGTATTAATATTCATCATATAAATACTGACCCGACCTGGGATTCGAACCCGGGACCTCTAGCTTCGCAGGCAGGGTCGCTGCCCACTAGGCTAAGCGGTCGTCAATTATAATAAGAAGGAAGTGCTTAAACGGTAACTATACCTTCTATGTTCCGATGGGCGACCTCAAACAACGGTATATCATCATCTTCACAGCGCACCAGCTCCGCGAGAACGTCGGCCGTGACGTCACCGGCGCGTGCGCACGCTCCGACAAGATTGTCCCCCAGAGCGTCCACCTGATGACATATATTAGTTTATAGAAAAATGGCCTTTACCGCATACATATGTCAAATTCAACAAACATGCGAAGATACAGCACATCCCTTCTCTACAAAGAATGTTCGGTGCTTACCGTGAGACAGCTTTTTATCATGCAAACGATACTTCTCAAACATAGAGGACTGACTTATGTACCTATACAAAAGCGCAATAAGCACAAAATTTGTTCTACAGTTTTTCATAAGACAACTCTTGCTAAACACCATTTCTATGTCATTGGCTCTCAACTCTACAATGCAGCTAATAAAGCTATAAATATGTACCCACTCCCGTTTAGCAAATGCAAAAAAAGTATTCGTGACTGGCTGTCCAAAAAACACAGTTTCTACTTCTTTTGCTCAGAGATTCTTTTTATTCCTTGGTCCCTTTCTATACAACAAAGTTAACAACAATACTCAAATATTCTCCTTGTCCAAATTTGAATGCAAAAAGAAACTCAATTCATGGTTGCAAGAACTTACCTATGATTATACGGAGTCACTTTTAGCCATTATGTCATAATTCCTTGCCTACTTTAGTTTTATTTCTATTTGATACAATAAATAATGCATGCAATATAGGAACGCAGATATACAATATATACACTAAGTAACATCACATTAACATTCACTCACTCACACTATCACTCTAAATTCAGACGCAATCTCTATATGATGACACTAATTTCACATACACTCCCAAATACTCTCTAACTCTTTCTTTTTAATTTTTTTTTCATTAAACATTTTAAGTTAAAAATTGTTTAAAGTAATAAGTTATGGGGTCTGGAGACCTATAAGAACAGGTTCGACCTAGTTTAGGCTCCAGACTCCCACAATTTAGCTGTACTATTATATATGTCTTTTAATTATGAGAAAATAAATAAATAAATAAATAAAATAAATATTACAAACGAATTTTGAGGAAACTGAAAAATTACTTAGGAGCTCATAACTACAAACACACATGCACTCACACACACACAAGAAAACACATGCATGCATACTTACATACACACACACACACACATACACACACACATACACACACTCACACATTATTATACATACATATAGCGTTACACTTCCATTCTCTATGTGGTATAATTAATTTGTATCATTCTTAATACCTAATTCACATTTGCTTTATTTATATATTTTGTTAATAGGCATGTTATATTTGTCACTTCAACTTTTCTGGGTGGAAGACGTAGGCAGCTGTAGTCCAGTTTAATACTATCACAGCTGCCACCGTTAACCTAACGATGGTTTTGTGTCTTTATTACATTACCTTGAAAATTGTATTAGGTTAAGTCTCTTTTTGTACAAGAAAGGGAATAAATGTTTATTATTATTATTATTAAATCTCTTCATCATCATTAAATCATAGTCAAGAAAATTATGTACCTAGTTTTTTTACCCCATGGAAACCTTTGACCAGAATAAATAGAACATTCCTCCTCTCTGTACCTTCAACGATAATGATAATACCTGGACCTCCCACACAGCACTATCTAGTCCCAAAGTCAGCAAAGCTTATGTTCAGATTTGAGCTTTATAATATATACATATATAGATATTTTGTACCCAGACACGGAACAAAATAGACCATGCACACAAATATTTGTCCCGGGCGGGAATCGAACCCGCGACTTTTGGGTCCGCAGTTAGGGTATCTTACAACTCGGCCGATCGGTCAGTCAAACTGACTAGGATGGCTAGGATGTTAATAGAAATTTCAAAGTTTTTTCTCGATATAAACCTATTTCTAACTCAAATGAGACTTTAATTCAAAACATACCAAGATTAAAACGCGTACCGACGTCAAAATCGGTTAAGAGCGCTTGTATAGGCATTCACGCGCACAGCTCCCTCTTAAGTACGCTTTTATCGCATGGAAACCTACGACCATTATAAATAGTAGATTACTACTCTCTGTACCTTCAACTATATATTATATCAAAGAATCACGTTGGTTCGTTGGTATGTTACGACGTAAAGAAAGGTCAAACCAACTTCCATTCCAACAGCCCTTTTTATAACCCACTGCAGGGGCTTAGGCCTCCCCTCAAGATTAGGGGCTTGGAGCTTAAATCCATGCTGCCCCAATGCGGGCTAGCAGATTGTAACGCCCGCCGTCTATTGACAGCAACCGGGACCGACTGCTTAACGTGCTCTCCGAGGCACGAAGTCAGTGATAGTTAATTTACATAAGTCAGAAAAAAACTCATTGGTACACGCCCGGATTCGAACCACTGCCACATAGCCTTATAGATTTGAAACAGGTTCGCTGCGTTCGGGCTATCACGCCCACAAACATACTTCCGTCATATTTTTTTAAATTTTAAATACATATATAATTTTAATTGCTGTGTGGGAACGGTAAAAAATACAATCCCCCACCGCCATCTGGAAGCGTATCGTGAGAGGCGAGTAACCCTGGTTAGCAGAAGATTAGCAGCAGCGTCTTTCTATGAAAGAGTCCATTGTGATCACCAAGCCGCCTGCAAAGCGTCGTGTTTATTTACAAACCCTCCCGGCATACACAAAAACACTGACGAGCCTTGGAAGAGACTTATAGCCTCGAATGGCGAGACACCGGCTGACGATGGTGATGATAATTTTGATATGACTAACCTCATTGTACAGGGGCGCTTTGCATTTCTTCCCTTCGTCGGTAGAGAGCGCGCGACGCACGCACCGTATCAAATGGCGCACTAAAGCCGGTTTTGATGGGCATCGCAACGCAGCGAGTTTCAAAAGATTCAGTCCTGAAAAAATTTTACGAGAAAAATAACTTCAATGATTCAAGGCGGTTTCTAGATTGTAATATTGAAATTGGTGAAAGGTGTACATCCACTTACAAAGCGACCACTTCCACCACTTTCACCAGCCCATCAATGCCCCACTGCAGGGGCTAGTCTCACCCAGGGTGAGGGGGACAAAGCAACCGTTTTCATACATCTTCCGCCGCGAAACACAAAACCTAGCGAAATTCAAAGAGCAGAGCTTCCTTTGGAAAGTATTTCCAACAAACGTTTTTTTTAGCCGGGATAATCAGGGCCGACGGCTGGACGTGCTCTCCGAGGCACGAAGTCAGTGATAGTTATGTACTTAAGTCAGGAAAACTCATTGGTACCCGACCAGATTCGAACCACGGCCACACGCCTTGTAAATTTGAAACAGGTTCGTTGCGTTAAGGGTATCACGACATAATAGATACATATAATACATACTTAAAAAAAACAGAAAAAAATCTCACCGTAATCTCCAAGAAAACGCGCAGGCTCTTGTACCAAAACCCTCTCACACACCAGAGAAAAAAGCGCGTAATAAAGATTCTCCTTTTCACTCGACGACCCCAAACTCAGAAGTATGTTCTCGAGAACTCTGCGAATTTAAGAAAATACGTATTTAGTAAACCAGCGTCACCGTTTGGGTTGAGCGAGCTTATAATAAATAAAAAAAATAACGATTTATTAATATTTGTAATTTTTAGAAACTATAGAGAACATTTTTGGGTACCACCATACCATCAGCCCATTTATGCCGAGCTTAGGTCTTCCCTCGGGATGAGAAGGTTTTGAGCATGATCCACCACGCTGCTCCAGTGCGGGTTGGTCGATTGTAAAGACTACGATGTATATGTTGCAACCGAGACCGACGGCTTATCGTGCACTCCGAGGCACGGAGTCAGTGATAGTTATGTAGGAATTTATATCACAAAAAACTCCTTGGTACACGCCCGATTCGATTCGGATCCGAAGCACGACCTTTTAAACAAAAAGCGAGCTCGCCACCACACTTTATAAGTATTTTTAGCATATTCTACAAAAGCTGTTCCACAATAGCAGGTTCCACTGACTGACCTGTTGGTCTAGTAGTCGAAGGCGCCGACTGCAGGTTCGATTCCCGCCCAGGACAAATATTTGTGTACATGACCACGTCTATTTGTTCCGTGTGCGGGTGTAAAATACCTATATCTATATACATTAAATATTATTTAAGTATGTATATTAGTTGTCTAGTAACCCATAACACAAGTATAAAACTTGCTTACTTGCGACTAGATGGCGCTATGTGGGATGTCCCATATATTATTATTATTTGGAATTGACTATTTACAATTTCTTACTTGATACCCATATCTTATAATAAAAATTATTTATTTATTTATTGTAGGAAATCCAACAGCTGTAAAGTATAATATTAATTTAAAGTAAAATCAAAATTTAGCCTATTACAGTTTTCCACTTAGGGGCCGTCCATTAATCACGTGATCTTTTTTTTAAGCATTTTTTAACCCCCCCCCCTTGGTGATACATGGTGAGGTTTAAGACTACCCCCCACCCCCCATCCAACATCACGTGTATTATTAGTATCTACAATAATTCTTAAATTTTTTAGAATATTATCTTAAATACGGGTATAAAGTATAATCTTATTTTATTCTGAAATTAAGGACCATTATAAAAATGTCTAGACAGAAAAGTTGCAGGTTGATTTTGTTTGGTATAAAAAATAATAACACTCATAACACTACACGCCGCTTTTCGATTTAAAAATAGCGCGTTTGAAAAAATGAATACACGTGATATCTTACTACACCCCCCTCCCCCTTGTGACATTTCGTGATTTTTGTCAACCCCCCCCCCCCCCCCCCCCCCGCGCTTTCAAGCCTCACGTGATTAATGGATGGCCCCTTACATATAACTTTTTACACTTAGGAACTAAGAACTACTTAATTTTCCAATCGAATTAGAATAAACTACTTATACTAGTTACAGACAACCAACAGCAGGCATCTAGTTCAACCAATTATTGCTCAAAAAATGCAGATGATAATCGCCGGACATTAGGGATGACCTGAATGGAACAGGTCGAGTTTCGTGGTCTCCGATACTGCATTATAGTTATTACACGCTAGCCAAAGATAACTATTTTGCCTGCAATTGCTGGATACAGTTGCAATCAAACTTTATGGCGGATCTGAACATAGGCACAAGTCGAACAAGTAACCAGTTTTAGCTGTAGCGGGACGCATTGGAGCGAGGGATATATGACTGTACCTGCGCAAGCACGCTTTTAGCGTTGTATTCCGATCCGCCATAAAGTTTGAGGCGAACTATACCTTTGGTGTATAGAATGTTAAGGAAGATCTACATAACCTAACAACACGATTTTAGTTAAGAAAGTTAAACCCGCTATAGTACGATTATTATAACGTTTTTTTTTATTCCCCTTCTCTTTTTTTATTCGCTGACGCCATATTTAAATATTATACCATGTCACTCCCACTATTAAGACAAATCTAATAACAACTTTTAAGTTGAAATCCATCGAACTGTTTGGGCTACAGAGCGTGTCTTAGAAATAGACACCCAAAATATATGAGGTTTGAGAACTTTATTATACTCATAAAGAACAATGTTCACTTAAAATGAGTTATTAGGCTAATTACAATTTTAAACTTAATTATTTCAGCGTGCTGACAGTGCCCTAGTATATTGTATCATAGACAATTTTTTTTAGTTTTGAGTTAAATATTGTAATACATTCAATTTCCCTTATTTCAGGGGGTAAATTATTATACATTTGCGCCCCCCTATACATTAGACTATTCATGCCGTAATTGGTTCTAGGTTTAAATAGCTCGAGTTTGTTTATGTCTCGCAGTTCGTGTTTGAATATCCGTCTTTTTAACGTTATTTGTGAGTGAATCTTTTTTGTTAATATCTTTTTTATCAGGATACAAGTTGTGTATGTATGTAATTGTTTTAAATTGAATAATTTAGTTTCTTCATATAGTAACTTTGTATAAGTTAAGTAATCGTATTTAAATAAAGTTTTGATAATTTTGTTTTGAGATATTTGCAGGTTTTGTAGAACTGATTTAGCGGCACATTCCCACACCTCAATAAGATACTCTAGATGAGATTTTATTAGAGAGTTATATATGGTCATACGATACGATATAAAGGACACGTCAGAGTTCTTCACCACCGCGGTCGCGCACCAAACTCCGTTAATCTCGAAAGCGGCCTTTACGAGCCCCCGTCCGCCACCCACTTTCTTAGACGTACATGGAATACACTCACAGATGCACCTAACGATTTCAATACCAAGGTAGAAATTCTAAGAGGTTTAGGCCGATCAGACCTTCAGTATGACGTAGGAGAGCAGTACCTATCACCCGAAATCAGCTAGTTAAAGTAATCTGCTGGAATGACATTCGCGCCCTTGTTTATTCACAGACATGCCGTCCAGCACGAACTGCCCTCCCTTATAAAAAGATCGATACGTGTCGGCCGTCTACTTAAATCTAACTCATACGCCGAGCGAGGCGGTGCCCTAAAGGTACCGCCCGTCAAAGGCAGCTATGCACCGAAACGTCCTCAATGCATCTGGTCCGCGTTTAATTTAAAGCCCACCTACACTCTGCCGAGTATACTTGAGGATGTCGTTCAACCGTCGGGCTGCACCTTCTATGTTGTCGCAACCCGGCACTATTTGCGTGGTAGGTCGGTAGATTCAACTCTCTTTAAAAAAAATAATCGAAATATATTAGTTTTAGGATTCAAGTACAAATACCGGTTTCCATCCCTACACTGGACAAAAGCAAACATAGAAAATCATAGAACACTGTTATTCTAGTTTGGCTATCTAACTTTGCTTCGTATATGATGATTTGTTTGTATGACGACCGCTTAGCCTAGTGGACAGTGACCCTGCCTGCGAAGCTGGAGGTCCCGGGTTCGAATCCCAGGTCGGGTCAGTATTTATATGATGAATTTTAATACTGGCACCGGGTCTTGGTTGTTATATGTATGTGGTGTCTTCGCTTGGTACCCAAAATACAAGCTAATAATTAGTTTGGGACCTAGACGTTGTTGTGATAGTGTGTGTTATTATTATTATGATTATTATATCCCAAAATGACGTTTTATAACTGACTCATAAGTATTATACACTCATTGATAAAGCGGTTTATTGTTTATTGTTCATGTCATATTGTATTTACGGTCAAGTGACTGGCCGAGTGGTTAGCGACCCTAACTGCAGAACCAAAGATCGCGGGTTCGATTCCCGTCCGGGACAAATATTCGTGTGCACGTACAATGTCTATTTCTTTCGTGTCTGGATATAAAATATCTGTAAAGGTATATACATTATAAATGTTATTTAAATATGTATATCAGTTATCTAGTACCCATAACACAAGCTTTGTGTGGTTTGGGACTAAACGACCGCTGTGTGGATTGGCCCAGGTACTATTATCATTATTACAATTACCGGTACAATAATTTTATTCAGGTCAATGATCGTAGCCATGCTTATTACATTTAATATAAAATAATTTAAAAAAAAAATAAAAACCGACTTCAAAAACATAAACTAAAAAGTTAAAAATAAAATTTTCACTTTATAGAAAGGAGCATTAACAGGCGGCATATAGT
The DNA here is from genome assembly GCA_949709985.1 of Luffia ferchaultella. Lineage (NCBI taxonomy): Eukaryota > Metazoa > Arthropoda > Insecta > Lepidoptera > Psychidae > Luffia > Luffia ferchaultella. The sequence goes on from OX453268.1 coordinate 10,663,124, forward strand.
TAATGAAGTCGGTGCCTACTCACTCAGACACTTTAAATTGTGTTTTATTTTTGTTATAGTTATAAATATATCATTGTTATTACCTGGTAAGTACCCATTTAAAGTGTCTGAGTTGGCACCGACTTCATTAACTATATGCCTATGCCGAGTAACCTCCTTCTTTTTTGAAGTCGCTTAAAAATAAAATACACAAAAAGCGTGTATAACCCATAGGAAGTTTCACTTCCTGCGCGTGTACACACTGATGCACGGATTTGTCCCTTTTTATGTAAATTCTTGAAATCTGAATTAGAGGTAATAGTCGGCCCGTCGATGACTAGCTCAATAATCTAGGTCAACAACAGCCGTTGACCTCATTTGGCTTAGACTATTGTGCCGACAACCATCCGCTGTACAGAGACAAAAATTGTCATTATTTAATAACCCCGGTAAAGTTGTAAAATTTACTTTTCCAAATATTTTTTTTTAATACCTTTCACCTACAACAAAAATACAGTGTGTTTACAAATACACATCGGTTATTTTACATACATACATCAATAATATTTTTTATGGATAAACCATAAAAAAATTGAAAAAAAATTAAGAATTAACTTTTTGATAGTAGAGTACTTAAAATCTACGAAAATTGCGTAGATTTTTAATACAAAAATAGAATACAATCTGTATTTTTATCTGGGGTCGTTTTAGATAAGGCCAGCTCATCGTCATCGGTGCGGTAGGTAGGTTAAATACTTTTGCGTCTTTTCGCGATTTTTCTTTTAGCTTTGTTTCTTTTTTTTTAAATATTGCCGCTGCATGGTGACGACTGACAGGTTGCCGAGCACAAGATGTAATAATAATATGGGATATCCCACACAGCGCCATCTAGTCTCTAAATAGGGAAAACATATTTATAATAATTGACGAATTGAAAATTTGGTTTTAATAGTCAGAAATGTCACTTTAAAGTACCGAAACTGGCAAATTTCGCGGAGGTGAAGGCCAGCGCGCGGGGATTTCGCGGACTGTAACTCGAACTGAAATTCGCCATCTCGCCAAACGGGTACACCAGCTAGCTAGAGTGTGAGTGGTTAGACGGTGAGCGCAGAAGAGGGCTTCTAGTCGATTCGTATAGTTCCAATAACTTTATGGCGGATGTGAACATAGGCACAAGTCGCGTCGCAGTAACCAATTTTAGATGTAGCGGGACACAGTGGAGCGAGGGGTACATGACTGCACCTGCGCAAACACGCATATAGCGTTGTATTCCGATCCGCCATTAAGTTTGAACCGAACTATACATTATGATAATAGATTAATTAAGGTAATAAAATAAATTAAAGTTGTTTCCCCTGACAATAATTCAGAAATGACTGTAGTATTACAAAGTAGTATTACTTACACGTCGTGATAGCCCGAGCGCAGCGAACCTGTTTCGAGTTTACAAAGCCGTGCGTCCGTGGTTCGAATCCGGACGTGTACCAATGAATTTTTTCTGACTTGAGTACATAACTATCACTGACGCCGTGACGTGCAGAGCACGTTAAGCCGTTGGTTCCGGTTGATGTCAATAGATGTTACAAACCATCTGCACTGGGGCAGCGTGGTGGATTAAGCTCCAAGCCCTCTCAACCCGGGGGAGGCCTAAGCCCCTGCAGTGGAGTATAATGGGTTGATGGAATGGGAAAAAAATTACTTACTCGTACGTCTTGTTCAATTCCATGTTGGTCACTCTTAGGCATAAAGTCTTGCGTTCGTCTACCGAAAACTTCTCGAAATGTTTTTGGAAGAAAATTTTAGAATCTTCATTCTTCTGGCAACACTGCGATTTCGTGAACTCCATATTCAACCTCTTTAATATATCTTTCACGGCACGCATCGTTATCGTCGAAGACCTTTGAACTTTCTTAGGCTCCTTTGGTAGTTTATCGAGACAACTGGGTAGACTTTGGTCGTCGAAAACTGGCAACTCTTGGTAGTTCTCGTAATCGATCCGAAAATCGTTGGGTGACGACCTCTCGGGTGACAAAATATAATCGGAAGTGGGTGAATTGTACGTGCAACTTGAAACAGAGCTGGTGTATGGTGGGGTGCAGTAATAATTCTTGGACGATGGTACAAGTATTGGTGACGCATGTCGATTTTCATTAGACCTCGGAGGAGTTAAATTGAAAGCGAGCAGATCTTCCAAAGAGGTGATGCTTCGATCTTCGATATCTTTGTTATAGTATTCCTTCTCGTTGAATTCTTCTATGGTGTCGATGTGAATTTTGGGTGCCACAAAATTGTCGACTTCGAAATTGGTATGCGGTATTTCAACGAAATCAGATATCTGGTTGTCTTCTATCGTACGGAATACGAAGTTCTCTAACTCGTTATCTTCTTGCTTCTCTATGACGAACTCTTGGGCAATGTTCCACCTGTCGATTTGTTCTTGTTTGGAATTCTTGGTGAAGTCATTCACCTCCAAGTTCACCTGAGATATTGCTAGATCTATTTCATGAGGCACATCTGGCCAAATGCGTTCAGGGATTTCGGCGGCTTTCACGATAACTTGTCCACCCGAGAAAGTTTGTTTGTTGACTTGGTTAATCTGGAAATAATTAAAGGAAAGTAATGATTAACTGGATTTGAAAACGGGGCGTGACTTAACTCCAAATAATAATAATAACGCATACATCACAACAATGTCTAGGCCAAAAATTAACCATTAGCTTGTGTTTTGGGTACAAAGCGAAGCGAAGACACCAATATTCATCATATAAATACTGACCCGACCTGAGATTCGAACCCGGGACCCCCAGCTTCGTAGGCACGGTCGCTACCCACTAGGCCAAGCAGTCGTCTAATAGTATCTGAGACATCCCACACGGCGCCATTTAATCCCAAAGTAGGCATGTTTTATGCTTGTATTATGGGGTACTTACTAGACAACTGATAAACATACTTAAATATTCTTTATAATATATACATCTAGATAAGCAACAAATAGACATGTTAATGGACATATATTTTTGTCCCGGTCGGATTTCGAAACCGCGAACCTTGGTTCTGCAGTTAGGGTCTCTAACCACTCGGCCAATCGGTCAAGAGGGCTTTTTTCTATGTAGGAAGGCTTCTCAAAATCTGCCGTCATACTATATGAGGCAAAACATGAATCACTCGGGCACAATCCAAAAACGGATGACGGAAACGGATGTCAAAACACTAAAATTACAAGCGCCTTTGAAAGCATAAAAGTACGAATTTATTAGAAGCCCTCTTCTGTGTTTATCGTCTAACCACTCATACTCTAGCTAGCTCGTGTAAGATGACGAGTTTTAGTCCGAGTTTCAGTGCGCAAGGTCCCCTGCGCGTCGCTCTTCACCCCCGAGAAATCCCTGCCGACCCCGCAAAGTGTAATATCACTTCTATACTGTGAACTGACATTTATGACTCTATTAAAACCAAATCATCATCATCATCATCAGCCCATTTTTACCCCACTGCAAGGGCTTAGGCCTCCCCCAGGGTGAGGAGGGGCGCCCAAACCAAAAGCTGCTGTCAAATTATAATATTTATAATATAATAATAATATCTGGGACATCCCACACAAAGCCATTTGGTCTCAAAGTAAGCAAGTATTATGCTTGTGTTATGGGGTACCAGATGACTGATATACATACTTCAATATTCTTTTTTTTTTTAAATAATATATACACATATACTTTTACACCCAGACACGAAACAAATAGAAATGTTCATGCACACAAATATTTGTCCCGGGCGGGAATCAAACCCGCGACCCTCGGCTCCGCAGTTAGGGTCTCTAACCACTCGGCCAACCGGTCAGTCAAAATTAATTCACTATATGTTTGAAACTATCTGCTGTTGGGAATAAACACAGCTGTTTATCTTCCTCTTAAATAAAGATTTTAAAAAAATCTGCAGATTTCACACTACGCGTAACTATCTATTGGCATTGGAAAATGAATTTACAAATACTAAAACTTGGGAAGGAAATTTAAATTCTAAACACCTGTTCATTTATCTGTGAACACGACTCTTAATATAGTAGAGGTAGAGCAGGCGAGGTAAATGACTCGTCGAAGAACTCGACTTATAGACGCCGCGCGCGAAAAAAATTCACATTTTTTCACGTTGACCGCCTCTACAGCCTCAACCTCTCGACCGATTTCTAAAATTTTTTCACTTATTCGACAGCCAACTAAAATCGCCCGACCGGTTTTTTTTTTCATTTTGTCGCTATTGATTTTCGTTTTCGAGATAATTGACTCCGAAGTTTGTGATTTGAGGAAATTTTCGACAATTTTTTCGTTTTTCGATAAAATTTCGTTAACTACCCAACCGATTTTCAAATTTTCGATGTCAATCGATAGCTCTTGTGATTCCGCGTCATTTGAGCCCTCTTTGAACCTTCTATCCCCAAAATTGACACCATGAGCGCGATGTTGCACGATTAGAATAGCATTTTCCAATGCTAAAAAAAATTACCTGCTGATACGGATGATAATCGGAGGTCCCTTGCTTCGTTTTGATCGGTCCTCTAGATATGAACACCTTCTGTATCTTCGTCTTCTTCTCGTCTTTCGACTTCGCGTCTACCCGCAAACCTACCAAACCTTCGACAACTTCATCTATCGATTCTTTGTCGGTGCTGTTCTTCTCCGAATATCCGCTGTCGTTGGACGATTTCGAATCGCTCCTTCCGGTTTTATTTTCGATATTGTATGTCGCGTTACTAGGTAGGTCCGTAGGTTCCAAATTATTTTTTTCGTCATCCGTTTTATCGTCGACATCTTTGAATTCAAAATTATCGTTAATTTCTCGCTGTATATTAAGCGACGTCTTTGCATCCGTTTCGCCTATAGTTAAATTTTCTATCAAATTTAGTATAGGAGTTATGGATGGTTCTTTGACGATATCTCGTGTATTAAATTTCTCAATATCGTTTTTCCTTTTTTTCTTGTCGCCTCTTTGGAATATAGCTATGAATGGTTTTTTCAGTATGTTTTTAATTGATTTTTTGTCTGTCAGCTCGGCCATAGGCGTTTGTGGTTTTGTATCGAATAATTTGGGGCTGCCCATTTTCCTTCAAATTATGATTTTCTTATCCATTGTATTTCTGAAACAAAAGAGTTGTGTATAGAGATTGCGGTGTATATTTGAAGTATGGATCGAAAGCCATTCAAGATAATGAGGTTGAAGGTGGACGCGTCGGGTTCGCGAGGCAGTCCTAGTCTCCGAACCATGACAGCTGCTGTCATCTCGTCTATGTCAAAGAGCGTACAGCATATAGAAATACGACTTCTGTGATTAAAACCATGAACCTAGGAATATCGGGACCTAGCATTGCGAATTAACTACCGATGTCTATGTTTGCTTAGACATCGGTATTAAATCATCTGGCTATGTCTATGGTTATACACGTCAACTTAAACACACTCATAAGATAGTAAGTCTTGGTAGACTTACTATGTAATGACGAACAACCAATGAAGCACCGCAATGGCGGCCACGTAAGTATGAGTGGAACTTCGTTACGTACGGTGGTCTATACCATCTATAATGTGTGCCGAATCATACGTATCTACTTATATCAAAGTATTATTGCCATTGATAGAGAAATGTAACAAAAACGATGAAAACTTCCATTAACTCTAATTTTATGTTAGTATTACTGACCGGCTGGCCGAGTGGTTAGATACCCTAAAGTGGGGAAGCCAAGGATCGCAGTTACAATTCCTGACCGAGACAAATATTTGTGTGCATGAACATGTCTATTTGTTCCGTGTCTAAGTGTAAAGTATATATACCATACAATCAGCCTATCAATACTGCAGGGGCTTAGGCCTTCTGTCGGGATGAGGGGGCTTGGAGCTTAATCCACCACGCTGCTCCAATGCGGGTTGGCGGATTATAACGACTGTCATCTATTGACGGCTGCCGGAACCGACGGCTTGACGTGCTCTCCGGGGCACGGATTCAGTGATAGTTACGCACATAAGGTAGATGAAACTCTATGAGATGAGACAAATATTTGTGTGCATGAACATGTCTATTTGTTCCGTGTCTGGGTGTAAAACTATCTATGCCCATAATACAAGCATGATGCTGTGTGGGATGTCCCAGATATCATATGTAAATTCAATTCCGTTTGATTTATGATTAGAATGATAATAACATCCGAAACATTTCACACTTGCCATCTAGTTCCAGAACAGGCAGAGCTTGAACTGAAATACACTAGACAACTCATAAGTACATACTTAAGTATTTTCACTATGTAATATACTATACGCTATATATATTTTAGGACGTGGTTCGAATCCAGGGCATGTATCAATGAGTTTATTCTACGCCCCGGAGAGCACGTCAAGCCGTCGGTTCCGGCAGCCGTCAATAGATGACAGTCGTTATAATACGCCAACCCGCATTGAAACAGCGTGGTGGATTAAGCTCCAAGCCGCCTCATCCCGACAGGAGAGAGGCCTAAGCCCCTGCAGTATTAATAGGCTAATTGTCTGGTATATATACTTTACACCCAGATACGGAACAAATAGATATGATCATGTACACAAATATTTGTCCCGAGCAGGAATCGAACTCGCGACCATCGGTTCTGCAGTCAAGGTCTCTGACCATATGAAGTGTCTACCTATTAAGGTTCAGACGATACAGTCGTGACAGACGCGGACGGACGGACGGACAGACAGCGGGCCCTTAGTTACAGGGTTTTCGTTGGTACCCCTTGGGTACAGAACCCTAAAAACTACCCAATATAACTTTTTTTTAAACGTATCTATAGGAAGGTACCAGTCACATTAACGTGCGGTGAAATATATTTTTTTTTACCTCAGCCTCAGCTAGGTACATGTATTGGCGACATACTTAGTTACTTTTTCCACATTTTATGTAGTGCCAATATTCTGAATAAAATCGCTGTGACAGACATACAGACAAGACGAATTTATAAGGGTTTTTGTCATTGACCACGGAACCCTGAAAATTTATTACCTGTTCGATTAGCTATCTTAATATATTCAATTCTCCGTAATGATAAATCTAGAAGATAATAATTTCGATAGAGGAATATATCTAATGCGTCATCGAACCAACCTTCAAAATAATAGGTGCACCGTAGAATCGGTGATTGTTAAAAGGTCTTAAGTAACATTTTCTCCGAATACTGGTTTATTGCATTTTTGTATAATACGTACGCCCATCTTACTTCGCAACTTATCATTTCTGATGAATTCATAAAAATATTGGGGGGGGGGGGGGGTGAAACCAGCGTGCGGGGATTTCTCGGGGGTGAAGAGCGGCGCGCGGGAACCTTGCGCACTTAAACTCGGACTAAAACTCGCCATCTTACACCAGCTAGCTATAGTTAGACGATAAACGCAGAAGAGGGCTTCTATCGTACTTTTATGCTAAAAATCCAAGCATCTAAAGCCTACAATACACTACCTGATGACGACAGTGGTCAAAACGGAAGTTGTATTTTTCGCTTTAAGCCCCCAATAGCAAATCCAGTAGCACAGGGCGGAATATTTCATAAAATCGACACGTTTCTGAGACCAATAAATTTTAGATGAAATTGATTAAACTACTGGTTCAAATTCACAGACAAGTCAACCTTATAAACCACGCTTTGACAGGGAGTAGCACTCGCCAAGGCTATGTAGTGACACTACATAACTACGTCACTAGTGAGCGGTCAGTTGGAAGCACTTCGGAAGCAATTTTATTGTCAATTTTGAACGAGCCAATGAAAACTAGCCGACCTCTCCCCGCACCCCGCCACTTTTTGGCGATTTCGTTTTCGTACTGACGTTTATTAAAGCGTGGTCTATAGGTTGACTGGTCTGTGTTCAAATTGAATGAAATTTGAAGTAATATACCGTGTTTATACAACGCCTGCTTGGTTACTAAAAATATAGACTCCTAGGTCCAATCCACAACGAAGTTATAGGGGGTCGAAAATGGCCTGAACTGCATCGAAAAAAGGATGGTACGGCCCTGCCGCTTTTTTTTTTGCTCGATTTGGCACTGGGTCTGGATGGTTATTACGTCAGCACTAGCAGTAGGTATTAATTTTTTACTTTTTCGGATTTTAAAAGAAGTTTATTTCCTTCGTTAATATATTGAGATTAAAATGACTGAATACCATATCAATAAAGTTATGTGCGTTAAAATCCTCTATTAACTATTAAGCAGGAAGGGGGGCTGAGCTATTAACTATTAAGCAGGAAGGGGGGCTGAGAGCTATGCTTACTTTTGGTGACGAGGGGGTTAATAATTACAAAAAAAAACTGCTTACGTAATACTTGAACGGCCCCTTACACGTATTATGAACGAGACGAGCAATGCTTATTTAAAATTCAGCACTACAACAAAAAATAGTTACCGAGTAATGAGCGAGTCGTGTCATTTTTGCATTTTATAGAAATATGTTATATTTAAGAAAAACTAATAAGTGAAAGAATTTTATTGATATCTACAAAAATGCCGAAGATACAAATTTAAATAAATCTTGTAATGACGTCACTCGGTTACATAACTATGGGCTAACGTGGATCATTTTGTACGTAGCGGCACCGAGTGACATCACGAGCGGGTCATAAAAATAAAAACTTTGATTTGCTATATATCAGATAATAATCGGTATTTACCAGAAATTCAAAAAGTTTAGTCGTAACCAGTTTGTTATACTCTAACCTGTCAAATAGCGTATGATACATAATTTCGTTGAAGAAAACTTGCTTATTATGTAATTAGGATTCTATGGAGTTAGGCTGACTTAGTAAGCTCTTGAGGGGTCCTATCCTGCGGGAGCTGCTGTGCGGTAGAGATCATTCCGCGTTGTCTATTGGTAACTTCTATATCTATTCTAATAGATAACGCCGAATCATCCATCTCGTACCGCGAAGCTACCGCAGCGAAGCCCAACGTTACGTGGTACGGTATACCTTTTGGTGATCAACATGTTTGAAGAGATTTTCAAACAAGTCAAACACGGATCCTTCGAAGCCTAACTGTGCTAGGAGACCTTCGCCTTTTACTTTTTTGCATATTCACCATACGATATCGACAAGTTGACCAACAAAGTCGCTTATGTTAGATAACGTATCGTGAAGCTCGGTTCGGAGTATCCGTGTCCAAAACTCAACAATTAGGGCAATGTATACGCTTTTACAATAAGATCCCAGTTGATATTCAAGATCTACCCCTTAACAAGTTTAAAACTACAATAAAACGAAAGCTTTATGCAAAAGCTTATTATAAAGTATCAGACTACTTAGATGATAAAAATCAATGGGTGTAAACCGCTCGCCTATCAGTTTGCTTTAATATTAATTTTTAAGCAATTATTTAAAAAAAAAAAACATTGTGTGGTTTTAAGAAACCACGACGCAAGTGAAACTTTTATTGGATTGTAGGCGTTGGATTGTAGACGTTCAACTGAGAATTTTTTCGGAAAATCATTCGATATAGGGTATCACAATCGCGTTTTTCACCTTAACCTAATAACGTAATAATTGGAGAATGACAATAGGAAATCAATGGCAGACAAGATATCCAATTATGAATTTTTATTTCAATTCGCAAGGAATATATCAAAGATACCATTATTATTATTATTATTATTATTATTATTATTATTAAGATGATAGACACCTGTTACACATGTTAAAAATTAAAGCACAATAATTATTTAAGTCGTTGAATCATTCGGTATCGACTTCACTTCAGTTATTTTAGCAACTTCATCGTCCCCTTGAGTCTCATAGTCCATTATCATCATCAGCCCATTTTTACCCCACTGCCGGGGCTTAAGCATCCCCCAGGGTGAGGAGGGGGGCTTGGAGCTTAAGTCAATCACGCTGCTCCACTGCGGGTTGGGAACTGTAACGACCGCCATCTATTGACAGCGTCCGGGACCGACTGCTTAACGTGCCCTCCGAAGCACGGTGTCAGTGATATTGTGTACTTAAATCAGAAAAACTCATTGGTACACGCCCGGATTCGAACCATGGCCCTATGGGGCCTTATAAATTTGAGACAGGTTCGTTGCGCTCTGGGCTATCACGACACGTAATAGTCTCATAGTCTATAAATGTAATTAACAATTTATAACTAAAATACGTGAATAGTGATCTCTTAAATATTCAGAAAGTGGAGCTGATTCCCCTTTTTTAAAATCTGTATTAAAATCACCAGATAAAATGATAGGCATTCGCGAATAAATTTCTCGAGAACGGAAAATTTGTGACGAAGACGTAGCAAATGGTGCTAGATTATAACCTAGAAAATCCATATCATTTAAATAGCTACTCCACCATATCAAGAATCAATATGTTTCTGTCGACTTACACAAGGAAAATATTTTTCTGCTCAACATTTTTGTAATTAGTTAAAGATAGAACGAGAGCGTTTTACTTACAGCGCTTTACCCGTACTCCGCGGCCGCCTGTGATGCGACATGCGAATAAAAGTTTCACTTCAAAAAGTTGTATATAATTTTGTTAAAAAGAGCGTCTCTCGATTTCTTGCGTATTCTTCTGAGAGGAACCAGCACAATTAGAATGCGCCTTTGTGGTGACGTTTTTTTACCAAGTAATAAATTCATTCTTCTGACGTATTCTAAGATTATGTCACATAACTGCGAAATGAAGATATTTGAATGATTCGATTGAACAAATTTTAACATTGAAAATGTTTATCAGGTATGTAATTCGACTATATTTCCAACATATATGATAGTAGACGAAAGGCAATGGTGTCAAAAGATGCAGGGGCTTGTGGGGCATCGTATGATACCAAATCCTTTAAAATCAGTCCGTAACTTTTTTCGGAAAATTGAAAATGGTGAAGAAAAAAATCCACAGATCTTGCAGTCCCCGCAACCATCGGTTTCATTGAAAATGAACCTACTCAAATCCGATTTTCACAGATTATTTCATTTTATTGCCACGATTTAATCTGCAGCCTCTGATATCCTTAAACGTTTTGAACTCGATAATGAAGCATTCGAAGGAATACAGGCCGAAAGGCGATGACCGTAATGTTAAGTTCCCGATCGTCCATAAAATCTAATATGTGATGTCAAATTTCTTGTTCGATTTCCAACCGATTTCCAAAATTTTGGTCTCAAACTGTACCTACCGACGCCCTCTAACCTTTTGTGTAACACTTCAAAGCGATCCGACGAATACCCTCTGAAATATAGTAACTTATATCCGCAAACACCAGCGATCGACCAAAAAATCTCATCTTTCGGAAATAATTTCTCTTACAATTACCAACCGATTTCCAAAAACTTGGTCTCAAACCGTAGCTACGTTAATGGCTGAGATACTATTTTTTTTGCTTTTCGATATCGGTCCCCGTTCTCGAAATATTTTGAATTTAGAAAAAAAAAATCCGGAAAAATCCCGATTTTTTTACATTTTCCAATTTTTTTCAAAAAACTACAAAACCGATTTTCTAAATTTTGGTGTCATACGATGCGCAACTAAATTATTGATCTTTTAAGGTCTTAAAATCTTAGCTAGACTTCATACCCTCGGAGTTATGGCTAAAAATGCGTCTCCCGTGAAATGGATTTGATAGTCATTTTCAATGAACAACATTTTCAATGACAAAAAAAAAGGTGAAATTTTTCGATTTTTCGCGAAGCAGATAAATTATCTGCCGTTTGGTAAAAGAAATTTTGGGATTGGTCGAAAACTGTGGGCTGGGCAGGTGCCCTTTTCATTGAATGATTATCAGATCAGTTACCCCGGAGAGTGAAATTCGGGTATATTTCAAAAACTTATAAAGGTAGACGAAAGGCAGTAGTGTCAAAATATGCAGGAGCTCGGGGGCATCGTATGGTACCAAATTTTTAAAAATCCGTCAAAATAAAATAATTTTTTTCTAAAAAAATTAATAAAACTGTTTGACAAAAATGTGTTATAAGTTTTTATTTTTGATGTTCATTTTCAATGTCTTCCGATAGTTGTGAAAAGCGCGAAATCTGTAGATTGTTTTCAAAATACTAGTTCATTGGGTAATACGACTTACTAAAATAAAAAATAAAAAAAAAACTTAAATTAACAAGTCAAAAATAGTATATTTAATTTAAAGATAAGAGCATTAATGGGCGGCCCAACTGTCATAAAAGCAGCGTGGTGAATTAAGCTTTAAGCACCCTCATCCCGAGTGGAAGCCTAAGCCCCTGCAGTGGGGTATAATGGCAGATGTGAAACCGGCAGTCATTAGTTGCCCGCGCATTCCCACACTATGAAGATAACTTTAAGGAGCCATATCTCAATATTTTAGTATCGAATGATACTAAAAAATAAATCAATAAAGATCGAATTTTGGAACGTGATCAAAAATTCACCGGTATAATATTATATTTATATAATATTTAGTAAAATTATATTTAGTAAAACTGCTTTCCGCCGGCGGCTCCGCTCGCGTTGACTACACTGTTGTACGAGGACCCTTTTTACCGGGATAAAAAGTAGGCTGTCACTCTCTAGCTGATAAACTATATCTGAAATTATAGCGGACCAGGTACAACTGTGTAGTCAACGCGAGCGGAGCCGCAGCCGGAAAGCTAGTTTGAAAATAAAATATTGCCTATGTTACTCGCTGATAATGTACCTTTCTATAAGTGAAAGAATTTTTAAAATCAGTTAAGTAGTTTTTGAGTTTATCCATAACAAACAAAAAATTAAATATTTCCTCTTTATAATATTAGTAGGTACTTATAGAGATGAGCATAAGTATATATTTCGTATTTTAATAGATATAATATTGATGTTTAATCTTTAGTATTTTTTACTTTCAGTTTAGTGTTTTAAGCTAGTTTTAACAAAGGTTTATTAGAACTTCTCATCCACCAACTCGCACTGGAGCAGCGTGGTGGATTAAGTACCAAGCCCCCTCATTGCAAGGGGAGGCCTAAGGCCCTACAGTGGGGCATTAATGGGCTGATAGTATGGTAGTATTAGAACTCAGAATTAATTTTATTAAACGTGTTAAATACATAAAATTTATTTTTATATTACTTTATAAATATGATAATAATAATGCCTGGAACATCCCACACAGCGCCATCTAGTCCCAAAGCAAGCAAGTATTATGCTTGTATTATAGGGTACTAGATACTGATATACATACTTAAATATTCACTATAATATATACTTATATTTTTACACCCAGCCACGGGACAAATAGACATGCTCATGCACACAAACATTTGTCCCGGGCGGGAATCGAACCTGCGACCCTTGACTCCGCAGTTAGGGTCTCTAACCACTCGGCCAATCGGTGAATTATGATGATAAATTGTATAGAGTAATAAAATTAACAATAGCGTATGGTAACAATAGAGAGTGTGGTATCTAAATATGGAATGAGCGAACTCAATTCTGTAGAAACAAAGATACCTATTTTTAAAGTTTTCTTTTTGTCGAATTAGCCTATAAAATTAATTATCCGAAACCGACCTTGGAGTTACATCACATCAAAGTCATTGACTCGTCTAACAATGTTTTTGTCGTTTATTTGTGAGTCACTGACAAAAAAATTTTGCTTCGGTTATAAAATTAGGCTTATAAGCCTAACTAGTTAAAACTTGTAGATATTTCGAAATAAGTATGTTTTGTATATATACACACTATAGAATCTAAATTAAAAATATATATAGTGTACATACTTAGAAGTTAGCTTTTTTTGGCGGGAAAAAAAAATATCTGTTAAATATATTATATTTATCAGGAAAATATAAAAATAAATTTATAAAGGAAATTATATTCCGTTGAATAATATGGAAATTGCAAGCTATTAAAATTTTATCTCTGTCCCTTTCTTGCAAAACAAAATTTAACATTATTATAAATGCCTAACGTCACAAACGAAGGGGTGAGTGGACAAAGGTGTTAACTAACAGAAAGTTCAAAATGAGTTATGAATGTTTTTATGTTTCTCCTACCACATTTGCAAGCCTGAAATGTATGCATGTTCCTCAGTTAATACCTTTGCTATATAGGTTTTAATTTTTGACACGAATCAAAAATTGCGCAGTCGATTTATGATCATTTAAAATCTAATTCTATGCAAAAAGTCGATTTATTTTGTTTTCTCAGATAACACCTTTGTCCACTCACCCCTTCAATTTAAATAGTACGCAGTGCGGTATTGCCCTTTCTGTCTAACAGAACATTTTAAACATATGTATGGTTAATATACGTAATTATGGTTGATATTGATTTGCTTTTTAAAATTCTTTAACTGTTAAGATATATTTAGAAAACTCTTTCATATAAAATAATTTAAGAAAAAATTCAATGTGTAAACATGTTAATTTGTTTGCATAGTGACGCATTGCTCGGTGACCTAGTACAATATCGGGTGTTCGGCTGATCGTAGTCCAAGCTTATAAAGCTTACAAAACTAAACAAAAACTTTCAAGTGACCAGATGGCGCAAACTAACGGTTACCGAGAAAAACGTTTAAAGTTGAATTACGTTCAGCCGAACAACCCGTATATAATATACCGGGTGTTCAGTTGAACGTAGTCCATACTTATAGAGCGTGCAGTAAATCGGTGCAATAAAATAAATTTACTGACTTGATTGACGCATTATATGACATACTATATTCAGATCTTTCGTGTCGTGATAGCCCGAGCGCAGCGAACGTGTTTCGAGTTTAGAAGCTAGTGCGGCCGTGGTTCGAATCCGGGCGAACACCAATAAGTTTTTCTGACTTAAGTAACTGTCACTGACTCCGTGCCTCAGACAGCATGTTAAGCAGTTGGTCCTGGGTGCCATCAACAGATAAAATCCACCAAATCGCACTGGAGCTGCATGGTGGATTAAGCTCCAATTTCCTGAAGGAAATCACCCTGAGGGGAGGCCTAAGCCCCTGCAGTGGGGCATAATACGCTGGTGGAATGGAATTTAAATCTTAGATAACATAATAAGCGGGTTGGCGCGTCTCATATTTCGAAACGACTGAAAACGTCAGACCAAATTTAAAAAAGAAAATTATTAGACAATCCACATGCCATTATCATTGTTTTAAGTAATTACTTTGTTAAATTACTTTATAACCTTATTATCTTTTCTAATACGCATTTTACATGTGAGTCACAAAAAATTCTATTTCTCAGTGAATATTTGAAAATATCAACTAGTGTATATTTGGTCTATGGCGTATATTTTCGGTCACATTTTTGCTGTCACAACGCGGTATCTCTATGGACATCCATGATTCGAATGTATTTTTGGCTCGGTGTCTACATTGATATACAGTACACAAATATCTCTGACACAGACAGACAAAAGGGTGACAAAATTAATAGGGTCAGTCATCCTTAAAAAGCAAAAAGTTAAGCAACGCTTTGATAGTTTCACACCTATTATTGCCTGTATTTTGTACAGTGGTCTACAAAAAACCTTTTAAATAAAAACAACACCTATCATAGCAAAAAAATTATAGGTACAAGCAGTCTATAGTTTATGGAGTAGGTGCCAAGTAATTCACTTTATATTGTTTTCTATATTTGTCGTAGTTGTAAATATATCATTGTTATAATTGTTATTAAATGGTAGGTAAGTTCTTTCATATTATAGGCAACTGTAATTGATTTGTATCTAGTGTGAAAAGGGTTTAAACGCGTTGCTCGAACGTGACAAGCTTTGTTCGAAAAGAACTGTCAACAAATCGTAGTATTATCCTCTGATTCCTAACTGTGAAAGAGTACTGTAGCATCCATCATCAGCATGAGATGGTGACTACCAGATGCAAACACCTTGCTAACTAAAAAAAATAGAGCTGAAACGCATTATGCCTGCTTATAAAATTTGAGGGTTATTCTCGATTTTCCTAGGATTCTATCATCAGATTCTTGGTGACAATGGGAGCACCTCAGGAGTATACCCTTTCAAATGAAAAAAAAATCCCAAATTGGTTTGCAATTGATTCAACTTGATTGACTGATTGGCCGAGTGGTTAGAGATCTACAGAATCAAAGGTTGGGGATGCTTGACTCTAACAAATATTCCATGCCATCAGCCCATGATGCCCCACTGCATGGGATTAGGCCTCCCCCAGAGTGAGGGACCGTGGGGCTTAATCTATCATACTGCTCCAGTGCGGGTTGGTGGATTTTTACGATTGTTAATGGCACCCAGGATTGATGGCTTAACAGGCTCTCGGTACGGGTTTTCTAAAACTACCACCCTAGAAGTATTAATAATAATTTAGGGGATGGTGGAACGAGGACAGAAAACCAACTTTCAGAATTTTTAGAAATGCAGAAATGCAAAAAAAACCAAAAATTAAAACTGAAAACTACATACCCGTTAACACCGACATGAATTTGCTCGTTACATTAACATAATTAAGGGATCAACTATTGAAAGACGGAATAGACTTTAACATTAAAATAAATTGAAAACAATAAATTTGTTAAGAATTTCCTAACCTAACTTAGGTAACAATTGAAAATTCGATTCGTGTTTTTTATGTTCCAAGTGGGTTGGAACCATCGATTGTTGGAACAGTAGTTGGAGTGCCCATATATTCGGTTTGATTGTATATTTTTTTAAACTAACCTAACCTGCCTATTTGAGAAATGGCGGGAAAGCAACCTACCTTAACGGAATTTCTTTTAAACGTTCTTTTATGTACCAAACCTGACCAATGAGACCAGCTGAGACTTATTAGAAGAGTGACTGGCCATTTAGTGTTAGTTTCAAGTGTTTTGAATTGGAGGGTTATCAAAAATATCTTAGTAGCAGGTATGTGTTACTCATTTTTAATATTGCTTTTTTTGTATTTCCGCATTTCTAAAAATTCTAAAAGTGGGTTTAATCTTTTCACTTCACCTCCCTCTTTCTTATTATTAATACCCTTAGGGTGGTAGTTTTGGAAAGCCAACCCTTGCTCTCCGAGGCACGGTGTCAATGATAGTTATGTACTTAAGCCAGAAAAAACTCTTTGGTACATTGGTATTGAGATAAACAAATATATAGATAGTACAAATACATAATAGTATTATGGGTACTCGACAACTGATGTACATACTTAGATATGTTTTATAATATACATACCTACACAGATATTTTACTTCCAGACACGAAACAACTAGACATGTTTATATACATAAATATATGTCCTGAGCAGGAATAAAACCTGCGACCTTTGGTTCCACAGTAAGGGTCTCTAACCACTCGGTCAGTCGTTATACAGCTTGTATAACAAAAAAATTATAGTAATAATAACTTATACATCACAACAATGTCTAGGCCCCAAACTAAGCATTTTATTAGATTAGATTAAATCAGCACTTAAACCTCAATATTTGGCAAACAGATCCCTAACTACAAAAATGGTTTTCACACACCTGCAATGTTTTTGAACGATCTATCCAAGGACACCCCCACCATGGGATAGATGAGAAAAAACAATGACCATTTTATTAAACTTTTTATTGCACTTCACTTACATGTAAATTAAGGATGATTCTTTTTTCCATCTATCACATGGTGTGGGGTGTGGTTGGATAGATCGTTCAAAAACATTAATGCCGTAAAAGCCATTTATGTTCTGCTACTCGTGCGAAGTCAAGGTGAGTCGCTAGTAAACAATAAGTCACAAGATGCGACAAAAAATAAAAATTAGTTCATTTTATTAAAAAAAAATGTTGTTTTCTTTATAACCCATTTGTTGACATTTCATAAGTAAGAAAAACTGATTCTCGCAACGTTCTGTTTTTTCAAGTTCAGTTATTAATAACTGGCTGAATGAAATTAAGAGTATTCTGAAGTTTCGGTGCTATCCCGAGCATCAATTACATATGTTTTAGAAATAAGTTTATTATACATTAGCCATTATTACAAACTATATAGGTACGTATATTTGTTTTAATATCTACTAATTATATAACTACATGATGTTAAACTGATGTAAAAAAATTGGCACTTTTTTAAAACTGATCTAACCAAATATTTATCTTTGAATATAAATATCTCTGGATAGAGATTTGGCATCAAAAAACGTAGATAAAAATATCACTTAATGGTTTAGTTATAATTGACACACTCAGAGATGGTTAGCACAAGGTTAGTATGGCGTGGTGAGAGTGAGTGTGTGGTCTGTAAGTCACACAAGCACATAAAAGTTGGCCTATTTTTGTTGTCATTATATCAAGAGCGTGGCTCTGTCTAGACATGTAAATAAAAATTACCAATGAATGAATATAGTTTAAAGGAAATTAACAGTCTTTTACAAATTAAATTATTAACGTACAAAACATATGCATTTAGTACGGGTTTTTTAACTAATGACTTCTTCCAGATTAGATCCTAAATAACTAAATACTTTCTCTTTAGATTATTTTCTAAAAAATAATAATAAACATTTACAAAAAAGGGAAACCCCCATTATAAAAAACGAGATGGTCCACTCACCTTGAATGCGCTAAAAAAATTAAAGTCTGATTTGAATATTAAGTGTTCATCACGAATCGATCACACATAATATATTAAAGACATATGCAACCACTAAAACACTATTATTTCTCAACGTGAATAATCTTCACTATAACAAAATTATGTTATTGTACTTAATTTCTCGCTAAAAAGTTTCAAAAAAGATAAAATATCGATTTAATTCTTATTTGACATTTGACAAAACAACACAAGTTGCGCACGCGTCACCAAGTCACCAACAACAAAAATCTTACGTCACTCACTAAGCATGGAAATGATTGCTACTTTTAATTCATTTTCATTTGATGAAATGACTAATTTTTTTCACAGTGATTTCACCTGTGAAATTGCACAGACAGTGATTTTTAAACTCCACGTGCTTATAACGCTCGTAATATACTATCAATCACTCAATCAATATCAATCAATCAACATCAATCACTCAATCAATATCAATCACTCAATCAACATTAATCAATCATATCAATATTACAAAATATAACTACCATTTGCTATTAAAAATTGAATTTGAAATATGAGTCATATGATTATGACCAAATAACGGCCAATTTTTTCAATTTTGACAACAGATTCGTGATCGGAGTCCATGCACATTTTAGATGTCGATTTTGAAAGCAATTTTTAGTGACTAAAACAGTCACATTTACACAAGTCATAACGGACATTTAAAAAAAAATAGGAAACTTATATTCAAATAGACTAACAAGTACTAAATTAATCTATATTTATTTACACTAAGACTAAACATCCAACGATAATTTTACATAAATCGCAGCACACATACAATACTTAAACTATGTAATTGCGACACAATCGCCCTTCACGACTCCCGAGCTACAAGTGAATTAGTGAAATCACATTGAAAATATTAAAACTGTGAAAGAGTGAAATCACAATGAAACTGTGAAAAAGTTAAATTTCATTTAAAACGATGAAATGCGCGTGGTCTGCGATTTCGTTGAGTATTATTTGTAGCAGAAGTAGCACGTAGCAGACCATGTGAAAGAAAGTAGCAGGTGCGACGTATGATTACGCATTTCATGTGATTTTTCACATGCTACTTGTGAAATGTTCCAAGCTTATCACTCACTACTAATTGATTTGATAATTCAGTTCATCCATTCTTTCATTCACTGATTGAAGTGTGACCATTATTAATATTGGATTTCTACTTTGTAAGAAAATTAATTTATGAAAGGATGGCAAGAGAACTAAAGTCTATTCCACGGGCAGAGATAAAAACAATCATTGACCGTACAAAGTTACCCACTTCGCACCTCGAACCCACCCTGGCGATGCAATTTTAGAACGACATAAAAACATGTTTAAAACGTTCGACACGCCCCGCCCCGTACCATATACACGTGCTAACGCGGCGAGTGAAAATTTTCTAAACGATTCGTCGATAATCTTTCGATGATCGTACGTCATTATCATAGTTTCAAACAAATGTTTTCTTAAATTATACATGAAATGTAATTTTAAAATCTTTATTTTTTTTCTAGTAGGTAGGAATTTGAATTGTGGGTTTTACAAAATTCTAATTTAAGTATAGTAAATATTTCAAAACATCAAGTGGCGTATATTTTATTTATGGTGTATTTTTTTTAATGTACAACCATGTCAATGACATATCTGTTAGCTAAGCGTAACAAATAGTGGACGTTCGTTGAAAGTAAACGAAATAAATGCAATTTACCCTCACAAAACTACACTAACTTGGTGTAGTCTTGGCATTTTTTGTTTACGGACGCAGTATCAATCGGGAAACATTAAAAACTTTCTCTATTTAAATTCTTAATAGGTATTTACGTTTCATTTCGCGCGTTTACGCGTATTTCTTGACATTACAACGTGTCATACGTATTTCGTGATTTATTTTTACTCGAAATAGCATTTCCAGTGTTAAGTTTTTTTTTTGGTATTTGTAATTGCACAGATAAAACTCAATGTATGACACCTATTTTTTCCGTATCATATCACCCTATCATGCAGGTGCTTATGCTTCCCCTAGGGATGGGAGGCCTAATGCCTTTTATTTATTTTCAATTGATTTCTAAATTTTTATTGATTTTTACTAAGGCGAACATTTTTAACACAGTGCGATCAAAATAAATAAATAAATAATTGATTGACTGTCTATTTTTGACGTTGGATTATTAGCATCGTGCATGCTAGATAAAGAGGTAGATGTGGCGATGTAGCGCAACTACTCAAATCGGAACGTAATAGTTGAGAATTTATAGATATAAATAAAATCCGTGCCTCAGAGAGCACGTTAAGCCGTCGGTCCCGGTTGCTGTTAATAGATTGCAGTCGTTACAATCCACCAACCCACACTGGAGCAGCGTGGTGCGTTAAGTCCCAAGCCCCCTCATCCTGGGAGGAGGCTTGGGATATTTGTGTAATAAAAGATGTTGAATATGCATCTCGCGTGCCATTTCCAATGTAACTGGATAGTCATGTCTGCCCTGTAGCTAGTAGCTTTGAATCCGTACAGTAAATACTCATTGAATAAAGGTCGCAACACAAAGCGAGAGCGTGACAGTTGTCGGTGCGCAAAGTTTTTATTTTAAAAATACTAAGAACAGATTTTTAAGTGTGCAGACTGGGTTTTTGCTTGATTTTACATTTAAATCACTTAAAAAAGTTATTTGTGTGTGTTATTTATGTGCAGTATAGAAATAAGAAACTGTTTAATTAATCCATTTAAAACTGATTACACAGAGAAATCCGTGTATACCTACCCTCGTTTTCTTTTCTCATCACAGCGTTATAGTATAAAATTATTATGGGAAGGTGCGGTGTATGCGGTAAATTTACTTCGCGTACAGATTTCATTGAGTGTACGAAATGTGAGCGTTTTTACCATCGACCTTGCGTGGGGCTGCTGCATTTCGCGGTGCCTAAGCGGGACTGGAGTTGTCCGGAATGCAAAAGGAATCTGCCAAGGGATAATAAGGACGAGACTCCCGTTAGGGGTCCTCAGTTGTCCACAGCGATGCCAGGGACTGATGAGCAAATCACCGTGAATGTCGGCCCTGCCAGCGGGGACATCGAGGAGGAGAAAATTGACTTAGGCCTCGAGATTCGTCTCTTTCGCGAGGAATTACGTTCCGTAAGACTAGAGCTCCAGGATTTTAAGCGAGAGTTTGCCGGAATCCGGACAACAATGTCAGATTGCGCGGAAAGGGTCGAGTCACTTGAGCGGCGTGTTGGAGTGATCGAGGGCAGAGCTTCCGGGGACGCCGAATCGACCGGCACAAAGCTTCTGGAGGAGGCAATTGAGAGTCTTCAGATGGAGCTGCGGGATCGGGACCAGGATGCCTTAAACAATGACGTCCTTCTATCGAATATAACAGAGGAAAAGGGCGAGAATGTGTCTCATCTGGTGTCTTTGGTTGTTGCAAAACTGGGTGTGGAGTTGGACGAGCGGGATGTAGTCCACGCTGAGCGCGTGGGTTCCAGGCGCGCCGCCACCGTGGGCGAGCGACCTCGCCCCATCGCCGTGCGGCTTGCGCGCCGGGCCACGCGCGATGCGCTATTGCGTGCCGCCCGCGTGCGCCGCGGTGCCACCACCGCTGAGATGGGCCTCGCTAGAGAACCACGTCGATTCTACTTGAATGAGCGTCTCACATGGCACAACCGGGCGTTGTTTAACAAAGCCCGCGATCGACAGCGTCTCGACGGTTGGAAATTCGTGTGGACGAAAGAGGGCCGGATTTTTGCCCGCCATAGTGAGGGCCGACCGGCTCATCGTATTCGAAACATGTCCGACATAGATAATATTTTTAATACGCGGCCAGTTAGTACATGAAGCAGACTATTCACGGTGTTTACTTTTTTACTTATTAGGTTAAAAATGCAATTGGTGTGTAATTGTATGTTTGAATATATATGTACATCTGTAGTCTGTATATCGGTAGTTATTTTTTCCCATTTTATGTTTTTCATGTTTCTTTCAAAGTTATTTAATTTATTGGATGTGTATGTGTCTATGGCTATAAGTATCTGTTGTACGCCAGTCTCAGTATATGTCTGGAAAATTGAAAGGTATATTATTTATACTTATTATTTGTTGGAAATGTATCTAAGCGCTAGTATAAAAATCATTAATAACATGTACGTACCTAGTTTTTTGTGTGAAGTTGTAAATGTTCTTTATCACTGCTTGCATGGTGCAATCTAAATTGTTAAAAGTTGGTCTATTTAATGCTGGGTCCCTAGGTACAAAACATGATGAGTTTACAGTCGCTACGATGAGTAGTAACGCGGACTTAATTGCAATAAACGAGACATGGCTTCGTGAGGGAGGGGAGGCGCGCGCTCCTTCTGTGCCGGGGTACCGGCTGCGGCATGTTCCGCGCCCGCTCTCAATCCGCTCGCGCGGCGGTGGTGTCGGCTTTTACGTGCAGCGGGGTCTCAATGTACGTGCGTGCGCGCATCCTCCTGCCTCCATGATTGAACAGATGTGGCTTCGTTTATATATAGGTGGTATACGGTTGATTATAGGCACTGCATATCGCTCTCCGTGGCTTAATGCTGACAATTTTTTTGACGCGATTACTGACTCGGTCACTTCTTTTAACAGTTACGACCGACTTTTGTTACTGGGGGATTTTAATATAAATTTTAATGACATAAATGACACCAACCACAAAACTTTGACTGAGTTTTTGACTACAGTTAATATGAACCAATTAATAAACGAACCGACTCACTTTACAGAACACAGTCAATCGACAATAGACTTAGTATGCACAGACATGACGGTTTCCCTTGTATCTGTGAAGCATATCCCGGACTTAGGTGGCCACGCTTTTATTACAGTTGAATTAAATTTGAAAAAGAAAAAGTCAATGCCGCGACATATTATTTACAGGCCATTAAGGGATATTAACATTAGTAATTTTGAACTAGACCTTCAAAGGATAGATTGGGATCGTTTACAATTATATGATGATGTGAACGACATGGTACGAGAATTTTATTATCTTGTTATTGGGCTTTTTGAGAAACATGCACCGGAAAAGGTCATTACGGTAACCGAGTCTTCTAAGCCTTGGTTAACAAATACTGTTCAACTCATGATGAGACTAAGGAACAAAGCTCATGAAAAGTACAAGTTGACAAGGAATGACACGCATAGACAGTACTACAAAGACCTCAAACACCTTGTTACTTCAGCAGTTTATAACGAGAAGAAGGCTTTTTTTGATAAATGTATAAACGATAATGTCAAAAATCCGAAAAAGTTGTGGAAGAACTTAAACCAATTCGTTCTTTCAAATAAGCGTAATGATGACTTGCCACAACACTTTGACGACCCGGACGCTATTAACCGACACTTTTTGACTGTACCAGGAAAGACCGATGTAACAATATCTGACTTGACCTATTACGAATTTCAAAAATATGGAAAATCGAATTTCACTCTTAAGACTGTCGAGACTAGCGAAGTCACCAAAGCAATCCTAGGAATAAAGACTAACGCACAAGGGTCTGACAGAATTGGTATTGACATGTTGCTACTGACACTGCCCACAACGCTTGAAATTCTCACTAGCATTGTGAACAAGAGTATCAAAAGTATGATGTTTCCGATCGACTGGAAGATTTCATATGTTACACCACTTCCTAAGATATCTAATCCTGTCGATATGACCGATCTGCGTCCCATCAGTATTCTTCCCTGTGCGTTGAAGATAGTGGAAAGAGTTGTCTATAATCAGGTGTCAAAATATCTGGAGGACTGTAATATCTTACCGGAGTTGCAGTCGGGTTTCCGCAAGGGTCGTTCTACAGCCACTGCATTACTCGATGTAGTAGATAACATCCTCCAAGCCGCAGACAAAGGGAAGAGTACGATCCTAGTATTGCTGGATTTTTCTCGAGCTTTCGACTGCTTAAGTATTCCATTGCTACTATCTAAGATGTCGTACTATGGATTTGATAATGCAGCAGTAAAGTGGTTCAACAGTTACCTTTCTGGTCGCACGCAGTTGGTTAATTTGCGTCAAGGGAATGGTACAACCCTGTTATCCTCTTTGAGTCCCCTGACAAGGGGAGTTCCGCAGGGATCTATACTGGGACCACTTCTGTTTGTGATGTACAGCGCTGATATTATTAACAGTATAGAAAATTGTCACTACCATCTTTACGCTGATGATTTACAGTTGTATGCTTCAAGCACACCGGATGACGCTTGTCCGTTAGTCGAGAGAATCAATGCTGACCTGGATCGCATTGCAGCCTGGTCAGAGAGAAACTGCTTGGTTCTGAACCCTGGCAAATCTAAGTATATGGTGTTTGGAACAAAGTCTCAGGTCAGTAGCACGTCAAGCAATCTTGCCACCATTTGTGTTTCTATCTCCGGTCAACCTATTGAACAAGTAACGGAAGCCAGGAACCTTGGAGTACTAATAGATAGTGAATTGCGTTTTGAGAGCCACATCCAGAAGGCCGTCAGTGACTGTTTCTATCGCCTAAAGACCCTTTACAATTTTCGTAATTACCTCAGTGTTGATTTGCGTATCCACCTGTGTGAGTCGTTAATATTTTCTTTGACATATTTGACAATATTTACCATATATGATTACTTAATGCGCTTCAACATATCTGATGGCAAGGAATTGGAGCGGCCCCTTGCCAATACCGGCTTACCGAGTAGCCATGGACCATATTGTCAAAGTTGAATTATTGTGATGTTGTCTTCGGTAGTTGTATACTCGGTCGGACTAAAAGGTTGATACAACGTGTGCAGAATGCATGTGTGCGTTTCTGTTTCTGTGTTTCTCCTCGTTCTCGTATAACACCGTACCTGAACAGTGCTAATTTGTTAAATATGCAGGCGCGCAGGCATTTTGCAGCTTTGTTATTTGATGTGGTTCGTGAAGAGACACCTGTATACCTGTATAAAAAACTAACATGGTCAACCAGTCAACGTTTGTACAAAGTCAGAGCAATCTTGCCGGGACACAGGACAGTAATGTTTAGGGGTAGTTTCAGATTTGCGGCATCCAGGTGCTGGAATGATATTCCACCGCCTATCCGTGAAGTTCGCGGTAGGTTTAGTTTTAAGCGAAAGCTTAAAAAATACTTGTTGGCAGTACAGAAATGTTAACCTCTTCCAGCACTTAATATGTTTCTCACATTAGTTTTATTTTCTTTAATGATTTTTGTATCTGTGCGTTTTGAGTAATTAATATGTAATGTTGTTTTTAATGTGTAACCTTTTCGTTTCTGTTTGAATTATGTATATTTCATGTATTTTCATTTATGTATTGTAATAATAATGATGTATGAATTGATGTACATAAAGATATCGTATTGTGACTACACAAATGTGAGCACATATTTACGAACACAAGCATTTATGTGTAATTCAATACTATCAGTAAAATGTCATTATGTATGTATTATATGCAATGTTTCTTTATTTCTATCTTTCTTAATCCGTATATTATTCATGTATTTTTTGTGTATTTTGTAAGAATACACTGCTGTAGTTAATTCAATTTTTTTTGACAAGTATTCATTGTATGTATTATTATGTTTTTTTAGAATTGCTTTTTTTGTGCTTTGGTGTATGCGTAGGGGCTGACTGAAAATCAGTGCTGTGGGCGTGGTCACACACACCTGCAGCGGATGCTGAGTCAGCTCCTGTCATGGCTGCGGAGACTCTTTTTTTGTGTCTAATTTTTTGTATTGTGTAATATGTATCCGTGGTTTTGATTAAATTTCTTTCTTTCTTTCTTTCTTTCTAAATATAAAATATAATTCATACCTAAGTGTTATATAAATAGAGCGTAACGCGTTACTTCTTGGAATTACATTTTCATTCGCTTTCTTCGTTGAGAATTTAACGTTCCGTTTCGCGCGCCAAAATGAAGAATAAAATTTTTTTGGACATATGCCATCTTTACGGAATTTGATGTTATTGTTGGATAAAATCTGTATTTTCTGGCCTATGCAGATTATAATACAACGTTGAGAAGCATTTAGGAGGTAATTTTGTTGTGAGGTAACATTGAGCAGTGACGGTAATTTTTTTCGCGTATTTTACGGTTTAATAAAAAATGAAATAATATTTATTGTGGGCACAAATTCTAAGTTTTTGCATTTTAGGTAGAAAACCATGCCAATAATTTAGTGACTATCTAACTAACTACCTAATTATTAATATAGGTAAAAGATAGAAAAAATTATAGGCAATACGTCCCTCGGTTAAAAGAAATTCAAACATCAAATATCAGAAGATATTTTGTGCACTAGGCCAAGCTACGAGTGCTAAGGTGGGACGACGCCTCGCTAATACGGCTATTTAATAATAGATGGAGCCACCATATTAAGAAACGATTTTAATTTTTTCATAATCACATTTCTAGATTTCAGTTGATAAAACATAACATGCGACTGTAAAAAATATTTCTCTTTAAAATTTATAACTGACATTATTGACTGTTTTAACAGTTTTACGCATTTGTACAAAAACCTAAAATTTGTGGAAAATTTACATTGACTATACATATACTATAGCGTTTTTCTAATTTATATACCTACAGAACTATTACTCACTCTGTGCCTCGGAGAGTACGTTAAGCCGTCGGCCCCGGTTAGAGTAATAATAATATCTGAGACATCCTACACAGCGCCATTTAATCCAAAAGTAAGCAAGTATTATGCTTGTATTATGGGGTATTACGCAACTGATATACATACTTAAATATTCTTTTTAATAATAAATACATTTATAGGTACTTTTACACCCAGTCACAGAACAAATAGACATGTTCATGCACACAAATATTTGTCCCGGGCGGGAATCGAACCCTCGGCTCCACTCCGCGCCCCTCCGCTCCGCGGTTAGGGTCACTAACCACTCGGCCAACAGGTCAGTCAACAGGTTAGAGTGGATATTAAAATCCACCAATCCACACTGGAGCAGCGTGCTGGATTATGCTTTAAGCATCCTCATCCTGAGGGAGGCCTTAACCCCTGCAGTGGGGCATATATGGGCTGATGATGATGATGATGATAATGGCATAGCGTTAATACGTAGAAATTCGTGGAGTCATAATTTCACTCGACAGTTAAACTCGAACAAAAATATAACCGAACAAAAGAAATGGGACGTATTTCGGAAATATTTGCGTGCGAGTGGGGCTTTACGACGACGCCAGTGAAGCCAAGTCATTGCTAGCCTCAGCTCAGTTCAACGCGCCGCGAATCGAAGACAAAACCGGCCAAGTGAGAGTCGGGCTTGCACATGAAGGGTTCCGTACGACTGTATAATATAAAAAACCCCGTTTCTTGTATTGGATGGTTGGAAGCTTGTATGGTTCCTGGGAACCCCCTTTCATTTTTAACTTTATTTTATTTATATTATTTGTTGTTATAGCGACCAAGTAGTACATACATACTTCATGAAAATTTCAAGTATCTATAAGCAATGACCTCACAATTACCTATTACTAAAAACATCGAAAAAAACACGTTTCCTGTATGGGCACCCCTTTTCATTTTTAACTTTATTTTTAATATTTATTGCTTAGCGCCCGTAGTAATACACACTCTGTGAAAATTTTAAATGTCTGTAGCTATTACGGTTCAGACGAGCCTTGTGACAGACGGACAGCAGAGACTAAGTGATAGGGTTCCCTTTGGACGTGCGTTGGAATCCTTGGGTTGGGCTCTATCTCGAGTACAGCCAAATTTCAGGTCATAATTTTAAACGGGAGTATCTTATTTCGTGGTTTCAGTTCGCCGTAGTCGGGTTTTAGTTTTTTGAATTTATTGTTTTTTTTTTAAATGTTTTGGGGTTTTATTTCCCCAATGAAGTATCTGCAGTGGCGCTGTATAATTTAATTCGATTTTCAACTTTTTTTTTCAATCTAATAATCATGTTATTTTCGTTCCAGTGCACCTCAAAGCAGCGAAAATGCACAGGAAGGTGAAACAAACTGTTTATAAACTAATCGGAAATATATAAACTGTAATATGTTTAAAGACGTCTGATATGTGATTTTATGAATTATATGTAATTATCGAGTCAACGCAAATAAAGCAGAGAACAAAAACTGGTAATTTATATATTTTTGAAATGTGCTAATAAATTAAGCCTCGTGATACGCAACACGGCAACTTAAAAAAAAAAAACAATTTTTTATTCATGACTTTATGTCCTCTAGATTGCGCCATATTGTATTAAGTGTGATGTCTTAGAGTCTATAACCAAAGCAACAATCAAGACGCTTCTAATGCTTCTAATTATGGCAAGTATACCTGAGGCATTCCACACAGCGCCACTAATCCCAAACTAAGCAAAGCTTGTATTATGGGTACCAGACAACTGATATACATACTTAAATATTCTTTATAATATATACCTACATATATTTTACGTATAAAGTCGTGATAGCCCAAGCGCAGCAAACCAGTTTCGAATTCACAAGGCCGTAAGACTGTGGTTCGAATCCGAGCGTGTACCAATGAATTTTTCTGACTTAAGTACATAACTATCACTGATTCCGTGCTTCGGAGTCAGTGACAGATATGTACTGTCAACAAATGGTGGTCGTTATAATCTGCCAACCCGCACTGGAGCAGTGTGGTGGATTTAAGCACCAAGCCCCCTCACCCTAGGGGGAAGCCTAAGCCCCTGAAGTGGGGTATAATGGTCTGATAGAATATATTTTCCAGACACAAAACAAATAGGTAAACATATTATGTTCATGCACACAAATATTGGTCCCGGGTGGGAATCGAACACGCGGCCCATGGCTCCGCAGTTAGGGTCTCTAGCCATTCGGCCAATCGGTATAAACATCATACATATAGGCTAATAAAAGCCTTCGTCCTCTGAAACACATCTATCATCTATGGTTTTTTTAAAATATTATTTTTTACAAATATTCAATTAATATTTCAGTCACGGGGAAACCATAACGTTTGAGGAAGGAAACGCAGTATAGCAAAACAATTAATTGTATAGATAAATCGAACTATAAATAGGTATGTCTGTGCGAGCGTTTACCTCATGTTCTTATTTTGAATTCATTTATAATATATTAAAGAACAGATATTATAATAGGTTCTTTCCGTTACAAAAGACCTGTTACAGAATGTAACAGAGAGGAATACTACACTAATAACACTAATAACATGACTGTGCTCCACCTGTTATGTAGTATGATCAGGGTCGATATTATATTCACTAATAACAGGTTTATAATATACATTATCATACATTATAATGTATGAATGTATGATGATGATAATGTATGTATTATAATTGTATGAACCTGTTATCAGTAAATATAATATCAACCTGTTGTAAAAATTAATCTGAAATAAATCCGTTATATTGTATGAACCTGTTAGTTAGCAACCTGTTATATGTATTATATTAACTTCTTATACATTTTTTTACATACCTAGTATGACACTGTTACCAGTTTGTTATTATTCTATAATAGGTATGAACCTGTTACTTTTTTATTTATTTTTTATTTTATTTATTGAAAGGGCATTAATTAGAACAATTATCAGCCCAAATACGAAACGAATAAAAAACAAATTATTGGCGGAGTTTTACAAGATGACGCCAGAAAACAGGTCACCCTCACATGCGCCATCTTGTAAAACTCCTTACTTTTTTACACAATAGTATCACCTATAATATAGGTAAGTAAGTTAAGTTAGTGAAAAAAAACTGTATTTTGAGATAATTATATCCAATATACGGAAACAGTGATAAAACCTTTATTGATTTTTGCCTAGGATAATGCATGACATAACAAATATTCCATTACGCACGGGTCGTACGCCAAGGTCAAAAACATGCAGCTAATCTGTAATTTTATCAACAGTTATAAACTGTTGTCGTTTACATGTCTAATGAAACTATAATATTCACTAATAACGGATTATAAATTTTAGAATAGGTACCATTTTTAGGGTTCCGAACCTTAAAAGGAAAAAAATGGAAACCCTTTTATGATCACTTTGTTGTCCGTCTGTCTGTCTGTCAATACCCTTTTTCTCAGGAACGCGTGGAGGTATCAAGCTGAAATTCATATCGAATACTCAAGTCTACTGTTCCTTGGAGCTGTGAAAAAATCAAACTTCTAAGCCAATGCAATCAAAGAATACAGCCGTTTATGGTGCTAATTTTCTATAACCGCAAGGCAATCAAAACTTACAGGGTACTTCCCGTAAATTCTGAATCTTGAAACTTGGTACGAAGCAACGTCTTATAGCACAGATAAAGGAAAAATCGCGAAAAGCATAAATTTTTAATTACATCATATAATAATAATATTTTTATTAATTTTAAACTTACTACCCCTTTCCTCATGAACGCGTAGAGGTATTAAATTGAAATTCATATCAAATACTCAGATCTATAATACCTTTAAGCTGTAAAAAAATCAAACTTACTTTTTTTTATATACCTACAAGTTTGTACGGAACCCTCGGTGCGCGAGTCCGACTCGCACTTGGCCGGTTTTTTTTTTGTATACCTGCTCCGCACAGAGGTTGTTTCAAATATTACAATATTAACTCAAAAGATACTTTTGCGTACATAGAGATAATATAATAGAGTAGGCAAGCCAGTCTGAAATACGGGCCTCAACAGAAAGAGACGGAGAATAAGAGTACCTTCATTTATACAGTTCCAATTAAACTTTATGGCGGATGTGAACATAAGCACAAGTCGCGTCGCAGTAACCAGTTTTAGGTGTAGCGGGACGCAGTGGAGCGAGGGATATAGAGTGCGCAAGCACGCTTATAGCGTTGTATTTCGATCCGCCATAAAGTTTGAGGCGAACTATACCTATAGTGCAGGCACTGTCTAATTTGGGACGTAAAGATGGGAATATGAACGTGCGCCCAACCGATGCCCAACCATTATATACAGAGCTTTATGGAGTTTGTCTACTCTAGTTATTGCTAGTTATATTATCTCTATGGTTGCGTAACGGCGCAGCCTGGCTGACCTGACTTGAACAATCCCTCCATACATTATTTTGTTATGTCTCAAAGGGATTAGGCAGCGTTTTCGATGAAAGCTTCCAATCGATTTGATTTTTTCAGACGTCTTCAACAATCATCGTCATATTTCAACCAATTTACACGAAACATTAATGAATTGTACAAATAAACCCCTAGAGTAAATTAATTTGACAGCAGCGTTTGGTTTTAATGGTGGCGTCGTGATAGCCCAAAGCGCAACGAATCTGTCTCAATTTATAAGGCCCCATAGGGCCATGGTTCGAATCCGGGCGTGTACCAATGAGTTTTTCTGATTTAAGTACACAACGATCACTGACTCCGTGCCTCGGAGAGCACGTTAAGAAGTCGGTCCCGGACGCTGTCAATAGATGGTGGTCGTTACAATCCCCAATCCGCAGTGGTGCAGCGTGGTGGATTTAAGCTCCAAGCCCCCCTCCTCAACCTGGGGGAGGCCTAAGCCCCTGCAGTGGGGTAAAAATGGGCTGATGAAATGAAGTCAAGTGAAGAACTATCCCTTTCTGTAATAGTAAAATCCCAGGGTCACTTTTGAACACAACTACATCGGATTTCCATATGAAGCAAGATCTGTTGAGATTGGCCAATTCGTATGCAATATTATTAGCCTGTGTACCAGCAGTACGGATGCGTACACGCAGCAGCAAAAGCGTTTAAAACATAAAATTAAATAGGCTACAAGGTTTACAAACATATATATATATATATATATATATATATATAATTATAAAGGGGGACTGCTGGGCGTACTGCTATATTATACAGAATCTTGAAGTTGAGATTCAAGATTTACCCCAAAACTGGTTTAAAACTGAAAAAAAAAACGGAAGCTTTATGCAATAGCTTACAAAGTATCGAACTATTTAGATGATAAAAATACAAGGGTTCGTCTATCAGTTATTTCAATAATATTAATATTCAAGCACTCATTACTTGAACAGTTGTTTTTTTTTTAAGTGTACCCCTCAGTTTCTTGCGTATTCTTCTGTGAAAAACCAACATTTCTTTGAATGCGCCTTTGTGGTGACGTTTTTCTACAAAGTAGTAAATTCACTTTTGTGACGTATTTCAAGGTTATGTTACAATAACTACGAAATAAAAATATTTGATAGGATCAGATTTGAATCGACTCATCGATAATATCATTTTTAAACCCTTTTTTTGTGTGTATTATGTACATAACTATCACTGACTCTCTGAGTCGGTTGCCACTAATAGATGGCAGTCGTTACAATCTACCAACGCGCATTGGAGCAGCGGAGGCCTAAGCCCCTGCAGTTGGGTATTAATGGGCTGATGGAATGGAATTATTGGTTAGAGAAGGCCGTGCCGTAAACACCTGGTCCAAATGTGGCCATCACACTGGCCGCGTTTAAATAAATAAATAAATATAATATATTTCTTGCTTGTACCATAGAACAAGTTGTGTCCAATGCATATATTAAATTTAACTTGAAAAGTTGTATTCAAGTAATACTAGTAGGTTTTGAAATATTCTGCAGATATTAATACTAAATTGTTTTGTACTATTTGCTTATATTTACCCAGAAAAAATATTATAAGGCGGATTCACACATTGGTCGAAAGCCTATTCAAGCCAATGGATTACGATAAAAAAATGATTGATGGCGGTTGATGGAAAAATTCACTAAAACGTAAAAAAAAGTCGAAAACTACCAAAAAAACGCTAAACATTTGTATACTTTCGGGATCAATATTATTCCTTTAGCCGCATAAAACTATGAATTTAATTGAAGCTCTCTTCTGCGTTTACCGTCTAACCACTAATAGTCTAGCTAGCTGGTGCAATATGGCGAGTTTAAGTCCACGAGGTCCCCGTGCAGCGGTCTTCAGCCCCGCGAATTTGCGGT
This sequence comes from Luffia ferchaultella, assembly GCA_949709985.1. Taxonomy (NCBI): domain Eukaryota; kingdom Metazoa; phylum Arthropoda; class Insecta; order Lepidoptera; family Psychidae; genus Luffia; species Luffia ferchaultella. The sequence continues at coordinate 10,696,527 of OX453268.1, forward strand.
TAACATTTTCGATACTGTGAACTGACATTTATGACTCTATTAAAACCAAACGCTGCTGTCAAATTTATTTACTCTATGTTTACCCGAGTGGTTAGAGACTGTAACTGTGGAGCCAAGGGTCGTGGATTCGATTCCCGCCCGGGACAAATATTTGTGTGCATGAACATGTTTATTTGTTCCGCGTCTAGGTTGTAAAAGTATATGTATATATTATAAAGAATATTTAAGTACGTATATAAGTTGTGTAGGACCCCATAATACATGCAAGCACATACTTCCTTACTTTGGGACTATATGGTGTTGTGTGGGATGTCCCATATATTATTATTATAAGTGAAGGTTATTCGAGACAAGGAAATATACTGAACATACGTCAAAAAAGCTTCTAATAATAAAAGTTTTCCTTTGAAAATTCCGTCCTTATGACGGTTCATTAATTATCTACATGTTATCAATAAATAACATCCTCGTGCACACGTGGCTTTTTAGGGTTCCATACCAAAGGGTACCAATGGACCCCTATTACGAAGACTCCGCTGTTCGTCCGTCCGTCTATCACAGGACTGTGTCGTCTGAACCGCAATGGACAGACACTTGAACTTTTCAAGAAAAATGTAATACTGTAGTCGCTATAACAGCTAACAATAAAAATAAAGTTAAAAATTAAAGGGGGCTTTGATACAAGAAACGTGTTTTTTTTAGCAATTTTGGTGATTGGTAATTGTAAGACACAGACAAGGCAACCTTTAGACCACGCTTTAATAAACGTCAGTACGAAAACGAAATCGCCATAAAGTGGCGGGGTGCGGGGAGAGGTCGGCTAGTTTTCATTGGCTCGTTCAAAATTGACAATTTAATGGCTTCCGACGTGCTTCCAACTGAGCGCTCAGAAGAGACGTAGTTATGTAGTGTCACTACATAGCCTTGGCGAATGCTACTCCCTGTCAAAGCGTGGTCTATAAGGTTGACTTGTCTGTGTTGTAAGATCATTGGTTGTACTTGAATTTTTCGTATGAAGTTGTCGTCGTTGTCGTCGCAAACAAAATATTTTTTGTTCAGAGGCTCACCCGACACTCACTCACACTCAATCTACTCATTTGAAACTTTTTATTTAGTTCGTTAAGCTCTACACGTTTTATAAGTTTGGATTACGTTCAGCCCAACACTCGGTATATCATGTAAGGGTGTTCGGCTGGATGTAGTTTAACTCTAAACATGTTTTTCTCGGTAACCGTTATTTTGCGCCATCGGCTGACTTGAAACTTTTCATTATACCGAGTGTTCGGCTTAACGTAATCCAAACTTATAAAACGTGTAGAGCTTAACGACCTAAAAAAAAAGTTTCAAATGAGCATAGTGAGGGTGAGTGTCGTATATAAATACGTGATGTTTGGCTGGACGTAGTTAAAATTTAAACATGTTTTTCTCGGTAACCGTTAGTTTGCGCCATTTGCTCACTTGAAACTTTTTGTTTAGTTCGGTAAGCTCTACACGCTCTAAAAGTTTGGACTACGTTCAGCTGAACACAAGGTATATTTACCTACACGTATTTTACATAATGCTAACAACCTAGCTAACAACCTGCTTTAACTTCCGACGTCGAAAACGAAGGGTGTTATGAGTTTGAGGCGTCTGTATGTCTGTCCGTGGCATTTTTTATTTTTTTATTTATTCGGAAAAACAACAGTTACAGAACACAAAAAAAATATATCAAAAGATATTAAATAATTAAATTTTTTAAAATTTTATTTTAAATATTATATATTATTATTAAGTTATTAAATTATTATATAATTTTAATTATATAATATATATAAAATATATATAAAAATAAAAAAATTAAATTATAATATTATTAAAAATATTAATAAAATTAAATTTTACCTCCTAAACGGATAGAACGATTTTAATGCAGTTTTTTTATTAAAAACTGATTTAATCGAGATCATTCTTAGCTTTAGTTAAATTTCTATCTGTGCGTTTGTCGTACGACATCGCAGCTTCCAAATTGATAAACCGACTTTTATTTTTGTTTGAAGGTTAGTTTGTATAAAATCAGGAGTACAGCATTCAGAGTTAAACTACGCAGTAACTCCATCGACTGACTCGTTGGCCAAGTGGTTAGAGACCCTAGCTGTGGAGCCAAGGATCGCGGGTTCGATTCCCGTCCAGGACAAATATTTGTGGGCATGAACATGTCTCCTTGTTCTATGTTTAGGTGTAAAAGTATCTGTATATGTATAATATATTATAAAAAATAATAAATTCTTTTTTTTATTATTTTTTGTATGTATATCAGTTGTATAGTACCCCATAATACAAGTATTATTATTATTATAAAAAAAACTCGGACTGCTTGATATTCTCTTTTTACAACGCTTGGTCTTACCTCTCTGGCCACCCCGTTTATGAAACAGGCGTGACCTTTTCCATTACTTCCCTTTACATTTATTTTAATGCCTTTGTGTTTTCAGTTACCTAAAATTATAATCGCCAAATTAAATTGCGTGACGCAATCGAGGTGTGTCAGGGCGTGACAGGAAAAAAAGAGTAAATTTTATAGATGTTTAAAAACATTTATAGGTAAAGATAGAGGCTTCGTACATTTATTTATTTGACAGACCATTTGCCGTATGGTTAGAGACCCTAACTGTGGAGCCAAGGGTTGCGGGTTCGATTCCCGTCCGGGACAAATATTTGTGTGCATGGACATGTCTATTTGTTCCGTGTCTGGGTGTAAAAGTATCTATATATGTATGTATATATTATAAAAGAATGTTTTAGTATGTATATCAGTTGTCCTAGTATATCACCCCATAACACAAGCATAATACTTGTTTACTCTGGGACTAGATGGCGCTGTGTGGGATGGTCCATGTATTATTATTATTAATTAGGGTTCCATATCTCAAAAGGAAAAGAGGATACCTAATATGATTACTTCGTTGTCCGTCTGTCTGTCTGTCTGTCTAGACCATTTTTTAGGAATACATAAAGCTATCAATTTGAAATTAATATCAAATCAATTAATATCGGTTGCCATCGCCAGATGGTAGTCGTTAAAATCCTCCAAGCCGCACTGGAGCAGCGCAGTGGATTAAGCTCCAAGCAACCTCATCCCGAAGAGAGGCTTAAGCCCCTGCAGTGGGAATGTGGGCAGATACTGTATAGATTTATTCTTTTGTAATGTATGATTTGATTTCCAAAAACAATAAATTAATAACACTAGTCAGTTGTAATAAAGTATATATAAATAAATATTTATATGATACTACAAATTAAAAAAGCACACCACGCCAAATCTATGCTTCGGTAGTTTAATTAGCAGAATATATCTCAAACCTAGTACGGCGAACACTTGAGGTAAACTTTTGGATGGGTAGGTATCAACTTTATAAATAAGTGACCGGCAATTAAATCTGGGAAGACCATCAATCAATCGTCCAGTCTTGTTTATTATTTTTTTTTTTGTAAACATTATAAATGTCAGATTTTAATATTTTTTTTAATGGGTGTCATCGAACTGTGCATCGAATCCCAAGATCGAATCAATCAATCAATCAGTGCTTGAATGTATTATAGAGATTTTATTTAAATATTTATAAAGTAAAGACAAGTTTTTATCTAAAACGATGAAAAATTTTAAGGAAAAAACGAAAATATAAAAAACGTAAAAAACCCGATTATGTAAAAAATAATTAACTGAAAAAAAGAAAAACCAGCTCTATATTTAATTTATTTCATCAAATTTATTTTTGTAATATTAAATTAGTATTTTACAGTGGAAAATTTATTTATGTACTAGTTTTCCGCCCGCGGGTTTGCCCGCCTGGACGACACAATTGTACCGGGACAGCCAAAGGAACTCAATGCTCCAGGACACTTTTAGAGTTTCTAGAACATTTTGAAGCTTAACTACCTAATAAATCTCTATACTTTATTCACTATACCAAATTTCATCAACATCCGTTAGCTGTCCCAAAACAACCATGTATTTTTCCCAGATAAAACCCTCTTCTATTATTTCACGCCTTAGACACCTTAGTATTAAAGCGTGAATATAATTTATCCTACAGAAACCTCAGAATCAGATATATCACTTCACCATATCGAAAATGTCAAACGCAATTTCGCGGGGGTGAAGACCGACGCGCAGTGACCTCGCGGACTGAAACTCGCCATCTTGTACCAACTAGCTAGAGTGTGAGTGGTAAAACGGTAAAAGCAGAAGAGGGCTTCTAGTCAATTCGTTCTTTTATGCTCTATTGTTAGTTCCAATTAGAATAACTATCTATTGCTTTACCTGTGAGAATTTCTAATTAGTTACAGTTCCAATCAACCTTTATGGCGGATGTGAACATAGGCACAAGTCGCGTCGCAGTAATAAGTTTTAGGTGTAGCGGGACGCAGTGGAGCGAGGGGCATATTACTGAACCTGCGCAAGCATGCATAAAGCGTTGTATTCCGATCCGCCATAAACTTTGATTTGAACTATACTTGCTTTTGTTAACATAACTATATAAGATTATTATAGTTTGACCGTAACCACAGACCACAGCGTAACCGCGGTGCCGCGCCTTAGGTATGTACGCGGCGAGGAGGGAGGCCATCAACGCTCGGGACCTGCCACCCTCCTCGCCGCGCACATACCTAAGGCGCGGTACAGCGGTTACGGTCAAACTATAACTTATGGTTTTTCTATTAAATAATAATAATAAAACAATTTTTTAAGAACTAATGAAGGTATCGAGTTGAAATCAATTTTCAAAATACTTGGGTCTACGGTTCCTAGGAGCTGTAATAGTTATTTAAGATACACGTGCGGTTTTATTTCATCAAAGTCTATTTACAACTAAATGGCGCGCTTTCTTTGCAGAGCGCGCGTTTCACACAGTTTTTTTTTCTTGAGGCAAAGGTACAGTATACGTACAGTCAATAATGTGAAAAATTTTTTTGTTTGCGGAAAGGAAACACGTATTTTTAAGTAAGATAATCAAGTATCTTATGTGTTATGGTGTATATTATCATTTAATTATTGCTAGAGTGCAACATTGAATACCAGGACTAAAATGGCAAAGCACCCGGCGCCGATGGCATCACGACAGAGCTTCTAAAAGCAGGCGGGACACCAGTCCTGAAAGAGCTTCAAAAGCTATTCAACTCTGTCATACATAGTGGTGTTGCGCCGAGTGCTTTCATACGGTTGTTATCACCAATCGACGGAGTGATTCAAGAAAAAGGTTTATGCACAAAAGTACGAATTGACTAGAAGCTCTCTTCTGCGTTTACCGTGTACTCATACTCCGCGCGCCGCTCTTCAGCCCCGTGAAATCTACGCGCCCCGATTTAAACCCCCCAAAATTGGTGTAATGTCACTTCGATACAGTGAACTGACATTTATGATTTTATTAAAGCCAAACTTCACTTCACTTCACTTCATCAGCCCATTTTTACCCCACTATAGGGGCTTAGGCCTCCCTCAGGTTGAGGAGGGGGGCTTGGAGCTTAAATCCACCACGCTGCTCCACTGCGGGTTGGGGAATGTAACGACCACCATCTATTGACAGCGTCCGGGACCGACTGCTTAACGTGCTCTCCGAGGCATGGAGTTAGTGATCGTTGTGTACTTAAGTCAGAAAAACTCATTGGTACACGCCCGGACTCGAATCATGGCCTTATGGGGCCTTATAAATTGAGACAGATTCGTTGCGCTTTGGGCTATCACGACGCCACCATTAAAACCAAACGCTGCTGTCAAATTAATTTACTCTAGGGGTTTATGGGTACAATTCATTAATGTTTCGTGTAAATTGGTTGAAATATGACGATGATTTTTGAAGACGTCTGAAAAAATCAATTCGATTGGAAGCTTTCATCGAAAACGCTGCCTAATCCCTTTGAGACATAACAAAACAATGTATGGAGGGATTGTTCAAAGTCACTTCAGCCAGGCTGCGCCGTTATGCAACCATAGAGATAATAGGTATAACTAGCAATAACTAGAGTAGGCAAGCTCCATAAAAGCCCTGTATATAATGGTTGGGCATCGGTTGGGCGCACGTTCATATTCCCATCTTCACGTCCCAAATTAGACAGTGCCTGCACTATAGGTATAGTTCGCCTCAAACTTTATGGCGGATCGAAATACAACGCTATAAGCGTGCTTGCGCAGGTACAGTCATATACCCCTCGCTCCACTGCGTCCCGCTGCACCTAAAACTGGTTACTGCGACACGGCTCGTGCCTATGTTCACATCCGCCATAAAGTTTGATGGGAACTGTGCCTACCCTCAGTTCACTCATAATAAAATCGCTAGTTAGTTGAATAACCGCTCGTGGAAGACGTACATTCGTTGTAGTCCGCTTTCTTCTCAAAGTCAAAATAATCAAATTAATACACATTTAACGCTAATTATTACGCATCCGCCCATCTCCAAAATACATATGGTCGAGTGTCACGGTGGCCACCAAAGTGGAGTGCGAAGGACGAGATCGACGGATGAGGAGTACGGTGCTGTGTCGTTGAAAGTGAGTCCTTTCTTTTCCGTTCCTGATTTGTGGTGTGATGGTTGCTGTGATGTGCTGCATTGGGAGGGTTTGCCAATAATCACCACGCATGGCAGGCGGGTTGGTATTCGCAGTAAATAGTTGAAATTCGTCAAAGAACTAAAGTTGTCGACATAGCCGAAGCGATCAGCAAGCTGAAGTGGCAATGGGCCGGTCACATTTGTCGTAGAACTGATAACCGATGGGGTAGACGAGTTCTCGAATGGAGGCCACGTACCGGAAAGCGAAGCGTTGGACGCCCCCCGGCCAGGTGGACAGATGACCTGAAGAACCATACCGGGGGTAGTTGGATGCGAAAGGCGAAGGACCGTGTGTGGTGGACCTTGGGAGAGGCCTATATCCTGCAGTGGAGTGACACGGGCTGATGATGATGATGATGGTTGTTGTGATACTGGTGGCATAATTTTGGGGAAATATATAGGTAGCTGTAGACATATATATTTGGCGTTTGGCGCGATTGGCGCATTTGGCGCCTATAGTATGATTTGTGAAGGAAATAAATTATTTTTCTTATTAATTTTTGTAGGAAATATAGGACATCGTATTTCTTTTGTATTCACTATCTTAATATACATTTCATATCCGATTCGTCATAAAGATAAACTGATAGGTAATCGATTACAATTGGTGGATAGCTCAGTTAACCAGCCTTCAACAGGGATATAAAGAATTTTTTTTGCAGCTTTTAATAATGCAGACATATAGTAAATTAATTTGACAGCAGCCTTTGGTTTTAATAGACACATAAATGTCAATTCACAGTATTGAAGTGACATTACGGAATTTTGTGGGGTTGAAGACTGGCGCGCGGGGATTTCACGGGGTGCAGAACGGCGCGCGTGGACCTTGCGCATTGAAACTCGGACAAAAACTCGTCATCTTACACGAGCTAGCTAGAGTATGAGTGGTTAGACGGTGAACGCAGAAGAGGGCTTCTAGTCAATTCGTTCTTTTATGGATGCAGATGATAAAGTAACAACTGACAGATATAGGAAAATGTTAAATTTAAAAATACCGGCATCTTCGAAATACCACCTCATCATCAGCCCATTTTAGCCCACTGCAGGGGCTTAGGCCTTCCCCAGGGTGAGGAGGTGGTTTGGAGCTTAAATCCACCACGCTACTCCACTGCGGGTTGGGGATTGTAACGTCAATAGATGTCAATAATAAAATAAATAATGTCAACAGTTGGGGGTCGAAATTAGAGATGCCACGAATATTCGGCAACTATTCGGTATTCGGCCTATTCGGCCACTTTTTTTGCTATTCGGTATTGGCCGAATAGTACGTACTATTCGGCCGAATACCGAATAACATATAATGTAAAAAGAGACATGTTGTTTTACTCAAAATTATGTATTTATATCCAAATTACAATTGAATTGAAAATGAACAATACAATTGAAAACAATTGAAAATGAACTAAGGAACAAACTTCTTAGCAAAATAGTAATTAAGTTTCACTTTACGTATTATTTGTATACTAATAAAGCGCTCCGTGACGCGATTTACTCGCAATTGAAACAAATACAAACAATATTTGCTTGCACCCCGCCCCGCGCGCACGCCGTCGTCGCCTGCCGCGCGAACGCAACGAGAAAAACAGGTTGTGACTTGTCTTATTCCAGCTAACGCGCCCCCACCAAGTATGTACTTCGCGCCGAATATTCGACGCTTCGGCCGACAGCGTTGCCGAATATTCGGTATTCGGCCAATTCACTATTCGTGGCATCATTAGTCGAAATACCACCTATTTATGTTTAATACACTCACAGACGTAATAAAAACTCCAGACTCCCTCTCACTGAACAACCAATGAAGCAATGCAATGGCAGCCACGTAAGTATGTGTGAGTGGAACTTCGTAGCGTATAATATTACGTACGGATCTTTGCCGCTGTGAAGTTATTTACAGAATGCGTCGCAGTACGTATCGCAGTAGCTTAAAATGGAAAAGAGGGAGAGGTTGGATAGCTCTCAGAACAATTACCTAGTCATAGAAAGCATTCTTGTATTTACATATACTTGTTTAATTTTTCACGTTTTCCACATGTTGAATTTCAGTGAGTGAAAAAGTTGTAAGTATATATATGCGGTTTGCTTCAGCCTGCTTGTATCCCTTTCTCAATGACATTAGTCTGACTAGTCAGACGGACGTTTGCATCAAAATAAATTTACCTCCATCATTTAAATAAGTTGACATGAATTTGGGGGCTACGTTCTGATCATTAGCAGCAATGATTTTATATGAGCTATCTTTTTCTTTCTAATGTTTTATTCTACATGTTAGAACAAGTTAAACATATGTAAAATTTACATTCCTTCTATGACTTTAGGTAATTATTCTGAGGGATAGCTTGCCGCTGCTCGCTCACGCACGGCTGTACCTGCGCATTGAGTCATTCGCAGGCAACTCAGAGCGGCAAAGATTCGTGCGTAATACTATACTGGTGATCGGGTTGAGTGTGTTCAACTTTACGCGTGCGTAACTTATTTAAAGCAAGCTAACTTATTAGGGGCGCATCAATAGTTAGTACGCGATGCTACGTCCGTATATTCCTAAATTAATAATATTGTATTTGCAGAACGTGTCGTAACTGGGACAATGATCTAGGTCAACAACGGTCGTCACCGTCATTATAGTTTGTTCGCTCATGTGACAAAATTTATGATTGATAATTACTTGACTCTGTGCTGGTTGATAAGACATATTTAATATCGATGTGTGTGTATGTGTGCCTTTGCGTTCTTTTATTAGTTTTTCGTATTTTGTTGAATGAGGTGTTAAACAATTCCTTGGGCTTTTACAGTGTCAATGACCGAGTATAAAAAAAAAACAATATGGCGCGCACCCACCGCTACTTCGACTTGTATACAAATAAAGTTGGGTAAATAACTCTTAAAAAACTTGCCACAGAAACAAAATGAAATTTTTGGAGGATTTATTGAGAGACATTAAAAAAAATGTGTAAATGCAATTTTGAAAACTTTTGAAAGTATATAAAGTCGACAAAATTTGTAGTTTTTGTGTCGTGAGTTTTGCGAGCGTGCGTATTCTAGTTTGCTACGTTCAAAGTTCGGTGTTTCTAGTCCGTTCCCGGTCAGTGTAATATTCCAGCGTCACTATTTTTCGGATATTATTCATCCGATTAGTTAAAGCGACATGGATTACTAGAATCAAATGTGCATATACCTTAATCTACCTCCTCTAAAATAAGGATGAACGTTTGTACGAAAATTCTGTAATTTTTAAGGTTCCGCCAGCCCATTATGCCTCAATGCAGGAGCTTAGGCCTCACCTCAGGGTAAGGGGGCTTGGAGCTTAATCCACCACGCTGTTCCAGTGCGGGTTGGTAGATAGATTTTAACGCCTGCCATCTGTTGATGGCGCCCGGGACCGACGGCTTAACGTGCTCTCCGAGGCACGGAATCAGTGATAGTTATGTACTTAAGTCAGAACAATCTCATTTGTACAGACGCTTGCTGTCATATCTGAACTCCGTCCAAAACGGTCGACGAGCGAACAGAGAAGTGCTTCTGCCAAAAAGTCTACCATACTCGCCCTGCACATTAGCCGTAGCAGACAGAGTCCCCCTATGTTACGGTAGGGGTCAGCACACTTCACGCTATTTATGTCTTTTTCACTATTTCAGGTGCTATTTTAAAATGATCAAAACACAAAGTATTCAGATTAGAGCGCAGGCGTCTGTACACGCACGGCTTTCTAAACGGGAAATAGACTCGCTGCACTCGGGCTATCACGATAACTTTTAAAGTTATAACTACGAAATTTAATATTTGATTTATAGAAATTTAACTCATAATGATATAGATAAAATTAGTGTATAACATTTGGTTGTAGATTAAAAATGGTGGCGAGTCCGTTTCGTGTTTAGAAGATCGTGGTTCGGATCCCAGGGCATGTACTAATGATTTTTTTTTCTGCCTTATGTACATAACTATCACAGACTCCGTGCCTCGGATAGCACGTTAAACCGTCGGTCCTGGTTATCATCATCAGACGGTACTCGTTAAAATCCCCCAAACCGCACCAGAACAGCGTGGTTGAATAAGCTCCAAGCATTCTCATTCCTTAGGAGAGGCCTAAGCCTTTGTAGTGGGGCATAATAGGCTGATATGTAAGCCTTAATAATATAATTAAAATTGTTATTTAACTTTTGGTTGGAAATAAAAAATGGCAGGCACTTTTTTTGTTATGCTAAAAAATCATTGTTGAAACCGTTGTTTTTGTATTTCCTATTGACACATTTTTACAAATTCGACAAGACGTCGAAACGCTTTAGCTCTTGTTTGCGTCACATGTGTCGAACGGCGGTTTATTCGTTTACAAAATTTACATTACAAAATGACAAAGGCTTGTTTACGATATTTCAGTTTGGCGGTAGACGTCAGAGAACATATATTGAGACTGTATCTATTCTAATATACTAATCTTATCTTAATATTATAAAGCTGAAGAGTTTGTTTGTTTGTTTAAACGCGCAAATCTCAGGAATTACTGGTTCGAATTGAGAAATTATTTTCGTGTTGGATGGTCCATTTATCGAGGAAGGCTATAGGCTATACTACATCACGCTACGACCAATAGGAGTGGAGCATCAATGAAAAATGTTGCAAAAACGGGAAAAATTATTCCTTTTGAGAGCTTCTATTGCGTGCGCTGCGTAAACGGTTGATGTTAAGCAAAAATTATGTATGACGGAATTGTTCCCCTTTAAAAGTTCTAACCAAAAGTCCGCAATAGCATATGTGTATCCTTTAAGGTTGACTTACTATAACCTTTTTTATGGCAATCAAATTTGTTCTAACGTAATGCACTATTAACGAAGATGTTTTTTAAACATGATATGAATCCTTATCAAATTAAATATGTTAGTTATCTACGAATGGAGTGTTAGGAAAGGGGTGGGGAGGGAGAACGCGATAGGGAACGTTTGTTTAGTCCACCCGGGCGGAGCCGGGCACGACCGCTAATCATAATTAACGACGTGTTTCAGAGTTTTTTATTTTCAAATTTTAAGGGGTGATGTGGGTCAAAAGTTTATATGACAGTATTCAAAATTTATATCAGCAAAAAGTACGCAGAAAGCATCTCGAATGTTAATAGTAGATAACTTTGTGTAGCCTACGCAGGCGGAGCTGCGGGCGGTCGCTAGTTTACTATAAGACCAGCGTCACCGTCTTTATATGGAGTTCCTCAAATATTTTACACAAATTATATAACATTTATTTATTGTTATAATTGGACTATATTATAAAGTATTAGACTACTTAGATAATATACTAACAGTTACTTTAAATTAAAATCTGATTAAAAAACTAAAAATACTATTGCGGAGCCAAGGGTCGCCCGGGAATCGAACCCGCGAAATATTTGTGTGCATGAACATGTATATTTGTTCCGTGTATGGGTGTAAAAAAAATAACTATACACGTAAATATTATAAAGATTATTTATGTATGTATTATACCGGTGGTCTAGTACCCCACAATATAAGCATAATACTTGCTTACTCTGGGACTAGATGGCGTTTTTGTGGGATGTCCCAGGTAATTGAAGTATCGTCGAACGAGAAACGTTCAACTTTAGCAAGGACAAACAAGATTACTAAAATCGCGAAGTTAAGACCTACTTACACATGCTGATGGCGGGTATGCTAACACGAAAATAAATTTCCTCAAGGTAAAGCGTTTTTCCTGTGACCTTCTGTATCAAGTTAGCCCGTACCATAGAATTACACATTTATAGAAGCACCATGATCACAGACCGGTCAACCTATAGACCACGCTTTAATAAACGTCAGTACGAAAACGAAATCGCCAAAAAGTGGCGGGGTGCGGGGAGAGGTCGGCTAGTTTTCATTGGCTCGTTCAAAATTGACAATTTAATGGCTTCCGACCTGCTTCCAACTGACGGCTCACTAGTAATTAGTAAGACGTAAGACGTAGTTATGTAGTGTCACTACATAGCCTTGGCGAATGCTACTCCCTGTGAAAGCGTGGTCTATAAGGTTGACTTGTCTGTGGTTGATGCTCATTAAAATCAAAAGGATTAAAGTTCTAGAATGACTTCTCAAAATAAATATTTTTTTCTATTTATCAATTTGGAAAATATTTATGAAAAATTTTCTGACGTTGAAATTGTCCCTTTGACGTCATCTGGGCGGATAAGCTTATTGTGCTGCTTTCAACAATAAGAAACTAAAGCTATAAAAGTAAATAAAAAATATTGAGGTAACGTCACTATGTCAAATAAAATTATAATCCTCATGAATCCATAAAAATATTATATAACTCTATTTAATTTCATCATCATTATCAGCCCATTTTTTAACCCACTGCAGGGGCTTAGGCCTCCCCCAGGGTGAGGAGGGGGGCTTGGAGCTTAAGTCCACCACGCTGTTCCACTGCGGGTTGGGAACTGTAACGACCGCCATCTATTGACAGCGTCCGGGACCGACTGCTTAATGTGCCCTCCGAAGCACGGTGTCAGTGATATTGTGTACTTAAGTCAGAAAAACTCATTGGTAGGTACACACCCGGATTCGAACCATGACCCTATAAGGCCTTATAAATTTGAGACAGGTTCGTTGCGCTCTGGGCTATCACGACACTCTGGGCTACCACGACACTATTTAATTTAAGATAATGTAAATAGTAAAATCGGTCCAGATGACGTCACACTGGATATTTTATTAATTCATTTTTGGAACGAAATTAGTAAGAAAATTGTAGACCTCATTTTTTTCTAAGAGGAATTTAAGTTATAAATTGGTCTATGTTCGGGATGGTCGGAAAAAAATATGATTGCTAGGCCTGCATGATAACGCGAGAACCCGCAGCTGAGTTATTACTGTCGCGAGTCACAATTACGCACGCCCTCACGCCTGCAAAGGTGAGTCGGGTCCATAGTTAAAACAAACACCGCATTCTCTATTGTACCGTACGCTAATGTTCACTTTATTACTCTATGGCCGGAGTCTACAAGAGAAGCGGGATTGCCACCACTCCACTAGACGACTCGAAAATATTCATAATAAAGAGAAAATGTGTACAAAACATAAAAGTACCTACGAATGGACTAGAAGTTCTCTTTTACGTTTACTGTCTAACTATTCATACTCTAGCTAGCTCGTGTAAGTTGGTGAGTTTCAGTCCGAGTTTCAATGCGCGAGGTCCCCGCGCGCCGGTCCTCACCCCCGCTAAATCCCCGCGCACCGGTCTTCAACCCCGTAAAATTGCGTAATATCACTTCGATACTGTCAAGTAGAAAAACGTAAGTAAAAAAACGTAATAGGTAATACGATTCTTTATAGTACTGAACTTTATCCATGCGAGTCGTAGTCGCACTTGACTGGTTTTCTTGTACTCTTGGTCCTAAAACGGTATCGGCTTTTTCGGGTTACACTTATAAAGTAATAACCTTGATAATTTGTTTACGTTGTCACAAAAAAGCCGCGGCTTATTTACAAGTTTATCATTGTGACCCCTTGCCATACCGATAGCGATTTTATAAACTACGATGGGTTAGCGATTTTATTTCTGTTCCCATAAGCGTAGAATAATTTTTGAAATACGAATCGAGTAGTTGTCTCCGCTTTCGGATTTCGGAAATTACGAATAGCTTAAGTCTTGCGTAGGTTTATAAAATGTTATCGAGTAATGGGTTAGTTTCACAATTTGATTAAACTGACTGTATGAAAAACTAGGGACAAACGTAAACCATAAACTATCATCGTTTATAGTCGATCGCTGACGCTCCCCTCTCCGCTTTTGTTCTGGCCAAGGAGTTATGACGTCTGGCATACGACCAATGAAGTGAAACAACTTATGGGTATACCTCGAGAGGTTACCTCACCTGCTATTATTAAACTGGAGTATTCTGGAATCCTACATTAATATAGGATGTCCCACAAAGTAAAGAGACAAAATGTGCATTATTAATAAATATTTGTAATATCCAAATAAAATTAAATATTTCCAAAGTTAAAGTTAATATTTCCAAATCAACGATAACTTTGGTATTATGACAAAATTGTAAAACCATATACAGGGGTTTTTTAACACCACAAAATATTGTAAAATTATATTTTGTGTACAGGTTGAGGTTTTAATGACCAGCCAAATTTCAATATAATGGACCTTTGATAAAAATCCGTTGACCGTCTTGTTCATTTTTAGTATCGTTTAATAGGAAAATATTCACTAAAGACTACGTAAACCTTTCCCAAAACTACCCAAAACTACCCAATATACTAGTCACCCTTCACGAGGGCGCCAGTGCACGTGCACGCGCCCCGCCTACACGTCCAATGCCCCGCCCTTTCGCTCTATGTAAGTAGCAGGTAGCCAAATTTTGTTAAAAAATATTTTGGATATAATTATTGATTATGAATATTTGATCTATATTTTTATTTACGTAATGAGGTCCATTGGTTATACTTAAAATCTAGAAAATTTTTGGCTGGTTACTAAAATCTCAGCTTGTTTAGCTATGTTAAATAAAAATAAAATAATCATAGAGTAAGTAAATTTGATGGCAGCGTATGTTTTTTTTCGCGGGGATGAATACCGGTGCGCGGGGACCTCGCGGACTAAAACTCGACATCTTGCACCAGCTAGCTAGAGTATGAGTGGTTAGACGGTAAACGCAGAAAAGGGCTTCTAGTCAATTCGTACTTTATGGTAGTAATTAATACTTTGTTTATTATATTTGCACGAGCAGCAACTTACTTGCATTATTTTTTTAATTTAAGTTTTCCATCTTCATAAGCACCTGTACAGGCTTTTCGGTTACTCTTTTATTAAATAATATGTCGCGTGTTCGGCTTGATGTAGTCCAAACTTATTGAGCGTGAAGAGCTTACCGAACTAAACAAAAAGTTTCAGATGATCAGATGGCACAAACTAACGGTTACCGAAAAAAGAACATGTTTAAAGCTTAATTTTTTCCATCATTTTCATTTCACGTTTTGTTTAGTTCGGTAAGCTCTACACGCTCTATAAATTTGGACTAGTTCAGCCGAACACACGGAATACTAACGTAGTTCAACTTTAAACATGTTTTTTCTCGGTAACAGTTAGTTGGCGCCATCTGCTCACTTGAAACTTTTTGTTTAGTTCGGTCTATGTTCACCCGAACACCAGGCATATGTAAACTTAAAAAGCAAAACCTTATCTAAATACAAAACAACCAAATCGTTAGAGCTGTTTCCGAGAGCGAAATAAAATTTATACTATAGTATAGGTCGGGGAAAAAGTTTCTTCGCATTTTATATGAAAACTCAAGACAGTTTATTTACATTTAATTACACTATATATGTGCCATTTTGTTCGATGACTGTCTGCCATTTTGTAGGTAGTGACATGATCCCGTTGCTGTAGAAATTTTGGGACTTTTAATAAAAAAAACGCATCAAGTCGTTTTGGCAGTTCTCTCTTGACGTTAACCTGATACTGTCTAAAGAATTCTGAAGACACCGAAACGGGTGGAAATCTGAAGTTGCAAGGTCAGGGCTATATGGCGGGTGCTTAACACCTCCCAGCCAAACTCTCTTAATTTTTTCTGAGTTACTAAAGATGTGTGAGGTCTAGCGTTATCGTGATGCAGACCACACCCTTTCTATTAATTCCGGCCGCTTTCTCTCAATTTCTTGCTTTAATCTCATCAGTTGTTCCCAGTTGAGATCCGAATCGATGGTTCTGCTCGGCGGTAAAAGCTCATAATGAACAATAATGGAACAATGACCCTGCCTACGAAGCTGGAGGTCCCGGGTTCGAATCCCAGGTCGGGTCAGTATTAATATGATGAATATTGATACTGGTACCGGGTCTTGGTTGTTACATGTGTGTGATGTCTTCGCAAAAATATTTATATATGTATATATTATAAAGAATATTTAAGTATGTATATCAGTTGTCTAGTAACCCATAACACAAGCATGATACTTGCTTACTTTGGGACTAGATGACGCTGTGTGGGAAGTCCCACGTATTATTATAATATTCTTCCAATCCCACCATACACACAGCATCACCTTATTGCGAGTTAGCCCGGGTTTTGCCACAGTCTGTGAAGCCTGACCGAAATGGGTCAAAACTGTTTTTCCAGACCTTCAGCTATGTCGTAACTATTGATATGCCGATCTTGCTCCACTTTTAAAAAAATGGCGTCCATTTTAGCCGTGACAGGGCGACCACAGCGAGGTGCATCTTTGACATCGAAATTCCCGGATTGAAAACGTTTAAACCAACTTTGTGCTACTCTTACTGACAGCGCATTAGGGCCATAAACGTTACAAAAATATTTCGCAGCTTGCGTTGAATTTTTTTCCTTTTTTATAATAAAATTTTAAAATGTATCGAATTATTTCATTAGATTCACCATTTTGACAGAAAATAAAAACAAATTAAAACCGGCGGGAAACAACATTTTAAATTGTTTCTTTTTTTTGAAATAAATGTCATTGTTTGAAATGTAAACTTTTTAATTGTATCAAAACCAGCCAGATACAACTAGTACAGCCAAAGACATTTTCTTAAAAGTATATACAAACTATATGCGAAAAGACTTCTTCTCCGACACAATATACAAGAATTACTTGATTAATAGTATAAAAAGTTAAAGTTGTTTTATAATTCAGAGTAAAGTTGCTCGAGTCTTATCGTCTAAGGGAGGATTGTTTTAACTATTAAATTAAGTAATTAAATTATTATTTTTTGGGTACACGACATCGTTAGGTATTTATTACTTTTTTAAGGTTAAATGTTACCGCTGATGTCCATACAAAATTCGATCTCTGACAAAATTAATAAAACCCAAAATTGTATTCAGTGAAAAAAAAAATGGGAAGGGCCGTTAAACAAACGAGTGTGAACATAAGAATTTTATATTGCGCGATATCGCATCGCATAGTTGCGCGAATCGGTATTTCCAGTCTTTCGCTCTCGTACCGGTTAGCGGTTCAAAGACGCGCCCTAATACATCAAATGGATGCACACACAACGAAAACATGCGAAGTATTTTTTGGGAAAGAGGCCATGCACTCTCGTTATAAAATTATGTCAATATGGAGTAACAGTTAAGAAGAAGAGTAATAGAGACACATTACTGCCTATAGATAGGTTGTCACTGAACTGTCAAAAAATACTGTTCATTACTACCCGTGATTACTACATACTCGTATAGATCGGTTGTCAATGAACTGTCAAAAGAGACTGTTTATGATCTAAGGGTTTGTGACGATTCGTCGCAGGTTTTTTATTACAAAAATAGGAACTAAATTTTTATATATAATAATAATACCTGGGACATCCTACGCAGCGCCATCTAGTCACAAAGTAAGCAAGTATTATGCTTGTATAACGGTGTACTATATAGACAACTGGTATGCCTAATATGTCTATATACTTCAATATTCCTTTTTATAATATGTACACGTATGTGATGACCGCTTAGTCTAGTGGGTAGCGCCCTGCCTACGAAGCTGGAAGTCCGGGTTCGAATCTCAGGTCGGGTCAGTATTTATGTGATGAATATTGATACTGGTACCGGGTCTTGGTTGTTATATATGTATGTGATGTCTTCGCTTGGTACCCAAAACACAAGCTAATGCTTAGTTTGGGGCTTAGACGTTGTTGTGATGTATACGTTATTATTATTATACGTCAATATTCTTTTTTATAATATATACAGATATAGGTATATACTTTTTACGTCCAGATGATAATAATAATAATAGTAATAATATGTGGGACAAATTTTTGAATTTGGCAATGGTGAATTGTCAACACAACCATTGTCCGTTATTTCTTTTTTATAGGCAAAGAATAGGCAATTTTAAAAAACTAATATATGTATATTTTTTGTTTTAGATCGGTATTTACGTTGTTATATCATTTTGAAAATCTTTATACCATGACGTCACAGGGTGGAATTAATATAAAACTACGTAAATACCGATCTAAACAAAAAAAAAAATCCAAATTAGTTCCTTAAAATTGCCTGTTCTTTCGAAAAAAGAAAGAATGGACTTTAGTTAAAAAATTTGGTACTTAATGGCTAAATTAATATCATTGCGCTCAATTCGTTTGGTAAACAAAACGATTAGTTAGTTAATTCATAACAATACCTTAAAAAAAATAATCTATATTTAATTTTTTTTTAATGCAATTAAGTCGATGAAAAACATTTTGTGTTAATATGGAGCAATTAAAGGTATCAGAGACTGACCTATATGACGTCACAGTCTGCGGTGACCGCACAGATAAACAGTCCGTGGAACTTAATACTTAAGTCTGACAAAAGCAGCGTCACTTGTATACACGAAAGTGTGCGTTAGTCTAAAAAAATCATGAATTTATTCACTCCCGAGATTGTTTGTCGACACTACACAGATCTAGTGTCACAACTGACTAAAATACACGCCAAAATAACCGTATCCAATTCGAGTTTCTTAGAATTAAAAAAAAAACACTTTTAATTAATTTTCGTTAAATGAACCGTTCATAGTAATTTAATTTAAGAAAAAAATGTAACTGGCCAGAAACACAATGAAAAAAAAAACTTATAAATACTCAACGCTTCGCGCGTGTAATCCAGTGTACAAAATAGGTACAAATACAACAAACATGAATCATGGTACGCATACGACTGATTGACGATTGTCTTGTCTTGTCAGTGTCACCGGTTGATACAAACGTGTACGAAACGAACGAACAAATACGACCGGTATGACCAGATTTTTTTTCGCAAATCTACTCTTGCACCCGATAAATTTCTACCAAATTTTACTGAAAATAAACCCAATAAATTTTTTTTTAGTTTATTACATTGTATAATCAATAAAACAACAAAAATAAGTATACGTTTATTAAAAACTGCTAATTAAGACAATTATTTAGAGTCACTATATTGATATTTCAGTACAGTGCTTTCGCATCTATTGATTTACCATACCATACCATCAGCCCATTATTGCCCCACTGCAGGGGCTTAGACCTCCCCTCAGGATGAAGGGGCATGGAGCATAATCTACCACGCTGCTCCAATGCGGATTGGTGGATAATTTGATTATTTAATTTATTTAATAATTTACCATAAGTTTAATTAATCATATTACTGTAAGGGATAAAATACACAAAACCTCCTTCAGCTTTTTACTAAACTTATTTCTAGTGCTTGTTCGAGGTTATATTTTTATTATGAGTTGAATACTATAGTACAGTGTTTTGTATTCTGGGTACGTACACCTGAAAATATTATCTATACACAAAGATTTTCAATGCGACATTTTTTAAAGATAAAGGGTCATACAAACAAAACGATTGAAATACTGACTGCATCTAAATTCTACCAAATTCATTTTGTCCTGTCGATAAAGTTATTTATAAGGCTTAAAATACTACCGAAAAAGTAGAAATCTGCGGCATCCGACTACGAGTTTGAAGTGGTATAAACGTACTATGATAAACGTGTCGACATGTACGAGCGAGCGACCAAAATTTTTAACAAACAGATTTTATATTTTTTTTCCTGAAAATACACGCTAATCTCATTAAAAAAAATAACAAGCACGAGTCAGACTCGCACACCAACGGTTCCGTACCACGTACGATGTAAAAAAAATACGTTTATTGTATAGAAAACCTTGTTAATTTTACATTTTATTTTATTTTTATTGTTCGTTGTTATAGCGGCCATAGAATACATACTTCATAAAAATTTCAAATGTAAGCAATGATCTCACAACCGCCAATCATCAAAAACGTCGAAATAAACACGTTTTTTTTTGTATGGGGACCACTTTTAATTTTTTACTTTAGATTACTTTTATTATTTGTTGAGAAAGTGGCCACAGTAATACATACTCTGTGAAAATTTAAAGTGTCTACATTTACGGTTCAGACGGTACAGCCCTGTGGCAGACAGAAGGACAGCGGAGGCTCAGTAATCCCTATTAGTGCTTCCCTATTATCCCTATTTTTAAGGTTCCCGTACCCAACGGGTATCAATGGAAAGCCTTTTCCATTGATACCCTTTAGGTCATCATCATAATCACCAGCCCATTTTACCCCACTGCAGGGGCTTAGACCTCCCCCAGGGTGAGGAGGGGGTTTGGAGCTTAAATCCACCACGCTAGTTCACTGCGGGTTAGGGATTGTAACAACGCTATCTATTGACAGCGTCCGGGATCGACTGCTTAGCGTGCCCTCCGAAGCACGGTGTCAGTCAGAAAAACTCATTGGTACACGCCCGGATTCGAACCATGGCCCTATGGGGCCTTATAAATTTGAGACAGGTTCGTTGCGCTTTGGGCTATCACGCCCATTGGGTACGGAACCTTAAAAATGACACAGGCACAGTCTACCGGCCGTCACGTATATTTTCGTGATCACAATCGCAATGAATATCAAAATCCGCAATTTGACACTTCATATTCGGTCAAAGTTGGGTAGCCCGTTTTTTCCCGTACATGTCGATGTGCTCATGCTCGCGTGGACTACACAGTTGTACCGGGATCCCCTTTTTTGGGATATGTAGCCTATGTCGCTCTTCACCTTATAAACTAGATCTATGCAAAAAATTATAGCGGTCCCAGTACAACTGTGTAGTCCACGCGAGCGCAACCACGGAAGGAAAGCTGGTGTATAGATATGGGATATTACAATATTACATTAAAATCCTCTACTAGGTAGTTTTGGCGAGTGATTCTCATACTCGCACTCCCTAATTTAGTTATATAAAACGACCGCTAGGGGCGCTGTACTTTTTGTAATTTCCATACAAATTACGAAAAACGCCAACAACATAGTGATAGTAAAAAAAACTTGCACCAACTCCCACTTGGGTCATGGACAGTTTTTTTTATTATTATTTTATTTTGTATTTATTATTATTGTTTTAATTATTATTTTTTTAAATTTTGTTTTCACAGACAAACAGCCATTGTTATTTATATTATATAACAGCAACTGACTACAAGTGCTCGGCTGAACGTAGGTAGTCGAAACTTATAAATGTAGAACTTACCGAACAAAACAAAAAGTGTTAAGTGAGCTTATGGCGCAAACTAACGGTTACCGAGAAAAACACGTTTAAAGTTTTTATATATTTTTTTAAACTTTTTGTTTAATTCGGTAAGCTCTACACGCTCTATAAGTTGGGACTACGTTCAGAAATATAAACTGCAAACGTAGCGTTACGTTTTAAACATTTCGTATCGAATTATAATGAGAGATAGTTGAGACGCCATTCGATCGCAACTGGAACGCAACCGCTGTCAAACAAAAAGTTAACCGCTCTTAAACCATATTGGGTGTAATAATAATATTATTATTTAAGTATGTATACCAGTTGTTTCGTACTCCATAATACAAGCATAATACTTGCTTAATTTGGGACTAGATGGCGCTGTGTGGAATGTCCCAGATATTATTATACTTAATACTGATGTTTGAGCTTTTCGAAATCGAAATTCAATCGGAATTGGACCTGAATTATGGATTGATTGAATTTGTTACTGAATCACACGACGCAGCAACGTGATTTGTGATTCGCATAACAAGTTATTAAGTAGGTCGGTACGGACTGCGCCGGCGGATCATATATAATCATATATATATCATAAATATAAATCATATATAATGGAGAATTTCTTGCGATATGTTGTATGGACACACCGACATTAATAATAATAATACCAGGGTCATCTAGTCCTAAAGTAAGCAAGTGTTATGCTTGTATTATGGGGTACTAGACACCTCCTCACCCTGGGGGAGGCCTAAGCCCTTGCATTGGGGTAAAAATGGGCTGATGGTGATGATGATGATGAAGATAAGCCGCGCACACAAATATTTGCGGGAATCGAACCCGCGGCCCTCGGCTCCCCAGTTAGAATCTCTAACCACTCGGTCTATCGGTCAGTCCTTTAGTCACACAAGGCTTTCTTGCAACAACTGTTTCTTAGGTGCTTCTGAGTGGATTTCCACCGGTAAAGATCGGGAACCACTGCTGGGATTGCTGGGACGTTTGCGCCTGCCGCGTTTCACTGAAAGACTAGTCCTTCAAAATTATAGGTACTGGGGCACGTGATATGTCCATTCCATCAGCCCTTTTTATGCCCCACTGCAGGCGCTTAGGCTTCTCCTCAAGATGAGGGAGCTTGCAGTTTAAACCCACCACGCTGATCCAATGCGGGTTGGCGGATTGTAACGACCGTCATCTATTGACAGCTACCGGGACCGACTGCTTAACGTGCTCTCCGAGGCACGGAGTCAGTGATAGTTAATGTGCATAAGTCAGAAAAAACTCATGGGTACAAGCCCGGATTCGAACCATGGCCATAGGCCATATAACTACTATAGATTTGCAACAGGTTCGCTGCGCTCGGGCTATCACGGCACTTTAGTGATATGTCATTTTCGGATAATTCAAAGACGACGAATTCATTTGTGAAACTAAGATGTTGTCTTTCCATAGAAAAAAAATATAAAAATTGTGCAAAACTGCTGTAGTGTAAAAAGTTTTTATATTAAATAAAGGTGGTTTATTAAACTACTAGAGCTGTACACTTAAAAAAAAAATATGTCCTTAAAACTACATTTATCAGAATTACACATATACAAGGTGAGATTTTAGTAACCGGCCAAAATTTTTCTAGATGTTAGGTATCACCAATAGACCTCATTGCATGAATAAAAAATGTGGGTTACATTTTCATAATAAATTATTTTATCTACAGTGTTATTTTACAACGTTTAATTGCCTTCTTAACGCTATAGTAAACGTACGCGCCCGAAGCCTTGAAACGGAATGGGGCGGCGGGTATGAATGGTGACTAGAGTTATTGGTTTTTTTGGTAAAGGTTTGTGTAGTCATATCTCAATATTTTTCTATAAAACAATACTAAAAGGAAACAAGACGGCTATCGGTTTTCTACCGAAGATCATTATATTAAAAATGTGGCTGGGCATTAAAACCTCATCCTGTATACGTCGTAAGAGGGATTCGTTGCCTTTCAAACATAGAAATCGCAAGATTGGTGTATTTCAGTGGGTTCCATAGTTTGACGACATATGGCATTTTGATGTGAGGACACACTGCTATATAGATACAGTCTTCGTGGTGCAGAAGCGGACTGTTCGATCAATTTATAAACTAAGGCTTAAAGTATCACTTAGAGACAAGTTTAAGGAAATTAACATAATGACATAGCCGTCTCAATATATTTGAAAACCTGTACGTAAAAAAAATATTGAATTAATTGAAAAAAATAAAATTGCTGACCACGTTAGCCGCCGCAGTAAAACCACAAAATCTTTTAAACATAATAAGATCCCAGTTGACATTCAAGTTTAAAACTTTAACAAGTTTAAAACTACAATAAAACGAAAGCTTTATGCAAAAGCTTATTATAAAGTATCAGACTATTTAGACGATGAAAATCCATGGGTGTAAGCCGCTCACCTATCAGTTTGTTTCGATAATATTAATATTCAAGCACTTATTGTTAAAAAATTGTTTATAATTTTGTTAAAAAGAGCATCCCTTAGTTTCTTATTTTTCTGAGAGGAACCAGCACTTTTTGAACGCGTTTTTGTTGCGACGTTCTTCCACAAAGTAATAAATTCACTCTTGTGACGCATTTCATGTTTATTTTACATTCTTGATGGTTACATAATAGAGAAAATGTGTCAGATAACTACGGAACAAAGATATTTGATTGATTTATTGATATACTTTTTATTGAGATGATTTAAAATAAGTCATTGAAAGAAATAGCTAAGGGGATGGGGTATATTTGGTTGGGGGATATATGCGCAGTGTCGTCAGGTTTTACAAATGCAAACATACAACATGCATAGGTTAAAAAATACTACAAAGTATTTTTTGTTCAGACGAAAACAATTAATTAATTCTTCGGATTTCCCTGCAAATAGAAATTTCTTCTACTTTTACAACAATTGCAAAAGGGCCTGCTAGGTCATTAGAAATGACTTTCATTTCGTTGGAGCATAGGGGGTCATTTGGGAGTTTTGTGAGACAGGCAGATTGCACAAAGAGTTTTTGAGATATCAAGATGAACTGGTGTCAAAAGACGCAGCTTAGCAAGTTCTACAAGATGGTAAAAGACAATTTGGAAATAGTTCAAAAAACAAAAAAAATATCGGCAAAAAACGAAAAAAATCGCAATTTTTTTCCCCGATTTTCATTTTGGGAGCCCGATATCTCGAGAACTAGGTCCGAATAAGAAAAGAGTAAAAAAACCGCTCGGGGTAATTAGACGGGCGATCGATTGAGACTAAAATTATTAGAATCGGACAACCGGAAGTAATGGTTAAGGGTGCCCTTAGTTGGAAGTCGGATATGTGTCGGTGTTACATTTCGTACTGATTCGGTTTGTTCGATCGAATTGTCGTATAGAATGTTATATTTCGAAGTTTTAAGCTTATTCAGATACAGTGGTGTTATTTATTTTTTTTGCGAAAAAATTTATTTAAAAAAATATTATCCAAAATATGTGTGTTTACTTTATTCCGTTAGGTTCATTTCCAATGTCCTAAAAAGTTCGTGCGAAAGCAGGAGATCCGTGATTTTTTGATGAAAAATTCAAATTTACATTAAGTTTTTACAAAAGTTTTCCATTGCTTCTTGATTCAAAATATTGATCGGAAAGGCAAGATACCGCAGCAGAGCACTCGAATCGAAAAAAACGGGTTTTGGTATGGTGCGGACAAGTTACCTTTTGAAAGTCACCTCCACAATTTACTACTACGTCTGGCGACACTGCATATGGGTGACATTACACGGGCCACAAAATATTTACTATTTTAGATAATAAATTAATTTCGAAGACATAGACTGTTAGTTTTTCTGGTAGCGCCTGTGCTAAAGTTAATATAATTTGCAATTTTACTATAAAAATTTGCGGTAATAAATTGTACAGGCGTTTATATTAACAAACCAAACATATATGTGGTTAGTACAGATGATATTTTATAATATATCCAGTCACGTCTAAAATGGTATTTGCAAAAAAAGAGGTCAAAGAGAATATTTGCTAATAATTAAAAAAAAAAATTGTTGGAAAATAACGATATTAGAGCGTGAACTCCTGAAAAACTACAATACCAAAATTATCATTAAAAGTTAAGCCCCATTTAACCTTAACCGATTATATGATATTCAGATCAACAAAAACTAGGTTTATACGTTTTATTTATTTTTTTAATATTTTGATACTTACATCATAAGAAGAAAAAAAATACTTCAATGCACTGGATTTTCTTCCTCGACTTTGTTTCATTTTTCACATGTTCAAAATGACCGACCCGTTCCCTTGTTCCGACCCGGCACTATCTGCGTGGTAGGTCTGGTAGGTCCACTACCAGACTTATAGGCGCACCTACCAGACCTACCACGCAGTCGTCTGTATAACAAGTAACATAATAAAAACGTATACATCACAACAACGTCTAGGCCCTAAACTAAGCATTAGCTTGTGTTTTGGGTACCTATAGCGACGACACCACATACATATAACAACCAAGACCCGGTACCAGTATCGACATTCATCATATAAATACTGACCCGACTTGGGATTCGAACCCAGGACCCACCGGTCGCCACCCACTAGGATAAGCGGTCGTCAAAGTATGATGCAGATTCGGCCCAACAGAAAAAAACATGCGTACGTACATAAAGAACATAAACAGGCAGTGCGGTGGACTGAAGTGCACCCAATGGAAAGGCAAACCAGTGTTTCATTCATGCCCACTTTGAAGGGGGTCTGTCGAGATTTCGATAGTTGAAAATACGTGCCCGAGATTCACACTTACATTCAAGCATCTTTATGTGCTTAGCGCGAAACGAATCCCTTTTCTTTTGGCTCACCGTACATAGTCGGTTAAAATGATAAAAACGTCTACTGAACCTCTGCAAATGATATTCGAACTTGTCCGACTTTAGATAATCCGAACATCGTAGGTGACTAGTTTATTTGACCAAGTGTTTAAAAACAATGATTGTAATGATGTTCACTAGCTATCAATAAAGGTGACCTAAATGAATGTTAAACATATTCCATTCCATTCCATCAGCCCTTTTTATAACCCACTGCAAGGACTTAGGCCTCCCCTCAAGATCAAGGCTTGGAGCTTAAATCCACCACGCTGCTCCAATGCGGGTTGGTGGTTTGTAACGACCTCCATCTATTGATAACGACCGGGACCGACTGCTTAACGTGCTTAGTTATTGCATTATTGCATTGCATTTATGCATAGTTAATGTACGTAAGTCAGAAAAACTCATTGGTACACGTCTGGATTCGAACCACGGCCACATGGCCTTGTAGATTTGAAACAGGTTCGCTGCGCTCGGGCTATTATGATACTTAAATATATGTAAATATATGTTAAATATATGTAAACACACAATGAATTTTAGTCGAGAAATACAACAAACATGTTGATACCATCTTTGCCCGGATCGTTAGATCGTCAGACATATTTGAGCTATATTCTTAAGGAATTCGTTATGAGGAAGAAGATGAGAATAAGGAAGAATTAAATACACACGTTGAGATGCTTGGAAAGAGAATAAACCTAAACTTAGAAGAAAATTTATTGGAAAATAAAAATAAAATGGCGTACGAGCTTTATGATTTTAACTTTTATGACTTTAACTTTCTTTTAAATTTCGTTTGTGGCGAAGCCGGGGCTGCTCGCTAGTTAATTGTAAATAAAAAATAAACGTTAGGTATTTCATTTTGGAATAACAGCCAACGCAACTCGGTGACATTTAACAAACACATAAATTACCTCAAAAGTCCAACTTCGTCATTCTAATATTTACACGTACAAATAAACCGAGTTATAAATTTTAAATTTTCAATACGAAATAAATATATTGGCATACAACCTTTGTGTAATGTTAATCAAAAACACAAGCGTATGTTGCAACAGCTGGTAGAAAAATGAATTATTACCTTAGAACAATATTTGTATAATGTATTGCGTAGATGTCGATACATATAAAAACGGAAGTGAATCCTTAACGGGTTATAGTTTCGTTTGTGGTCAAATGGGTCTTATTGGCTTGAGATCCAAAAAAATGACCATGCGTCTCTACATTTTGGGCTTGGTGCTAGCGCTCGTTGTAAGTTAAATTTTTATTAATTTAAAAATATTTAATTAACAAATTAATAATCAATAATGCCATAATTATATTATATATATATAAATATATAATTTCATCATCATCATCATCAGCCCATTTTACCCCACTGCAGGGGCTTAGGCCTCCCCCAGGGTGAAGAGGGGGTTTGGAGCTTAAATCCACCACGCTACTCCACTGCGGGTTGGGGATCGTAACGACCGCTATCTATTGACAGCGTCCGGGACCGACTGCTTAACGTGCTCTCCGAGGCACGGAGTCAGTGATAGTTATGTACTTAAGTCAGAAAAAGTCATTGGTACACGCCCGGATTCGAACCATGGCCCTATGGTTTTATAAATTTAAGACAGGTTCGTTGCGCTCTGGGCTATCACGACACAACTATATAATTTGGTTCCACATAAAATCAGCGCCTTGGCATCCAAATGCCCTGACATACAGCTGAGTGGAAACCATTTTGGTCACTTACTATTTGTTATTGTTTTAGTTTATTAGACTCCCAACTGTTTTTTTTAAATTTTTTTTATTATTAATTAACTTTGTTTATTTTTATATTTCTATTTTTACCATGTTATATTCTAAAACAATATTGCTAGTTTATTGTAAGTGTGCGAAATAAATATTTTTTCTTTCTTTCGTTCAAATTGAATAAAATTATAAGACTTTATGAAATTAGATTTTATATTTTTTTTTTAGATCAATTAAGCATTGACTGGGTTCAATGAGCTTTAATTATAACCGTTTTGAAATTATTTGAGGGAATTGGTATTTTCCATAGAGTAAATTAATTTGACAGCAGCGTTTTGTTTTAATATGGTTTTAATAGAGTCATAAACGCCAGTTCACAGTATAGAAGTGACATTACGCAATTTTGCGGGGTTGGGACCGGCACGCGGGGATTTCACGGGGGTGAAGACCTAGCGCGCGGGCACTTCGCGATCTGAAACTCGCCTTCTTGCACCAGCTAGCTAGAGTATAAGTGGTTAGACGGTAAATGCAGAAGAGGGCTTTAAAAGTCGATTCATACTTTAATGATATTTTCCTTTGAAAATACATGGTGTTCGCCTAAGCGTAGTCCAAACTTACAGACCGTGTACAGCTTACCGTACTGAACTAAAAGTTAAAAAAAACCGTTAAGCATTTTTTTCTTAGTAAACGTTAGTTTGCGCCATCTGTTCGCTTGAAACTTTCTGTTTAGTTCGGTAAGCTTTACACGATCTAAAGATTGGACTATGTTTAGCCGAACATGCTGTATAATGTCCTGATAGAACCTTGCAATAAATACGTCAACAAAAATGACAGGTCAATTTTTACATACTTGTGTTGTCTGATTCAGCATACTCTCGCTACGCCATACTAACCATGCACAAACCGTCACTGTGTGCATGAATTATAACCGAACAGCTAGGTGATATTTTTGGCTAGGTTTTTAAGGGGACTCTCTATCCAGACATTTATAATCAAAGCTCCGTCTAAAGTCGAGTAGCGTTGAAATGGTTATAAGACATATTAAAGATATTTTTTAGTTTTGAAATTTAATTAAATATTTTTTATTAAATTTTGTAGGAGATCTACCTATTTAAGTAATGTCATAACCGAAACAATTATTTCTACCATAACATCTACTAATTCCAAAGCCTTTTTTCTGGATTTTATTAATTTTATTTTTTCTTTTCAGTTGCTGAGTGTTCAGGCAGAGCCTTCTCGTAAGAATTTAATTTTTTCCATTAATTTGTTTTACGTAGTGGTATACAAAAAAAAAAAGAAATCTAACTGTAGTGTTGTTTTAATGAGACATTAAACTTTAAATCTTGTCATAAAAAATTGCCTGATT
The DNA here is from genome assembly GCA_949709985.1 of Luffia ferchaultella. Taxonomy (NCBI): domain Eukaryota; kingdom Metazoa; phylum Arthropoda; class Insecta; order Lepidoptera; family Psychidae; genus Luffia; species Luffia ferchaultella. Next base: position 10,726,123 of record OX453268.1, read on the forward strand.
TTGCTGTTCATAAATCAATAAATAATATTTGTTACAGATTTCAAGAAATTAAAACATAAACAACTAGACCATCCGTCGAAAAGTAAGTTCTAAATGGACGCGATATTTAAATGCATCCCTGAGGTCATAATATATACAGGTTGAGGTTTTAATGACCAGTCAAATTCTAATATAATGATCTTTGGTAAAAAACCGATGGCCATCTTGTTTCCTTTTAATATCGTTCTATAGAAAAATATTGAGATATGACTACACAAACCTTTCCTGAAAAAACCAATAACTATAGTCACCATTCATGCCCGCCGCCCTATTCCGTTTCAAGGCCTCGAGCGCGTACGTTTACTATAGCGTTACGAAGGCAACCGAACGTTATAAAATAACACTATAGATAAAATTATTTATTATGAAAATGTAACCAGTATTGTTATTTATGCGACCGCTTAGACCGCGACGACCGCTTAGCCTAGTGGATAGCGACCCTGCCTACGAAGCTGGAGGTCCCGGGTTCGAATCCCAGGTCGGGTCAGTATTTATATGATGAATATTGATACTGGTACCGGGTCTTGGTTGTTATATGTATGTGGTGTCTTCGCTTGGTACCCAAAACACAAGGTAATGATGAGGTAATGCTTAGTTTGGGGCCTAGACGTAGGTAGTTGTCATGTATGCGTTATTATAAAAAAAAAATTATAAAATATAAATGCAATGAGTCTATTGGTGATACTAACAACTGGAAAAAAGTTGGCCGGTTACTAAAATCTCATCCTGTATAATAATATGCGTAATTTATTTGCGTAATATTATTCAGTGACATCTAACGCGAAGTAGGTCCATACAAAATTTTATTTGACCACAAGTAAAAAACCACACACAATTATATTTACTAGTGGTCGCCCAGCGGTCGAAGTTCGACCGTACTCACTTTTTAAAACCACCAATAATAAACGGGCGAAGGTAAGTCAATTCAAACTGCATCAAACGACAGACTATTAAATTCGTATGGTTGACAGAATTTGTAACGCATATTAGGTATACATAGATTTTAACTTTTGGCACTCCTTTTCCATATAAATTTTACTTATGTCAAATCTCACACTCTTCCGTATACGTAATACGCTTTAAAAGGTGCACAAAGTTTCCTCTTCACGTATTGATGTACCTATATGTCGTAGGATGATTTGATAATTCGAATTTTCGCGAATATTCAAGGGATTTTGCGAAAACACGGATAATTAGACAAAGGTGATTATATTTTTCAATTTTACTAAAAAAAAGGTAGTGTTTTCGCGAAAACGCGAGTCGCCTTAGTAAGATTGTGAAGAGAATCGTTAGTTATTATGAAAAAAGAAAACTGATTGGCCGGTTTGAGCGCCCCGCAAAAAACATCTTCTCTGATTGGTTGACGATTTAAATGTCAATTCATTTCGTTGTTTTATTTGTGATTGTGTTTTTGTAAGCGAGCCAGCTTTTTTTTGATATTTAATGTATTTAAGTTTGTTGTTGGACTTGAAAAATAGTGCGAAAGTTATGTAGACGTATTGTACAAGAGATAACGTACCTGCTCGTAGTTGCTTTTATATTATTACTAGGATAGTGCACCTAGTAAATTTTCTATGATTGATGTTTATTAAATAAAAAGGAAAGTTACCCTTTATAACTCTGATATAATACCTTAAAGCTACATAGGAAAAGATAGAAACCAATCAGAGTAAGAGTTAGCCAGCCAGTAAAAATCAAGCCAATCAGCGTTAAGAATGTTCAATGCATATTCAATGTTACTGAGGCGACTCGCGTTTTCGCAAAAAACCTAACTTTTTTTAGTAAGATTGAAAGATATATTCACCATTGTCTAATTATTCGTTTTTTCGCAAAATCCCTAGAATTTTCGCGAAAATACGAATTATCAAAACATCCTACGACATATATATAATGAAATTAAATAGTTTGATTCTCTGTTAAAGTAACAAATTATTCAAAAATGTAATTTTTCTTAATAGATCGAGCTTATGAATCCTTTGAACACTTTTCGCTATTATCATTTCGTTATTATCATAGTATAGAATTTGGCCATACAGTCCCATTTCAAACTTATCCTGTATATAGATATCAGCTTTCTGCATTCCTACTCTATATAAACTTTAAATATGCAGAATATCACACTCCCCTTTTCCTTCACGTATTTATACATAGATTTTAATATTATAAAATTGTCGTTTTTATAAAATATGTTCTATCTAAAACGAAACATTATTAGTATTGTTTTAAAAAGAAAACCCTTTCGCACACATAAATAAGTCGAAAATTATTGACTTTAAAAACCAGAATTAAAACCGTTTGGTGTTAGAAGGACGACGTTTTTGTAAAAGCGACAATTTTATAAAATACTTTACTTAATAATGTGGTAAAATAAAAATGAATGTTTGTGGTTTTTTTTTAAATTATTATGTATGGTTTAATATCGTCACTCAATTGCCAGAATGACCTTGTAAACAGAAAATAATATTGACATTTTAAATTTTAAAATTATTGATGTTTTAAGCATATTTTTTTCGCGTAGGTACTTCTTCATACAATTTAAATTGTTGTCAAAGAAAGTGTAACTTTACAGCTTAAAAAGGCTTCATAATAATTGATTTTTTCGCCAAAGAGGCGGAGGAGCGTTCTGTGACGTCAGATGTGGCTACCGTCCGTGCTAGCTCCTTCGTTCGGCTATACGATTGATACGATTGATATTGAAACGATCTCGTTCTCAGTGATTCGTTGGCACTGGCCAGTTTTTTTCAAATTTTTGTAATTTTTTTTATATATATTTTAACTACGCTATTATTACTTACTAATGACCATCGAATAAAGACATATATTTTACATAATAATTATACATATTATAATAAAGGCAGTATCGGCCCGCGAGGATGCCACGAATAAAAAACATGGGGTGCAATTCTTACGTGGTAGAAGTGAAACCTTAAAAAATTTTGGTTTCATGATTATCTTTTGGTCTCATTAGACGAATGTAAAATTTCGGGAAATAAATTAAAAGTATGTGTAATAGAACTACCATTTTTCACATTCAACAACGCTTTTCGGCGTGCACGAAATTCAAGAACACGTTCCGTTGAACATTTTGCTGTCTTTTTAATCTTGTTTTCTCTTTTTTCGATAATCGCCACAATATTCTGCATTCGTTTTCGGCATATTTGAAGAATTTTATTACAAATAATACGTACACTTATACAAAACACCACGGTTATTGTGATGCCTTTTCTCAAGCTTTGTACTACGCATGCACGCACAAACACGTATTAACACACGTATAACGCTGAGGCCAAAACAAACTCCCACTATGCCTTGGTAAACACGAGTGGAGGGGGTACGAAGCAGAGCACAAAGAAAACCACGAACATAAGGAACACTGTATAATGCTTCCTATCTCATTTTCTCCCACTTTAAATCTTATGAATTTATGTGTCTGTCTCCTTTTACTGTCGCTTTTTCGTTTCATCGACTTTCAAATCACGATGATGCTAAAGATGTTTTCACTTCAAAAATATCATGAACAATTTTGTAACATGAGTTTATATTACTCATAATTTATTTTTCACAAAATTATTATTTAATTTACATAGATTTGAGCTAAATATTTACTATCATCAATGATAAAAAAAATAGGTTGGTAGAATGCCACAGAAAAAGAAACATAAAAAAGACGAGAAAGCGGCAATTTAATCTTCAGTTGTTTTGTTAGTGCTTTCAGATACTTTTTTCATGTGCGAAATGAATAGCAGAGTGTTTACGTGTTTATAGTTCCAAACAACCTTTATGGCGGATGTGAACATAGGCACAAGTCGCGTCGACCAGTTTTAGGTGTAGCGGGACGCAGTGGAGCGAGGTGCATATGACTGAACCTGCGAAAGCATGCATAAAGCGTTGTACTCCGATCCGCCATAAAGTTTGATTGGAACTATACCTCGGGTGATAGACCTATTTAGGCACTCGAACTATTGGCGCCCTCTCTACGCTCGTGCACCAAACCATCTCGTGCTTGAAGAGGTCCTTTTTATCCTTTCTGTAACAATCTACTATTAGTTACTTGCTATTATACTATAATAATATGTGTAACATCTCGCGCACGTTCATATTCCCATCTTCACGTCCCAAATTAGACAGTGCATGCACTATAGGTATAGTTCGCTTCAAACTTTATGGCGGATCGGAATATAACGCTCTATCCGTGCTTGCGCAGGTGCAGGTGTACCCCTCGTTCCACTGCGTCCCGCTACACCTAAAACTGGTTACCGCGACGCGACTTGTGCCTATGTTCACATCCACCATAAAGTTTGATTGGAACTGTACCTATATACCATAGTTTGACCGTAACCGCTGTACCGCGCCTTAGGTATGTGCGCGGCGCGGAAGGAGGCATCTGCTTTGTCAGTTCGTCGTCAACGCTTAGGAGCTGCCTTTGCTCCTAACTGGTATACATACACAACTGGTGCATACCGGGTGTTCGGCTGCACCTAGTCCAAACTCAAAGAGCATGTACCTATAGTAAGCTATCATTGAATGTATGTATGTAACTATAGCTTACTATAGATACATACATACATTCGGTAAGCTGAACTAAACAAAAAGTTATAAGTGAGCAGATGGCGCAAACTACCGGTTACCGAGAAAAAACATTTTTAATTATTTCATTTTTTTCCCCATTTATCTTATTTCTTTTTTAACTTTTTGTTCAGTTTGGTAAGCTCTACACGCTCTGTAAGTTTGGACTACGTCCATCCAAACACCCGGTATACATATATAAATATTTTACTAAACAAATAAAACAAAGTCAATGGGCACCCATGATCAGGCACACAAATATTTGTCCCGGGCGGGGATCGAACACGCGACCTCTGGGTCTACAGTCGACGTCTCCGACCACTACACCAATCTATCAGCCATACTATTGTATATTAGTTTGTAGATATGTCAACAAAATTTACTATTTGTTACAGGCTCCATAGTAAAACAGGACGAATTTTCACAGGACTCTTATGAAGGTAAAATTGATATATTAAATATTAATAGAAATTTCACTTAACTACCTATTTTCATTTAAGATTTAAATCTTGTTAAATGTGTTTTTTAGGGTTCCGAACCTCAAAAGGAAAAAATTTTACCCTTATAGGATCACTTTGTAGTCCGTCCGTCTGTCTGTCTGTTAAGACCCTTTTTCTCAGGAACGCGTGGAGGTATCTAGCTGAAATTCATATCAAATACTCAAGTCTACTGTCTGGAAAAAAATCAAACTTCTAAGCCAACGCAATCAAAGGATACAGCCGTTTATGCTGCTAATTTTCTGTACTTGCAAGGGAATCAAAACCTACAGGGACGAAGCACAGATAAAGGAAAAATTGTTAAAAGCATAAATTTTTAGTTACATCATATAATAAGAATATTTTTAATAATTTTAAACTTACTACCCCTTTCCTCATGAACGCGTAGAGGCATTAAATTGAAATTCATATCAAATACTCAGGTCTATAATACCTTTAAGTCGTAACAAAATCAAACTTACTTTTTCTTATATACCTACAGGTTTGTACGGAACCCTGCGCGAATCCGAATCGTACTTGGCCGGTTTTTAATGTCATATTATGTATTATATTACAAATAACAGTAATTTTTCTTATTACAGAATCTTCCAATAAAGAGGAAAGTGAGGCTGAAGGTAAGTAACAGAAGCCGCGCCGTTTTGTCACAGAATAAGTTTTAGTGGGATTTCTGAAGGGTTTGTTTCGTCTCAATTTACGCATCGCAAAGGGTTTTTTTGGTGTGAAAAAAAAAGTCTGTTTACTAATAGATCGTGGAGAGGCAACGAATAACTTTTAAAAATAATTAAAAGTAATTTAAATATTGATTAAATTTTTTTGAGAAAAAGATTTATTTTGTTGAATACAAACGTGATGGCGTGAAGATTAAGTGAAAATCGGGCTGGGCCTAAGAGGTGCCGTTAAAACATGAGGATTAGCTCCGTTTTAATTACCGACGATCAGACGTAGGTACCTTATATGCAGTCGAAGCCTTCCTGATTACGTCACGAGCCAAGAATGAGGGTTCACCCTTTCTGCCTCGGCTTCAAGAGCTTGCACCTCTTTCCCAGGGTCCGGAATCAGTCACTCATAGCCCCTAATCAGACACATAGCGGCTATGTGATCGCGACACAAAAGTCCGGAATTCACAGAATTAGGTATATTTTCAGTTGAAAGACCAGACAAAGTTCAAACGTCACACTAGGTACTTGTTAGCCCAAACAAAAGGATTCTAGTATAACTTTATGTATTTTTATTTAACTCAACGAAGGGGCTAAAGAAGCCAGGAATAAAGAATTTAAAAAAATACAGAGAAGGGTTTTCACGTAAAATATCACGCGTCAAAACCAATCAGGATATATTAAATTTACCTTTAATTTCGTCTGACCCCCTTATAACGAGTATGCGAATATCACCCGAAAAGAAGAATTTGAAGTTTGAAAGCGATGTTTTGGACTTATTATTCTTTTACGTGATGACATGGAAGCGAGCCTCTGCAAACATCCCTGAGGCACTGTAACGCCATGGCAGTCCCAATATCATCCTAAAGCCGTGTCCTAAAGATATTATTGAATAAAACCTATAATTTTAATTTTAACTATATACGTTCATCCCGAACACTTTACTGTGCGGGGTCCGAGACGCGATACGTTAATGATCATCATCATCATCAGCCCATGTTACCCCACTGCGGGGGCTTAGGCCTCCCCCAGGGTAAGGAGGGGGTTTGGAGCTTAAATCCACCACGCTACTCCACTGCGAATTGGGGATTGTAACGAACGCCATTTATTGACAGCGTCCGGGATCGACTGCTTAACGTGCTCTCCGAGGCACGGAGTCAGTGTTAGTTAATGTACTTAAGTCAGAAAAACTCATTGGTACACGCCCGGATTCGAACCATGGCCCTATGGCCTTATAAATTTGAGACAGGTTCGTTGCGCTCTGGGCTATCACGACACGTTAATGATACGTTATATTGAATATTCATGGAAATTTCACTTACCTATTTTTATTTAAGAGTATTACAATTAAGAGTAATTTTTCTTATTACAGAATCTTCTTACTATAATGAGGAAAGTGAAGATGAACGTAAGTAATAGAAGCGGCGACGTTTTGTCACAGAATAAATTAAGTGGGTTTTTTAATTGAAGGATAATTTTTTATTGAATTTTTCTAATTGAAGGCTAAGTTTACGCGTCGCAAATAAGAAAATAATTAAAAGTAATTTAAATATTGATTAAAATTGTTTATATAAAAATGATTTATCTTGTAATTTCAACTGCAAAATCTCTACTCGATCAGCTTGAACATAGAGACATACAGACACTACAATTTTATTAATATAGATAATCAGCGCAAATAACCGAATAGAGTTTTAAATAAAGGCTTCGACTCTACGTCGAAAGTGGGAAAAATTAACTCTTATAAAAAATTTAAAAATTTTACCACTAAAGATCGTCAACAGCTACTAAACAAAAAAAATTAAAAAAAAACACAAACAGAGGAGAAAAACATACTAGAAGAAGATTATCATAGATATTCTTTTATACAAAAATTAAATGATGCTTTTTAATGTCTCACTAAAACTCAAAAACGCCTGGACCGGTTTGGCTAATTTTGGTTTTGAAATATTTTTGGAAGTCCAAGGAAGATTTAAAAGGCGAGAAAATGTGAAGAAATTGCAAGGAAATACAACAATATAGTAAAAACAACAACTTCATTTTCCCATACAAACTGTTCATACATGTCAAACAGGGTGTGTTCAAAAATCAATTTCTTTACTCTTTTATCAGCTATCTCAGAAACGGCTCTAATGATTTATATGAAATTTTGTATTTAATAGATAGGTATCATTCCAAAACAGGTTTCTAAATAAGTTTTATGGTTATTAAGCACCAGGGGGCGTTGCAGTAAATGTGTATCTTCGAAACGACAGAAGTGATTTTCATACGGTTTTTTGCATTATATAAGTAGTGTCACCTGCGAATACACAATTAAATAAGTTGTGCAGTTATGGGCCACCAGGGAGCGCTACAATAGATATGTATGTTCAAAACGGCTGGGACCATCTTGACGCGGTTTTTTATGTCATAGATATAATTTAACAGCAGGTGCTTAGATAAGGATTGCGGATATGAGCCACCAGGGGGCGCTGCAATGAATACATTTCTCTAAAACGGCTAGGAGGATCTCTACGCGGCCTTTTGCGTTATAAATATATCACCTACGAGCACGTTTTAAGATAAAGTTTGCGGTTATGGGCTACCAGGGGGCACTGTGATAGATGTGTGTCTCTAAAATAGTTGGGAGGATCTTGACCCGGTTTTTCGTTTTACATAGATATCACGTAAAAGCAAGTTCTTTATGTTTTATTATGGATTGTAGTTATTGGCTACTAGGGAGGGGGAAGGGGCGCTATAATACATACATATACGTTTTGACTGTTCTGAGTTCTGAGGCGGTACGAAGTTCGCCGGGTCAGCTATATCATATAAATATGTACGTCGCGAAAGTGTCATTTATTTCATTACCTAATTTTAATTAACGGGAAGGGGAAGAACAGGAACGAGTTACGACTGACAGAAATTGAGACGATAAAGCATCTGTGTCCCGGGAACGAAAACGGGAATGACATAAGACTGAGATAAAAAAGATATTCTTGATGAGAATGGAAACGAAAACGAAATGACACCAGGCCCAAGAACGGAAACAATAAAATATTATTGCAATGGGAACGAAAACGGGAAAGGAAGCACGGAAATGAGATAAGACTGAGATAAAAAAAAGTGATTCTCATGAGAAACGAAACTACCCGTGCGAAGCCGGGACGGGCCGCTAGTTATTTTATAAATCTTTAGTCATACAGTCTAAATGACTAATGAATTTTCTAGTATTAATTATAAGCAACATAATTAAAATAACTTACTCTAAATTAAAATGTAATTAAGGACCTAAAAATATCTACAAATTAAAAATTAAATTGTATTTTAATTATATTCTTTTATAATTTAAGAATCCAGTGACTCTCATGGCTATGAAAAGAAAAAAAGCTATAATGGAGGTAGCGGAGGCAAAGGAAAAAAGGGTAAGTCAAGTGGTTGTCAATGATTTCCCCAAGGACAATTAATGTTATTTTGATTAAACATTCACTATTAAGTAGATGAAATAATGGTTCAATATATAGACAGTGTATCATCACTAGGCTGCTATTTTAAGTGTGGTTTTATTAAGAAGAGAAGTAATGTACAGTGATGTTTTACAAAACACAGATGATGTCACTGCAAAGAGTTTATATAGTGTGAAATTTTTGTCATCATCCAAAAATTTTCTAGTCAATGGAATCTAGTCAACGAATGGACCCTATTTCGTAATTAAAAAACATGTTAAAAATTCACAATCAATAAACTTTATCGTTAATAATTTTCAATAAATCTTGGACTTTCTATCTACTACACCGACACACACGCATCTAATGTAGGAAGGAGGGGGGGGGGGGAGCGACGACACTGTGACACTAGATTAAAGGCGGTCCCACACATGTGGACAAACATTTTGGCCTAAAATCAGCAAATGTTTGTCGAAATTGTACTTCCTACACTACTTCGCAAAAGTTTCATTTCCGTACGGTTACTTTGGAGTGCGCAAGGAAACCGACACGCTATCACGGCTAACAAATCTTTATTGCACAAGGCATTACCGAATACGAATGACCTCCCACACATGCGTGAATGGTCAATGTTTGGCATGTTTGCCATATGTGTGGGAAGCGACGTAACCACGCTCCCATACATAAGGCATGCTGCCAAATTCGTATTCGGTAATGGCTTGTGCTACAAACATTTTTTTTGAAACAATTACGAAGTAGTGTAGGAAGTACAATTTCGACAAATATTTGTCAATTATTTTCACGGAAAACATTTGCTGATTTTAATGTCAAATGTTTGTCCACATGTGTGGGACCACCTTTATATTCACATGATGATAATTTCATGATTTGTCAAAAAGGAATCACGTTTACGCAAACAGTATTTAAACGTAAATAACGTAATCGAATTCGTTTTACGTCTCTTGTGAGCGGTCAGTTGGAAGCACGTCGGAAGCCATTAAATTGTCTATTTTGAACGAGCCAATGAAAACTAGCCGACCTCTCCCGCACCCCGCCACTTTTTGGCGATTTCGTTTTCGTACTGACGTTTATTAAAGCGTGGTCTATAGGTTGACTGGTCAGTGGTATGTGTGTAAACTTGTTCGTACAAGTTTCAAGTTCGGACAAGTCGTACAAGTTCGTAAACCACTGGAAAACTGATTCGGGGTAAATGACGAACAGCTACAACAACGATACGTCGCTTGTGTAAACTGGCCGTTAGAAGACGTAATCCTCGATTTCTAAGAAAGAGATTGCAGCGCGTCAAGACGAGGCAATGGTGACTACATATTGCCTAGTAAAGTAACACTCGTGCCATCAAGACAAATCTAATAGCGTATATTTATCGGATTCGATTGAGTCATTGAGTAGATACTTACCAACGGAAATAGGAACGAACATACATATCCACATACATACAGATCACACACATGTACCGTCTTTTTTGTGTTTCGCCGCAGTCGGGTGAAAAAAGAATAAAATTGAGTATATAGGATTTAAATGGATGAGTTAAATTTTTAAAACTTTTATTTTCGAAACTATAAATCGTAGACCTGTCGTGTTGGTACTCAAATTTAAGGTTTTGGCGAGATCTATGTGACCGCATGATTAAATTTTTAAAACTTTTATTTTCGAAACTATCAATCGTAGACCTGTCGTGTTGGTACTCAAACTAAATGTTTTGGCGAGATCTATGTGACCATGTGACTAAATTTTTAAAAGCCTATTTTTTCGAAACTATCAATCGCAGACCTATCGTGTTGGTACTCAAAACTAATGTTTTCGCGAGATGTGTTATAACCACATGACCAAATTTTTAAAAGCTTATATTTTCGAAACTATCAAGAGCAGACCTATCGTGTTGGTATTCAAACTTGATGTTTTCGCAAGATCTATGTGACCAGGACCACATGACCAAATTTTTAAAAGCTTATATTTATTTATAGAAACATTATATTATATTTATAGAAATTTGGTCACGCGTGTTAATAAAACGACCGTATGCATTCGAACAACAGACTGACATCTGGGTTTAATTGAAATCTCACATTACAAAATTAGTTACATTACATGAACATAGATGTCACTACTTGTAGCAAACATGAACATATAATATATTGATATATAATATTAATACCCCCACTATATCAAAATATTATACAGTAAATACACCATACTAAGACACTAAATTAATTACATTTTTGTTGCACCCCCATCAAGTCCAAAAACTTATAATGTTTCACACAGCTTAAAGATTTTGTTAGAACATCTGCAGCCATATCAGCTGTTGGTAGGTACTGTACTTAAACAATGTTGTTATTAATACACTCTCTTCCAAAATGATATCTAATGTCTACATGTTTTGATTTACAATGAAAAACTGTGTTATGTAATAATTTATGGGCACTTTGATTGTCATTAAATATAAGAATAGAATCAGAACTACCAGTTATTTCTTTATACAAATTTCTTAAGTAAATGGCTTCCTTACAGCTTTCAGAGATACCAATATATTCTGCTTCTGTGCTAGACAGAGCTATATTCTTTTGCTTTTTACTACTCCAAGAAATTACACCTCCTGATAGACTGAAACAAAATCCGGTGTATGACCTTCTATCTAAAGTATCGCTGCCCCAATCTGCATCTACATAACCGATTATATCTTTATTACCTATACTACAATATTTAATGCAATAATCTTTAGTTCTCTTTAAATATCTCAAGATCCGCTTAGCATGAGCCCAATGCTCTCTACTATAGCAATTGTTAAACTGACTTAGGTATCCTACTGAGAATGCAATATCCGGACGTGTAAGTATAGCAAGGTACATTAAACAACCAATTAATTGCTGGTATGGTAAACTCTTATCACAATTACTATGTTTAGCCAACTTCAGTCCACTTTCCATAGGAGTATCTATAGTTTTACAATTTTCTAAATTAAATTTTAACAATAACTGTTCTATGTAATGACTTTGATCTAATGTTAACACTTTATTTTTTTTTATCATAACACACCGACATACCAAGGCATTGTTTTATTTGGCCTAAATCTTTAATCTTAAATTGAGACTCTAATACACACTTTAACTTATTAGTTTCTTTAGAACAATTTGAAAAAATGAAAAAATCATCGACATATAATGCAATTATAGTCATATTTTTACCTTCATTCTTTACATACAAACAAGGTTCATATTTAGATTTTAAGTAACCATTTTTTGTTAAACAAATATCTACTTTGTTATACCACATTCTTGATGACTGCTTCAATCCATAAATGGCTTTCTTTAATTTTAGGACTTTATTAGTATCTGAACTATCAAAACCTTCAGGTATTTGCATGTATATATTTTCATGAAGTTCGCCATTTAAAAATGCAGTTACCACATCAAAATGCCTAATGTCAAGTCCTAGTTTTACTGACAAAGCAAAAAGTAATCTCAATGAACTATGTCGCACCACTGGAGAAAATGTCTCAGCGTAGTCTATACCTGGTTGTTGGGAGAAGCCCTTTGCTACTAACCGTGCACGATACCGCACTTTGTTATCAGGTTCTATTTTCTTTTTGAGCACCCACTTGCACTGCACAATTGTACCACTACTAGAAATATCTACCACATCCCAAGCACCATTGTCTTCGAAGCACTTCAATTCATCTTTGACAGCCTGCAACCATTGGTTTCCCTCAGACCCCTTCAACGCTTGCTTCAGTGTAAGATCAGCTCCACAAATCATATCATTCTCCGAGTAGCAGATTCCACCGAAACCATATCTATTTGGAGCACGGCGTTCTCTTGTAGGTCTAACTTGATGATAATTATCATCTATAATTTCTACTGAATCTTCATATTCACTCGGCATATAGTCTGAAAGAGAATCATCTTCTGACACTTCTATTAAAGTTGAATCTGTGTCATCCCGCACTGAATCTTGTAGATTCGGGCTTTCCTGTGGCATACCATCATTCACAGATTCCTGATCCTTGCCTTCAGATGCGACCTCCATCATGATTGATTCTTTTTCCATTACAATTACATCTCTGCTAGTGGTTATAATTCTTTTCACAGGATCATACACTCTGTAGCCCTTGATGTTCTCGGGAAATCCAACTAGTATACATTCAGTGGATTTTTTTGTCCCATTTTGACCGCTTCTCTTTATTCACATGAACCATGACTGGTGACCCAAAGATCCTTAGATTGCTGAGATCTGGTTTAACGCCTGTCCATAACTCATATGGCGTTTTACCATTTAAAACTGATGAAACTGTCCGATTATGCAAATACACGGCTGTATTACAGGCTTCAGCCCAAAACTTTTTATTCATCATGGCATCATATAACATACATTTTGCCTTCTCAATGATGGTTCTGTTCATTCTCTCACATAACCCGTTCTGCTGCGGTGTATATGGGTTCGTTTTTTGGTGAACTATGCCATATTTTTTTAAGAAATCATCAAAATCTGAATTACAGAACTCCTTTCCATTATCACTTCTGAAGAATTTCACTTTTCTATTAGTTTGATTCTCTGACATCGCCTTAAACTCTTTGAAATATTTCAAAGCTTCATCTTTATGTTTCAAAAAATGAATAAAGGTCATTCGACTGAAGTCGTCAACAAATAAAAGAAAGTAGGACGAACCTCCTAGTGATTTCTCCTCCATGAGTCCACAAAGATCACTGTGCACCACATTTAATAATTCTGTACTTCTCGTACCAACATTTGAGAATGGTAGCCGACACTGCTTACCCTCACAACATGTCTTGCATGACGATTTGCTTATCTCAATATTCTCAACAAAATCCATTCCAGTTACAGCATTCTTCGTTTTCATCAAGCTATCACTGTTCACGTGACCCAACCTGCGATGCCAGATGTGACCTGAGGTGGTAGCCGCAGCTATCAACCTCTTTTGTGTGTTCAATCTATAGACACCATTCAACAATGTAGCAGTAGCAACTAAATCTCAATCTCTGTTGTGTATAAGACAACCATCCTTATTGAAATACACTCTATTTCCTTTTTCTATCAATTTGCTCACGGAAATGAGGTTAGTTGTCAATTCTGGTACACATAATACATCTTCGATGTTGATGTCGATTTCACTGCCATTCACTTTAGATATTATCTTAACATCTCCAGCACACGTAACTGAAACAGTTTCTTGATTTGCAACTATGATTTTTTCTTGAACTTTACGGTATCGGCTTGTTATCCAATCTGTGTTAGCGGTTAAGTGGACGCTAGCACCGGAATCGATATACCAGTCCCCTTTGTTGAAACTTCCGCTTAGAAATACAGCTGAAAATGCGTTGGTCTGTTTACGGTCTTCGTTTTTATTGTTTAAATTCGAGTTATTTGGACATTGAGTTCGGTAGTGTCCTATTTGTTTACAACGATAGCATTTGACATTGACAGTTTTCATGTTGGCATTACTTGTCTTTGGCAAATTCGAGGTCGAGGCGCCATTTTTATTTTGTGTTGTGGATGCCTGTTTCCTTTTGTGTTGCCATTTTCTATATACGGCAAATGCACCATCTTCACTACTGTTTCCGTTTCCCGTCTCCATGTCTAGAAGTTTGCTTTTAATGGCGTCCGTTGTCACTTGAATACCTGAATGCTCTATCGCCATGATCATCGGAGAGAACTTCTCTGGTAATCCAGCTAGCAATAACGAACCAATCCATTCGTCATTAATTGCGAATCCTGTTCCACAAAGTTTCTGACCTGTCTCAATTATTTGGGTGACGTACGAGGTCATGGAACTGCAATTATCCAGACGGATAGAAATTAAATTTCTCAGGAGACTTATTCTTCTAGTGAAACCAGAATCATCAAAAAGAGACTTCAATTTTTCCCACAGCTCTTTAGTAGTCTTGACTGTCTTGATGTGCACGTATAACGACGCATCTATCGTCAAAATCAGTTTCGCCTTTGTCTTGGCGTCATCCGTGGCTGATGCAATAATGGCCGCACCACCGGCGTCCAACTCTGGTTTGATGCATTTCATCATTCCTTCAAGTATAAGGAAATTTTCAGCTGCAAACACCCACTCGTCGTAATTTTCCCTTCCTCGTAACTTAGGCACATTCACGATATAATTAGTCGCCATTACGCTGATATGCAATAGCAACCGGCTAACTGTTCACAAACGGATTCTAAGTCTAATACGCGGAAACTGGTCTGACTAACTGCGAAACAAAACACTGACGTGTCGAGCTGCAACTTTTTAACCGAAGTTACTTCGCGAAATACGAGTGTTATGGCCAAAATTCTGGTCCCATAACCTGTTAATAAAACGACCGTATGCATTCGAACAACAGACTGACATCTGGGTTTAATTGAAATCTCACATTACAAAATTAGTTACATTACATGAACATAGATGTCACTACTTGTAGCAAACATGAACATATAATATATTGATATATAATATTAATAACGCGGTCACATAGTTTTCGCCAAAACATCAAGTTTGAGTACCAACATGACAGGTCTGCTCTTGATAGTTTCGAAAATATAAGCTTTTAGAAATTTGGTTACGCGGTCACATAGATCTCGCCAAAACATCAAGTTTGAGTACCAACACGACTGGTCTACGATTGATAGTTTCGAAAATAAAAGTTTTTAAAAATTTGGTCATGCGGTCACATAGATCTCGTCAAAACATCTAATTTGAGTACCAACACGACAGGATTGCGATTGATCGTTTTGAAAATATAAGTGTTTAAAAATTTGGTCACGTGGTTGCATAGATGTCGCCAAAACATCAAGTTCGAGTACCAACACGATAGGTCTATTATTGATGGTTTCGAAAATATATGCATTTAAAATCTGGTCACGTGGTCACATATACACGTCTGCAAAGTTTTATTGAAATCGGTATAGTCGTTTCGGACATTAGCCGGAACAGACAGACAGACGGACAGACAGACAGAAAAAAATTACCCTATGTTACCCCCGGTAATGCCCTCTGTATGTCTGCAAAGTTTCATTGATATCGGTGTAGCCGTTTCGGAGATTAGCCGGAACAGACAGACAACGGACAGACAGACAGACAAAAAGTAACCAATATCACCCGCGGTAATGCCCTCTGCATGGCTGCAAAGTTTCATTTTTTTATAATAATAACGTATACCTCACAACAACGTCTAGGCCCAAAACTAAGCATTAGCTTGTATTTTGGGTACCAAGCGAAGAAACCACATACATATAACAACCAAGTCCCGGTATTCGTATCAATATTCATCATATAAATACTGACCCGACCTGGGATTCGAACCCGGAACCTTTAGCTTCGTAGGCAGGGTCCCTACCCACTAGGCTATGTGCACAATAGGGGAGAAAGTGATAAAATATGAGAGAAGGATAACGCTGAACGCAATAGGTAGGTGCTTACTATTACATTACAATAGTACACTAGGCATTGAAATCTATGTAGCCGTTTCGGAGTTTAGCCGGAACAGACAGACAGACGGACAGACAGACACTTCAATTTTATTAATATAGAAGAAACGTAATGAATAAAACCACAAAACTTTAACGATAAATTTATAAAAAGTCAGGGTACCTACTTATAATTATTTCACTTAGTATTACAGATATACAGTAGATGGCGTGTTTTTGAATTTGTTTCGTAATTCAAAGAAAATAGACTAATTCAAATAATAATTCTTTTGCACTAGTAGACTACTTTTTACATGAATAAATTATATTTCAAATAATATATTATAATAATATTCTAAATAATTAAGCGTTTGTTCTCACGGTGCGTTAGCGCGCCTCTAGCGTTAAAATTTATAAACACATGAGGGGGACACGAGCCGTGCGGGTGAAATCAGATTTTTTGGTCGCCTACTAAGGGGCCTTAAAGCGCAACCTACTTTCAACGTCGATCGTTTAATATCGAATTATTATATTTTTAATTATACAGAATTGTAAATATTTCAATGGTCGTGAACATTCTAGTTTGTAATCTAAGATGAATATTAATGTTATGTTTTGTTATTAATCTATTTTTTTCTCTTTGTTAGGTCATCAAAAAAATTACTACAGCGAAGTAATAAAGGATAAAAAAGGTAAAACAACATAATGTTGATAATTACTGTTTTTAATCATAATGTTATAAACAAAACATATATTTACATAATGTTTTGTTCTAAATTGCTTGAATTTACATGCTGGCAACTTTCTCTTCTAAAACCAATGAAGCGAAATGGGGCACGTTTTTATCTTATCAGTGAATAAATTCGTATAAAAATATTTTTCATGTTCCATTGTAAACATAATTTTATTTGTAGTACTTAGTTTTTGAGTTTATCGCGTTCAGACAGACAGACAGACAGACAGGCAGACGCGGCGGGAGATTTTATTTTATAATTTATGTAGTAAAGAGATCAAAACGCAACTCTTTCAATGTCGATCGTTTAGAATCGAAATATTATAATATGATATTATTTATAATTGTAAATATTTTAATAACTCTGAAGTTTCTAATTCGTTATCTACGATAAATATAAACGTTATGTTTTACTAACCTGATTTTGTCCTTTGCTAAATCATCATGATTATTTTGCAGAATCTCAGACGAAAAAGAAAACACATAAGGCCAAGGAAACGGTATACAAAAAGAATAAAGGTAACACAGCAGTGCTAGTAAATAATAATTTTCTTACTCATACTCGGAAAGTACGCTTGAAGTTACCTGATCAGAAATGGGAAACGATTTTTCCTGCTGTCAAAAAATTTAAAAGAAAACTATGCAAGCCATGTTTCAATTTTTTATACAGCAACTCTATTAAATCCGTCGTCCGTCTGTCTGTCTGTCTGTCTGTCTGTCAAGACCCCTTTTCTCAGGAACCCGTGGAGGTATCTAGCTGAAATTCATATCAAATACTCAAGTCTACTGTCCCTTCAAGCGGTGAAAAAATCAAACTTCTCAGCCAACGCAATCAAAGGATACATCCGTTTATGCTGCAAATTTTCTATACTTGCAAGGGAATCAAAACTTACAGGGTACTTCCCGTAAACTTAGAATCTTTAAATTTGATACGAAGCAACGTCTTATAGCACAGATAAAGGAAAAAACGTACCTGTATAATGCATAAATTTTTAGTTATCTACATCATATAATAAAAATATTTTTAATAGATAATTTTAAACTTACTACCCTTTTCCTCATGAACGCGTTGAGGTATTAAATTGAAATTCATATCAAATACTTAGGTCTATAATACCTTTAAGTTGTAACAAAATCAAACTTACTTTTTCTTATATACCTACAGGTTTGTACGGAACCCTGCGCGAATCCGAATCGCACTTGGCCGGTTTTTATGTATTTTGTATTATATTACAAATAAAAGAGAATTTTTCTTATTACTTATATTCGCTATTCGTTATAAGGGGTATAACGAATAAGCGAATATCACCCGAAAAGAAGAATTTGAAGTTTGAAAGCGATGTTTTGGACTTATTATTCTTTCACGTGATGGCATGGAAACCATCAGTGCGAGCCTTTGCAAACATCCCTGAGGCACTGTAACGCCATGGCAGTCCCAATATCATCCTTAAGCCGTGTCCTAAAGACAGTATTGAAAAAAATCTATAATTTGAATTTTAACTATAGACGTTCATCCTTAACACTTTACTGTGCGGGGTCCAAGACGCGATACGTTAATGATACTTCATATTGAATATTCATGGAAATTTCACTATTTTTATTTAAGAGTATTACAAATAAGAGTAATTTTTCTTATTACAGAATCTTCTTACGACACAGAGGATAGTGAACATGAAAGTAAGTAATAGAAGCGGCGACGTTTTGTCACAGAATAAGTTAAGTGGGTTTTTGAAGTAAAACTTCTTTAGGCGCGACTAGGGAGTAACTCAGATTTTTTTCTGACGAAAGTAACGCTTATTCTGACGGAAGGGACGCTTACTATAGTCTGTGTAGTTTTCGCTATTTAAAAATAATAATTTGGATTGGTCGTAAGTTTATGTCATATACTCCACGCTTCTTGACTTATACGCCAGCTAGTGGCAAATATCATAATCAATTAGGATTATTTTTTCCAAATTTTCAAACGGATCAATTGTGAATAGCAAAGTGAATAAAAATTCAACAGTTTTAAAAAAAATATTTTAAATTGCAAAATTTTTAAAAATCCCTAACAGCCAAACCCAATTACCTATCTATCGACGGTCTAACCATACTAGGGTAAGAAATTCTATCCATTGTATAGTTTTGTCGTCTCAATAACCTATCGACGGATAGACATATCTACCGTCGCACACCATCTATCGACGGGAGGCCCCGGGAGGGTCGATAGCTTACCAGGGTTAGATTTTCGTATGAAAATGACATTTCGTGCGTCCCGATATACTTCTGACAGCTGTTGAAGGATAGAATTTATTACTGAGGATTAACATGCGGCCTATCTGTCAAATGTGATGGTTTACCTATCGATCGTCTGCTATCATCAAATAAAACTTCGCTAAATTACTTTTATCCTAATATTTTGAAACCAATATATATTTAATTAAGTTGTAATTTAGTGTAAAAATGTCTACATCCAGTGAAAGCGATTCTGACTTCGAACTTTTACAAGAATTGTCAGACTGGGATAGTAGCGAAGAATCATCTCATATTTGTTATTATAAAACGTACAAAAAAAACTACAAAGTTTTACTTCAATCACGCGTAAAGGTTACACGCACACTTTTTTTTTAATTGAAGGGTAATTTTTATTGAATTTTTTAAATTGAATGCTACACGTCGCAAATAAAAAAATAATTAAAAGTAATTTAAATATTGATTAAAATTGTTTATATAAAAATGATATATCTTGTAATTTCAACAGTAAAATCTCTACTCGATCAGCTTGAACATACAGACAGACGGACAGACAGACAAACAAAGAGTAGCATATATCACCCGTAATGATTCCCGCTGTACGTCTGCAAAGTTTCAATAAAATCGGTACAGCTGTTTCGGATATTAGCCGGAACAGACAGACAGATAGACAAACGGACAGACCGACAGTGAATAGCCTATATCGCCCCTAACAATGCCCGCTGTACGTTTGCAAAGTTTCATTGAAATCGGATCAGCCGTTTCGGAGAGTAAGCGGAACAGCCAGACAGACGAACAGACAGACAGACAGGGAAAAAGCAGCCTATGTCATTACCGATAATGCCCTCTGTACGTCTGCCAAGTTTCATTTATAATTATAGCACATTCATGTATCAAATTTTTATGAACGTAGTATGAAAGCATACCGAATACAGTTTTAAATAAAGGCTTCGACTCTACGTCGAAAGTGGGAAAATTTAACTCTTTAAAAATTTAAAATTTATACCACTAAAGCTAGTCAACAGCTACTAAACAAAGAAAATAATAAAAAAAAAACACAAACATAGGAGAAAAACATACTAGAAGAAGATAATCATAGATATTCTTTTATATTAAAATGAAACATTGCTTTTTATATGTCTCACTAAAACTTAAAAACGCCTGGCACGGTTTGGCTAATTTTGGTTTTGAAATATTTTTGGAAGTCTAAGGAAAATTTAAAAGGTGAGAAAATGTGAAGAAATTGCAAGGAAAAACAACAATATAGTAAAAACAACAACTTCATTTTCCCATACAAACTGTAAAGGAAGCCCCCCCGGGGAAAACGGGAAAGGAAGCAGGGAAATGAGATAAGACTGAGATAAAAAAAAAGTGATTCTCATGAGAAACGAAACTACTCGTGCGAAGCCGGGACGGGCTGCTAGTTATTTTATAAATCTTTAGCCATACAGTCTAAATGACTAATGAATTTTCTAGTATTAATTATAAACAACATAATTAAAATAACTTACTCTAAATTAAAATGTAATTAAGGAACTAAAAATACCTACAAATTAAAAATTAAATTATATTCTAATTTACATTGTATTTTTTAATTTGTAAATACTTTTAGTTTTACTATTTATATTAGTTAATTGATGTATACATTCGTAATATTAAACTATTCTAATTATATTTTTTTCTAATTTAAGAATCCAGTGACTCCAATGGCTATGAAAAGAAAAAAAGCTATAATGAAGGTAGCGGAGGCAAAGGAAAAAAGGGTAAGTCAGGTGGTTGTCAATGATTTCCCCAAGGACAATTAATGTTATTTTGATTAAACATTCACTATTAAGTAGATGAAATAATGGTTCAATATATAGACAGTGTATCCTCACTAGGCTGCTATTTTAAGTGTGGTTTTATTAAGAAGAGAAGTAATGTACAGTGATGTTTTACAAAACGCAGATGATGTTACTGCAAAGAGTTTATATAGTGTGAAATTTTTGTCATCATCCAAAAATTTTCTAGTCAATAGAATCTAGTCAACGAATGGACCCTATTTCGTAATTAAAAAACATGTTAAAAATTCATAATCAATAAACTTTATCGTTAATAATTTTCAATAAATCTTGGACTTTCTATCTACTACACCGACACACACGCATCTAATGTAGGAAGGAGGGGGGGGGGGAGCGACGACACTGTGACACTAGATTAAAGGCGGTCCCACACATGTGGACAAACATTTTGGCCTAAAATCAGCAAATGTTTGTCGAAATTGTACTTCCTACACTACTTCGCAAAAGTTTCATTTCCGTACGGTTACTTTGGAGTGCGCAAGGAAACCGACACGCTATCACGGCTAACAAATCTTTATTGCACAAGGCATTACCGAATACGAATGACCTCCCACACATGCGTGAATGGTCAATGTTTGGCATGTTTGCCATATGTGTGGGAAGCGACGTAACCACGCTCCCATACATAAGGCATGCTGCCAAATTCGTATTCGGTAATGGCTTGTGCTACAAACATTTTTTTTGAAACAATTACGAAGTAGTGTAGGAAGTACAATTTCGACAAATATTTGTCAATTATTTTCACGGAAAACATTTGCTGATTTTAATGTCAAATGTTTGTCCACATGTGTGGGACCACCTTTATATTCACATGATGATAATTTCATGATTTGTCAAAAAGGAATCACGTTTACGCAAACAGTATTTAAACGTAAATAACGTAATCGAATTCGTTTTACGTCTCTTGTGAGCGGTCAGTTGGAAGCACGTCGGAAGCCATTAAATTGTCTATTTTGAACGAGCCAATGAAAACTAGCCGACCTCTCCCGCACCCCGCCACTTTTTGGCGATTTCGTTTTCGTACTGACGTTTATTAAAGCGTGGTCTATAGGTTGACTGGTCAGTGGTATGTGTGTAAACTTGTTCGTACAAGTTTCAAGTTCGGACAAGTCGTACAAGTTCGTAAACCACTGGAAAACTGATTCGGGGTAAATGACGAACAGCTACAACAACGATACGTCGCTTGTGTAAACTGGCCGTTAGAAGACGTAATCCTCGATTTCTAAGAAAGAGATTGCAGCGCGTCAAGACGAGGCAATGGTGACTACATATTGCCTAGTAAAGTAACACTCGTGCCATCAAGACAAATCTAATAGCGTATATTTATCGGATTCGATTGAGTCATTGAGTAGATACTTACCAACGGAAATAGGAACGAACATACATATCCACATACATACAGATCACACACATGTACCGTCTTTTTTGTGTTTCGCCGCAGTCGGGTGAAAAAAGAATAAAATTGAGTATATAGGATTTAAATGGATGAGTTGTTAAATGGTTGTTACTACCTATGAAAATTGACATCTGTCTGACTCTATTACTTATAGAAAGAAGGGAAGGTTGTCGTGTCTTCAGCCGACCCTCGCCGACCAGTAGGCGTAGTATTAAAAAACCCCGACACAAAAAAACTAACCTTTAAAAAGTGTGAAATAATACAAGTTTGTTCATTGCCTAATGATTTTTGATCCTTAAAGGCGTCTGGGACCGCTAATTATTAAGTATTTTAAATTTACTTAGCGGTCCTCGACGCTTTTAACAATGAAAAATCAAATGATCCAATGGCAATGAACAAACTTGTATTATTTCACACTTTTTAAAGGTTAGTTCTTTTTTGTGTGGGGAGCTTTTTAAATTTTTAATTTAATTTTTATTTAAAATTTTTTAAACTTTTATTTAGTAAAACTAGTTCATACACGTGATCAGAGAAAAAATATTTTTCAAGTTTTTAGTTTTCATTTCGTTAGTTAATATTTCTCATTCCTTTTCAATATAGTGAACATTATGCTACTAGTCAAGCACTTTCATTTGCTACCCATATTGATGGAGTAGTGAAAAAAATATGTAATTCACCATTTCGTGGTGGCGACCATCTTGGATTTGAAATTTGTCAAAGTGTATTTAATTATACAGTATTTAATTAGGCAAGCTCTTTCATTTGATACCCATATTGATGGAGTAGTGAAAAAAATATGTCTGCCATTTTGTGGCGGCGGCCATCTTGGACTGATTTTCATCAAACATAGCTAAGAACACTTCCAATTAATTCACTTTTCATATAAAAAACTAGCATCCAAATCAATTCATCAGTTTGGGAGCTACGATACCACGGACAGATACACAGATACACACACACGTCAAACTTTATAACACCGCTCTTTTTTCGTCAGGGGTTAAAAACAAAAATTAATTTAGTAATAAAATAAATTTAATAATACTTTATATAAAAACTATTTACAATATTATAGAACACAAGTCTATAGGATGACTTGCGTACCTGAAAGTGTTTCTACTGGTAACAATTCATGTTGTTGCTGGGTATTTTATACGTTTTATGAACTTGCGTTTCGTTTTTTGATTGGCCTGACGTGTTTTGACAATTTCGTAAGTATTTTGGCCAATCAGAAAACGTTTGGTCTCATTCGAAAGTCCAAAGTGTTCGAGTCGTGCGATGATCCGTGTATTCTGTCAGCAGGAAATATTGTTTTTCAAATTATTTGATGATAACGAAAAATGAACGGAGACTGTTGCGACATAGAGGTCGCCGAATCGGACTTTAGGATAAGCGGTCAACGTCGATCGTTAAATATCGAATTATTATATTTTTAATTATACAGAATTGTAAATATTTCAATGGTCGTGAACATTCTAGTTTGTAATCTAAGATGAATATTAATGTTATGTTTTGTTATTAATCTATTTTTTTCTCTTTGTTAGGTCATCAAAAAAATTACTACAGCGAAGTAATAAAGGATAAAAAAGGTAAAACAGCATAATGTTGGTAATCACTGTTTTTAATCATAATGTTATAAAGAAAACATATACCTAATTCCATAATGTTTTTTGCTAGTAAGCAAATTACATGCTTGCAACTTTCTCTTCTTAAACCAATGAAGCGAAATGGGGCACGTTTTTATCTTATCAGTGAATAAACTCGTATAAAAATATTATTCATGTTCCATTGTAAACATAATTTTATTTGTAGTACTTAGATTTTGAGTTTATCGCGTTCAGACAGACAGACAGACAGACAGGCAGACGCGGCGGGAGATTTTATTTTATAATTTATGTAGTAAAGAGATCAAAAAGCCACTTCTTCAATGTCGATCGTTTAACATTGAAATATTATAATATGATATTATTTATAATTGTAAATATTTTAATAACTGAAGTTTCTAATTCGTTATCTACGATAAATATTAATGTTATGTTTTACTAACCTGATTTTGTCCTTTGCTAAATCATCATGATTATTTTGCAGAATCTCAGACGAAAGAGAAAAAAGAAGAGGTCAATAACGTGGTATACAAAACGAAGAAAGGTAAAATACCATAGTGCTGGTAAATAATATTTTTCATTAATCATATTCGGAAAGCACGATTGATGTTACCTGATCATAAATGGGAAACTATTTTCTCTGCTATCAAAAAATTTAAAAGAAAACTATGCAAGCGATGTTTCAAGTTTTTATACAGCAACTCTTTTAAATCGTGGCGTAAAATTGTAATTATTCAATATTAACATCAATTTTGTTACGTGATTTCATACTTTTATTTTACTTACTTTTAAATAAAATATCATTAAATTTACATAGATTCCAGCTGAATGTTTTTACAAGCTACTGGCTGGTAGAATGCGAGAGTAAAATAAACACAAAAAAGGCGAGAAAGCGGCAATTCGATCTTCAGTTGTTTTGTCGAGTGCTAATTATTTACGTATACAGATATTTCTACAAAATGAGTTCATCAGATTCAGTTATGGATTTAACACATTTTTTACTTTCTTTATATTCGTAATGAAAAGTAGAATATTTACCTCGGGTAAAAGATCTATTTAGACACGAGATCGCTTAGCGCACGAGCGTAGTGAGGGCGCCAATAGTCCGAGTCCCGATTCTGATAAATATACGTCATTAGGTTTGTCTTCATGGTGCGAGTGTCTACATGACTTGTATAAAGTCTAAAAGTCTAAGTCTAAAAGTCATAAAAAATGAAAACGGGGGATTTTATGCGCTTTGACGTGCGAATTGAAAAACAAATTGTTTTTTAAAACCCTCAAGTGGAATTTCAAAAAAAAAGTACTTTAAAAGTTGAGTATGAAAATATTTAACATATTTGTATGTATAAAAATACACAAGTATGTATTCCAGATATTTCTTTGGGTTATTTAGTTGCATAGTTTTATAATTTAGCACAAATTATAGCGCATCCTACTTTAAACGTCGATCGTTTAATATCGAATTATTATAATTTTATATTATATATGATTGTAAATATTTCAATGGTCATGAACATTCTAGTTTGTAATCTAAGATAAATATTTATGTCATGTTTTGTTATTAATCTATTTTTTTCTCTTTGTTTGTGTGTTCAAAAATCAATTTCTTTACTCTTTTATCGTCTATCTCAGAAACGGCTCTAATGATTTATATGAAATTTTGTATTTAATAGATAGGTATCATTCCAAAACAGGTTTCTGAATAAGTTTTATGGTTATTAAGCACCAGGGGGCGCTGCAGTAAATGTGTATCTTCGAAACGACTGGACTGATTTTCATACGGTTTTTTGCATTATATAAGTGTCACCTGCGAATAGACAATTAAATAAGTTGTGCAGTTATGGGCCACTAGGGAGCGCTACAATAGATATGTATGTTCAAAACGGTTGGGACCATCTTGACGCGGTTTTTTATGTTACATAGATATAACTTAATAGCAGGTGCTTAGATAAGGATTGCAGATATGAGCCACCAGGGGGCGCTGAAATGAATACATTTCTCTAAAACGGCTAGGAGGATCTCTACGCGACCTTTTGTGTTACATAGATATCATCTAAGAGCAGGTTTTTTGATAAGAATCGCGTAGCTATGAATACCAGGGGCGCTGCAATAAATACATTTCTCCGAAATGGCTAGGAGAGTTTTGACGTGGTTTTTTGTTTTACATAGATATCACGTAAAAGCAAGTTCTTTATGTTTTATTATGGATTGTAGTTATGGGCTACTAGGGAGAGAGGGGGGGGCGCTATAATACATACATATACGTTTTGACTGTTCTGAGTTCTGAGGCGGTACGAAGTTCGCAGGGTCAGCTATATCATATAAATACGTACGTCGCGCAAGTGTCATTTATTTCATTACCTAATTTTAATTAACGCGAAGGGGAAGAACGGGAACGAGTTACGACTGACAGAAATTAAGACGATAAAGTATTTGTGTCCCGGGAACGAAAACGGGAATGACTTAATACTGAGATAAAAAAGATATTCTTGATGAGAATGGAAACAAAAACTAAATTACACCAGGCCCAAGAACGTAAACAATAAAATATTTTCGCAATGGGAACGAAAACGGGAAAGGAAGCACGGAAATGAGATAAGACTGAGATAAAAAAAAAGTGATTCTCATGAGAAAGGAAACTACCCGTGCGAAGCCGGGACGGGCCGCTAGTTATTTTATAAATCTTTAGTCATACAGTCTAAATGACTAACGAATTTTCTAGTATTAATTATAAACAAAATAATTAAAATAACTTACTCTAAATTAAAATGTAATTAAAGAACTAAAATTACCTACAAATTAAAAATTAAATTATATTCTAATTATATTCTTTTATAATTTAAGAATCCAGTGACTCCGATGGCTATGAAAAGAAAAAAAGCTATAGTGGAGGTAGCGGAGGCAAAGGAAAAAAGGGTAAGTCAGGTGGTTGTCAATGATTTCCCCAAGGACAATTAATATTATTTTGATTAAACATTCACTATTAAGTAGATGAAATAATGGTTCAATATATAGACAGTGTATCATCACTAGGCTGCTATTTTAAGTGTGGTTTTATTAAGAAGAGAAGTAATGTACAATGATGTTTTACAAAACGCAGATGATGTTACTGCAAAGAGTTTATATAGTGTGAAAATTTTGTCATCATCCAAAAATTTTCTAGTCAATAGAATCTAGTCAACGAATAGACCCTATTTCATAATTAAAAAACATGTTAAAAATTCAGAATCAATAAACTTTATCGTTAATAATTTTCAATAAATCTTGGACTTTGACTTGGACACTAGACTAAAGGCGGTCCCACACATGTGGACAAACATTTTGGCCTAAAATCAGCAAATGTTTGTCGAAATTGTACTTCCTACACTACTTCGCAAATGTTTCTTTTCCGTACGGTCACTTTGGAGTGCGCAAGAAAACCGACACGCTATCATGGATAACAAATTTTTATTGCACAAGGCATTACCGATTACGAATGGCCTCCCACACATGCGTGAATGGTCAATGTTTGGCATGTTTGCCATATGTGTGGGAGCGAGGTAACCCCGCTCCCATACATAAGGCATGCATGCCAAATTCGTATTCGGTAATGGCTTGTGCAACAAACATTTTGTTTGAAACAATTGCGAAGTAGTGTAGGAAGTACGATTTCGACAAATATTTGTCAATTATTTTCACGGAAAACATTTGCTGATTTTAATGTCAAATGTTTGTCCACATGTGTGGGACCACCTTTATATTCACATGATGATAATTTCATGATTTGTCAAAAAGGAATCACGTTTACACAAACAGTATTTAAATGTAAATAACGTAGTCGAATTCGTTTTATATACGTATCAGCATTCGTGATTTGTTGACAATGACGGAAGTCGCGTTCAGACTGATTCGCATGTTTGTAAACTTGTTCGTACAAGTATCAAGTTCGGACAAGTCGTACAAGTTCGTAAACCACTGGAAAACTGATTCGGGGTAAATGACGAACAGCTACAACAACGATACGTCGCTTGTGTAAACTGGCCTTTAGAAGACGTAATCATCGATTTCTAAGAAAGAGATTGCAGCGCGTCAAGACGAGGCAATGGCGACTAGAAATATTGCCTAGTGACACTCGTGCTATCAATACAAATCCAATAGCGTATATTTATCGAATTCGGTTGAGCCGTTGAGTAGTTACTTACCAGCGGAAATATGAACGGACATACATATCCACATACATACAGATCACACACATGTACCGTCTTTTTTGTGTTTCGCCGCAGTCGGGTGAAAAAAGAAGAAAATTGAGTATATAGGGGTTAAACGGATGAGTTGTTAAATGGTTGTTACTACCTATGGAAATTGACATCTGCCTTACTCTATTACTTGTAGAAAGAAGGGAAGGTTGTCGTGTCTTCAGCCACGCCTCGCCGACCAGTAGATGTAGTAGAAAAAATGAATTTACTAATAAAACGTTTTATGAACTTGCGTTTCGTTTTTTGATTGGCCTGACGTGTTTTGACAATTTCGTAAGTATTTTGGCCAATCAGAAAACGTTTGGTCTCATTTGAAAGTCCAAAGTATTCGAGTCGTGCGATGATCCGTGTATTCTGTCAGCAGGAAATATTGTTTTTCAAATTATTTGATGATAACGAAAAATGAACGGAGACTGTTGCGACATGGTTGCGACATAGAGGTCGCCGAATTGGACTTTAGGATAAGCGGTCAACGTCGATCGTTAAATATCGAATTATTATATTTTTAATTATACAGAATTGTAAATATTTCAATGGTCGTGAACATTCTAGTTTGTAATCTAAGATGAATATTAATGTTATGTTTTGTTATTAATCTATTTTTTTCTCTTTGTTAGGTCATCAAAAAAATTACTACAGCGAAGTAATAAAGGATAAAAAAGGTAAAACAACATAATGTTGGTAATTACTGTTTTTAATCATAATGTTATAAACAAAACATATATTTACATAATGTTTTGTTCTAGCAAGCAATTTACATGCTGGCAACTTTCTCTTCTAAAACCAATGAAGCGAAATGGGGCACGTTTTTATCTTATCAGTGAAGAAATTCGTATAAAAATATTTTTCATGTTCCATTGTAAACATAATTTTATTAGTAGTACTTAGTTTTTGAGTTTATCGCGTTCAGACAGACAGACAAGCAGACGCGGCGGGAGATTTTATTTTATAATTTATGTAGAAAAGAGATCAAAACGCCACTTCTTCAATGTCGATCGTTTAACATTGAAATATTTTATATGATATTATTTATAATTGTAAATATTTTAATAACTGAAGTTTCTAATTCGTTATCTACGATAAATATTAATGTTATGTTTTACTAACCTGATTTTGTCCTTTGCTAAATCATCATGATTATTTTGCAGAATCTCAGACGAAAGAGAAAAAAGAAGAGGTCAATAACGTGGTATACAAAAAGAAGAAAGGTAAAATACCATAGTGCTGGTAAATAATATTTTTCATTAATCATATTCGGAAAGCACGATTGATGTTACCTGATCATAAATGGGAAACTATTTTCTCTGCTATCAAAAAATTTAAAAGAAAACTATGCAAGCGATGTTTCAAGTTTTTATACAGCAACTCTTTTAAATCGTGGCGTAAAATTGTAATTATTCAATATTAACATCAATTTTGTTACATGATTTCATACTTTTATTTTACTTACTTTTAAATAAAATATCATTAAATTTACATAGATTCCAGCTAAATGTTTTTACAAGCTACTGGCTGGTAGAATGCGAGAGTAAAATAAACACAAAAAAGGCGAGAAAGCGGCAATTCGATCTTCAGTTGTTTTGTCAAGTGCTAATTATTTACGTATACAGATATTTCTACAAAATGAGTTCATCAGATTCAGTTATGGATTTAACACATTTTTTACTTTCTTTATATTCGTAATGAAAAGTAGAATGTTTACCTCGGGTAAAAGATCTATTTAAACACGAGATCGCTTAGCGCACGAGCGTAGTGAGGGCGCCAATAGTCCGAGTCCCGATTCTGATAAATATACGTCATTAGGTTTGTCTTCATGGTGCGAGTGTCTACATGACTTGTATAAAGTCTAAAAGTCTAAGTCTAAAAGTCATAAAAAATGAAAACGGGGGATTTTATGCGCTTTGACGTGCGAATTGAAAAACAAATTGTTTTTTAAAACCCTCAAGTGGAATTTCAAAAAAAGTACTTTAAAAGTTGAGTATGAAAATATTTAACATATTTGTATGTATAAAAATACACAAGTATGTATTCCAGATATTTCTTTGGGTTATTTAGTTGCATAGTTTTATAATTTAGCACAAATTATAGCGCATCCTACTTTAAACGTCGATCGTTTAATATCGAATTATTATAATTTTATATTATATATGATTGTAAATATTTCAATGGTCATGAACATTCTAGTTTGTAATCTAAGATAAATATTTATGTCATGTTTTGTTATTAATCTATTTTTTTCTCTTTGTTTGTGTGTTCAAAAATCAATTTCTTTACTCTTTTATCGTCTATCTCAGAAACGGCTCTAATGATTTATATGAAATTTTGTATTTAATAGATAGGTATCATTCCAAAACAGGTTTCTAAATAAGTTTTATGGTTATTAAGCACCAGGGGGCGCTGCAGTAAATGTGTATCTTCGAAACGACTGGACTGATTTTCATACGGTTTTTTGCATTATATAAGTGTCACCTGCGAATAGACAATTAAATAAGTTGTGCAGTTATGGGCCACTAGGGAGCGCTACAATAGATATGTATGTTCAAAACGGTTGGGACCATCTTGACGCGGTTTTTTATGTTACATAGATATAACTTAATAGCAGGTGCTTAGATAAGGATTGCAGATATGAGCCACCAGGGGGCGCTGAAATGAATACATTTCTCTTAAACGGCTAGGAGGATCTCTACGCGGCCTTTTGTGTTATAAATATATCACCTACGAGCACGTTTTAAGATAAAGTTTGCGGTTATGGGCTACCAGGGGGCACTGTGATAGATGTGTGTCTCTAAAATAGTTGGGAGGATCTTGACCCGGTTTTTCGTTTTACATAGATATCACGTAAAAGCAAGTTCTTTATGTTTTATTATGGATTGTAGTTATTGGCTACTAGGGAGGGGGAAGGGGCGCTATAATACACACATATAAGTTTTGACTGTTCTGAGTTCTGAGGCGGTACGAAGTTCGCAGGGTCAGCTATATCATATAAATACGTACGTCGCGAAAGTGTCATTTATTTCATTACCTAATTTTAATTAACGCGAAGGGGAAGAACGGGAACGAGTTACGACTGACAGAAATTGAGACGATAAAGTATTTGTGTCCCGGGAACGAAAACGGGAATGACATAAGACTGAGATAAAAAACATATTATTGATGAGAATGGAAACGAAAACGAAATGACACCAGTTCCGTTCTTGGGAACGGAAACAATAAAATATTTTTGCAATGGGAACGAAAACGGGAAAGGAAGCACGGAAATGAGATAAGACTGAGATAAAAAAAAGTGATTCTCATGAGAAACGAAACTACCCGTGCGAAGCCGGGACGGGCTGCTAGTTATTTTATAAATCTTTAGTCATACAGTCTAAATGACTAATGAATTTTCTAGTATTAATTATAAACAAAATAATTAAAATAACTTACTCTAAATTAAAATGTAATTAAAGAACTAAAAATACCTACAAATTAAAAATTAAATTATATTCTAATTATATTCTTTTATAATTTAAGAATCCAGTGACTCCGATGGCTATGAAAAGAAAAAAAGCTATAGTGGAGGTAGCGGAGGCAAAGGAAAAAAGGGTAAGTCAGGTGGTTGTCAATGATTTCCCCAAGGACAATTAATATTATTTTGATTAAACATTCACTATTAAGTAGATGAAATAATGGTTCAATATATAGACAGTGTATCATCACTAGGCTGCTATTTTAAGTGTGGTTTTGTTTACCTCGGCTAAAAGATCTATTTAGACACGAGATGGCTTAGCGCACGAGCGTAGTGAGGGCGCCAATAGTTCGAGTCCCTTTTATCTCTTGTGTAACAATCTACTATTTCAACATAAGACCATGATTGTTAAGAAATTAAGAGACTCTAAAATTTCCGACAGCGGCGAAACCCAAAAGGGGATTATATATGTTTTACATGTATATATGTGGGTATGTATGTCCGTTCTTCTGTTCGCTCTACCGGTTCCGATAAATATACGTCATTAGGTTTGTCTTCATGGTGCGAGTGTCTACATAAAAGTCATAAAAAATGAAAACAGAGGATTTTATGCGTTTTGACGTGCGATTTGAAAAACAAATTGTTTTTTAAAACCCTCAAGTGGAATTTCAACAAAAGTGCTTTAAAAGTCGCGGTATGAAAATATTTAACATATTTGTATGTATTAAAATACACAAGTATGTATTCCAGATATTTCTTTGGGTTATTTAGTTGCATGGTTTTATAATTTAGTACAAATTAAAGCGCAACCTACTTTCAACGTTGATCGTTTAATATCGAATTATTATATTTTTTATTATACAGAATTGTAAATATTTCAATGGTCGTGAACATTCTAGTTTGTAATCTAAGATGAATATCAATATTATGTTTTGTTATTGATCTATTTTTTTCTCTTTGTTAGGTCATCAAAAAAATTACTACAAAGAAGTAACGAAGGATAAAAAAGGTAAAACAACATATTGTTGGTAATTACTGTTTTTAATCATAATGTTATAAACAAAACATATATTTACATAATGTTTTGTGCTAGTAAGCAATTTACATGCTAGCAACTTTCTCTTCTAAAACCAATGAAGCGAAATGGGGCACGTTTTTATCTTATCAGTGAATAAATTCGTATAAAAACATTTTTCATGTTCCATTGTAAACATTATTTTATTTGTAGTACTTAGTTTTTGAGTTTATCGCGTTCAGACAGACAGACAGACAGACAGGCAGACGCGGCGGGAGATTTTATTTTATAATTTATATAGTAAAGAGATCAAAACGCAACTTCTTCAATGTCGATCGTTTAACATCGAAATATTATAATATGATATTATTTATAATTGTAAATATTTTAATAACTGAAGTTTCTAATTCGTTATCTACGATAAATATTAATGTTATGTTTTACTAACCTGATTTTGTCCTTTGCTAAATCATCATGATTATTTTGCAGAATCTCAGACGAAAGAGAAAAAAGAAGAGGTCAATAAAGTGGTATACAAAAAGAAGAAAGGTAAAATACCATAGTGTTGCTAAATAATATTTTTCATTACTCATACTCGGAAAGCACGATTGATGTTACCTGATCAGAGATGGGAAACGATTTTCTCTGCTATCAAAAAATTTAAAAGAAAACTTTTCTTTTTTTTTCTTTTCAAAACATAATTTTAATGTATTTATTTAAATTTCTTTCATTAAAAAACTTTTAAATACGATGAAATTTAAAAACAGGTGAATATAGTGGCTAGAATAGTCCATTGTTGTCATACATAACTATCTATTCAATATTTTTCATCTATAAATCACGTCAAAGTTAAGAAGTTATTTTAAAATTAATTTAATAAATAGTTCTAAGCTACATTTCATTTGTGTAAGAATAAGATGATTACTAAATATATTAAAAATACATTGTACCAATAATAGTAATGATACCATCCCACACAGCGCCATCTGGTTCCAAACTAAGTAAAGCTTGTATTAAGGGTACCAGATAACTGATACACATATTTAAATATTCTTTTATACTATGTACATATATGTATATATATTTTCAGGTCTGGGTGTCAGCGTTTGATTTTAATAGAGTCAGAAATGTCACTTCATAGTGTCAAAAACTATGCAAGCCATGTTTAAATTTTTTATACAGCAACTCTTTTAAATAGTGGCGTAAAATTGTAATTATTCAATATTAACAACAATTTTGTTACATGATTTCTTACTTTTATTTTACTTACTTTTAAATAAATTATAAATTTAGGTACATAGATTTCAGCTGAATGTTTTTATAAGCTACTGGCTGGTAGAATACGAGAGTAAAATAAACACAAAAAAGGCGAGAAAGCGGCAATTCGATCTTCAGTTGTTTTGTCGAGTGCTAATTATTTACGTATACAGATATTTCTACAAAATAAGTTCATCAGATTCAGTTATAGATTTAACGCATTTTTTACTTTCTTTATATTCGTAATGAAAAGTAGAATGTTTACCTCGGTTAAAAGATCTATTTAGGCACGAGATGGCTTAGCGCACGAGCGTAGTAAGGGCGCCAATAGTTCGAGTCCCTTTTATCCCTTGTGTAACAATCTACTATTTCAACATAAGGCGATGATTGTTAAGAAATTAAGAGACTCTAAAATTTCCCGACTGCGGCGAAAATCAAAACGAGATTATATATGTTTTACATGTATATATGTGGGTATGTATGTCCGTTCTTCTGTTCGCTCTACCGATTCCGATAAATATACGTCATTAGGTTTGTCTTCATGGTGCGAGTGTCTACATAAAAGTCTAAAAGTCATAAAAAATGAAAACGGGGTATTTAATGCGCTTTGACGTGCGAATTGAAAAACAAATTGTTTTTTAAAACCCTCAAGTGGAATTTCAAAAAAAAGTGCTTTAAAAGTCGAGTATGAAAATATTAAACATATTTGTATGTATAAAAATACACAAGTATGTATTCCAGATATTCCTTAGTGTTATTTAGTTGCATAGTTTTATAATTTAGTACAAATTAAAGCGCAACCTAATTTCCACGTCGATCGTTTAATATCTAATTATTATAATTTTATATAATATAATTGTAAATATTTCAATGGTCGTGTGAATTCTAGTTTGTAATCTATGATGAATATTAATGTTGTGTTTTGTTAATAATCTATTTTTTTCTCTTTGTTAGCTCATCATACAAATTACTACAAAGAAGTAACGGACGATGAAAAAGGTAAAAGAGCATAATGTTGGTAATTACTGTTTTTAATCAAAATGTTATAAACAAAACATATAATTCCATAATGTTTTTTGCTAGTAAGCAATTTACATGCTTGCAACTTTCTCTTCTTAAACCAATGAAGCGAAATGGGGCACGTTTTTATCTTATCAGTGAATAAATTCGTATAAAAATATTTTTCATGTTCCATTGTAAACATAATTTTATTTGTAGTACTTAGTTTTTGAGTTTATCGCGTTCAGACAGACAGACAGACCCGGCGGGAGATTTTATTTTATAATTTATGTAGTAAAGAGATCAAAACGCAACTCCTTCAATGTCGATCGTTTAGAATCGAAATATTATAATATGATATTATTTATAATTGTAAATATTTTAATAACTTTGAAGTTTCTAATTCTTAATCTACGATAAACATTATTGCTATGTTTTACTATCCTGATTTTGTCCTTTGCTAAGTCATCATGATTATTTTGCAGAATCTCAAAAGAAAAAGAAAAAAGAAGAGGTCAAGAACGTGGTATACAAAAAGAAGAAAGGTAAAATAGCATAGTGCTGGTAAATAATATTTTTCATGACTCATACTCGGAAAGTACGATTGATGTTACCTGATCAGAAATGAGAAATGATTTTTTCTGCTATCAAAAAATTTAAAAGAAAACTATGCAAGCCATGTTTAAAGTTTATATACAGCAACTCTTTTTAATCGTGGCGTAAAATTGTAATTATTCAATATTAACAACAATTTTGTTACATGATTTCATACTTTTATTTTACTTACTTTTAAATAAATTATCATTAAATTTACATAGATTTCAGCTGAATGTTTTTACAAGCTACTGGCTGGTAGAATGCGAGAGTAAAATAAACACAAAAAGGCGAGAAAGCGGCAATTCGATCTTCAGTTGTTTTGTCGAGTGCTAATTATTTACGTATACAGATATTTCTACAAAATAAGTTCATCAGATTCAGTTATAGATTTAACGCATTTTTTACTTTCTTTATATTCGTAATGAAAAGTAGAATGTTTACCTCGGTTAAAAGATCTATTTAGGCACGAGATGGCTTAGCGCACGAGCGTAGTAAGGGCGCCAATAGTTCGAGTCCCTTTTATCCCTTGTGTAACAATCTACTATTTCAACATAAGGCGATGATTGTTAAGAAATTAAGAGACTCTAAAATTTCCCGACTGCGGCGAAAATCAAAACGAGATTATATATGTTTTACATGTATATATGTGGGTATGTATGTCCGTTCTTCTGTTCGCTCTACCGATTCCGATAAATATACGTCATTAGGTTTGTCTTCACGGTGCGAGTGTCTACATAAAAGTCTAAAAGTCATAAAAAATGAAAACGGGGTATTTAATGCGCTTTGACGTGCGAATTGAAAAACAAATTGTTTTTTAAAACCCTCAAGTGAAATTTCAAAAAAAAGTGCTTTAAAAGTCGAGTATGAAAATATTAAACATATTTGTATGTATAAAAATACACAAGTATGTATTCCAGATATTTCTTAGGGTTATTTAGTTGCATAGTTTTATAATTTAGTACAAATTAAAGCGCAATCTACTTTCAACGTCGATCGTTTAATATCGAATTATTATAATTTTATATTATATTTAATTGTAAATATTTCAATGGTCGTGAAAATTCTAGTTTGTAATCTATGATGAATATTAATGTTGTGTTTTGTTAATAATCTATTTTTTTCTCTTTGTTAGCTCATCATACAAATTACTACAAAGAAGTAACGGACGATGAAAAAGGTAAAAGAGCATAATGTTGGTAATTACTGTTTTTAATCAAAATGTTATAAACAAAACATATAATTCCATAATGTTTTTTGCTAGTAAGCAATTTACATGCTTGCAACTTTCTCTTCTTAAACCAATGAAGCGAAATGGGGCACGTTTTTATCTTATCAGTGAATAAATTCGTATAAAAATATTTTTCATGTTCCATTGTAAACATAATTTTATTTGTAGTACTTAGTTTTTGAGTTTATCGCGTTCAGACAGACAGACAGACCCGGCGGGAGATTTTATTTTATAATTTATGTAGTAAAGAGATCAAAACGCAACTCCTTCAATGTTGATCGTTTAGAATCGAAATATTATAATATGATATTATTTATAATTGTAAATATTTTAATAACTTTGAAGTTTCTAATTCTTAATCTACGATAAACATTATTGCTATGTTTTACTAACCTGATTTTGTCCTTTGCTAAGTCATCATGATTATTTTGCAGAATCTCAGAAGAAAAAGAAAAAAGAAGAGGTCAAGAACGTGGTATACAAAAAGAAGAAAGGTAAAATAGCATAGTGCTGGTAAATAATATTTTTCATGACTCATACTCGGAAAGTACGATTGATGTTACCTGATCAGAAATGAGAAATGATTTTTTCTGCTATCAAAAAATTTAAAAGAAAACTATGCAAGCCATGTTTAAAGTTTATATACAGCAACTCTTTTTAATCGTGGCGTAAAATTGTAATTATTCAATATTAACAACAATTTTGTTACATGATTTCATACTTTTATTTTACTTACTTTTAAATAAATTATCATTAAATTTACATAGATTTCAGCTGAATGTTTTTACAAGCTACTGGCTGGTAGAATGCGAGAGTAAAATAAACACAAAAAGGCGAGAAAGCGGCAATTCGATCTTCAGTTGTTTTGTCGAGTGCTAATTATTTACGTATACAGATATTTCTACAAAATAAGTTCATCAGATTCAGTTATAGATTTAACGCATTTTTTACTTTCTTTATATTCGTAATGAAAAGTAGAATGTTTACCTCGGTTAAAAGATCTATTTAGGCACGAGATGGCTTAGCGCACGAGCGTAGTAAGGGCGCCAATAGTTCGAGTCCCTTTTATCCCTTGTGTAACAATCTACTATTTCAACATAAGGCGATGATTGTTAAGAAATTAAGAGACTCTAAAATTTCCCGACTGCGGCGAAAATCAAAACGAGATTATATATGTTTTACATGTATATATGTGGGTATGTATGTCCGTTCTTCTGTTCGCTCTACCGATTCCGATAAATATACGTCATTAGGTTTGTCTTCATGGTGCGAGTGTCTACATAAAAGTCTAAAAGTCATAAAAAATGAAAACGGGGTATTTAATGCGCTTTGACGTGCGAATTGAAAAACAAATTGTTTTTTAAAACCCTCAAGTGGAATTTCAAAAAAGTTCATTAAAAGTGGAGTACGAAAATATTAAACATATTTGTATGTATAAAAATACACAAGTATGTATTCCAGATATTTCTTAGGGTTATTTAGTTGCATAGTTTTATAATTTA
Organism: Luffia ferchaultella; assembly: GCA_949709985.1. Classification (NCBI taxonomy): domain Eukaryota; kingdom Metazoa; phylum Arthropoda; class Insecta; order Lepidoptera; family Psychidae; genus Luffia; species Luffia ferchaultella. The sequence continues at coordinate 10,764,818 of OX453268.1, forward strand.
GTACAAATTAAAGCGCAATCTACTTTCAACGTCGATCGTTTAATATCGAATTATTATAATTTTATATTATATTTAATTGTAAATATTTCAATGGTCGTGAAAATTCTAGTTTGTAATCTATGATGAATATTAATGTTGTGTTTTGTTAATAATCTATTTTTTTCTCTTTGTTAGCTCATCATACAAATTACTACAAAGAAGTAACGGACGATGAAAAAGGTAAAAGAGCATAATGTTGGTAATTACTGTTTTTAATCAAAATGTTATAAACAAAACATATAATTCCATAATGTTTTTTGCTAGTAAGCAATTTACATGCTTGCAACTTTCTCTTCTTAAACCAATGAAGCGAAATGGGGCACGTTTTTATCTTATCAGTGAATAAATTCGTATAAAAATATTTTTCATGTTCCATTGTAAACATAATTTTATTTGTAGTACTTAGTTTTTGAGTTTATCGCGTTCAGACAGACAGACAGACCCGGCGGGAGATTTTATTTTATAATTTATGTAGTAAAGAGATCAAAACGCAACTCCTTCAATGTCGATCGTTTAGAATCGAAATATTATAATATGATATTATTTATAATTGTAAATATTTTAATAACTTTGAAGTTTCTAATTCTTAATCTACGATAAACATTATTGCTATGTTTTACTAACCTGATTTTGTCCTTTGCTAAGTCATCATGATTATTTTGCAGAATCTCAGAAGAAAAAGAAAAAAGAAGAGGTCAAGAACGTGGTATACAAAGAGAAGAAAGGTAAAATAGCATAGTGCTGGTAAACAATATTTTTCATGACTCATACTCGGAAAGTACGATTGATGTTACCTGATCAGAAATAAGAAATGATTTTTTCTGCTATCAAAAAATTTAAAAGAAAACTATGCAAGCCATGTTTAAAGTTTATATACAGCAACTCTTTTTAATCGTGGCGTAAAATTGTAATTATTCAATATTAACAACAATTTTGTTACATGATTTCATACTTTTATTTTACTTACTTTTAAATAAATTATCATTAAATTTACATAGATTTCAGCTGAATGTTTTTACAAGCTACTGGCTGGTAGAATGCGAGAGTAAAATAAACACAAAAAGGCGAGAAAGCGGCAATTCGATCTTCAGTTGTTTTGTCGAGTGCTAATTATTTACGTATACAGATATTTCTACAAAATAAGTTCATCAGATTCAGTTATAGATTTAACGCATTTTTTACTTTCTTTATATTCGTAATGAAAAGTAGAATGTTTACCTCGGTTAAAAGATCTATTTAGGCACGAGATGGCTTAGCGCACGAGCGTAGTAAGGGCGCCAATAGTAAAATTGTAATTATTCAATATTAACAACAATTTTGTTACATGATTTCATACTTTTATTTTACTTACTTTTAAATAAATTATCATTAAATTTACATAGATTTCAGCTGAATGTTTTTACAAGCTACTGGCTGGTAGAATGCGAGAGTAAAATAAACACAAAAAGGCGAGAAAGCGGCAATTCGATCTTCAGTTGTTTTGTCGAGTGCTAATTATTTACGTATACAGATATTTCTACAAAATAAGTTCAAAAAATTGTCGTGATAGCCCAGAGCGCAACGAGCCTGTCTCAAATTTGGCCCCATCGGGCCATGGTTCGAATCCGGGCGTGTACCAATGAGTTTTCCTGACTTAAGTACACAATATCACTGACACCGTGCTTCGGAGGGCACGTTAAGCAGTCGGTCCCGGACGCCGTCAATAGATGGCGGTCGTTACAGTTCCCAACCCGCAGTGAAGCAGCGTGGTGGACTTAAGCTTCAAGCCCCCTCCTCACCCTGGGGGAGGCCTAAGCCCCTGCAGTGGGGTAAAAATGGGCTGATGATGATGATGATGATGATGATAAACGTTAATGTTATGTTTTACTAACCTGATTTTGTCCTTTGCTAACTCATCATGATTATTTTGCAAAATCTCATACGAAAAAGAAAACACAAAAGGCCAACGAAACGGTATACAATAAGAAAGGTAAAACAGCAGTGCTAGTAAATAATAATTTTCTTACTCATACTCGGAAAGTGCGCTTGAAGTTACCTGACCAGAAATGGGAAACGATTTTCCCTGCTGTCAAAAAAATTAAAACAAAACTCAGCAAGCCATGTTTCAATTTTTTATACATCAACTTTACCTATCAAATCTCGGCGTAAAATTGTAATTATTCAATATTAACAACAATTTTGTAACATGACTTTATACTTTTAATTTACTTACTTTTGAATAAATTATCATTAAATTTACATAGGTTTCAGCTGAATATTTTTACCATCATCAATGATAAAAAATACTGGCTGGTAGAATGCGAGAGTAAAATGAACACAAAAATGGCGAGAAAGCGGCAATTCGATATTCACTTGTTTTGTCGAGTGCTAATTATTTACGTATACAGATATTTCTACAAAATGAGTTCATCAGCTTCAGTTATGGATTTAACGCATTTTTACTTTCTTTATATTCGTAATGAAAAGTAGCATGTTTACCTCGGCTAAAAGATCTATTAGGACACGAGATGGCTTAGCGCACGAGCGTAGTAAGGGCGCCAATAGTTCGAGTCCCTTTTATCCCTTGTGTAACAATCTACTATTTCAACTTAAGGCGATGATTATTAAGAAATTAAGAGATTATAAAATTTCCCGACTGCGGCGAAAATCAAAAGGAGATTATATATGTTTGACATGTATATATGTAGGTATGTATGTCCGTTCTTCTGTTCGCTCTACCGATTCCAATAAATATACGTCATTAGGTTTGTCTTCATGGTGCGAGTGTTTACATTAAAGTCTAAAATTCACAAAAAATGAAAACGGGGGATTTTATGCGCTTTAATGACCTATCATTATTGAAATCGGTTAAGCCGTTGAGTAATTACATACATACATACATACATACATACATACATACATACATACATACATACATACATACATACATACATACATACATACATACATACATACATACATACATACATACATACATACATGCATACATACATACATACATGTATACAGGACGAATTCCAACCTATAATAACTTCTATGGCAAAAGTTCATTCGAGTATAGCATACCTAGCGTTATTAATGAATTATCACTAAAATTAAAAGAAGAACTTAATCAAAAGAATATAAAGCATAAATTAAAAGAACATTTTCTAAATAAATACAATTTAATATAAAGCTCCTTTAAGTAATGTTTGATTTAAATAAATATAGTAGTAGGTACATAAAAATGCAATAGAAACATACTTACATAGTAACTACCAACACTACAAAATCTTATTTCATAAAAAAAAATTCTACCTGTACGATATACAGAATAAAATATATAAATATTACAGTATAATATATATTAAAGTATAAGTCCAATCGCTTGAGACCATACAATGCAATACGCCGTCATTACAAACACCTTCAACCTAAATTATTCAATTATCATTAAGTATATATATATTTTTTTAATAATGTATTTTGTATAGAAAATTATTTCATGTAAAATGACTGCATTTTATTGTCTAAGAACTAGTCATCGCGGTGTAAACAGAAACCAGTTATGGTTGTTAGTCTGTTAATGCACCATTTGACGACTGAATGGCCGAGTGGTTAGAGACCCTAACTGCGGAGTCAACGGTCGCGGGTTCGATTCCCGCCCGGGACCAATATTTGTGTGCATGAACATGTTTATTTCGTTCCGTGTCTGGGTGTATAATATTTATCTATGTATATATTATTAAAAAAAAAGTTTTTAAGTATATATATCAGTTGTCTAGTAACCTATAACACAAGCATAATACTTGCTTACTTTGGGACTAGGTGGCGCTGTGTGGGTTGTCCCATGTATTATTATAAAAAAAAAAAAAATTCTCATGTATTTTGTCGTGTATTTAATAAATAAAAAAAAGGTCAAACACGTATACCTTCCTTTTAGGCTTCACCGCGGTCTAGTAAAAGAGAAAAACATTTTACCTACTACAAATTAAACGCAACTATCTTTAATGTCGATCGTTTAGTACCGAATTATTATAATATTATATACTATACAAAGATTCTAGTTTCTAATTTACGATAACTTTTGTTTCTAATTTAATTTTGGCCTCTCTAAATCAGCCGGTAGCAGTGGAGGAGGCGGATCCGGAGGCGGAGGTGGTGGAGGTGGTGGATCCGGCTCGGGAAGCGGTGGTGATACAAGAAATGGTTCCGGAGGAGGCGGAGGAGGCGGCGGAGGTGGAACTGGCTCTGGAAGCAATGGTACAAACAATGGTAGCAGTGGAGCAGGCGGAGGTGGCGGCGGAGGCGGAGCCGGATCGGGAAGCGGTGGTAATTCAAGAAATGGTTCCGGAGGAGGCGGAGGAGGCGGCGGAGGTGGAGCTGGCTCAGGAAACGATGGAGTACGCAAAGGTAGGGCAGGCAAATATGCCGCTGGTGGGAGTGACGCACAGACCAGTCAACCCTTAGACCACGCTTTAATAAACGTCAGTACGAAAACGAAATCGCCAATAAGTGGCGGGGTGCAGGGAGAGGTCGGCTAGTTTTCATCGGCTCGTTCAAAATTGACAACTTAATGGCTTTCGACGTGCTTCCAACTGACGGCTCTCTAGTGACGTAGTTATGTAGTGTCACTACATAGCCTTGGCGAATGCTACTCCCTGTCAAAGCGTGGTCTAAAAGGTTGACTTGTCTGTGGAGTGACAAGAGCGTGGCGGAGGTGGTTACGCAGAGGCGGAAGTAATAGTGAAGCAGCAACTTACACGTATTTGTGTTATTAAACATTTAATACGTAGATAATTTGTTAAATCTGTGGAAAATCTGCAATATTTTTTTTATCTAAGGGAACGGATAGATAGATACATTATAATTCCGAAAAGTCGAAAAGTGCACTGTAACGTTCTTGACGTAATATAATTATCACAGAATAATTATACTTTTTGTTTGCTGTAACATCACTTCGTCTCAGCTTAAGAAACACGATTAATGGGTGTGTCTTATTCTATTTTAACTGATATCCGATTTTTTTTTCTATTTTTTTTTTAATAGGTATGTGCCTAACAAAACTAACACAATGTAATTGTATTTTGTCCAAAAGAAATGTTAGACTTGAATTCTAATCAATTTATAAAGCGAGTTAATTAAAAAAAAAAAACAATTAAGAAAACATATATTTAAATAAAATAAACAGAGAGGAGTTTCTTGCCGGTTCTTCTCCTCCTAGTTTTTGAACCGGTACCTAATCAATTTTTACGACTTTCAATAAGTGTGTGCAAACATCTTATATTGAATAAAAACTTTTTGAATTTGAATTTGAAAATTTGTAATTGTATGTTTATATTTATCAAATGAAGGAAATATTGGCATCGTCAGAATAGAGAACAAAGTCTGATCCAATGATTAGTTTAGGAGGTAACTGGTAATCTGTGCCCGAGTATAATATTTCGTGTATTATTAGCCCTCAAATAAATAATGGAGTATGATAAAGGAAAAAGATATATTTAGGGTTTGCGGATTACTAGCTGTTATGAGGATTACCTATGTAGTGACTTTCCATACACACGGCGTTAACGGTTACACCCCAATAAATCTTAAACGATTGGCGCAAAAAAAAGAAATGGTATTCACATCGCCAGAAAATAGATTTATACGTTTTTAATTTTTTAAATACTTAATACCTACATCATAATAAAAGAAAAAAAATTTAAATGCACGGGATTTATTTTTCGAAATCGTTATATTTTTCACATGTTCAACATGAAACTTATTGCATTTTTAAATGTTGTGAGAAATAAAAAAAAAAAATCGAAATATCATGAATTTTGATGAGATGTTGTAATAATAATAATAATAATAATAATAATAATAATAATACATGGGACTTTCCACACAGCGTCATCTAGTCCCAAAGTAAGCAAGTATTATGCTTGTGTTATGGGTTACTAGACAACTGATATACATACTTAAATATTCTTTATAATATATACATATATAATTTTTTTTTTCGAAGACACCACACACATATAACAACCAAGACCCGGTACCAGTATCAATATTCATCATATTAATACTGACCCGACCTGGGATTCGAACCCGGGACCTCCAGCTTCGCAGGCAGGGTCGCTACCCACTAGGCTAAGCGGTAGTCAAGTTGTGAAAATGCAACATGCAACCCTTAATGCCGTTTGCATGCAAATTTGCCACTAGACATTCCTTTTTTGTTATTATTTATATATTTAAAAACATTCCTTTTTTGTTATTATTTATATATTTAAAAACATTCCTTTTTTGTTATTATTTATATTTACAAACCTTAAAATTGAATACAACATCATAGTAGTTGTGTCTAAAAAGTACAAAAATTATCAATGAAATTATGCATTACCAATATCCGTTCACAATACAGAAACACGTTTTTCACAACTTTGTATTGAACTGTCTAGCGGTTTTTTTTTTCATTTTTTAAATTAGATTTTAATTTTTTTTTACGTGGGCAGCATTAAGCCAATGAAATGACAGCAATATTTTCAGTTTCAACTTTACTGACAGTTTACAGTTTTACTTTGTATAGGCAAAGTAAGTTAAGATTCTATAAGTAGAACACCTTCGCGATAAATATGCGACACAAGTTGGGAGAAGCGGTGCGGTGGGGGCTTGGAGGTTAAATCCACCACGCTGCTCCAAGGCTGGTTGGCGGATTGTAACGACCGCCGTCTATTGACAGCAACCTGCACCGACTGCTTATCGTGCTCTCTAAGGTACGGAGTCAGTGTTAGTTAATGTACTTAAGTCAGAAAAAACTCATCAGTATACGTCCGGATTCGAACCACGGCCACATGGCCTTATAAATTTGAAACAGGTTCGCTGCGTTCGGGCTATCACGACACTCGTAAAATTAATAAAACATTTTATTATAGTTATAGTTGATAATATAACAATTTTAGTTGAATTTGCTAGTGTTCAACTTGCCGTAAGCGTTTGAGAACTTTATATTATAATTTATATTGGATCAAGCTAAATTTTATTTTGTAATCTACGAGCATAATCTAAACTTAATTTCGTTTTTAGTTCCAAGAAACTACTACCTACATTATTATACTAAATTAAACAGCTGTCAGTTCAGTTCAAACTAAAAATATTCCAGTCATTTCGTTGCTGCCCACGGAAAAATGAAATTCTAATTTAGAAAATGAAAAAAACCGGAATGTTCAAACATCATTGACCAAACATACAAAGTTATGAAAAAAAAAATACATGTTTTTGAGTTTAGCGTTTTCATTTAGTGAGCTAGAAGGCCACGTAAACAAACATTTACTTAAAATGGGACGCTGCCTGTCTAGTGCGGCAATTTAATAATAGATGGAGCTATCATACAAAAAAATGATAATAATTTTTTCTACATTATACGATTGAAATGTATAATGGTTCTTTAAGTAGTTTTGAAACGTCTGTCGAAAAACTTTATTTTCTACAAATTTTAGGTTTTTACACAAACGCTTCGAAATTGTCGAAACAATCAATGACGTCAGGTAAAAACATCAAAGAGAAATATTTTCTATAGTCGCATGTTCTGTTTTATCAACTGAAACGCAAAACTGTGATCTGCAAAAAATTTAAATAATTTCATTGTATGGTGGCTCCATCTATTATTAAATAGCTATACTAGACAGCCAGCGTCCCACATAAAATACATCAAACTGGTTCATTGGTTCATTCAAAAAATTGAAATCATTTCATTGTATGGTGGCTCCATCTATTATTAAATAGCCACACTAGACAGCCAGCGTCCCACTTAAAATATATCAAACTACTAGATATGTCAATTTATCAACGATTTTTGTACTTTGTTACAGTACACAACTATTATGCCGACCATATAGATTATATAAAGAAATATAAGGAAAATTATTCAAAGAATCTTAAAGGTAAAAAAACAAGCATTTAATTCAATATTTTCATATAATTATTGATTTGCGGACTGTCCTACGATTTAGAATTCAATATGTGTTTAATATGTATTAGGGTTGCCGACTTTTATTTTAAAAAAATACAGTATAATTAGGCCGGTGCAAACAAAACCGTATTCAGAAAAATAACAGTATAAAATCAATAAAAAAGAAAACAAAAGTCCGAAAAGAGGTTATTTATAAGAGCACACACATTAAGTCCGAGAACAACACCAAGTTCATGACATAGTGTAGTCAATATTGACAAAGTCGAAATGACGTTAAAAGATTCGTTCAGAAACTCAATGACTGCATCGCGTTGCAATTTACTCTATGGTTTGGATAATTTTGGCTTTGGACACTGGTATTGTGGAGTGAGTTGTGAAAAACAGTATTTTGGATATTTTACTTTTATTGAACAGTAAACGCTTGTAAATGTCAAAAAACAGTGTAGTTGGCAACCCTATTGGACGCCATTGTAACATGTTTATAGCTTAGGGCGAGGCCAGTTCCCAAATAAAAATAAATAACCGATCACATACATGTCAGTCTCGCTTGGAAAGGATTCCGTTTGATTCGTTACTTGAATATGTCATGTCTGGATAAAGAGGTAGCGTCAAAAACGGTAGATAAAAATATCACCTAAATGTTCGGTTATAATTCACGTACACAAGGACCGTTTTGTACATAGCTACTATGGCTAGTATGGCGTAATGAACGTACGTGGTCAGCTGAGTCATACACACAAGTATGAAAAATTTGGCGTGTCACTTTTATTGACATTATAAATCCAAATATTACATAATCGTAACGCATTACCTACAGTTGTATTTCTCATAACGAGCCCTTTCAGTCGACTTAATACATGATAATACTTGACAAAAAAATTTAAGTTTTTACTTTGTCCCCCAAAATTATTTTCAAATAAGAATTATTTTTTTCGATCAGGTTTTTCTGTAAAATATCAACAAGGCTGTATATTTTGTATTTTATTTCCTTTTTTGAGTCAGTGATTTTGGAGATAAGAAAGGAGGAATGACCAATTCTTGTATACAAGGTGAAATTTTAGTAACCAGCCAAAAAATTTCTAAATGTTAGGTATCACCAATAGAGCTCATATAAAAATATACTTAGGTCAAATATTCATAATCATTAATTATATCTAATTATCTAATCTAATCTATCTAATCTATCTAATAAAATTTGGCTACCTTCTACTTACATAGAGCGAAAGGGCGGGGCATGGGACATGTAGACGGGGCGCGTGCACGTGCACTGGCGCCCTCGTGCAGGGTGACTAGAATATTGGTAGTTTTGGGAAAGGTTTACGTAATCCTTACTGAATATTTTCCTATTGCTACTATACTAAAAAGGAACAAGAGGGCCAACGGATTTTTATCAAAGGTAATATTAAAATTTGGCTGGTCATTAAAACCTCAACCTGTGTTTATTTAATATCTTCTAAAATATAAAATCTTATAATCTGCTCCTCAAAATAAATACTTCAAATATGAATTTCTTTGTCGCTTAGATTTTCCTGTAAAATATAAGCGAGGTGAGGCTCTATATTTCTCACTTTCAAAATCTTATGATTAGTGCTTTCGGAGACAAGGTGTGCAGATTTTAAATTTACGTATATTTTCTTTAATTTAATATAATGCATTTAAATAACTTGAAATAAATAAATAAATTACTTGTTTGTATTTTACATAACGAGTGCTTTCATTTGATGTGTCATACGTCAATGCATTTGAGAAAAGTTTCTTTAGTATTATCTAAGTTGCCCCCGAAATTAAAATTGACACTGTGTCTGATATTTTGTTAAGGCAAAAGACCCTCTATCTTAATTATTATGCTATCTAAAGTACCAATGTTGATTGACCGAACAGTCGACTGGTAAGAGACCATAACTGCGGAGCCAAGGGTCGCGGGTTCGATTCCCGCCCGGGACAAATATTTGTGTGCATGAACGTGTCCATTTGTTCCGTGCCTGGGTGTGAAAAGTATGCAATGTAAAAGAATATATAAGTATTTTTACCAATTGTCTAATACCCCATAATACAAGCATAATACTTGCTTACTTTGGGAGTAGATGGTCCTGTGTGGGATGTCCCAGGTGTTTATTATTATGATGTATTATTTTTTTACAGGCTATGATTATGAAGAATGGGAGGACGATGTCGTCGAATACGGTAAGATTCTTGGAAATATATTGATTAATAAATATTAGAAAATTTTAAACGTACCGTGTCATGAAAGTGGAACTGTGTAAGCTGGATTAATATATTTTCTTTTTATTGCAGAATCGTCGCAAAAAGGTTTTAATGTTGAAGGTAAGACTGATTTTAAATTCGAATGTAACTTTTTCACTTCAACTTTTATTAGACATTCGTTTAAACAATTTTCGCTGTTACACATGCAAACATATTATTTTGGGTCCATGGTCCGAAGATGCTGTTGCGTTCTTGCGTGAAATGGCCGCAAGGCTTCGATTGGTGTCGGGTGACCCTCTGATGCCCTCTGAGAAAGAATGTTTTGTTCAGAGGATCAGTGTAGCCATTCAGCGAGGGAACTCGAACCCTGCTAGCGTTTTCGGTACTCTGGACGTTATAATATTTAAATTTATATAAATCCACGATATAAATAGACAAAGTTCTGTTATTATTTATTTAAAATAATTTTAATTACATATTATACATTAAAATAAAAAAATAAAATAAAAAGCTATTAAGGCAAACACAGTTAAATAAAAATTTAATCCGGTCATAAAAACATTGAGGTTTGAACTTTAGGGATCTGTAGAGATCTAGACAAGTTTTTAGTAAATATTTGACGGAAAATAATTTTAGAAAAAAAAATTTAAAAAGTCGGATGAAGCTATTACCGAGTTACGCTAGACTGATTTCAGTTAATACCTTGAAACGCGATTTCATTACCGAGGTTAGAAAAATAATAGGCAATTTGGTCTACATTTGGTTCCGCACAAAATCTTTATTAAAAAACAAATTATTGCCTTCTTCTATGCATCACTATCAATCTTTCACTCTGGCAACATTATTACAAACTACCCAAAAAATTTTTTTTTATCTATGGGAATTAGCAGCAAAAAATAAATTTATTGGCCACGTAAAATTTAAATCTTGGATTGGATAGATGTATTAGTAAAAGTAGGATTTAGAATTTCGAATATAGTATCTATGGTCGGCATCAGTCGGTAATACATTTCTATGGTGAAGTTAATACTTTAGAAATCTAATCTTATATCTTCTTCTACATGGTATTGCCGAGTGATGCTTTGTGTTGATAGCTTCATCCGCGATAGTGTAAACAATCTAATTCTGAGGTATAAAATTTGATGAATTTTAAACAAAACTACAGTTTGATTGATAGCCAATAAAGTTAGGTATGTAAAAACTTATACGACATTTATTTAAATACTTAGGTTTAAGCACTGAACTATATATTAGTAGAAAGAGACAGCACGAACAAAATCTGTGCGCGCGGCACTATCACCTTGTTTCTAATGGTTTCTACCACATTGATTTTTCTACCAAGTATAATACTTGGTAGTATAATACTGTACTATACATGTATTATACGAGTTATGCTTGGTCCTTATCCAGTAGAATACACAGATTCACAAGTATTATACAAGTATTTAGTAGGTATTATACATGTCGTGATTATTACTTGTAGTTATAACAAGTATGGCGGCAACGGTAAGAAATAATGTAGATACAAAAATTCGTTTTGGATGGTTTTAGTTTTGTTTTGTTTAATTATCGAGGATAAGTTATGTCACTATCTTTTTTCTTCGCAGTTGATTGATTTTTACACGTTTTTAACACCCACGACGGCATTTTTTAATTGTTGTTTAATCACGTTTTTGGCACGCGGTCGCTATGAGCATAGGCGAGTGACTGAATGAGTTGTTGCCGGTCGACTACAACGCTTGGCGCAAAGATTTGGTTCGCGGCGTCGATTCTACTAGTATATAGTTAGGGTTTAAATTGAACTTTAAGAGACCGTTTAGCGCAATTGTATGGTATTCAGATCAACAAAAACTAAGTTTAGGTGTACGTTTTTATTTTTTTAAAGATTTTGATACGTCTTAAGAAAAAAAAAAACTTAAATGCGAGGGTTTTTTAGAAATTGTTTTATTTTTCACAACATGTTCAACATGAAACTTATTGCATTTTATCACTATAAATAATACATGTTTTGAATTATTTTTGCAGAGTTCTACAAGCAGTCCCAAGGTAAGACTAGAAAGATACTCGTTGCGTACCCTTTTGGGCAGGAGTTCGACTATAGGTCCAGCCATTAAAATGCCTATATGCTAGAGGTGTTCGAGCACGAATTTTATTTCCTTTAGAAATCGCGAAGAGAAAATAAGTTTAGGGTACCGTTGCGTTGGCCAGAACCACAGACAAGTCAACCTTATAGACCACGCTTTGACAGGGAGTAGCATTCGCCAAGGCTATGTAGTGACACTACATAACATACGTCACTAGTGAGCCGTCAGTTGGAAGCACGTCGGAAGCCATTAAATTGTCAATTTTGAACGAGCCAATGAAAACTAGCCGACCTCTCCCCGCACCCCGCCGCTTTTTGGCAATTTCGTTTTCGTACTGAGGTTTATTAAAGCGTGGTCTATAGGTTGACTGGTCTGTGGCCAGAACTTATGCTGTAGGTGTGCACTATATGCTACATTACGACTAATAAATTCAAACTAAGGGTGAAAAGGGGTGTCACAGTTTTTAGGGAAAAACTATAATGCGTTACAAATAGTTAGGAATTTTAAATGCTATCACAATTTGGAAGCATGTATCTACCATTTATTATAGATAACAAAGGGTAAAAGTAAATCCTATCCCACTACTCTACAAGGGCCGCAGAGCTGAAAAGCGTCGGAATAGGTTTACAATGTTTGCAATTTGATACACTGCATAAAACAGTGTCCGAAAGAAATTTAAATTGTCTGTACATAAATTTTGAACCACTGTCCAAAAAGTTTTAAACAGGAATTTTAGCAACGCCTGCACACACATTTTAATACACTAGCAGAAAGTGTTAGGTTGGGGTTTACAATGTCTCCACGCACATTTTGATACACAGCCCAAAAGAATGTTAAGTGTACGTAATAACTCCGAATTTGAACTGACATACTGTGGCTTTTGTGTCGCTTAATTTTTTCCGCATATCAATGTCCGCTTTTGTTTACGGGTCGTTCAAGTATTACTTATGCAGTTTATATAGCTCTTTACTCCCAAAACTAAAATAGGAAATTCGAATATCCGAGATGTACTATCGGAAAAAAACTTATATTTAAACAATCTTATAAATTGAAGCTCAAGGGGTGTTTTTTGAGCACGAATTGTCTCAAAGATAGCAGAACGAAAAAAATAATAAACAAAATTATTGTAGTGATAGCTCGAGCTCTGCGAACCTGTTTCAAATTCACAAAGCCGTGTGGCCGTGGTTCGAATCCAGGCATGTACCGATGAGTTTACCGATCTGATTGAAATACATAACTATCATCACTTCATGCTTCGGAGAGCACGTTTAGCAGTCGATCTCGGTTGCTGTCAATAGGTGGCGGTTGTTACATTCCGCCAACGCGCATTGGAACAGCGTGGTGGATTTAAGCTCCAAACTCCCTCACCCTGGGGGGAGCCTAAGCCCCTGCAGTGGGGTATAATGGGCTGATGGAATGGAATTACTATTACAAAACAAATTATTAAGTAGGTATATGTTTTATCGATTTTCAAAATTCAACACTTATCATGGCGCAAAACACTGCGACAAATCGCACGTCAATTAGAGACCTGCATGCATATCAGCACATTATGCACCACAGCAGGGGCTTAGGCCTCCCCTCGGGACGAGTGTACTTGGAGCTTAATTCACCACGCTGCTCCAGTGCGGTTGGTGAATTTTAATTAATTTATATAAAATTAGACGACTACCATCTAATCATGGAAACCTGGACCGACGGCTTGAAATGCTATCCGAGGTACGGAGTCAGTGATAATTATGTACTTAAGTCAGAAAAAACACAAGGTTTTCAAGTAATTACCCCTGAAGGGGTATTAAAAACTATCGCCAATCACCTCTGAGCTGGCGGGAAATATTAAAATTTAAGTACTACAAAACCTAAATATTAAAACTGTTAAATTATATTGCATCGGTTCTAATAAAATTGCTATTTATCTTTAAGATTAATATTGTTTTTTTATTTTTCGCTTTTTACCTGTGTTTAAAAAATACCCTTCTTTTCATTTAAACGTTTGAGTTATACTTGAACCATCCAATTTTTAACATTTCCACATTTGTCGTGATGAACAAAAAATGCATACTTACATTTCCAGGCAGTAGTTCTAGTGAATCTGGCCAATCTGATGAAAGAAACAGCGAAGGTAAGAGTGGATCAGATAACGGGCTCCTGGTGGTGTATAGTTTTAAAATGCGAGATGTGCCTTTTCAGATCTAAAAAAAAACCGGCCAAGTACGAGTGGGACTCGCACACGAAGGGTTCCGTACCTTCGTACAATATAAAAAAAACAGGTTTCTTAATTTTTGGATGGGAACCCCTTTAATTTTTAACTTTATTAAATTTTATTTTTTGTTATAGCGGCCATGTTAATATACATACCCTGGGAAAATTTCAAGTGTCTAACTATGCAACCCTATGACAGACAGATGGACAGCGGAGTGTTCCTTACACAGACCAGTCAACCTATAGACCACGCTTTAATAAACGTCAAATGTCAAACGTTTAATAAACGTGCGGGGAGAAGTCGGCTAGTTTTCATTGGCTCGTTCAAAATTGACAATTTAATGGCTTCCGACGTGCTTACAACTGACGGCTCACTAGTGACGTAGTTATGTAGTGTCACTACTTAGCCTTGGCGAATGCTACTCCCTGTCAAAGCGTGGTCTATAAGGTTGACTTGTCTGTGGTTCCGTACTACGAGCGTGTCCGACTCGCACTTGGCCGGTTTTTGAAGTATCGTATAGCACCTAATGACAATATGGTAGATCTGAAAATCCCTTCCTGTCATCTTCTTCTTCTTCATAATTGTGGTGTTTTCTTCTTAAAGTAATTTCCCCAGTATCGAATTTAATCATTGCTATAAATTGCTACACGTAAATTTTGCTTCGATTGTTACTTTGACTCTATCGTGTTATAAGTTGGGTGAATACAGACCACGGCAACATCAGTTCACAATTAGCGCCTTCTAGTTACCCGGAGTTACGCATATTTTTATATTTTCGAAGTAATTTTGAATCACACTATGGTAAGACATGGCGTAAGGGAAAGTACACATATTACGTGACCCATTCCTTTTCACAATTTTTACCCCATTCGCTGACCACCCGTAGTATATGCCAAGACCAACTTACAAGTGAAAAATATATGTAAAACATATTCTAACAGGACCTTAATTTACCAAAACGAGTCTTTTTGTGTTTTATTCAGATTTATTTTCTTACGGGATATTGACTACGCAACGAAGACCTAAGCCCCTCCCCTCGCCCCTGTGACTAAACGTAGTATTTTGAAGACCCCCTTCCCATCCCTGAATGGGTCACGTGGTTTGGGTACGTTCCCTAATGTGATTGTTACTGGACTAATCGAAAAGCCGCTGACAGTGAGCTAATGTGGGTTATTAATAGTATTACCAAATAAATCGATAAATATATAAACCACTTTTTTGTTTTTGAGTGTGGGGTCAACTTAGCCTGACGAGGTATCAGCTAGGAAGAGTACGGAAGTGTGACAGAAATACCAATGACGAAGGTGGAAGGGGCATCTGAACTGGACCCTGAGAAAAGTGTTCATCGTCAGTCGAGCAATTGATGACCAGCGAAAATTATGGTTCGGGTGACGTAATTGTGATGTCGCGTGCAGTATTACTTCCACGGTTTCCTCGTATTTATGATTATCACGATCATCAACTGTTCTACTGATTGGGAACCATCATATTTTTGGGAGAACCCTTTTCTCAGTGCATGGATTTAACAAATAATATATAAACAGTGTTAATACGCGCAGTTCTTGACGTTTCTTATACGTTCTATTGCATTGGCCGCAAAAACAGCGCCATCTCTGGGTGTGCGGTGTTGCATTCATATTTGCTTACTGTACAACCATCCTCGTAGCATTGAATCTGTGCATTGGATATTTTTTTTTTTTTCAGATCACCACAAACACCAAGTTGTAGAAATTGACGTGCCAGGTACATAACGAATATATAATATATAATATACGAACTGTCTTGTTTGAGATTACACCGTTTGTCATAAATCGTTCGTGAGACGCTACGGCTCGGTTGCATATACCTCATTGTTTTTTTTTTTTTTGTAGATCACCTCAAGGAAGGCGAATACGACATCATAGTCAAAGTAGTAGTCAACGACAAAGGCCAAAAAATATTGCAATACGAGGTTGTCGAGAAAGGTAGGAGACCATTAAGATTGAAGTCGATGGCTACATTTCATTTTATACACCTAGGGAAAACTGGGGCAGATTAATACATAAAAAATCATCCTTAGGAAATCGCACCCAAATAATAGCCGATTACTTTCTGCATTTCACCAGTATATTCAGAATTTATTTAAATTTTAAGAACATATTTAATTTTACACATTGTCTTAGAATGAAACGTGTCACTGAAAATCTTTTCTGAATATTATTTGTAAAACATATTTTCGAGAAAATGGCGCTTTTGAGATATAATATTAAAATACGGGGCGTTCGGGTGACCGCAGTCTAGTCTTACAGACCGTGTAGAGATTACTGAACTAAACAAAAAGTTTCAAGTGAGCAGATGGCGCAAACTAACCGTTATCGAGAAAAACTTTAATTTTTTTAATACTTAGGTATCTTGTTTATTTTTTGGCATTTTTTTTTAGTTCAATAAGCTCTACACACTATAAGTTTGGACTACGTTCAGACGAACAACCCGTATATAATATACGGCGTGTTCGGCTTAACGTAGTCCAAAATTATATAGCGTATAGAGCTTACCGAAGTAAACAAAAGTTTCAGGTGAGCAGATAGCGAAAACTAACGGTTACCGAGAAAATCCTGTTTTCATTTTTTCAACTTGTTAAATTTCATAGTTCTAAGTCAATGGAAAGTATCCCATAAATTTTGATTCCCTTGAGAGTGCGACAATGCAATAATACCTACATCGCATTTCTCGAATCGCTCGAGCAAAATTTTCGCGAATCTTTCGGTTTTGAAATAAATATTGAAAACTAAAATGTACCTATTAGTACCTAATTATAAAGTTAATAAACAAATCTTTTGTTTAATTTAACTTAATTTTTTGGAACAAATTGTCTATTCTTTCGTAAAAAATAATAACGAACTTTAGTTAAAAAATTTTGGAATGGTCAATTGCGCTGGTTGTGTACATAGTTATCGATTTACTTTACAAAACACATTACTTTGTAATTTTCTCTGTATGTTTATGGACGCATAAAAAAAACATAGTGACGTATAGGATCTTGTTTGCGCTTTCTTCCACCGAAATTTTTTTTTTTAATTTATTTAGAAACAAACAGTCATTTACATCTATGTTCATAGAAAAAGAACTTAATATAGACCTAGAGTTTCCTATTTATTTAACATAAATAACAGCGGTGGTCCACCTACTCGACAGAAAAACAAGAAATAACTAAACCGACCTTATTTTTCATCTCCTTCAGTAAATACCGACATAATACATATTCTAAAAACAGCTAAGGAATTACTAAAAATATCAACATTGCCAATCCTATGATTGTAAACTTCACACGCACGTCTACCAAATGAACTTCGGGTATGTCTACTTTTTGATGTATTTATAGAAAATAGATTCATTTTTCGACAACTTCTTTCTCGCTTACGAGGTACTCTAAAAGAAATGCTGTATAAAAGTGCTGGATCATCAATGTGATTGTTTAAAATCTTGTATAGTAAATTTACATTAACAAAGACGCGTCGATCTGTAAGCAATTATATTCTGTACCGCTCAGCACTATACAGATAGTCTGTGTATACATTTCCACATCTGTAATCTAATCGCTTAACAAATTTTTTCTGTAGATTTTCTAGTCTATGTGAATATTATACTGGGGGCACCAAACAGAACAACCGAACTCTAGACGACTTCGAACGTAATTGTTGTATAACAATTTATAAGTGGAAGGATTTTTAAATACATTCCCAATTCGCAATATGAAACCCAACTGTTTATATGCCATACCAAGAGCTCTATCAATATGCCGCGTAAAGTTCAATCTAGTATCCATTATTATTCCTAAATCTCGAACTTCTGTTACACGGTTCAAACTTTTATTACTCAGATTGTAGTCAAAGTGCAACGGGTGTCTCTTTCTAGAATAATTCATTTGGTAACATTTGTCAATATTCAAAGATAAGTTATATTTATCACAGAATAGTTCAAAATTATTTAAATTTTTTTGAAGAAGTCCGCAATCTTTAATATTCCGTATTACTTTAAAAATCTTAGTACCGTCGGCGTATAACAGAACCTGAGCGCCTGAAACCAGTTCAGTAATATCATTTACATATAATATAAAAAGCAGAGGACCTAAATGTGACCCCTGAGGCACACCCGAAGATATGTTCTTATATTGTGAGGTAAAACCACCAAGAACAACAGTTTGACTACGATTATTGACATATGACTCTACGCGCCCGAGGCCTTGAAACGGAATGGTGCGACGAGCATGAGTGGTGACTAAAGTTATTGGTTTTTTCGGGAAAGGTTTGTGTAGTCATAACCCAACGCAGAAGATCATAATGTATACCGAGTTCCCAGAGATTATGGCAAATTTTATCAAAAGCTTTGGTGAAATTGACGTAGACGGCATCCACCTTGTGGTTTTCATCCATTGCGTCCAGAATAAACTCAGTAAAACTAATAAGGTTAGTATCAACGCTGCGTCATCTATAAAAAACCATGTTGATTTGGTATGATACGGCGGCAAACTACCCTAGCTATATATATATATATCACTATGTTTGTTACCCTTTCATTCATTTGACCCAATATTATCAGGTGCACCAAAGGGAAATGGATATGGAAGCAAAGGTTCAAAGGGACCAGGTAAATCTGGAGGCGGTGGCGGCGGCGGCGGCGGCGGTGGCGGCGCTGGTGGTTACAGTGGCCCAGGAGACGATGGATATGGAAGTAAAGGTTCAAAGGGACCAGGTAAATCTGGAGGGGGTGGTGGCGGCGGCGGCGGCGGCGGCGCTGGTGGTCACAGTGGCCCAGGAGACGATGGATATGGAAGCAAAGGTTCAAAGGGACCAGGTAAATCTGGAGGCGGTGGTGGCGGCGGCGGCGGCGGTGGCGGCGCTGGTGGTCACAGTGGCCCAGGAGACGATGGATATGGAAGCAAAGGTTCAAAAGGACCAGGTAAATCTGGAGGCGGTGGTGGCGGCGGCGGCGGCGGCGGTGGCGGCGGCGGTGGCGGCGCTGGTGGTCACAGTGGCCCAGGAGACGATGGATATGGAAGCAAAGGTTCAAAAGGACCAGGTAAATCTGGAGGCGGTGGTGGCGGCGGCGGCGGCGGTGGCGGCGCTGGTGGTTACAGTGGCCCAGGAGACGATGGATATGGAAGCAAAGGTTCAAAGGGACCAGCTAAATCTGGAGGCGGCGGCGGCGGCGGTGGCGGCGCTGGTGGTCATAGTGGCCCAGGAGACGATGGATATGGAAGCAAAAGTTCAAAGGGACCAGGTAAATCTGGAGGCGGTGGTGGCGGCGGCGGCGGCGGCGGCGGTGGCGGCGCTGGTGGTAACAGTGGCCCAGGAGACGATGGATATGGAAGCAAAGGTTCAAAGGGACCAGGTAAATCTGGAGGGGGTGGTGGCGGCGGCGGCGGTGGTGGCGGCGCTGGTGGTCACAGTGGCCCAGGAGACGATGAATATGGAAGCAAAGGTTCAAAGGGACCAGGTAAATCTGGAGGCGGTGGCGGCGGCGGCGGCGGCGGCGGTGGCGGCGCTGGTGGTCACAGTGGCCCAGGAGACGATGGATATGGAAACAAAGGTTCAAAGGGACCAGGTAAATCTGGAGGCGGTGGTGGCGGCGGCGGCGGCGGTGGCGGCGCTGGTGGTCACAGTGGCCCAGGAGACGATGGATATGGAAGCAAAGGTTCAAAGGGACCAGGTAAATCTGGAGGCGGTGGTGGCGGCGGCGGCGGCGGTGGCGGCGCTGGTGGTCACAGTGGCCCAGGAGACGATGGATATGGAAGCAAAGGTTCAAAGGGACCAGGTAAATCTGGAGGCGATGGCGGCGGCGGCGGCGGCGGCGGTGGCGGCGCTGGTGGTCACAGTGGCCCAGGAGACGATGGATATGGAAACAAAGGTTCAAAGGGACCAGGTAAATCTGGAGGCGGTGGTGGCGGCGGCGGCGGCGGTGGCGGCGCTGGTGGTCACAGTGGCCCAGGAGACGATGGATATGGAAGCAAAGGTTCAAAGGGACCAGGTAAATCTGGAGGCGGTGGTGGCGGCGGCGGCGGTGGCGGCGCTGGTGGTCACAGTGGCCCAGGAGACGATGGATATGGAAGCAAAAGTTCAAAGGGACCAGGTAAATCTGGAGGCGGTGGCGGCGGCGGCGGCGGCGGCGGCGGCGGCGGCGGCGGTGGCGGCGCTGGTGGTTACAGTGGCCCAGGAGACGATGGATATGGAAGTAAAGGTTCAAAGGGACCAAGTAAATCTGGAGGGGGTGGTGGCGGCGGCGGCGGTGGTGGCGGCGCTGGTGGTCACAGTGGCCCAGGAGACGATGGATATGGAAGCAAAAGTTCAAAGGGACCAGTTAAATCTGGAGGCGGCGGTGGCGGCGGCGGCGGCGGCGGTGGCGGCGCTGGTGGTCACAGTGGCCCAGGAGACGATGGATATGAAAGCAAAGGTTCAAAGGGACCAGGTAAATCTGGAGGCGGTGGCGGCGGTGGCGAGGGCGGCGGCGGTGGCGACACTAGTGGTTGCAGTGGCCCAGGAGAAAATGGATATGGAAACAAAGGTTCAAAGGGTCCGAGTAAATCTGGAGGCGGTGGTGGCGGCGGCGGCGGCGGCGGCGGCGCTGGTGGTTACAGTGGCCCAGGAGAAAATGGAAGCAAAGGTCAGTCTGATTGTTCCGGCATCAGACCAGGCCATAATATTTACTTTGCGGGAGACAATAAGAGACAATACTGTATCTGCTTCAACACCGTTAAAGACATTCCTTGGGACTTACGCAAACAAGTCGGTATTGTACCTTTGTAGTGACATCTATTGAATTACGACAACGAACCCTTCTTTGTGATGAAAACCGAAATAAAAGCAAACAAAAAACATTTGTTTCTTTCATTGCCTTCACGTGGTAGTTATTTAACCTTTAAATGGCAGGTCATACATCCGCTGGGATGTTATACGATTAATTTAAGAAGCAGTCAAGTGAACATTTAGTTGGCGAATTTATCTAACTCTGTAATTAAAGTAACATCTTAAAGGGATATTTAAATGGAAATAAACAATAATTTTGAATAACATTAATGTAATTAGGTATTATTCTAGACTTTTGCTATAACAGATTTAAGCAACGTCTTAATGCAATATATGAGTTGATGTATGAAATTGAAAAAAAGTGTGAATAATAGAATAGACCTCTATAACATAATACTTCAAAGCTCACAGGGTAAAATTAGAAACTAATCGGAATAAAATGGGGTCAGTAAGCAAAAATCTGCAAGAAAAGCAAAGCGACTTGTGTTTTTCCAAAAACTTTGTCTTTTCCTAATAAGATTTGGAAATGTTTTCACCTAGTGTTTTCGCGAAAACTCGACTTATCAAAACATCCTGTGACATATAAATTTTTACAAGTATTAGTTTATTATTTCAATAAATTAAATTTAAAATTAAACAACTGCACACTATAATTAGGTACTAGGTACCTACAAATAAATAATATCGTCTAAATCAGTGCCGTGCGGCAAAGTCCCAAAAAGATTGGCGGCATTTTATTACCTCGCTGTATGGCGATGTATGTACCTATGTCACTACGTAGTATAAAACAAAGTCGCTTCCTGTCTGTCTGTCTTTATGTATGCTTAGATCTTTAGAGTGATTCAAGAGGAAGGTTTATATGTATACACATTTGTTTGCGCTTACATTGCAAACGCTGGCTGAAACCTACGAGATAGTTCAAAATAATGTACTACAGTATTGTCCACCTTAAAAAGGTCTACAAAAGAAGGTATATGTCTATCTCATAGGGATAACCCACAATAACCATTTTTATCAAAAAATTGGTGTAAATAAGTATTCGAGCACAGAAAAGAATTTCGCGGTATCCACTTTATTGTTACTTGCCACCAGATGGCCTTGTAGCATTTCTTTTTCTATAAGCAAAAATGATAAGAAAATGTAATCCACGCGGGCGAAACCGGGGTGGTCGCTAGTATCTTTTAAATTATTATTATATACGTGTACCACTTCTAACCAACCATGTGCTTATCTCCTTCGTCATCAACTATATAGTCAACCATTTGCTAGGCAAAGTCTGAGTACCCTTCTCCCGAAATAAAAGGCTGACACTCAAAAATAAAATTTGTTCAATCTTCACATTTTTAGCCCAGTAAGTGGAAATTGAGGGCTTATTAATTAATGAAATAATTAATTAATGAAATGACATAATTAATGAAAATCGGAAAGCGCAAGATCCGGGCTGTACTGTGGATGCGGAACAGTTAGCCATCCTAGCTCCTTCAACTTGATGCAGTGAGGTCGCGCATTGTCATGCAAAAGTTGGACTCCAAGTCGTTTCGGCCGCTTAGTTTGTAAACCCTCTGCTAGGTTACGAAGCTGCACCGTATACAAATTGACGTTCAGTCCTTTCGAGGAGTTCCCATAAAATCACTCCTTGGTAATTCCTGAATAGGAACAACATAAGCTTGCAACCTCGTTGATAAGTTTAGGCTGGGCTGGTGGGCTTTCGCCGCTAAAAAACCAGTGGGCGTGACGCGTGTCAGATTCATAACGTGTCCAGCTCTTGTCACTTGTAATAACATATTTGAAAATGTCTTTTTTGTGTGGGCGAAGTAACAAACTTTGACAAATGATCATACGGATGGCGCATGTCGGTTAGCGCATGAGAGGTCCATCGTATCCACTTTGTCAGAGTGCCTTCTCTAAATCTCACGTACTGTAGTACGGATGTAGCTCAGTTCGTGGCGCCAACATTAGGGCGACAACATTAGGGCGCCAAGCATCTTCGGAGCCGAGGGGTCGTGAACGAGATAGATCTCCGCAGCTTATATCGCCGAGAGACGCGGCGAGAGGACTTTGTTTTATAATATATTGTGATTATACATAATCACATATGACTGACCGGTTGGCCGCGTGGTTCGAGACCCTAACTGCGGAGCCGAGGGTCGCGGGTTCGATTTCCGCGCGGGACAAATATTTGCGTACATGAAAATGTCTGTTTCGTACTGAGTGTAAAAGTATATGTATATATTATTTAAAAAAATATATTTAAGTATATCATTTGCCTAGTACTCCATAATACAAGCATAATACTTTGGGAATAGATGGCGCTGTGTGGGATGTCCCAGATATTATTATTATTCGTGTCGCACCCTAGATAAAGTCAGTAGTGTTAAATATCTCGGTATAGCACTGGATAGTAATATGACTTTCAAATCACATATTGCCAACCTGAGTGCTAGATTGAGAAAACTGATTTTTATATTCAAAACCCTTAGATACGTTGCCGACAAAGACCTTATTCTGCAAGTTTATCTTGCTTTAGTTCAATCAATAATCAGATACTGTATAACGTCATGGGGTGGTACATCCAAATCCCATCTCATGAAGCTGGAGATAACGCAACGAGCAATCCTTAAAGTCGGCTTCTTCCGACCAATTCTTTTCCCTACATTTGAGCTATACCAGTCTTGCAATGTACTCACTGTCCGTCAACTATTTATCCAAAGAATAATCCTTAAGCAGCACTCTTTCTTACCCTTTGACATCAACTCCTTAAATAAAAGACGTAAAGATAATATCTGCACGTTAGCAATAGATATTAAGCATGTATTTCTACATAATTTTTTTGTTTTTCTAGGTCCCTATCTCTATAATAAAGTAAATGAAGAAATTAATATTTATCCTCTTAATAAACACGAATTAAAATCTAAGGTGTTTTCATGGTTGCATAGGCTCAATTATGAGGAAACTGAGGGCCTGCTCAGATTGCAGAATTGAGATCCTATAATTGCTTTATCATACAGTATCACGCACGCATCCATACATGCACGCACGCATTCTCACGGTAACACTCAACCATACCTATTGGGAAATTTGTGAATTAATTAAATACTGATATATTTATTTGATTTCTCACTCACTTTATTATAGTTCTTGTTTTGTGTCTAGTATAAGTGTAAATGTTAATTTAAGTTAAAATTTAAGTAAAGTTTAAAAGTTAATTTGAAACAATTGTCACGGAGAGCTCTGTTGTCTGAAGCACAGGTTCTCCTAGTTCAGACACAGAGATCCTCCATTTTTCTTTTCACTCTTGTAAAACATATTTATAAATTGTAATGTTGTTGTTATATGTTTAGGAACCTGACATTGAAAAATACACATGTTTACGCACACAAACACTTATTCTGGGCGGGGATAGAACTTGCGACTGCAATAAGTATATCAGTCGACCCATCAGATAGTCTAGTCACTTTACTCACAAAATATAAAGTGCAATAATACAATCTCATCCGCCACTGAGTTACCCAAGTCAAAATCCACTATCAATGAGTCCTTTAAGCATTGTAATACCTATTATTATATACTATCGAAATTAAATGAAACTGAAGGCTCACTTAAGCTCGGAGTCCCCTCGTCATTGGAGAGGCCTAAGCCCCAGCAGTGAGGCATAATGGGCTGGTGCAATGGAATTGAAGGCTCACTTGCCTTACAAGTAAATAGTGTATAATAAGTAACCCTCCCGTGAACTCCGTTTTTGTTAAACCCACAGATACTTTTGAAGTTATGAGCCTTATTACAAAAGAACTTGATAATGTAAGCGCTCCTGGTCTGGACGGCATCAGTAACCGACTCCTGAAATTTATAGAACAAATTGTAGCTGAACCTCTGGCAGCCATTTTTTAATTTGAGCATCTCCTCAGGAATTTTTCCTCGTGCCGGGCGCTGTCACTTCGATCTATAAGAAATGACCTCTGTTTCACATCTTATACAGTTCGAATCAAACTTTATGGCAGATGTGAACATAGGCACAAGTCGCGTCGCAGTAACTAGTTTTAGGTTTAGCCAGACCCAGTGGAGCGAGGGGCATATTACATTTTATTTAACGTAAACCAACATCATACACACAATACATATATATGACCGTACCTGCGCAAGCTTGCTTAAAGCGTTGTGTTCAAATCCGCCATTGACGCGATCTGTACCACATGAGGTCTGTACTATAATATGAGCAACTCTTATATATATTTCGGGTATCTCGGAAACGACTCCAACAATTTCGATGAAATTCTGTATTTAGGTAGGTAGCATCTCAAAACAAGTTTCTAAATAAATTTTATGGTTATTAACCACCAAGTGGTGTTACTGTAGAAGTGTATCTTAGCTATATATACAAGACTGATTTTGATACAGGTTTGATAGGTATCACCTACTAGTAGATTATTAAATAAGTCATACTGTTATGGACCACCAGGGGGCGCTGCAATAGATGTGTGTTTTTAAACCGGCTGGGAGGATCTTCGCGCGGGTTTCTGCATTACATAGATATCACCGAAGAGCATTTTTTAAGAAAAGGATTGCGATTATGAGCCACCAGGGAGCGCTGCAACGGATAAGATTCTCTATAACAGCTGACAGAATCTTGACGCGGTTTTTTGCATTAAATAGATATTACCTTCTTAGATAAGGTTAACGGTTATGGATCACCAGGGGGCGCGGCTATTGATATATTTCTCTAAAACGGCAGGACGGATTATGACGTTTTTATTGCGTTATATAGGTTATCCCCTAAAAAAGTTCTTAGATAAAGTTCGCGATTATAGGCCACCAGGGAGCGCTGCAATAGATATGTTTCTCTGTCGCCCAATTTTTTATATAATGACAGTTTGTGGGTAATATATTAGTGTCCAAGTAATAAGGGAAAAAAATACATATATATTTGATCGCTACATATTATAAAATAAAGTCCCCCGGCGCGTCTGTCTGTCTGAAGGAGATAAACACAAAAACTACTGAACGGATTGGCATATTACACCAATGGACAGAGTGATTCAAGAGGAAGGTTTAAGTGTATATTTTATTAACGTGTAGTTCAAATTTGTCGAAATATGACGATTATTGTTGAAGAAGTCGAAAAAAAATCAAGCTGGTTGGGAGCTTTCATCGAAAACGCTGCTTAATCCCTTTGAGATATAACAATATAATGTATGGAGGAATTGTCTCTTTTATAGGACTTTTATAGGATAGCTTACTATACCTATTTTTCTGTTTAAAAAAATGGTGTCATATGCTGAGGTAATTGGAAAGCAATTTATGCGGATACAGTATTAATCCTTATCAAATTGAATACCTTATTTATTTGCAGCATTTCATGCACATTATGATTGCCCTTTACACTATACAATTTAAATCAATATCTTGAAGCTGGGCGCGCGCCGCATCACACAGGACTACGCGACACGCGTGGTTAGGCTGAAGTTATCAATGTTGTATACAAAGAAATATTGTAGTTTGTTTTTACGTACTTATTCTTTACTTTTTTAAATATTTATGGAATTGAAAATAAAATACATTAAAAAAAATCCTAGTAGGATGAACTTACGTTACATTTAAATGTAATTAAATCCAGTCCACATGTTCGACGCAACAAGCTGATACGACGAAAAACATTACGAAAAAACATTATGGCTTATATGGTCTGCTACCCGTGCGAAGCCGGGGCGGGTCGCTAGTTATATATATTCTAAGTGCATTACTGTGGTCCTATGACAACAAATAATAAAAATAAATAAAGTTAAAGGTTTTTTTTTAATATTGTACGATGGTACGGAGCCCTTCGTGTGCTAGCCCGACTCGTACTTGGCAGATTTTTATAAATAGTATGAATGACTTGATGACCTTCTTCCATCGAGTTTCGAATTTTCACCGTACGAATTGCGAGAATAAAAAAAAATTGTTTTGATTAAAAAATTTAATGTAAATTTTTATTGCAAGATTCATTCGATAGCTTTCGAGTTAAGGACGTATGTACAAAAAGTGACAGCTCGAAAATAGGTTTTACTTGACAGCTTGCTTACTACTACACGCGCATCTGCACCAGAGGCAACACATACTTGGCTCTATACCAGAACTAATTAGTCTTGATCATTATTATTTTTATTTATTTAAAAATTAGTTTTCTTTTATGTCAGGTTTTTAATGTTGCTTTATTTTATATAATAACTAGCGATCCGCCCCGGTTTCGCACGGGTAGCAGAGCCATAATGTTTTTACGGTCGTAGTGTCGTATCAGCTTGTTGTGTCGAACATGTGGACTGGATTTCATTAGATTTAAATGTAACGCAAGTTCATCCAACTTGGATTATTTTTAATGTATTTTATTTCGAATTCTATAAATATATGAAAAAGTAAAGAATAAATACCTAAAAACAAACTAAAATATTTCTTTGTATACAACATTGATAACTTCAGCCTAACCACGTGTGTCGCGTCGTCCGGTACGGCTCCTAAGATATTGATTTAAATTGTAGAATACAAACGGCGATCATAATGTTCATGAAATGCTGAAGGTAAATATCGTATTTAATTTGATAAAGATTAATACCATATCCGTATAAATTGTTTTCCAATCACCTCATCATATTACATCATAAAAATAGTATAGTAAGCTATCCATAAAATATAGACATATGCTATCGCGGACTTTTCTTTAGTCCTATAAAAGAGACACAATTCCTCCATACATTATTTTGTTATATCTCAAAAGGATTAGGCCGCATTTTCGATGAAAGTTCCCAACCAGCTTGATTTTTTTCCGACTTCTTCAACAATAATCGTCATATTTCAACAAATTTTCTCTTGAATCACTCTGTCCATTGATGTCAATAATATGCCAATCCGTTCGGTACTTTTTGAGTTTGTCGCGTTCAGACAGACAGACAGACGCGGCGGGGGACTTTATTTTATAATATGTAGTGATAACAATAATACCTGGGACATCCCACACAGCGCTATCTAGTCCCAAACTAAGCAAAGCTTGTGTTATGCGTGTGGGTTACGATGTCTTTTAAAGTTCCATAAAAAAAAATTATTAGACAATACTATACTGTGCCACAGTTATCGTATGAGGAGTTTTGCAATACGAGTGCATTTTGTTTGTGATACGTGGCGATGGCGAAACCGAGGTCCCATTGAATGAGGTGACCTTTTCATTTCCCATTTCGTCAAATTCTACTATTTTTGATTCTGGACCGATTGTTTTCAAAATCAATGTGTAAGAGTCTGTATGGTCTTCGATTACGAATCTGTGCTCAGAACTAAAAAAAATTACTGCCTTAGAATCTGTTATAGTTTTTGAACTGCTTGCTTTCAAAATCGATATCTACGGGTCCATGTGGTCTCCCTTCACAAATCTGCGGTCAAAACTGAAAATAGTGTCTGCCATTTTGAACTTCTTTCTTTCTGGGCCTAACACTACTAAAATAAAGTCTGTTTCGTATAGATTAAAATTTTATTATTATTTGGTCCACATTACAAAAAAAAAAACAAGTCTGTATGCGTTATTACAACAACGATTAATACTTTTGTCAATACAGTTACTATTAATACGTTCTTTATGACATCGAAACTTGTACCGCAATGTTGTATTTTACAGTACTAAATCTTTTTACTTTACACCAATCACAAGCGAGCATTCTGTTTGCACCGCATGCGTAAACCGCGAAAAGCAACTCGCTCGCGCCCTTAGCTCTTACTATTATTTATTTCTATAAATTGAGGAACCGTGCGAAACCGTGCGAACACCCCTGTTTTGACTAACTTGCCCTTCAAATTTCACGATCATTCAGACCGCCTTCTACAAACATTATCCCATCAAAAACAATACTTGTCAAAAAAACCAAGTCTCGCAACTCAGTTGTTCTGCGGTAAAAAGTTGTGAGATCCATGTAATACCAAGTCGGTTATTAATTTATTCAGTCTCTACTTGTAAGTCTCTACTTGTAAGTATGTAATGTTTTATATAAATATATTGAGACTTGGCCATCGCACTAAATAATTGAATTTACATGTGTTTTCAGGCGATTGAATTTACACGTGTTTTCAGGCGATGGCCAAGTCTCAATATATTTATATAAAACATAACATACTTACAAGTAGAGACTTACAAGTAGAGACTGAATAAATTAATAACCGACTTGGTATTACATGGATCTCACAACTTTTTACCGCTGAACAACTGAGTTGCGAGACTTGGTTTTTTTGACAAGTATTGTTTTTGATGGGATCTCATTTCTTTTTGTATTTTGTAGACAGTTCTACTTTTTTCCTTTTCGGTACCTTCTACTTATTGTATATATGTATATCTACCAGCAACGAATTTTCTCAAAGCCCTCTCCCGGACTTATGAACTTTTCTTATTTTTGTAGGTAGCCTTCCGTTTTCTCTTTTCCGGTACTACTTCTTGAGCTTCAGCTACAGTTTAATATAATAACTGCCGTAATAAAACATTGTTACCAATAAAGCCAATATTGAAAAATTTAACTGAAGACTTGGCTGTATGGGCTTAATTTTCTTTGCGGTCTTTTCTAGATTTTTTAGTTTTTCCTTGATTCATACACCAAACACTACTTATATTCCAAATTTGAAGCTTCTAGGTCTGCTAGAAGTGCCTTAGAATTTTGATGATCGTTGAGTCAGTGTGTGACAAAATTAAGAAATTTGACCCGTTATAATTTCTTAAAAATACTGGTTCAAATTGAATTAAAACGTGTAATATGCTTATATAATATGCCTGCATGGTTACTGAAAATTTCAGTCTTCTAGTTTTATCCACAACGAAGTTACAGGGGGTCGAAAATGGTCTGAATTGCTTCGAGAAAAGGATGGTACGGCCGTGACGCTTTTTTGCTCGACTTGGTGGGGGCACGGCCGTGCCCCCAGATAGTTTAAAAAAACTAAGAAACTTGCGCTTTGATACCAAATCGATCTAAAAAGGAGAAAATAACTTTTAGAATAAGAATAAAGTGTTTAATGAGGAAAAATAATGTTATTGTGACAAAACGTGGGGTGCCCGATATCAGTTGTTTTAAATATTTCATTGCACTCCACGATTTTTCACAATAACATTAATTTTCAATTTTTTTTCTACTTATTTTTTTTTTTAAAGTTCGATTGTCTAGCAAAGTCGTATCAAAGTGTAATTTATAAATTTTTTTTAATATTTTATTTTTTATCTTTTTTTAGTCTTAATATTTTTTAAACTACATTCCATTAAAATTTACAAACATAAAGGTGGAACTCACAATTACCTATAAAACGATGAAATGATACAAACCGACACAAAGCTTCATGTCGGTGCTAATCTAACCACTGAGGAGTTCCCTTGTAAACAAATTATCGTGGTGCATCATCAGTTTATAGTGAAAATCATGGATAACTATCAAAATCCAACCTACATACAAAGTTTCGTGTTCGTGCTATTAACCGGTGAAGAGTATCCTTATGAGGAATTAACCCTGGCTGCAACATCAAGTTATGTTTATCATTTTAGTGTATTGTCATCGAAGTTACATATGTATTCTGAATTTCAGCCCAATATCTTCAGTGGAAGTGGGTGACAACCGCGTTTAAAGATTCCATTAGATACAAAAAAACATACAGGTGGAACTTATAAAAGCGTTTTAAAATTAAAATAATTACACCATTCCAAGAGGTCACTACTTTTTACATATGTTTTAATTTAATTTTTTTATCATAAAAAAATTATTAGTTGGTCAACTCGGTAATGTATATATTATGTACATTGTATATATAGTGTAAGATTTTTATTTTAAGTTTAATAGCTTTCCGCCTTGGTAAAAAAAATAATTCAAACTAATTCAATTCATAAAATATTATAAAAGACAATGGGCGGTTTCGTACCCAGTGGTGTATCAAGTTGTGACATATGTCATTTTAAAGGTCTTAATAATAGCTTCATTTTATTGTATGACACCAACTTATTATTTAATTACTGCCTTTGAAATTTAAATTTAAAATTATTTAATTTTTATTTAAATAATCATTATTTCTAGCTTATAAAGTTCTTTTTAAAAAGAAGGAGGTTACTCAATTCGACCGTATATATGTTTTTTTTTTTTTTATGTGTGTTCAGGGATAACTTCGTTGTTTATGAACCGAATTGGATGATTTTTTTTTTGTTAAAGGGAGATATCTCCGAAATGGTACCATGATAAGGAAACCAGGATCTGATGATGGCATCCCAGAGAAATCGAGGGCAACCTTCGAAAATCGTATTTTAAAGTATCGTATTTTAAGTATTTTGATAAAGTACTACTACTAGTACTATTTAATGAAGGTCGGGAGTCGATCTGATGATGGAGCTGAAAGACAGTCGAGGGAACTCCCCAACGACTGGCAGCAATTACCTGGTGTTTGGACTTGATTCATTTCTATTGATGAGATCTTTGCACCCATATGGATTATAAGTGCCATTACAGGTCTGATGATGGAGACCATACACAATCGAGGGAACTTCTCAACGATTTACAGCAATTACCTGGCGTTTGGACTTCATTCATTTCTATTAATGAGAACTTTGCACCCATATGGGTTATAAGTACCATTACAGATCTGATGATGGAGACCATACACAATCAAGGGAACTCCTTAACGATTTACAGCAATTACCTGGTGTTTGGACTTAATTCATTTCTATTGAAGAGAACTTTGCACTCATATGAGTTATAGTGCCATTACAGGTCTGATGATGAAGACCATAAACAGTCGGGGGAATTCCTCAACGATTTACAGCAGTTACCTTTTGTTGAGCTTCCGTCATACGGTTGAATATGCCAAAATGTTCAGTTCGCACAAAAATAATAATTAAGATTGAAGTTTTACATAGGAATACCACTGCCTACTAGGCATGCTGATTCGTCAATTTGACACTGAATTTACGTTGCGTAATCGCGGTGCTGTCTCAAGTAGCGCGTTTAGTAGCCCCATTTATACTAAATAGAAATAAGTTACAGATGCGTTCAACTAAAAATTGAAAAATAAAATATTTTAAAAAATAAAATAAAAACCGACTTCAAAAACATAAACTAAAAAGTTAAAAATAAAATTTTCACTTTAAAGAAAGGAGCATTAACAGGCGGCATATAATTAATGAAGTCGGTGCCAACTCAGACACTTTAAATGGGTACTTACCAGGTAATAACAGTTACAACAATTATATATTTATAACTATAACAAATATGGAACACAATTTAAAGTGTCTGAGTGAGTAGGCACCGACTTCATTAACTATATGCCGCCTGTTAATGCTCCTTTCTTTAAAGTGAAAATTTTATTTTTAACTTTTTAGTTTATGTTTTTGAAGTCGGTTTTTATTTTTTACTTATATTATTTTATTTACCATGTTATATAGCATACTGCGCGTTGCGGCTACCTGTCAGTATAACTCTTACACCGCCCTGCCCACACACATACATACTACTAGAGGTTGGATTCAGTCCTGTCATGTGTCGAATCGGATATATTACTCCTATATTGTAGTAACTACAATAACGACGGGAAGGGAGTCGATAAGTACTGTTCGTGCCTAATAGGGCGAAGAACAGTCGGCACATGTTCACATATAATAAGCATTATATGGTATTTGGGGTGGGCGAGGCATCAAAATTATATATTGTTGCCAGCAACTTTTTTAGATGATATAATTGTTGATCTAGATTATTAGTTCAATGATAATTTTTTTTTAAATTATTTCGACCTACGCAATACTAGCCTTTAATTATATTTTTTAATAAGAAATCCAAGAACAACATGCCTACACTAGATACAGCATGGAGACGAAGCCTATGCAAAACCTGCAATTTTTTTGGCCAGTCTTAAGAGTATGTAGGTGTGCAAGCGGCGGTGGAATAGCGATTGGTAACCGTATAGTAGGTATGCTTAGTAATAAAGTAATATTGTACAATAAGTAACATTTACACTAAAAATTACATTTCATTATATGAGATATAAAATAACTCATAGTTATTTCCTTGCACGTGTTTCATGGTTGGTGCCATACTATAAAATAAAGCTATTGATACGACCTTTAAAATGACATATACCACAACTTGATACAACCTGGGTACGCAGCCCATACAAAGATGCCCATTCACTTTTACTTTCACCCACGTCTCAAGATTGATTGAGTTCAACTTTACCATACGTACAGCATTTGATCGGAGAAAAACAAAGACGTACACCCGACCTTTCAATAGCGCTCCTCGGAGCGGTCTGAAGCACGGTACCGTGTGCGCTTGGTTTTATGCTGTCAGTGTGCTGTCAGTTCATACAAAATAGTATGGCGAAATTTCGGTGAAATTGCATATTATTGATGATTTTTTTCTGCCACTTTTCCGTTTATTATCAAAATTTCCTCTAACAGAAAGAAAGGATGAAGTATTAACAATACTTAAATGATTTTTTAATCTCAAAAAACCTTGTGATGATGGTGTAATATGTACCGAAAAATGTTAATTTTCCGCGATTTCGGCAAAAGTGGGTTACAAAATAATATTTTTTCAGTGTGAAAGAGTGTAAAATATGCAAATGTTTTCTAACACAATTGTAAATTAAGAACTGATCTTTATTTTAGAATTAGGTTTATGACCATACACCTTTCCAAACTTCCTAAAAATGTACCTAAACATGCCGTTTTTTTGTAATTGCCCCCTTAATGTAATAATAATTAAATAAAATTAAAAAATGATAGAAACATCAAATTTTTTTATCATTTAAAAGACATATTGTTAAGTTATTCCTATGTTGCAAACCTTCTATGTGGTCGTCTATATTTTTGCATCCTCGAAGCTCTGCATTACAGATCATGCAGTTCATGACTTCATCGTTCACCTAAAAACAAAGTTCTTTATTATTTATTTCGTTTGTTTGTTTGTTTGTCCGTTCTTCATGTCGTAATGGAGCAACGATGCAACGTGATTTCTTGCTATTATATTATTTTTATATTTGAAGGCACGGATAGTAACACTAATAAAGTTCTTTTTATACATGGAATATCCCACACAGCACCACCTTGTCCCAAAGTAAACAAGTATTATGCTTGTGTTATGGGTTACTAGACAATTGATAAAGGTACATACTTATTTTTTTTGAAGTGAAACTTCTTATGGCACGGGGTGAGCGTAAAACGACACGAAAATGGGTCACGCTAAGTAAGTAGGGGAGATATAAGGAACAATAGGCTTTCACACGAGAAACCGGTTGTTCCCTATATCCCCACTACTAACTGCTGAGAGTGGAGAGTAAGGCCAGAGCGTTACTCAGTTTCGTGTCGCTGGCAGCTGCGTCATATATCCCCACTGCTAACTGCTGAGTGTGGGGAGCAAGGCCAGAGCGATCTCACACGTCCAAAATGTGTAAGTATGAAATTGTGTGGACGCTTCTCCCCGCAAACGCGTCTCACACCCCCGCCGAATGGAACGCTCCGTTTCGTTTGTTTGACTCTTGTTGTGTATTAAGTTGTTGAGTTGATACTGCTTTATGTGTGTCTACCTTCATTTCTGTCTGATACTGTTATATTGTAAAACCAAGCTATATTTGTATTACCTACCTGGGCATCTAGTAAATAAGAATTTGTTTTATATTGTGTTTTACCTACGCCTGCAGATGATTAGCTATCGGAGAAACCGAAAATGGTTTTTCATACGTCAAGTGTATGTCAATGAACATATTTTTCAATAAATTATTTTTTCATTCGTGATAGCCCAGAGCGCAACGAACCTGTCTCAAATTTATAAGGCCATAGGGCCATGGTTCGAATCCGGGCATGTACCAATGAGTTTTTCTGACTTAAGTACATTAACTATCAGTGACTCTGTGCCTCGGAGCGCACGTTATGCAGTCGGTCCCGGACGCTGTCAATAGATGGCGGTCGTTACAATCCCCAACCCGCGTGGTGGATTTAAGCTACAACTCCCTCCCCCTTCACCCTGGGGGAGGCCTAAGCCCCTGCAGTGAGGTAAAATGGGCTGATGATGATGATTTTTCATTCATTCGTTGAGTAAATGTCGTACCGTGTCTCTAGTGGCGGCGCGGCTGATAGCTTTTCTATCTATGTAAAAATAACTCACCTTTCTTATCAACTCTTTTCGATATTTTGCGGCGAAATTTTTACAACTTTTCACGTGTCTTTTCTTAGAAATGTGACTATCTAGATCTTGAATGAGAACACGCGTTTAACACAGAATACAACTAGCATCATTTTCGGTCACTCTGATCGCATGCCAATTCTCCCATTTCACAACTATTACCATATCGTCGATTAGCACTTTAATCGATTTTCCACTTACTAGTAATTCATTCGTATCTTCAATTAATTCGGCATCGTTAACCGATTCTTTATTTGAATCGATATATTCATTAGTTTTTCTATCGTTATCATGTTTGATTATTTTATAATTCACAATTGCTGTATGTTCGAATTCATCGTCTGAATCATTGTCGCCGTATTGTTTAGTCATATCGTCGATTTCGAATTGCGTTACTATGTCTATTTCATTGTTAGCATTTTGTTGTGAATCCTTCAATTTTCTGACGTGCGGTGGCCATGATATGTGTTTTGCGGTCGATCCGTAAATTAAGACATTGCATACGGCACAATGACGTATTCCATTGAACTATTGAAAAGATTTTAAATTAAAAAAAAATATTAACAGAGTGATAATTGGACGTAGTTAAGCAGAAAATCGTGTCGTAATAGCCCAAAGCGCAACAAACCTGTCTCAAACTTATAAGGCTCCATAGGGCCATGGTTCGAATCCGGGCTTGTACCAATGAGTTTTTCTGACTTAAGTTCATAACTATCACTGACTCCGTGCGTCGGAGAGCACGTTAAACAGTCGGTCCTGGACCCGGGTCCCGCTGTCAATAGATGGCGGTCGTTACAGTCCCCAACCCGCAGTGGAGCAGCGTGGCGGATTTAAGCTCCAAGCTCCCCTCCTCACACTGGGGGAGGCCTAAGCCTCTGCAGTGGGGTAAAAAATGGGCTGATGAAGATGAAGATGAAGAAGCAGAAAACTCCCAACCAACAAAAGTTAATTTGTGGCAATCGTTGAGTTATTTTATTGTGCCCTTTGAGGAAAATTGAAGTTACATCAACAAAAATATTCAAAATCTATTCAATTGCCATTGCTTTATAACTCTTCAAAGCAAATATTATTCTAATTTTCAATTTAAAATGGTGATTTTCAAAAATTGTTGGTTGGATAGTTTCTGCTAAATGAAGTATAAGTACAATAAATTTGAACAAAGATATTACGTGGATTGGGCATTTTTTAATATATAATTATATCCTATTTTGAGTATATAGATAAAGATGTTGAAAACCTCCAACCCATTTGGATATACTGTAGATCACAAAAATGCATACATTATTTTTATTTTTAAAATGTAACCAACCCACTCGAGTGTATTGGTTTGTTTGAGTTTGTGTTGAGTTTTAATTATATACAAATACATCAAGATGTAAGTTTTGTTGAAAATATTCAAACCACTTGGATGCTTTTAGAACTCAAAAACTGCCGATTTCGTAAAGTGTGGGTCAGTAAAAATCGTATATTTCCTTATTTTTACATTGTATGTTGCCTTTATTCTGCGAAATTATGTATCCATGTTTTATTAATGTTTATTTTATTTATTAATGTATTATTAATGCGTTAGTGAAGGAAACTCAATTTTGACATTTTGTGGTTTGGATGTTTTCTGCTTAACTATGTCCAATTGAACTTCTGTCTTTAACATCTATCAATTTAGACACGTACATGACATTAAATGTTTTATTTCCTTGTTTAATGATATAGTTAATAAAAATTAAAAAAATAAAATATAGGATGGATACAATCATGCGTTTTTCCGAAAATATTCGTAATCTGCCCCTTTTTTAAACTAATTTTTCTGAAGCAATTATAATACTAATAATAATACCTGAGACATCCCACACAGCGCCATCTAGTTCCAAACAGCAAGCTTTGCAAGCTTGCTGTTTGGAAGCCCATAATACCTTGGTACCCATAATACAAGGTTTGCTAAGCAAAGCTTGTATTATGGGTACCAGACAACTGATACACTTACTTGAATATCCTTTTTTTAATAATATATACATAAATACATATTTTACACCCAGACACGGTACAAATAGACATGCTCATGCACACAAATATTTGTCCCGGGCTGGAATCGAACCCGCGACCATTGGCTTCGCATTTAGAGTCTCAGACACCTCGGACAATCGTTCAGTCAACTACCTACTATAGTAAAACTACTATAGTAATTGAATGAGCAGTTTGAGTAAAACAGCACTGAACATACACATAACATGTCGTGATAGCCCGAGGGCAGCGAACCTGTTTCAAATTTACAGGGCCGAGTGGCGATGGTTCGAATCCGGGCGTGTACCTACCAATGAGTTTTCCTGACATAAGTACATAACTATCACTGACTCCGTGCCTCAGAGAGCACGTTAAGCAGTCGGTCCTGGTCGGTCAATAGATGGCGGTCGTTATAATCCGCCAACCCGCATTGGAGCAGCGTGCTGTATTTAAACTCTAAGCCCCCTCGGCCTGGGGGAGGCCTAAGTCCCTGCAGTGGGGTAAAATGGGCTGATGAAGTGAAGAAGAGTTT
This sequence comes from Luffia ferchaultella, assembly GCA_949709985.1. Classification (NCBI taxonomy): domain Eukaryota; kingdom Metazoa; phylum Arthropoda; class Insecta; order Lepidoptera; family Psychidae; genus Luffia; species Luffia ferchaultella. The sequence continues at coordinate 10,802,741 of OX453268.1, forward strand.
GTTAGTTTGTTTGTTAGTTTGTCTGTTTGTTTGTTTGTTTGAACGCGCAAATCTCGGCAACTACTGGTTCGAATAGAAAAATTCTTTTTGTGTTGGATAGTCCATCCATTGAGGAAGGCTATAAGCTATTATGAATACTTGCCAAAAAGCGCATGATCGTTTCCATCATGTGTACTTACCTGTCTTATCAAATTATAACTGTATTTATTCAAAAAGCGGCATTTAGATAGAGCGAACTTGTGCTCTTCGCTTGACACATGTTCCGAGATATCTTCGTTGCTATAACGGCATGCTAGACAATGATTTGCTTTGAAACCATAGACAATAGAATTCCACGAATCTCCAAGTATCTTTATGTTGGTATCTTTACATTTAACGTTATAGTAACATTTATAGACTTGTTTGTTTTCTTTTTTTTTTAATATCCTGTTCACATCCAAAGCTTCTTTCTTCAATAGCAAGTGCTTTATACCATGTAGGTGATATGTTAAATTGTGTATTACATTTGGCACTATAACATTGCAAATGGTACAGTGTAAACGGGTTTGGTCCAACTAAAACATAATAATAATGATAATTAACTCGGGACATCCCAAACGGCGCCATCTAGTCATAAACTAACCGAAGCTTGTATTATGGGTACCAGACTACTGATATACAATTCTAAATATTCTTTATAATACATACATATATAGATTTTTTTACACCCAGACACGGAACAAATGGCCATGTTCATGTACACAAATATTTGTCTCGGGCGGGAATCGAACCCGGGACCCTTGACTCCGCAGTTAGGATCTGACCACTCGACCAATCGGTCGGTCATCAAATATGAAATAAAAATATTACTTTTGTGTTTTTTTTATGCAAGTACTAACAACCGCCCGCAGCTTCGCTCGCATGGATTACACTTCTGTATCTATACTATTTTAACCTTTTGATTTGTCATCAATTAATTGTCTCTGTCAATTAATTGACTCGTGACTTTCTATCTGACCAAATTTGGTTGATGAGCAGTGCATAGGTTAATCTTGGAATGCTTTTAATCCATGGACGTAATATTTGAATCATAGTCTAATTTGAGTTAAAACTAGGTTTGTACAGAACCAAAACTTCGAAATGTCTATAAACTTCCTATGTACAGACGTATATTTATATGCACATATTGGTACGAACACACAAAGCAACTAGCGCCATCTAGCGTCAACCAGTAAAACCACTCAAACAACAAAGACAACATGAAACCCCTACTCAATACTAGATGGCGTTAGAAGAACTACTGTGGAAGTATAGTCTCGAAAACCGGGTACATGCGCGAAACTTTCCAGAATCATCCAACCCGGTCGATCGCGTTCGCGCTAGTTGGGTACGATCTGGAATGGTCTGGCGCTCTTCTCGGCCCATATAAATAGCCGCAGGGAGGCGAGCCAGTTCGAGTTCAGTTTGAGCTACTTTCGAGGCGACTTCGAAGTGAAAACTAGTGATCAAGAGTGAAACCTACGACTTGGCTACGACCTAGGACATCGTTAGTGTTTAGTGTTTGGACCTAGTGCTTTGTGTTGGACCTAGTGCTAGTGAATAAAGTCTTCAAAAGAGTCAGCAGGTCTTTCTCTCCAAATCCTTCGAACCCTAACACGTAACAATATATTACGAAACCTCTACTATTAGAAAGCTTATAGAAATTTCAAAGTTTTGGCTTTATACAAACCTAGTTCGAACCCAAATGTGATTATGATTCAAAGCACTTCCTTCTTAAGGGTTATTTACAAAAACTTCTAAACGCGAAATATACTATACGTTCCGTACCTGAACCAAACCAACGGGAAACCCATCAATAAGATTCCGCTGTCCGTCCTTTCGTCCGTCAGTCAAGGGCTGTATCGGCTGAACTGTAGTAGGTAGAAACTTGATTTTTCAGTGTGTAATCACTACATATAGTCTGTACCTATAGCATGTACATAAAAACTTAAATGCTTTCTCTAGGGTGGGTGATGGCCACAACTTAAATACAAGACATAAACACATGTTATCGATTCCCAGGTTCAGACTCTCAAAGGTTAATAATTCTTTCATGGGAAATTGTATCCGTTTTTATAATAAAATTCCTAAAGAAATTTTTAACTTAAATTCAAATCAATTTACAAATCGAGTTAAAGTCCCACTCAAGAAAAAACTTACTATTGTATTACCGAGTATTTAAATGATAAGTGCGCATGGACATCACTGTAATAGTTGTAAGCATTTTAAATTTAAAAAAATGAATTAAGTAAAACATATCTATATTAATAAAATTGAAGTGTCTGTTTGTCTGTCTGTTCCGGCTAATCTCCGAAACGGATGAACGGATTTCAATGAAACTTTGCAGACGTGCAGAGGGCATTACCGCGGGTGACATAGGCTACTTTTTGTCTGTCTGTCTGTCTGTTTGAGTTGATCTCCGAAACGGCTGAACCGATTTCAATGAAACTTGGCAGACGTGCAGAGGGTATTGTTTGGAGTGACATAGGTTGCTTTTTGTCTGTCTGTCTGTCCATCTGTCTGTCTGTTTGAGCTGATCTCCAAAACGGCTGAACCGATTTCAATGAAACTTGGCAGAAGTGCAGAGGGCAATATCGGGGGTGACAAAGGCAATTTTTTGTCAATCTCAGACTTATCGTCTTGGTACTCAAACTTGATGTTTTGACGAAATCTATGTGACCACGTGACCAAATTTTTAAATGCTTATATTTTCGAAATTATCAATGGCAGACCTATCGTGTTGGTACTCAAACTTGATGTTTTGACGAGAACTATGTGACCACGTGACCAAATACTTAAATGCTTATTTTTTCGAAACCATCAATCGCAGACCTATCGTGTTGGTACTCAAACTTGATATTTTGACGAAATCTATGTGACCACGTGACCAAATTTTTAAATGCTTATATTTTCGAAATTATCAATCGCAGACCTATCGTGTTGGTACTCAAACTTGATGTTTTGACGAGAACTATGTGACCACGTGACCAAATACTTAAATGCTTATTTTTTCGAAACCATCAATCGCAGACCTATCGTGTTGGTACTCAAACTTGATATTTTGACGAAATCTATGTGACCACGTGACCAAATTTTTAAATGCTTATATTTTCGAAATTATCAATCGCAGACCTATCGTGTTGGTACTCAAACTTGATGTTTTGACGAGAACTATGTGACCACGTGACCAAATACTTAAATGCTTATTTTTTCGAAACCATCAATCGCAGACCTATCGTGTTGGTACTCAAACTTGATATTTTGACGAGATCTATGTAACCACGTGACCACATTTTTAAAAGCTTATTTTTTCGAAATCATCAATCTCAGACCTATCGTGTTGGTACTCAAACTTGATGTTTTGACGAGATCTATGTGACCACGTGACCAAATATTTAAATGCTTATATTTTCAAAACCATCAATCGCAGACCTATCGTGTTGGTGCTCAAACTTGATGTTTTGACGTGATCTATGTGACCACGTGACCAAATATTTAAATGCTTATATTTTCAAAACCATCAATCGCAGACCTATCGTGTTGGTGCTCAAACTTGATGTTTTGACGTGATCTATGTGACCACGTGACCAAATATTTAAATGCTTATATTTTCAAAACCATCAATCTCAGACCTATCGTGTTGGTGCTCAAACTTGATGTTTTGACGTGATCTATGTGACCACGTGACCAAATATTATTATTATTATTATATTATTATATATATGTCATATTACCTAATTTCATAAAAATTTCCTAAGATCCTAAAATTTCTTAAGCAGTTAAATTTCAGAACGTTCTAGAAAGTGTTACAATGTTCTAGAGCGTCGCGTTCCTTTAACTGTCCCAGTACAACTGTGCTCAACGCGAGCGAAGCCCGCGGGCGGAAAGCTAGTATTTAAATAAAATAAACAGGGAGGATATTCTTGCCGGTTCTCCTCCTTCGAGTTTTCTGAACCGGTACCTACTCAATTCATTTTGACGTTCAATAAGTGTGTGTAAACATCTTGTATTGAATAAAAACTTTTTGAATTTTGAGCCGTTATAACAATAAATAATAAATAAAACTAACTTAAAAATTAAAGGGGGTTCCCATACGAGAAACCTATTTTTTTTTTTAAATATTGTCATACGATGAATACTTACCATACGCATCAAATTCAAGTGATAGTCGGGTATAAAAGGCCTGGATTGCATTTTAACGTTATGATAGAGATTGCATATATGTTCGATTACGTTGTCTTTATTTAAAATTGTTCCACAGAGCGCACAAATAAAACCTTCATTCGTACGCACAATGGTATGCAAATCATATTTATTTATATATATCACGCTATTGAAAACTTTTAATTCAGCGAGTTCCGTTAACTTCTCGTCTTTCGTTACTCTATGTAATTTTGTCGATTTTTTCATTTCGTCCAAATGTTCTTCGGATGTGACGTGATTCTGCGCGTCTGTGACTATTAAAATTTTATTACATGGCCCGCAATGATGTAAAGTTTCTTCAATCTGAAAAAAATTGTCAGAATGGACTTTTAAAATGGCGCCAACAGTCATTAAAATTAGAATTAAAAGGGATAAAGTTCTAGAATAACCTCTGAAAATATATTTTTTTTCTATTTACGAATCAGCCAGATATTTAAGAAAATTTATTTGACGTTGAAATTGTCCCTGTGACGTCATCTGGACAGTTGACCTAATTCCGCTGCTTTCCACAGTAAAAAAAAACCAAAAAGTATAAAATATTTAAGTTAATAACTGTATCAAACGAAACTGTAATTCCTCATGATTCAATCAAAATATTACTACCTTATGTATAATCTTAGATAAAACAAACACGAGGCATCTGTCCACCTGACGTCACAGGTACATTTAATTATAATTATAATAATAATAATAATAACACACACAATCACAACAACAATAAATTAAACAAATTTTAGAAGAAAAAAATTACTGAAACAATTGTAAACTTATTATTTTTTTATTTCGAGACAAAGGTATATACTAGTGTATATTTTTGGAAAAAAATACTTATAAAAATACTAAATAAATAATTTCGCTCCAAACCCATTAGATTTTAAATTGAATAAGACTTTTTTAATACAGCAAAAAAATGCCTTTTTTAAAAGTTTTATTTAAAAAAAACCTGTTTTTGAGTTATAATTTAAAGCAAAAATACGAAGAAAAAAAAATTAAAAATATGTATTTTGAGTTCAGCTATTAAAATAAATTTCCCAAGGATATCTTCGATAGTTATCATCAAAACTATAGTAAATGACGTCTTATATATTTCCAAAAAAACACGAGATTTTAACTTTTTGTTTAGATTGTAAGCTTGTAAGCTCTCCACGCTCTATAAGTTTCTACAAGTTCAGGCGAACTTTATATATTAACTTTATTCGAGAACAAAAAGACAAACCAATAAATAGGTTAATGAGATTTACATAATGAAAACAATATATAGTCTATATCCCGACCGCTTAACCTAGTGGGTAGCGACCCTGCCTACGAAGCTGGAGGTCCCGCGTTCGAATCCCAGGTCGGGTCAGTATTTATATAATGAATATTGATACTAGTACCGGGTCTTGGTTGTTATATGTATGTGGTGTCTTTGTAAAAAAAAAATTATTTATATATGTAAACATATATTATAAAGAATATTGAAGTATCAGCTGTCTAGTAACCCATAACACAAGCATAATACTTGCTTACTTTGGGACTAGATGGCGCTGTGTGGGAAGTCCTATGTATTATTATTATTATTATCCCAAAACATTCTCACTAAGATTTACAAAATTTTAATTTTAGCTTCCACATTGCACTCAAGACATTACACATCAACACACCCCAATCCAAACACTTTCCTGATCGGCCATCATATTATGATGAACAGCAGATAGGTACAGTTCCAATCAAACTTTATGGCGGATGTGAACATAGGCACAAGTCGCGTCGCAGTAGTCAGTTTTAGGTGTAGAGGGACGCAGTGGAGCGAGGGGCACATGACTGTACCTGCGCAAGCACGCTTATAGCGTTGTATTCCGATCCGCCATAAAGTTTGATTGGAACTATATATACAACTGCGAAACATATCATGGCTTCGCGTAGTCGGTTAAACATTAAAACCTTCTGTACCTTCTTAATTATTTTCTTTAAAAATCAATCCCAAAAGTCAGACTTGCAAACCGCTTTTCTATCAAACGTAAGTAGAACTTACCTTCCTCAAAATATGCTCCTCATATGTCTGCACTAATTTGCAATTCATCAATTGCTCGGTGTGTTCCACATCTTCGAAATGACAGTACATTTTGACACTTTTGTATTCCTTTTTACAGACAATACAATAAAACAAGTCTCCATTTGGGATAACCATGTTCCAATGATGCAGCGGTATTTTGGTTTGACTGTTCGCGAAAATCAGTAGAACGTAAACGATTTTATTTTCACGATCCTCAGTTTTAGTATTTGTCGAAACTTTAAAAGAATTCAAAGCGAACTTGGCAGATTCCTGATGAGAGGTTTTATTGTGATGTGTTTTGGCTGCATTCTCTGAATATATTTCATTGCAAATTCCACAGTGAAGAAAATTGCCGATCTGCAAAATAATTGAAGTTACACTTCCGTTTATATATTAATATATATTTTAAATACATGGGACACACAGCGCCATCTAGTCGCAAAGTAAACAAGTATTATGCTTGTGTTATGGTTTACTAGACAACTGATAAACATACTTAAATATTCTTTTTTTTTTCTTTTTTATAATATAAATACACATATAGATATTTTACACGCAGACACAGAACAAAGAGACATGTTCATGCACACAAATATTTGTCCCGTCGTCGGTCGTCGTTCCGCTTCGCTTCGCTTCTCGTATTAATATAACCAAATCTAACCTACCCTAATCTATTAATTTAAAAATGATGGACCATCAATCTTCCACTTCCACCAGCCCATTATGCCCCACTGCAGGGGCTTAGGCCTCTCCACAAGGTGAGGGGGCTTGGAGCTTAAATCCCCACCGCTGCTCCAATGCGAGTTGGCGGATTGTAACGACCGTCATCTACTGACAGCAACCGGGACCGACTGCTTAACGTGCTCTCCGAGGCAAGGAGTCAGTGATAGTTAATGTACTTAAGTCATAAAAAACTCAATTGGTACACGCCCAGACTCGAACCACGGCCACATGACCTTATAGATTTGCGCTGCGCTCGGGCTATCACGACACACGTATTATACTTACTTTTCTCATGATATTTAACCCATATGTAGCCAAAGGTGGATGTAGACGCAACAAATTTTCATGAATTTCTGTCTGCACATGGTAAGAAAGGTCCCGAAAGTTCAAATTTACATCACACACGACACATTTCATTTCCTGATCATTGAAGATTATCGTGTGCCAGTGGTAATCGGGCAAAAACAATTTGTTATCGATTACATAACCAAAGTCAACTTTCTTCAAGGTCGATATTGATAATGGATCATCCGATATTTCTGAAAATAAAGAAAAAGAAATAGTTTCAGTACCCGAACAAATAAATTAATAAAACCATTCCATTAGCACATTGTGCCCCACTGTAGGTGCTTAGACCTCCCCCGGCGTGAGGGAGCTTAGAACTTAATCCAATGCTGACGGATTGTAACGACTGCCATCTATTGACAGCAACCGGGACCGACGGCTTAACGTGCTCACCGAGGCACGGATTCAGTGATAGTTATGCACATGTATGTGGTGTCTTCGCTAGGTACCCAAAATACAAGCTAATGCTTAGTTTGGGGCCTAGACGTTATTGTCATGTGTACGTTATTATTAAAAAAAAAAACTTAACTCATAAAAACTCATTGGTATGAACCCGGATCCGAACTACAGCCTCACGGCGGCCTTATAAATTTGAAACAGGGTCGCTGCGCTCGGGCTTTAAAATTAATAATAGTAATAATAAACTTGGGGAACATTCTACGCAGCGCCATCTAGTCCCGAAGTAAGGGGCCGTCCATTAATCACGTGAGGCTTGAAAGGGAGGGGGAGGGGTTGGACAAAAATGTCACAAGGGGGGAGGGGGGTGAAGTGAGATATCACGTGTATTTATTTTTTCAAACGCTCTATTTTTAAATCGAAAAGCGGCATGTAGTGTACACCATTCGTTTATTATTTTTATACCAATCAAAAACAACCTGCAACTTTTCTGTCTAGACATTTTTATCATGGTCCTTAATTTCAGAATAAAATAAGATAAAATAAGATTATACTTAATACCCGTATTTAAGATAATATTCTAAAAAATTTAAGAATTTTTGTAGATACTTATAATACACGTGATGTTGGGTGGGGGGGTAGTCTTAAACCACACCATGTATCAACAAGGGGGAGGGGAGGTTAAAAAATGCTTAAAAAAGATCACGTGATTAATGGACGGCCCCTAAGCAAATGTTAGGCTTGTAATATGGGTTACCAAACAACTGACTATTCATACTTAAATATTCTTTATGATGTATGGGTACATGTACTTTAAATAGTTTTACACTCAGACACAGAACAAATAAATATGTTCACGCACACAAATATTTGTTCCGAGCGGGAATCGAACCTGCGACTCTCGGCTCCGCAGTTAGGGTTCTTAACCACTCGACCAATAGGTCGATCACTGGCTATCCCTAATATATTCTTTTTTATTAGGTGGGTCGGTTTCTTTGACAATCAGTTTAACTGGTGTTCGACTGAACGTTGTCCGAATTTATTGAGCTTAAAGAACTAAAGGAAAAGTTAAAAAAAAAAATTTCAAATATCGGAATTTAAACATGTTTTTCTTGGTAACCGTTAGTTTGCGCCATCTGCTCACTTGAAACTTTTTGTATAAGTCTGCCAGCTTTACATGCTCCATAACCTTGATCTACGTTTAGCCGACCACGCGATATATAACATACGGGGTGTTCGGCTAAACATAGTACAACTTTAAACATGTTTTTCTTGGTAACCATTAGTTTGGACCGTCTGCTCACTTGAAACTTTTTGTTCAGTTCATCAAGCTCTAAACGCTTTATAAGTTTGGACTACGTTCAGGCGGACACTAGATATAATACAATAGGGTACGTAAAAGCGTCAGGTACGGTGGAATCTGCGTTGCACTTATTTGGAGAGATTGAGAGAGAGAAATAGACGACTATCCTACCAATAGGGAACTATAGAGTGTATTGCAATCGTAACTTGTTAACAAATAAAACAATATTGTCTCCTATTAAATGCCGCTACTATTGAATAATCCCAAAAGTTTACGTATAGCTATTAATAACTTAAGATTTAACAATGCAAATTATTTTTTTATAGATTTAATTTTTAGGGGTCCGTATCCAAAGGGTCGTGTCGTCGTGTCGTGATAGCCCAGAGCGCAACGAACCTGCCTGAAATTGTAATAAGGCCATAGGGCCATGGTTCGAATCCGGGCGTGTACCAATGAGTTTTTCTGACTTAAGTACATTAACTATCACTGACTCCGTGCCTCGGAGAGCACGTTAAGCAGTCGGTCCCAGACGCTGTCAATAGATGGCGGTCGTTACAATCCCCAACGCGCAATGGAGTAGCGTGGTGGATTTAAACTCGAAACCCCCTCCTCACCCTGGGGGAGGCCTAAGCCCCTGCAGTGGGGTAAAATGGGCTGATGATGATGATGATGATCCAAAGGGTACTGTAGAAAACCCTATTACTAAGCCTTCGCTGTCCGTTCGTCCGTCTGTCATCGATAAACTAAAAATTTAAAGATGATCCCCATACAAAAAGCGTGTTTTTTTTCTTTATATTGTACGGTGGAAGTCCGACTGGCGTTTGACGAATGTTTATAATATTGTTTTTTTGAATGACGTGTTTGGGCTTTAACTGGCAAAGTATCTCTGAAGCTGGTAACGGGCTGCCGCGCTCGTACTCTTCCTTTCCATCAGCCCTTTTTATAGCCCACTGCAGGGGCTTAGGCCTCCCCTCAAGATGAGGGGGCTTGGAGCTTAAATCTACCACGCTGTTCAAATGCGGGTTGGCGGAGTGTAACGATCGCCGTCTATTGACAACAACCGGGACCGATGGCTTAAAGTGCTCTCGAGGCACGGAGTCAGTGTTAGTCAATGTACTTAAGTCAGAAAAAACTCATTGGTACATGTCCGGATTCGAACCACGGCCACGTAGCCTTATAAATTTGAAACAGGTTCGCTGCGTTCGGGCTATCACAATAGCTTTAATATAACAGATTAGGGAACTTTGAGCTAAGTTAAATTCATTTATAATCGATTATTATTCGAACGTTTTCGGTATCGATTACCGACATTCACCCATCACTAATTTCGTGATAGAAAGTTAGGCGAAAAGCAAATGACAACCGATCTAATTCGATGAGAGTTTTGCTAGAAAGCTCTAGAACGACGTTACCGAACCGCCGATTATAAAAGGCAACACGCTTGACAAGTCGGGAGTTCGATGTAAGACGCCAGATAAATTAAAAAGATAGTGCTAACGAAAAAAAATAAAAATAAATTTGCTACTGGAACATAAGTGATATTTAAATGTATGTTATAGTTCGCCTCAAACTTTATGCCGGATCGGAATACAACGCTTTATGCGTGCTTGCGCAGGTACCCCTCGCTCCATTGCGTCCCGGTACACCTAATCCTGGTCACTGCGACGCGACTTATGCCTATGTTCACATCCGCCATAAAGTTTGATTGGAACTATACTTATTTTGCTATAAATTATTATTATTAGAAAAAAATTAACTTTAGTGCTTATTTTTAGCCGTTTAAATTGTAAATATATATTTTATTATTATAATTTGACCGAAACCGCTGAACCGCGCCTTAGGCATGTGCGCGGCGAGGAGGGAAGGCAGCTTAAGCGTTGACGGACTGACAGATCCGCCTCCCTCCGTGCTAAACTATACTAAACTAAACTAAACTATACTATTATTATTTTCATATTTTTAAGTATTGCGTCGTGATAGCCCAGAGCGCAACGAACCTGTCTCAAATTTATAAGGCCATAGGGCCATGGTTCGAATCCGGGCGTGTACCAATGAGTTTTTCTGACTTAAGTACACAACTATCACTAACTCCGTGCCTCGGAGGGCACGTTAAGCAGTCGGTCTCGGACGCTGTCAATAGATGGCGGTCGTTACAGTTCCCAACCCGCAGTGGAGCAGCGTGGTGTACTTAAGCTCCAAGCCCCCCCTCTTCACTCTGGGGGAGGCCTAAGCCCCTGCAGTGGGGTAAAAATAGGCTGATGACGATGACGATGACGAAGTACTGTGCAATTATTATGTACTTATGTAATTATATTCCTATATATAAAGTATAGAACTAAAATATTTATAAATGTAATATATATAATGAATCTTACGACTGACCGTATGGCCGAGTGATTAGAGACCCTAACTGCGGAGCCGAGGGTTCGATACCCGCCAGGGACAAATATTTGTGTGGATGAACATATCCATTTGTTCCGTGTCTGGGTGTAAAAAATATTTTATATATATATATATTTGTTTGGGTTGTTGTGATGTATACGTTACTGTTATTATTATGAAAAAAATTTGTACGTATACCAATTGTCTAGTACCCCATAATACAAGCATAATACTTGCATACTTTGATGAGTGGGATATCCCAGATAATATTTATTTTATTTAGTAACTTTTAAAGGACTATCTGTATGTGTTACTTTGACAGACAGATTGGCTGAGTGATAAGAGATCCTAATTGCCGAGCCAAGAGTCGCGGGTTCGAATCCCGCCGGGAACAAATATTTGTATGCATGAACATATATATTTTTGGCCATCAACATGGCGACAACTGACACAGTAATTCACCTCAACCCGTCCATGGACTATATACAACATGGATCACTGAGCCTGTTACCACAGTGTTATACTCAAAATACCATATACATATAATTGTAATCATGTTATTTTACAGAAAATAAAATAAGTGAATACAGCAAAATGCATATGGACAATCCAAGAACAACAGCCCGGAACAACATGTTGATAGTTATTAAACTAGCCCTCGCAACTAAGGCTGCCGCTGCTGTCTTTATTTACTCTGTGGAATGGACTATACATTCCTGTTCAAGGTACTATTAACATTCGAGGTCGTTTTTGCGTACTTTTACTGGAACTTGTTTTGGTTACTCGAATACAAACTTGAACCCCCCCCCCCCCCCATTTTTCTTCCTAAAATGTGAAAATCCGAAAACCCTGGAACACGCCATTATTCATTAATGATGAGAAGCTAAAATTTAAATTTTAAAGTTCGTCCCTTTAAAAAAACCGATACTCCCATACAAACTTACACTCCCCATTACCCCCCTAAAAATGCGAGAATCCAAAAAGCTTGAAACATGTCATCATTTATTTATACTTTTGCTTTTGACTTTTGAAAAACTAACTTTTGAGCAAAGTTCTACCCCCCATGTCCCCCCCTTGAAGTTGAAATTTTCAAAAATCCTTTCTTAGGGGATGTTTACATTATAAAATAAACCTATGTTCTGAATTTCAGTTTCCTAGACATAGTAGTTTCAGATGTATTTGGATAGATAAGTGAGGACAAACGGTTTTATACTATGTATTTATATGATTTGTGTAATGGACGCATGGAATGCCCTGAGCTGGTGGGTGCGCTGGCATTTAGTGTGCTGCGGCGTCGGACTCGACACTCGCATTTATTTCATATTCCTTTTGCAAATACGCGACACGGTAAAAATTCCCCTATTATACGTATTGTCACTTTTTATAATAATTTTTTACCCGACATTGATATATTTGGTCCCACAAAAGCATCTTTTAAGAGACTGTTAAAAAGGTGGTTTTCTTCATCGACTAGAAGGAGTGTATCTGTGTAGTGATTTTAATAACCAGTACTGGAGGGTTCATATAATGTATGTAATGAATGAAAAACAGACTGAAATGTTTTCTGTATTAAGTTATGTACATGTCTTGTGTATTTCCTAGTTTATTTAATTTATATTTCTTGTTCTTTGTTATACTTACTTGATTATGTTATGTGGTCTTATCTGTGAAAACAATTATTGGCTGCATATTTTCCTGACTTAGATTTATATTTGTATTTAGTTGTTAAAGCTGTTGTTTTCCTTACATAAATAAATAAATAAATAAATAAAAAATAAATACAATAGATATTAAATTCTTACCAAAATATTCCTCTGAGTCTTCTCTTTCAGAATCATAGATAGAACTTTGTAAAGATAGATATGTTCCAGAGCTTTCTTCTTGCGTAATAGAATTTTTTTCTGTCATATTTCGCACATATAGTTCATATTTTTGTAATTCGTTATCTTCTTCCGTGCAGTTTAAATTGAAATCATCTATTTTTACTGCATTTTCCTTATTCAATGTATACATAAAATTTTGACTGCCATCCTTGGGTATATTATATTTAATTTTATTCAATGAAAATGCGTTTAAGCATATTTTCATATTGTTCGGTTGAAATTGGTTCATTTCGTTCGGTTGAAATTGGTTCATTTCGTTTGGTTGAAATTGGTTCATTTCGTTCGGTTGAAATTGGTTCATTTCGTTCGGTTGAAATTGGTTCATTTCGTTCGGTTGAAATTGGTTCATTTCATTCGGTTTCAATTCTTCTTAAAATTATTAATTTTTAATTTTATGTCACAAATGTTATAAGAGTAATTTCTGAAATGCAACATAATAATATATTTCTTTGTATAACCACAGTATAAACCATGGTATAACCAAACGCTATTGTCAAAATTAAAAAAAAAATAATTTAAATATTTCACCAGCCCAATTATGCTCTGCTGCAGGAGCTTAGACTTCCCCCAGGGTGAGGGGGCTTGGAGCTTAATCGACCACGCTGCTCCAGTGCGGGTTGGTGGATTTTAACGGTGTCATCAACATCAACAGGTGTTGATGACACCCGGGACCGACGGTTTAACATGCTCTCCGAGGCACGGACTAATCAAAATATTAAAAAATCTAAACTTTATCAAGATAATGAACTCAATAAGGTGCATTGGTTTAGTTTCTTGTTAGACTTTGTTACACTGCCCAAAGATGTCTGCAATTTATTCTAAAAATAACTGCTGTTCACATCCAATGGAGCCTAAATATATTATCAGGGCATGCACTGCTAAAAAATGTTTTAACTTTTCCCTGATTTACCCTATTTTTTCCAATTTCCTTGACCAACTATATTCATTTTAAAGAAAGTATATATTCCTGAAATATGCTTCCAATTTTACAGTAACTACATATCTTTTTGCAATTTCTTAGACAAAATTATGTCATAATGTAAAATTATGTCCACTCCATTTATAAGAAAAACAAGTCATCTAATTATGACCAAAAAGAAGTTATAATGTAGGCCACTTTTAACCTAAAAAAAAGCTTCCATAATCAGGGTTAAAGGTCAGATTAGAGCATCAATTATTATTAATTTATAAACATTTTATTATATCCATTTATGTATCATACCCCTCATTTTACAATCACTGGGAAATTTTGGGATGCAAACAGTTACAATTTCAATTTTCCCTGAGTTTCCATAATGTGGACACCCTGATTAGATTAAATATGCCTAGGTACCTATATTGTTGGAAAATCAGATATAAAAAAAAGGAATTGTCATTTACCACTAAAGTAAAGACATAGAAAAAAAGGAGTTTATGATTTTAGGCGTAGTTTAGGTAACTTACAAATAAAAATTTGAATATACCTACTTACTTAATTAAATAAATTTGTATTCAAATTAAATACCTAAGAATATTTAAAAATAAACCTAGGTAGGTACCTACCTACCTATGCAATGAATGGGTTAATTCCATAGAAGGTAGATAGGTAGGTACAATTGGTTCTAAAACAAATTCTACCTACGGATACTATGGGTGATCTGAGACTGCTGAAACTCCTTTAAAAAGAAGTAGGTAATTTATATCTGATTTCCATTGAATTCTCATTTGTAGGTAAGTACATTTATATGTTGGTTTACCTACTTGTCTATCTCAACTCATCAGAAGTACCTACTATACAAATACTTATGTAGGTACAATCATAAGTCAATAAATAAGATAAACACTGCTCAAAAACTTGGAATACAATGTACCTAAATACCTATTTAATTTTAATCACATTTTGTTGTACCTAATCAAGGAAACAATTTACTGATAAACAAGTACAATTCATACCAATGATGAGCCTTTATTACAAATGCCGACACCTGGCGACACGTCCTGTCCTGGCCATTGAGGTCCTTCAGGTTTCAGACACAGATTAGTTTCAGAAGAATAAAGAAAAACATGAATTGTAGGTATATACCTAGTAAATCTGGTACATACCTGTCATCAATATTAACTCTACAATTAAGAAATAGCTAACTAGCAATGGTATAGTAACTAATACGAAGGTAAACAATGTTTTGCTGTACACATGTAGGTAATGTAAACAAATCATTTTAAAGACCGGCATTTCAGTAACGAACTACTAAATTAATAAGAGTTAGTTAAGCGTTACTTAACTAGTCTTGAAGCTATTTATAAATAAATATAGTTAACTAATGAGGTACCTACAGTTCTATGATTTTGTGACGGCAACTATGGAATACTTATGCAATTCACGAACACCCAATATTAGCACATGTAGCAAAGCATTAATGCCTAGATTATATTCTGTTGTAGTGTCGTATCAGGTGGTTGCGTCAAACACGTGGAGTAGATTTAACTAGATTTGAATGTAATATAAGTTCATTATACTTGGAGTATTTTTTATGTGCATTATTTGCAATTATACAAATATTTGAAAAAGTAGAGAATATGTACATAAAAACAAACTGAAATATTTCTTCACATACTACATCATTGATAACTCCTGTCTAGTTAATTAAATCACGCGTGTCGCGTCCGTGCGGATCGCTTGAATTTATTTTGTCGCCCGATAGTTTTAATTTTACGATAACTTCTTATGATATTAATTTAAATTGTATGGTGCAAAGAGCAATTAAAATGTTTATGAAATGCTTAAGGTAACTAATGTATTTAATTTGATAAAGATTAATACCATATCCGTCTAAATAGATTTCTAATTACTTACCACATTATATTATGAGACCATTTTTTAAACATTAAAATAGGTACAGTGAACTATTCATAAAAGATAGACATATACCATCGCGGACTTTCCTTTAGACCAATAAAAGAGGAACCGTTCCTTCACACATTGTTTTATTACATCTCAGGCAGTGTTTTCAACGAAAGCTCGCAGTCGGCTTGATTTTTTTCCAACATCTTCAACAATCATCGTCATATATTAACCCATTTACACAAAAACATTAACGAATTATACTCACAAACTTGATTCACTCTGTCTATTTGTGACAACAATATCGTATAAAAATCTATTCGGTAGTTTTTGTGTTTATCGCGTTTAGACAGACAGACGCGGCGGGAGGATTATTTTATTAATATTGTTTTATAATATTTAGTGACGGTGATTTGTTTACCACAGGCAGAGTAGGACATGCGCATTATAACTACAACCCACTATAGAAGATAGCGTTCGTTAAAGGAAAAAAAGAGGTAAATAATAGCAGACGTTTTTCTTGTCTAAAATGACTGCGCTGACGATCTACCTGCAGATATTCATCTCAATCACTTGCACTAACGCGCTATTGACCGGTTTCTCAACACTAGGTATCTATGTGTTTACAGCTATAAGGTATATATACCTATAAACCTTCTAGCCAGACTTTTAAAATTTGTATCTGACAGTTAAATTACATTCAACTACAGTAATATGCACGGATCTTTGCTGCTCTGAGTTGCCTGCGAATGATGAGGAGTAGAAGTGGGAGCCTGACGCCGCGCGCGCGAGCGACGAGCGCAAGCTATCCACCTCTCCTTCATCTCTACTTTATGTACTGCGACGCTTTCTTTAAATAACTTCACAGCGGCAAAGATTCGCGCGTATTGCTGTACTACTTGATCGTCTGTTTTTTTTTCTCATCCTTATTTATTAGGTACTGATAGATAACTAAATATCAATATTCACTGCCAAGATCATGATCTACCTTGAAAGTAAATTGAAGTTAAACTATGTGTGTAGTTCATAACATGTTACTAAGGTTAGTTACCTCACCTGTGAATGAAATCACTGTTCTAACAATTGTCTTTGAATTATCAATATATAACCATAAAACTTATGCTTTAGCTTCTTAATTAAACTTAATAACTTCATTAATTAAATGTAACAATATAGTTAGATCAGTTTTTGATAGGCGAGTAATTAAAAACAGGGCTTAAAAGTTAAGTGACGGTCAAAATGCCAGCCCAGTGCAGTGAATGGTCATTCATAATGATTCATAACTCGTGTCGTTCCTATTCACGCAAATGGGGCAGTATTTCTTGCATTTTGTTTTTGTATAGGTATTTTTAGAAATCAAATATAATAATGTCGATACTTAACAAGGTTGCATTTGATTTTATTAAAATTATAATTCATATCGGAATAGTTTGAAATAAATAATGCTATGCTTAAATTAAAAAAAAAAAAAAGTCAGCGCTTGATAACACAAACCGGGGAAATATGACGCATAGATAATCGGTTACCATAAATGTCATGCATAATGTTTTTAACAGACAAGGGAGTGCGCAACAGAAATATATACTAAAAACGACATTTGAATGTATGAATTTGTATTTATTACGTCCATTTGATATTTAACTAGAAACGGGAGATTTTTTTTAAACGTACAAAAGTACCAAATGACGCTACTAGATGGCACTGAGCACTACTTCGTTATCAAACTCGGTTATCAACAATATCAACGTGTGTTGTTGTTGTTGTAAAACATTGCGTATGTACTATTACCCTTACCCCCCCCCCCCCCCTTTAACGCCGGCCCTGCCCAGAAGCCCCTGCATCTTTTGACACCATTGCTTTTCGTCGGAAATATTGCCGAATTACGCTCCCTCACAAAAACGATAGCGGCGATAGTAGTACGAACTTCATAAAAAATTTCAAGTGTGGGCAATGATCTCGTAACCACCGATCACCAAAAATGTCGAAACAAATACGTTTCTTGTATAGGAACCTTCTTCAAATAAAAACTTTATTATATTTTTATTATTTGTAGTTAAAGCGGGTATAGTACTACAAACTCCATGAAAATTTCAAGTGTAAGCAATGATCTCGCAACCACCAATCGCCAAAAACGTCGAAAAAAACATGTTTCTTGTATTAGGACCCCCTTTAATTTTTAGTTGCATTTTATTTATATTGCTCGTTGTTATAGCGGCCATTGTAATGCACACTCTGCAAATATTTAAAGTGTCTACCTATCATGGTTCAAATGATACAGCCCTATGACATGACGGACGGACAGCGGAGGTTTAGTAATAACCCTTCGGGTACGGAACCCTGAAAAATGGTCCGTAGAATTTTAGAATTTTCTAGAAAATCCTTCAAGCCCTACATGCCGCGGGTGTGGAAGACACGCACGGGCAGAAAGCTTGTTATATATATAACTAGCTTTCCGCCCGTGGCTCCGCTCGCGTGAACTATACAGTTGTACCGGGACCCTTTTTCCCGAGACGAAAGTAGCCTATGCCACTCTTCAGCTTAAAAACTATTTCTATACAAAAAATTATAGCTGTCCCAGTAAAACTGTGCATTCCACGCTGGCGGAGCCGCGGGCAGAAAGCTAATATCTTTATAAATTATATCCTATGTGTTATTCTGATGTATAAGCTATATTATTGTCAAGTTTCATTAAAATCCCTTCAGTAGTTTTTGTGTGAAAGAGTAACAAACATCCAAACATACAAACATTCGCCTTTATAATATTACTTAGAATTATTAATTTACTGACGGTATTTCTGCACTACAAAAGTACAGTTCCAATCAAACTTTATGGCGGATCCGAACATAGGCACAAGTCGGGTCGCAGTAAACAGTTTCAGGTGAAGCGGGACGCAGTGGAGCGAGGGGTATACGACTGTACCTGCGCAAGCACGCAAAGCGTTGTATTCCGATCCGTCATAAAGTTCGACGCGAACTATACTTAACATTATGATACAGGTTATTATTCGTAGCCATGATCCTTAGTTTCGCTAGGTGAGTGCATCAAGTGACGACCGCTTAGCCTAGTGGGTAGCGACCCTGCCTACGAAGCTGGAGGTCCCGGGTTCGAATCCCAGGTTGGGTCAGTATTAATATGAGAATATTGATACTGGTACAGGGTCTTGGTTGTTATACAGGGTAAGTCAGAATGTTATGCAGGTTTTCAAAAATTTACTATGTGAAATATAATGAACATATAATATTGTGAGATATACTGTGTGAAAGGTAAACTCTCAAAATTTAGTTTTGTGTAGTTTTTTTAAAAAAACAAATCACAGGTGTTCTATGTGAGCGCCTTTTGTTACACGACAGACATCAAGCCGATATTCAATCTCCTGCCAAACTTTCTGCAGCATATCGCGGTCGATATCAGCAATGGCCTCTGTGATGCGAGCACGCAGTTCATCCAGTGTTGTTGGAAGTGGTGGTACGTAAACACGATCCTTTACAAAACCCCACATGAAGAAATCACACGGGGTTAGATCGGGTGAACGAGGGACTAGTCGACGGACGGCCAGTTGATTTTCGTTTACAGATGCAGCCTGCATCCCTAAATTGTGTGTACCACTTACGAATGGACCTTCCATCTGGCGGGTCTCTCTGATATTTGGTATGAAAATGTCGTTGAACAGTAATCCCGGAGTTGTTAACATGGTAATCAAGCACACAGAACGACTTCTGCTCGCCAGTCAGCGCCATTTTCTTTAACTGCTCTCCTGCTGACATTTTGCGGGCGAACGCGGAATCAGTTTCAGAAAACTAAACTTTGAGAGTTTACCTTTCACACAGTATATCTCACAATATTATATGTTCATTATATTTCACATAATAAATTTTTGAAAACGTGCATAACATTCTGACTTACCCTGTATGTATGTGGTGTCTTCGCAAAAACATTTATATATGTCTATATTATAAAGAATATTTAAGTATGTATATCAGTTGCCTAGTAACCCATAGCACAAGCATAATACTTACATTGGGACTAGATGGCGCTGTGTGGGAAGTCCCATGTATTATATAATTAGTATTATTATAATTGATTTTTAGGTAATGTGACCATAAAAAAATCAAATAGTGTTAATAAGTATTTATTTAATTTATTTTATGTACGTGACATGATATTCATTATTTCGCATTAAAGCGCTACATATTTTGATCACATAATATATAAATTACTTCGTCCAAAACATATAAAATTTACACGTATTTTATTTCGAATAACAATTTAAAATCTTTACTTTCTTCGTGGTTTGGTCGTTTTTGTGTCATTGTTTGTAGATCGTACCATTCTTATTTTGCCTTCCTGAGGATAAACATCTGTGGAATAAGAGAGAGAAAATTTAAGATTTTATATAATAAAAATTATAACATATCTTCAGCCCATTAATGCTTCACTGCAGGAGCTTAGGCCTCCTTTCGTGAATAGAAAGCTCGGAGCTTAATCCACGACGCTGCTCTAGTGCGGTTTGGTGGATTGTAATGACTGCCATCTATTGGTGGCAACCAGGACCGACGGGCTCTCCGAGGCACAAAGTCATTGATAGTTATTGATAGCGATGGTTCGATGTGACGCGGTACAACGCTATCAAAACGTCAAATCCCTAAGATTGAACAGAAATGATGCAATATGGCGGGTCAATTAATTTAACGCATTTGTAATGTGGATTTATATATAATAAATATTGTTAATAACCATCAAAAATATACCGTATTTAATATTATGTACATAAGTTAGAAAAGTCATTGGTATAAGCACTAGGATTCGAACCACGGCCTTATAAACAAGAAGCGTTCTCGCTACCACTCGGCTATCACGACATAGAACGATGTCGTTAAAAATATAATGATTATAAATATTCTGGTTAGTATTGTAGGTACTTAGAAAAATTATAAAAATGGAGGGTTTCATAGTTCGAAACAATCGAAAATCAGAGCAAAACGAGAATAGACAAACCTTACGTCATCATCAGACAAACCAGAGGACCGCTTAGCCTAGTGGGTAGCGACCCTGCCTGTGAAGCTGGAGGTCTCGGGTTCGAATCCCAGGTCGGGTCAGTATTTATATGATGAATATTAACACTGGCACCGGGTCTTGGTTGTTATATGTATGTGGTGTCTTCCCTTGGTACCCAAAATACAAGCTAATGCTTAGTTTGGGACCTAGGCGTTGTTGTGATTGTGTGTGTTATTATTATTATTATCACAATTATTTATTTTGAACATTTCTGCTGTGGATTGCTGTGGGGGAAACCATTCTGCTGTGGGGACACGCTGCCAATGTGAATACAATTTTCGTGTTGCAGAAGCGAGCTGTTCGAGCAATTTATAAACTAAAACCTAGAGTATCCTAGAGTATAAATTAATATAATTACGTTGCCGTCTCAGTATATATTTGAAAACATAATGTACGTAAAAAAAAATTGTATTATTTAAAAAAAAATTGTGATCGGCATAATGTCAACACAAGAAACAAGGATAAACTTGCTAATCATGTCAGCCGCCTCAATAAAATCACATAATCTTTTAAAGGGCAATGTATACGCTTTTACAATAAGATCCCAGCTGACATTCAAGATCTACCCCTTAACAAGTTTAAAACTACAATAAAACGAAAGCTTTATGCAAAAGCTTATTATAAAGTATCGGACTACTTAGATGATAACCGCTCGCCTATCAGTTTGTTTCAATAATATAATTTTTTAAGCACTTATTGTTAATTTTTTTTTATAATTTTGTTAAAAAGAGCGTCCCTCAGTTTCTTGCGTATTCTTCTGAGAGGAACCAGCATTTTTGAATGCGCCTTTGTGGTGACGTTCTTCCACAAAGTAATAAAATTCACTCTTATGATGTATTTCAAGATTATGTTACATAACTACGAAATAAATATATTTCGATTTGATTTGATTTTGTTAAATAACACAAGAAACGTAATTTCAGAATCTTTAGTTGCTTTTATAATACGAATTTAACGAAACATCAAGTAGATATGAAGTGTATATTTAGTTTCCGGCGTATGTTTCTTTGCTCACTTTTTGTAGTCACGACGCGATATCTCTGTGTACATCTATGGTATTGTCAAAGTAAAAGCATATTCAGATCTACCTGACATTGAACCACTTATCTACCTACTTACTGTCTATATATCGTTGTATATGTTTGGAAATAAATATGTCTGGTTTATTGCTGAATGAAGACAATATTTTGATACACTATATATTTTGGGTTTACTATATCACCCGATTATACCCCACTGCAGGGGCTTAGGCCTCCCTTCGGGATGAAGCACCTTAATTCGAGTTGATGGATTTTCGGGTAACGGCCACCAGGGTCGACAGTTTAACGTGCTCTCCGAGGCACGAGTCAGTGATAGGTATGTAACTCATTGGTAGGTATATGCCGGATTCTCGGATTCGAACCACCGCCTTCTGAACAAAAAGCGGGCTAGCCACCACTCGGCTATCGGGACTGTTAGGATATTTTCTATTTTAGGTGTTAGCGTAAAATCAGAAGACAGTAAATAGCCGTCTAAATATTCTAGGGCTGCAGCCTAGTGCAAGGATGTACCTACGCCGTTGCTTCCGCCAGGCGGCGCTTGTATGTTTGGCTATATTATTACAAACTAGTGGTCGCCCAGTGGTCGAAATTCGAACGTATACACTTTTTTGAAACCACCAATAATAGGTAAGAGTAAGTAAATTCAATACCGTGCTTCGGAGGGCACGTTAAGCAGTCGGTCCCGGACGCTGTCAATAGATGGCGGTCGTTACAGTTCCCAACCCGCAGTGGAGCAGCGTGGTGGACTTAAGCTCCAAGCCCCCCTCCTCACCCTGGGGGAGGCCTAAGCCCCTGCAGTGGGGTAAAAATAGGCTGATGATGATGAAGTAAATTCAAACTGCATCAAACGACAGACTATTGAACTCGTATGGTTGACAGTATTTGTAACACATATTAGGTATAGGTATATAGATTTTAGCTATTGGCACTCCTTTTCTATATAAACTTTACCTATGCCAGATCTCACACTCCTCCGTACCCGTAATATGTTTTAAAAGGTGAACAAAGTTTTCTATTAACGTATTATTATATAGATTATCAAATCAAGTGGTTTGATTCCCTCTTAAAGGAATAGATTTATCAAAAATTTAAATATGCGGTTATGTTTTCTCAAAAATCGAGCTCATGAATGCTTTGAACACTTTTCGCTGTTTCTCATAGTTTAGGATTTGGCCATACAGTCTCATCTCAAAAATTAACTCTGTATATAGATTTTTACTTTCTACATTCCTACTCCACATAAACTTTAATAATGCGCCGACTTTAACTATGCCAAATCTCAAGTACACTCCTCCGTGCGTATAGTATGCTCAAAAGGGTTTGAAAGCTTTTCCTTGACGTATTTATATTTAAAGAAGAAGATTATCGGATGCTGTCAATAGATGGCGGTCGTTACGGTCCCCAACCCGCAGTGGAGCAGCGTGGTGGATTTAAGCTCCAAGGCCCCCCCCCTCACCCTGGGGGAGGCCTAAGCCCCTGCAGTGGGGTAAAAATGGGCTGATGAAGTGAAGTGAAGTGAAGAAGATTATTAGGACATTAGTTGAAAATAGTTTATTTCTTAGTAAAAATAGACTATAAATATGGTGTCGTGATAGTCCAAAGCGCAACGAACCTGTCTCAAATTTATAAGGCCATAGGGCCATGGTTCGAATGTGGGCGTGTACCAATGAGATTTTCTGACTTAAGTACATAACTATCACTGACTCCGTGCCTCGGAGAGCACGTTAAGCAGACGGTCCCGGACGCCGTCAATAGATGGCGGTCGTTACAATCCCCAACCCGCAGTGGAGCAGAGTGGTGGATTTAATCTACAAGCCCCCTCACCCCGGGAGAGGCCTTAGCCCCTGCAGTGGGGTAAAAATGGGTTGATGAAGTGAAGTGAATGGTTAGTTTCACTGTTAAAGAGTTAAAAACAGAGTTAAGAGACACATATAAAAATATGGGAAAAAATGTTATATCAATATCTGTGTACATCTGATTGTTTTTCTATTCATGTGTTTAGAAACCTATATAATTTAATGTTTTCTTCTTCTTCTTCTTCTCTTGGAGTTGATCCGTATGTCATCTGACTGTGGTTAGATACAACAGATGTACAACGCGCAAGTTCGATCTCATCTCAAATTTCTCAAAAGACAGAAGCATATATACAGTACTTCTGCTTTGACTGAAGAGAATTTCCTTGGTAAATATATGAATAGGGCTGCCAACCGTCTTCCATTAGGTGGGACAGTCCTGCATTTGTCTTTATTGTTTCCCTTTATCAAAAGAGTCCCATAAACATCAAATTTGTCCCACGTGACCCCCGTTTCATACGCTCGCCATGCTACATGCTCGTTACTAGTTATGTAATTCCACAGAAACAAGAAATATGACAATAAAAAGAAGTGATGTATAATTGATTATCAAAAAAAAGGTACTCCTACACACAGAACTCCAGGCTTAGATATACTATAGAATTTTATTAATTCAGGATTGCATAGAAAAACCTCATCATGCCCGCCATTTTGAATTCGGAATGTTGGTAACATTATATATAAATATAATTTTAAAAAGTTAAGTAATAAATATAGTAATTACCGATCAATAAGTCCCTGCCTAATCTCGGAGAGAAGTCCCTTCCTAATCTCGGAGAGAAGTCCCTTCCTAATCTCGGAGAGAAATCCCTTCCTAATCTCGGAGAGAAGTCCCTTCCTAATCTCGGAGAGAAGTTAGTCCTGCCGAGCCGTGGTGAAAAGTAACTCGAGTCACTCATCGGCTCCTCTTGGTCGTTGCGGAATCTATAACAAAAATATCTATTGTAAAATTTCCACAAGTCACTGAAAGTTTATTCTAATCTGTGATTCTAATATACAAGGTGAGATTTTAGTAACCGGCCAAAATTTTTCTAGATGTTAGGTATCATCAATAGACCTCATTGCGTAAATTAAAAATATGGGCTACATTTTTACAATAAATTATTTTATCTACAGTGTTATTTTATAACGTGTGGTTGCCTCCTTAACACTACAGTAAAAGTACGCGCCCGAGGCCTTGAAACGGAATGGGGCGGCGGGCATGAATGGTGACTAGAGTTATTGGTTTTTTTCGGGACAGGTTTGTTTAGTCATATCTCAATATTTTTCTATAGAACGATACTAAAAGGAAACAAGACGGCTATCGGTTTTCTACTAAAGATCATTATATTAAAATTTGGCTGGTCATTAAAACCTCACCCTGTATATTATGTTATAAATACAAAACTGTCTTTAAAGTGATTCTTCGTACGGAGACAGTGTGATACAAAACCATAAAAGTACGAATGAACTAGAAGCCCTCTGCTGCGTTTACCATCTAACCACTCGTACTCTAGCTAGCTGGTGTAAGATGGCGAGATTCAGTCCGCGAGGTCCCCGCGCGCCGAACTTCACTCCCGCCAAATTGTGTTTGACATTTTCGATACTGTGAAGTAACATTTATGACTCCATTAAAACTAAACGCTTCTGTCAAATTTATTTACTCACTATTTATGTCTATGCTCACTGTACAATTCTAAACAATTTAAATTAACTATACATTGAATATATTGACCGACCGATTGGCCGAGTGGTTAGAGACGCTGACTGCGGAGCCAAGGGTCGCGGGTTCGATTCCCGCCCGCGACAAATATTTGTGCGCATAAACATGTCTATTTGTTATGTCTCTGTGTGTTAAAATATCTATGTATGTATATATTATAAAGAATATTTAAGTATGCATATCAGTGGTATGGGAACCATAATACCAACTTTGCTTAGTTTGCGACTAGATGGCGCTGCGTCGGATGTCCCAGGTATTATAATAGTAAGAAAAATGCGACGTGCTTGACAAGCAAGTGACACTTCCACGTGAAATCTACCCATTGGTCTCGACCACGTGGTTAGACACCCTAACTGCGGAGCTAAGGGTCGCGGGTTCGATTTCCGTCCGAGACAACTATTTGTGTGCATGAACATGTCTATTTGTTCTGTGTCTGGATGTAAAAATATCTATATGTATTTTGCACTTATTTGAACATATTATTACATTGTGTTATATTGATTATATTGATGTACATTTTATACATTCATTTTAATACTTTCGTACCTTAATTGCGTAGTAACGAAAAACAGCCATTATATTATACCTGGACGAAAACTTTTAACAACTAGCGACATGAAATAGTTTCTAGTTTAAAATATAAAATATACACTTACAATTTATTGAAACTGAAATGACCAACAATACAAAAACCATCGTTTTCAAATAATACGTAATAATAAAATTTAATTAATATACTATTTTAAATTTTGCACAGTATTAAATAAATATATATAATATAATTGAAAAAATCTAATCTTGAATATGTGAATAACACAAACTACAGAAGGCCGTGCCCGAAAACACCTGGCCCAAATGTAGCCATCACACTGGCCGCGTTTCCGCGTTGGATTGCCAGTGAAATGCGCTGGACCAGGTATGTTCGGGAACGAGCGTCGCAACCAGCATCCCTTAGGCGGCGGCCCAGAGCGGACATAAAGCTCTTGGCTTCGGAGCACCAAGGCCCTCCTGTTTCAACCGCAAATGGAACGAAATAATAAGTGGCTTCTAATGAGGTATATTTTTGGTGTTTACGCCGTGCCGCTGTCTCGGCGGCCGCGCCTGGGGCCCGAATGGTTGTATTTAAATATGAGGGAGCAAAAGTGCAGACGCATGTCGCATCCCACACCAAGCAGCGACCCTTACGCCACGGTACGAGGGTAAGCCCATCTGGGTGTCTGCCGTCTGTGCGACTTAAAGCTGGTGGCTCAAGCAGGCACGGAACGTTTGCCGAGACCAAGGCTCTTCTGATCAGGTCATTGAGGGCATGGTGTCGAGAGAACCTCGCCGATATAGTTAAACAACTTAGACCGTGATGCCCATTGGCTTCCACCCAAGAACCGCAGATGCACTTGTGGGGCTGACACACATCGCTCCCTAATCTAAGTGCAACTGCGATTCTCAGGGAGTCACCGTCCAAGAGTGTACCCAAGTGGGGTGACGGTAGAGCGTGTAGCCATGCCCCGGACTCCAATTGTGAAGCTGCTCTGAGCCTAGCTAAGTCGACTGTAAAAGAACTGGCAATTAAATTTTTAATAATATTGGAACAGTATAAATCATCCCACAGTCTCTGAACGTTAGGTTTTTCAGGAGGATCATCATTGGGGCATAAGAGCTTCCAGGCTTGCGAGGCTTCACGAACATAAGGCAAGTGGATAAAGTCTCCTTGAGAAGGTAGAATTTGAGAGACGAGATCCACTACCCCATAAGCAGAAGCCAAGAAAGCCGCGAGACCGGTGCCCTGTACTGTACGAACTCCGAGACCGCCGTGTCTAATAGGGAGAGTAGCTTGAAGCCACTGGACATCATTTAGACTGACGTTCAGTATGGTTTCAAGGGAATTTTTTATAGTATTATCAAGTGGGGTTATATCTTCTGGGTAGAGCCAAGTGGGGGTGGTGCGAATGATATAAGTTAATTTAGGAATGGAGAAACAAGAACGCAAAAGTGTCAAGGCAACGTGAGGTGACAGATGAGATAGTTGACTTTGTAGTGTAGAGAGAGTTTGTGCTTTAGCTTGCAATATGGACGGAATAGCATCAGGGAAAATAGGTGCACCTAGTAGTGATAATGAAGATTTATCAAGCTGTTTAATGCCTGGGATGAGGGATTGAAAAACATGTGAGTATGCTTGGGCCTCAGGGCTACATGCATAAAATTCGCATTTATCTGTGTTTATTTCCAAACCTATCTCCTTAAATTTTAAGAAAAACGATTCAATATCAGTAGCAACAGTGTTTGGATTTCCCCCGAGGGTCCCATCGTCGAGGTACCAAACGTTAAGAGGTGATTGGGCTGTAACAATAATTTTATGTATTGCGAGACTGAAAATTAAGGGACCTAGTGGGTCTCCCTGTTGTGCTCCCACTTGAGAAGGTATCAGAGAATTGTTGAAGAAAAGGTTGCTGTTTTGTGAATAACATTGGTGTAAAAACGGATATAAAGATGGTATTAAATCCTTTACTTCAGAGAGAAGCGTGTCGCGTTCAACACTATTAAAGGCGTTTTTTATATCTAATTTTACTAATACGCAGTTTTGATTTTCATTAGAGGTTAAAAAGTGGCGGGTTGCGTGAATAGCAGCTTCACAGCCTAAGGGTGTGCCGAAGCCTAATGTATATGTATATGTATATGTATATGTATATATTATAAAGAATACTTAAGTATGTGTATCAGTTGTTTAGTGTCCATAATACAAGCTTTGCTTAGTTTTTGACTATATGGCGCTGAGTGGAATGTCCCGGATATTATAATCATGTTATTATTATTATAAATGTAAGTTTGAAATGACTAGTATAAGTGCTAAGACAAAAAAAAATCACACGATATCTGTTATATTGTTCTGTTGAGCGAAACAAGTAGGCACCCGCCGTGAGTTTTACTGAACACACACGGAGCCGAGGTTGTAAAAATACTCACGAATCGCGGTCAGAAGGAGTGACGGCATCTTCATGCCTTCTGCCAAGCCTTGGCGTGAAATTCACATCTTCCAATTGGTTCTCATCCGCGTTCCTCCCCAACAACGGTCTGAACGCTACTTTCTTGGTAACTAAAATGTAAATAAGAAAAATCTCTCATTGTTGAGAATAACCAATGTTCAATACGCGCCACGAATGTAAAAGGCCGCCGGCTGTACACACTTGCCGATCGGAGGCGAGCGCAAAAGGGAACACTATGGCATGCCTTCTCTTTTGCCCGCTTAACGCTGCCTCTGGCGCTCGCCTACGTCCAAGTGTGTACAGCCGGCGGGCTTTTACATTCGTGGCGCGTGTTTGTAATGATCAAGTACGTAAAGGTGACTTTATTTAAAGCATATTATCAAACCTATTACACGTATAGCCTGTGGGTCGACTGTACGCAGCTTGCTTACGGTGCATTGCGTGTGCAATACAACAACGTGTTCAGGGTGTTGTTTGCTAACAGACATGTTGATGGCTTCGGGGCCATAATTAGAAAACGTTGCGTTTCAATGTGGAGCCGGCTGCGCGTGAGCACGAATAGCATCCTGAGCGTGTTGAGGGACATGTGGGAATCGCCGATGATCTTGCGTTGGATAAAGCTGCACACTGTTATTGACACTGTGTATCATCAGTGGGGCTGTATTCCACACCTGCTCTGATTTTCTACACATAAGGCTAAAATGTGTATTACTAAAAATTAATATAAGGTTTTTTGTGTTATTAACATATATGGATCTTGTCTGAAATAAAGTTTTATTATTATTATAGAACGCGTCTGTGCCCCGCCCCATTTTTATATTTGTTGTCTGTGACTTTTGACTAGGTGTTTGCCGGACACACCTTTAACCTGACGCTAACTTCACTTTGAATTGAAGTGAAGTGAAGTCACCTTGGTACAAATACGTAAAATTATGGTAGAATCCTATTGCATTGGCCATCGGGTGCCTTTGTGACCCATAGAATATAAGTTGAACACTCTTGTTTGAATGAAGAATTACCATACCATCAGCCCATTAATGCCCCACTGCAGGGGATTCACCTCCCCTCGGGATGAGGGAGCTTGGTGCTTAATCCACCACGCTGCTCCAATGTGGGTTGGTGGATTTTAACGACTGCCATCTATTGATGGCACTCGGGACCGACGTCTTAATGTGCTCTCCGAGGTACAGTCAGTGATAGTTATGTATATAAGTTAGAAAAAATTCCTCGGTACAGGCCCTGGAATTCGAACCATGGCCTTTTAAACAACAAGCGGTTACGCTACCACTCGGCTATCACGACTACTGTTACCTCTTACAATGGGATTCAAATGCTATTATTCTGCTACACTGGGTAGCTATTTTAAACTTAAGGCTGAGTAATTTGTACCCAAATTGGTGGTATAACGGCTGTATAGTGTGCCATATACCTCTTCTACGGTTTACTTAGGCAGCTTTCGATGGGCAGCTTTCAGAATAAATGCATACCAGTAGTCCCCCTGTATAGAACCCCGAGTGCTGTTTAATAATAATAATAATAATAATAATAATCATAATAATATAACTAAGCATTAGCTTGTATTTTGGGTACCAAGCGAAGACACCACATACATATAACAACCAAGACCCGGTGCCAGTATTAATATTCATCATATAAATACTGACCCGACCTGGGATTCGAACCCGGGACCTCCAGCTTCGTAGGCAGGGTAGCTGCCCACTAGGCTAAGCGGTCGTCAATTTGGGATATATGTTTGTACTGTGAGCACGTGAGAATCGCGAGTTCGATTCCCGCCCGGGACAAATATTTGTCTTTCGTGTCTGGGTGTAAAATATCTATATATGTATATACTTATTATAAAGAATATTTACGTATTTATATCAGATGTGTAGTATCCATAATACAAGCTTTGCTTAGTTTGGGACTTGATGGCACTGTGTGGGAGAGTCCAAGTACCTACTATTATATGTATAAAAATATTATGAAAAATTTATTCCTAGGTTGAATAACCCCCTATTGAAATAATGTAATATCCAAGGTTGTTCCTAACTTCACGTCAGTGGAAAATACCTTTGGTTTCAGGCTCATTGACTCTTCTGGCGTCGGATCCTGGGTACTGGTTGTAGTAATATTTGAGGGCGTCAGCTGCCTCCAACCAACTGTAGAAGGCTTGTCTGGAACAAAAGGTTATTTGCGTCCGTTTATAAAACTCAACGTCTCTCTGTGTGTGTCCGCTTGTTTGCTTGTAAGTCGAGAACCGCTTCTGGTCCGATTTACGTGGCTTTTTGAGGGTTACTATTACAAAGGCTTCGCTGTCCGTCCGTCTATCACAGGGCTGTATCGTCTGAACTTGAATAGGCTGACACTTGAAATTTTCAGTGTTTATTAACTATTGCCGCTATACAAACAAACAATAAAACTACAATAATGTAAAAAATTAAAGTGGGTCCCCATACAAGAAACATGTTTTTTATTTTGCCGTTTTTGATGTTTGGTGTTTGATAAGTCTGACGAGTACGAACGAGGTTCGTTACAGCTCACGCCAAACTTCTAGATTTCGTAGTAGCGAAAATGTAAGGTCGAGATCGGACACCGCACCTACGCAGAACGCATCCGCGTCAACTTCAAAGTAAACTAGAAGTTTAGCGTGAACTATAACGGCGATGCAATTATACGTACCTATATCGATCTTTTTGGTACGATTCGTCGTCAACTGAGTCGTAGCGATCTCTCTATCCGTGCTTGCTAACGTTGTTTAAACTTAACGTAACGAGTTTGCATGTGAATATTAGTTTCCTTTTTAAATCACATTTTGGTTTCAATTAGATAACTCATCCGCAAACAACCCTGAGATTGGTACTAAATTGAATCAAACTAGTTTCGTTTCTGGATTGATAAGTGGTCTTTATTACGTTATATCCTATTTTCCATCAGCTCTTTTTTAAACCCCACTGCAGGGGCTTAGGCCTTCCTTTAAGATGAGGAAGCTTGGAGCTTAAACCCACCACGCTGCTCCAATACGGGTTTGCGGATCGTAACGACCGCCATCTATTGACGGCGTCCGGGACCGACTGCTTAACGTGCTCTCCGAGGCACAGAGTCAGTGATAGTTAATGTACTTAAGTCGGAAAAAACTCATTGGTACACGCCCGGATTCGAACCACGGCCACATGGCCTTATTCCAAAACAGGTTCGCTGCGCTCGGGCTATCACGACACATATACTATTTAGGTGTTAGAAAGATTTTCGTGTTATTGTATCACCTACCTATCATTCTCCGAGTTGATGTTCAGAGACCTTTTCCCCAGCCTCGGGCCGAACCACATGCCGCCGCGGTAACCATCCTCGCTGCGGCGGAAACGGGACAGCTGGTCGTTCTGAAACGTCGAGATTTTAAATAGTGGCGTTCGTTGTAACCACAGACCAGTCAACCTATAGACCACGCTTTAATAAACGTCAGTACGAAAACGAAATCGCCAAAAAGTGGCGGGGTGCGGGGAGAGGTCGGCTAGTTTTCATTGGCTCGTTCAAAATTGACAATTTAATGGCTTCTAACGTGCTTCCAACTGACCGCTCACTAGTGACGTAGTTATGTTAATGGCTTCCGACGTGCTTATAGACCACGCTTTGACAGGGAGTAGCATTCGCCAAGGCTATGTAGTGACACTACATAACTACGTCACTAGTGAGCGGTCAGTTGGAAGCACGTTAGAAGCCATTAAATTGTCAATTTTGAACGAGCCAATGAAAACTAGCCGACCTCTCCCCGCACCCCGCCACTTTTTGGCGATTTCGTTTTCGTACTGACGTTTATTAAAGCGTGGTATTATTTTCACAGACAAACAGCCGGTATTACACAGTATTGTTTAAAACTAAGAAATCTTTTAATTTTAGGCCTATAATCTCCTTAATTTTTTATTTTATTGATTTGGATAATTCACAGTACATACACATATTATTAACTTATTCCAGTTACATCATTTTACATTATTATTATTATTATTATGTTGTACCAATTACGAATTAACACAATTTTCTTTAGCGTTTTACTATATTGAGACTTAACTTGAGACAAAACAGTTAATAAGAATATATAACCGGCCCGACCATGATTCAAAACAGTTTTAAGATACCTAATTTTTAAGTGATGTGTTTTATAGAGAAGTGTGTAGGTGCAAGGGTGTGTATACGAATAAGCGCAGAGTGTGTGCAATATAAAATGTTGTTGTGTATCCACCTGTGGTACCTACCCATTACGGTTAGTCAATTATTCGTGCTTTATATTCTATTAATTGAATTACTTTGTTTCTGAATGTGCATCTTGAAGTTGAGAATATGTCAATTTCCGAAAATAATTCATTATAAGTACTAGGCAGTCTGATTGGAATAGAATTTTGTAAATAGTCAGTTTTACATATGGGGACATTGAATAATTTAGTTTGCGGACGTCTGGCGTCATGAGCGGGCCGCTGAGGCACCCGGAGACCTAGCCCAGCCAAAGGCTCCGGACAGTCTAAACAGCCAGAGCAAACGTTGTATAGAAAGGTCACATCTAAAACCACACGACGTTGTTCAAAGGTTAATAAATTATATTTCATACAAACGGAGTCGTATGAATTGGAATTAACAAAATGGCATAATTATATCTAAGGGGCCGTCCATTAATCACGTGAGGCTTGAAAGGGGGGGGGGGGGGGCGGAGGGGTTTGACAAAAATCACGAAATATCACAAGAGGGGTGGGGGGTGTAGTAAAGATATCACGTGTATTTATTTTTTCAAACGCGCGGTTTTTAAATCAAAAAGCGGCGTGTAGTGTACACCATTCGTTTATTATTATTTTTATGCCAATCAAAAACAACCTTCAACCTTTCTGTCTAGACATTTTTATCATGGTCCTTAATTTCAAAACAAAATAAGATTATACTTTATACCTGTATTTAAGATAATATTCTAAAATATTCTTAAAAATTTAAGATTTTTTGTAGATACTATGCTGGGTGGCGGGTGAGAGGTAGTCTTAAACCTCACCATGTACCACCAAGGGGGGGGGGGGGGGTAAAAATGCTTAAAAAAAGATCACGTGATTAATGGACGGCCCCTAATAAGAATAGAATAGTGGAAATAGAAAAAACAATCTTGAAATCAAAAAGCAATAAGTAACAAGTATAAAACAGTAACCATGAGTTAGATTCAACTATTGTTTCAATAATAGATTTCTTAAAAGTGGAATTTGTACTGAAGATGTCAACATCACTTAAACAAACATTATATAG
This sequence comes from Luffia ferchaultella, assembly GCA_949709985.1. NCBI lineage: Eukaryota > Metazoa > Arthropoda > Insecta > Lepidoptera > Psychidae > Luffia > Luffia ferchaultella. The sequence continues at coordinate 10,836,753 of OX453268.1, forward strand.
CTGGCAGGCACGCCTAACGAAACTGTTCCTCGCATAGCACGTCCTACAGGAATCAACTAGCTTTCGGCGCGCGGCTCCGCTCGCGTGGACTACACAGTTGTACCAGCACCCGTTTTTCCGGGATAAGAAGTAGCCTATGTCACTCTTCAGCGTATAAACTACATCTATGCAAAAAATTACAGCGGTCCCGGTACAACTGTGTAGTCCAAGCGAGCGGAGCCGCGGCCGAAAAGCTAGTTTGGAAATAAAATATAGCCCATAGTATCGCTGATATTGTAGCTTTCTATAGGTGAAAGAATTTTTTAAATCAGTTAAGTAGTTTTTGAGTTTATCCGAAACAAACAAAAAAGTAAATATTTCCAAATCAAATCAAATAAAAAATCTTTATTTCATAGTTATGTAACATGACTAGACGACCGCTTAGCCTAGTGGGCAGCGACCCTGCCTGCGAAGCTGGAGGTCCCGGGTTCGAATCCCAGGTCGGGTCAGTATTTATATGATGAATATTAATACTGGCACCGGGTCTTGGTTGTTATATGTATGTGTTGTCTTCGCTTGGTACCCAAAATACAAGCTAATGCTTAGTTTGGGGCCAAGACGTTGTTGTCATTGTGTGTGTTATTATTATTATTATTATTACATAATCTTGAAATACGTCATAAGAGTGAATTTTATTACAATTTATTACTTTGTTGAAAAACGTCATCAAAAAGGTGCTGGTTCCTCTCAGACGAATAAACAAGAAAGCGAGGGACGCTTTTTTTTAACAACGTTGTAAACAGTTTTTTTAACAATAAATGCTTAAAATTAAAGTAATTGAAACAAAAAAATAGGCGAGCGATTTATATAGTTCCAATCAAACTTTATGGCGGATCGAAATACAACGTTTTAGGCGTGCTTGCGCGGGTTCAGTCATATGCCCCTTGCTCCACTGCGTCCCGCTACACCTAAAACTGGTTACTGCGACGCGACTTGTGCCTAAGTTCACATCCGCCATAAAGGTTGATTGGAACTGTACACATGGATTCTCATCATCTAAGTAGTCCGATACTTTATAATAAGCTTTTGCATAAAGCTTTCGTTTTATTGCAGTTTTAAACTTGTACTCCCTCTTTATATTAGTATAGATAACACTGTTGTGGATATACTGCGTCCATCTCTTTCACACATGAAATATACCTATTTATAATAGGTAAATACTTGAAATTATCAGAGAATATCTATTACTACAGCCGTTTTAACAACAAACAATAAAAATAAAACAAAGTTAACAATTAAAAGGATCCCCATACAAGATACGTGATTTTTTTTAAATTTTTGTTGATTGGTAAGTAATAATAAATTTTCATGGAGTATGTACCCACTAGGTACCTACTATGGCCTCTATAAGAAAAATTAATATGAATAAATTAAGGTGGGACGCTGGCTGTTTAGTGCGGCTATTTAATAAAAGATTAGCCACCATCCAAAGAAATGATTTTTATTTTTTCATAATCACATTTCTAGATTTCAGTTGCCAAAATTTAACATGCGACTATAAAATTGATCTCTCTCTGTTGTTTTTAACTGACTTTATTGTTTGCTCTAACAGTTTCGAAGTATTTGTGCAAAGACCTAAAATTTATTGAAAATAAGATTTTTTCGACTGATTTCTATGATGACTCTTTCAATAGTTTCGAAACGTTTGTGGAAAAACCTAATTTTCAACAAATTTTAAATTTTTGTACAAACGCTTCGAAACTTTTGAAATAATCAATAATGTCAGTTCAAAACAATAAAGAGAAATATATATTATAGTCGCGTGTAATGTTTTATCAACTAAAACGTAGAAATATGATCGTGAAAAAATTAAAGTCGTTTCTTTGTATGGTGGCTCCATCTATTATTTAATAGCCGTACTAGACAGATAGCGACCCACCTTAAAAGAAAAAAAATAAAGGGGTCCCCCACCAGAGGCGTGTTTATGTATTTTGTGGTGGTACGGAACCTTTCATGTACGAGTCTGACTCGAAAGGAAGCCGGTTTTTTAAGTATGTTCACAGATATTTTCATCAATTGTAGACAGATTTGGAAAATGCTCTTCTGTTTGAAAGGGTATGTATACTTCCGAGCTCGTTCCATTTTCACCACAAAAATGTGAATTGACTAGAAGCCCTCTTCTGCGTTTACCGTCTAACCACTCATACTCTAGCTAGGTAGTGTAAGATGGCCAGATTTAGTCCGAGTTTCAGTGCGCTAGGTCCCCGCGCGCCGCTCTTAATCCCCGAGAAATCCTTACCAACTCCGCAAAATTGCGTAATGTCACTACGATAGTGTAAATTAACATTTATAACCAAACGCTGCTGTCAAATTAATTTAATCTATGGTTTTCACCAAGTTAGGATATAATTATGGAATCCTGGGGAAATCGAGACATATGTACTGTAAAATTTTACAGGTATCTACGCAAAATGTTTTTGAGCTTTGTTTGTTAGATATTCAGGTGTCTGTGTCTGAGAATCATCTCACGCTGCTGAGCTGATGATGGAAACTGCAGCACTCCTTAGCGGTTAAGAGCTAGGGAATGACAATGCGATTTGTCAGACAGTTTTCTCCGAACGGCGCTGTCTCATTTGAACAGCGCGTTTAAAAGCCCTATTCAATACGAATATATTACAGTAACCTATAACCTAACTAAAAAAATAAATAAAATAATGTTTTACAAAAAAATATATATCTACTTTAAAAACTTAAACTAAAAAGTTTAAAATTATATTTTTATTAATGGTTAGCATATAGTTTATGAAGCTCAGATACTTTAAATGGGTACTCACGAAGCAACAACAATTAGACGACTGCTTAGCCTAGTGGCTAGCGACCCTGCCTACGAAGCTGGAGATCCCAGGTTCGAATTCCAGATCGGGTCAATATTTATATGATGAATATCGATACTGGTACCGGGTCTTGGTTGTTATATGTATGTGGTGTCTTCGCTTGGTACCCAAAACACAAGCTAATGCTTAGTTTGGGGCTAGACGTTGTTGTAATGTATACGTTATTATTATTATTACCTTTTTAAAGTCATCCGCAGCGGCGATATAGAAGTCGAAGGTATTCAAAATTACCAAGATGTATAAAAATTTGTCTGTGCTGAACGAAAACATTTTTTATCTATTTTTTTTCTATCACAAAAATTCTATTTTATTGTAAATACTATGTGCCATTATATTATGTACTGTTCCTTTTGTATTTCGATGTGGACTGATTCATTTTGGAACAAAATCCCTTTTTATAGTCCCAACTAAATAAAATGAATGGAAATGAAGGGGAGAATGGGGCGAAAAGGAAACATAGGTCGAGTAAAAAACTGTGTTTTCGTGTAAATTTGTGCGTTTATAATAGAACGTTCTTAAGTTTTTGTGCTATAATGTCTAGGACATCTCACACAACATAATCTAGTCCCAAAGTAAGCAAATAGTATGCTTGTATTATGGGATACTAGACAACTGCTATATATACTTAAATACACTTTTTTATTATATATACATATATATATGCTTTTTCACACCCAGCCACGGAACAAATAGACATGCTCATGTACACAAATGTCCCGGGCGGGAATCGAACCCGCGACCCTTAGTATGTAGATAAAAAATCCGTATAATTTTACTGATAACCCCATCGATACGAGGGTATTCCCGCCACATTTTTATTTGATCCCATTTAACAGAAGGCTGGCCGTCTTCCGTAAAATGAAATATCTTGCGTCATTTGTGTGCTACGGTCTGTTTTTTACATTTTTTTTTACATGTCATTTAAAGTCAATTACAACTGTCGAAACAAAACGTCTCCAACGTCCACTTTTCCGACCACTGGCACGATAAATTAGGTCAAAATCGGTTAATTAGCGTATTAAATTTTGGTGTCAGTTAACACCGTGACATGTGGTGTTGAACCATAAATAAATAGGGAGTCACTCTTTATTACAATGGGAAACCTTTTCTATTTTCAATTTATATATTTTTTGATTCTTTGTGGGATATTGTATAATAATCTGAGTCAAAATGAGCCCATAGTAAATAAAACATCAATGGGTACTGTTTAGTTTTAAATTCAAATATTTCGCGGCTAAATAAAATACATTAAAAGTTTTATAATTTTATTCGTAGGTAGTAGAGAGAACTAAGGAAATTTCGTGTGTGTCATTTTAGTACTCTTCTCGTTCGTACTCTCGTAAAACTATCGTCGTATGTTTTTGTCGTTTGTCGTAGAATTGAGATATAAATTTGTCGCAAAATAACTCGAAATTATTGTATTGTATGGTATTTAAAACCGGAAATTCAAGATTGTGCTGCGAATGAGTGTGTGACTCGACAAAAGGCGGATTCCATACTTCGGAAAATATCGCTGGTCAAGGTGCGTGAAAGGGTAACGGTATTTCGAAAGTAAGTTGACGAACCAACGTATGCTGAAGCCTGGCCGTGACACCGAAGCCAGCCTAAGGAGGAATCTGCAAAAGCGGTGTGTTTATACAATTTCATTCAGTAGCTCACATAATCGAAGAATCCAGTTTCTCCAACAATTTATCGTTGTCGAATATACAGTCCACACCCCCTTTTTCGTAAATTAACCCCAACCCATTTTACCAGTCATAAATGACCTAACAGAAGAAAAAGAAGAAGAAGAAAGAAATTTAATCAAAACCACGGATACATAATACACAATACAAAAAATTAGACACAAAAAAAGAGAGTCTCCGCAGCAATGACAGGAGCTGACTCAGCATCCGCTACAGGTGTGTGTGACCACGCCCACAGCACTGATTTTCAGTTTTTCAGTAACAGGTACTTTCCGCATAGGATGTGTCGTACAACTGAGGTAAAGTAAACACCTATGGTCATACAGTACATAAGTTTAGTAAATCCCGCCATAATATTGAAACGATACGAATGCTAGATGTCATTAGTAAATATAATAATATTACCTAGAATATTCCACACAGTGCCATCTAGTCTCAGAGTAAGCAAGTATTACGCTTGTAATATGGGTGTGTCTAATTAGATGTCCACCACTGTATACATATTTTACACCCAGACACAAAAAAAGTAGACATGTCATGTTCATTCATGCACACAAATATTTGTACCGGGCGGGAATCGAACCCGCAACCCTTGGCTCAACAGTTAGGGTCTCTAATCACTCGGCCAATCACAGTCGAAATTGTTAACGGTAAACAAATAGTAATAAAACTTCATATTTAAAGCTCACATATAAATGAATGCCTAAATATTATGGACCTCGACGTGTACACACTAAAACCTTTTGAAAAATTTACGGCATACTTTGACTCGTTGAGGGTACAATTTTTATGTAGTAACCGATTATAAGTTATTTTCGAAAAAAAAGGAAAGTACAGTCAAACGCAACTGCTGTACAAGTGTAGTCCCGTTTTCCCTTCTCTCCCCAATTGGCTTAAGATATTAGTACAAATTGAGACAAATCTATTTGCGTACACTGTACGTGTTTCCTTTGTCCACGCCTAAAATAAGGCAATATTTATTAAAACCTTTTTATAAACACTACATAATATGTATAGGAAACAAATAAAATGTCAGAGTATAGGTAGGTATTGTCTGTTTTTAGAGAAAAGTTAATTGAACTTTTGTTTGTTTGTTTCAATACGTGTAAATTAAACAATAGGAATTTTTTGGATGTTAGTCACTGTTAGCCTGGGATTCGAACCACAGCCTTTTAAACAAGAACCTGGCTCGCCACCACTCTGCTATCACGAAAATTCGAATCCAACGGCATGTACCAATGAGTTTTTCTAACTTATGTACATAACTATAACTGGCTTTGTGCCTCGGAGAGCACGTCAAACCGTCGGCCCCGCTTGCCATTAATATATGGCAGTCGTTAAAATCCACCAACCCGCACTGGAGTAGCGTGGTGGATTAAGCTCCAAGCCTCCTCATCCCGAGGTGAGGCCTAAGCCCCTACAACGAGGCATCAATGAGCTGATGGTATGGTATGGTCACTGTTATGGTTAAAATTGAGATATTCTTCATCTCAGGCATGTAGCTTCAATAATTGCCCAATTTCAAAGTATGACCTGTAACATGTGTTCCAATAGAATTGTAGGATCAGTAAAATTATAACTTTACTAATTTACTAAAAATTTTACTAACATATTGTAATTTTACTATAAAAATATTTTTCTATTCGATTTCCAAATAATGTAAGCATATTTTTTTTTCAAAATTTCTTCTAAATTCGAGGCCAAAATAGGTAGCAGTAAGATTACTTCTCAATAGTAAAATTTCTTTAGAAATTCGAGTATAATACTGGGACTGGGGTATACCGGGTGTTCGGCTGAACTTATAGAGCATGTAGAGCTAGCGAACTAAATAAAAAGTTTCAAGTGAGCAGATGGCGTAAACTAACGGTTACCGAGAAAAACATGTTCAAAGTTGAACTACGTTCAGTCGAACAGCCCATATAATGATATAGGTACCGCGTGTTCAGCTGAACATGGTAGAGCTTACCGAACTTAATAAAAAATTCAAGTTAGCAGATGACGTAAACTAACGGTTACTGAGAAAAACAAGTTCAAAGTTGAACTACGTTCAGTCGAACACCCCATATAATATAGATACCGTGTGTTCAGCTGAACATGGAAGAGCTTACCGGGTTTAATAAAAAATCCAAGTTAGCAGATGACCTAAACTAACGGTTACTGAGAAAAACAAGTTCAAAGTTGAACTAAGTCCAGTCGAACACCCCATATAATATAGATACCGTGTGTTCAGCTGAACATGGTAGAGCTCACCGAACTTAACAAAAAATTTCAAGTTAGCAGATGGCCTAAACAAACGGTTACCGAGAAAAACATGTTCAAAGTTTTATTTTTTTAATCATTTTTTTTATCAAAAAGCGTGGCGTATATATTTAAATATTTTCATTAACTACGTCTGTATTCAAATTTGGATCAAATGTCTGTCTATTACGACAGACTATAGATACAGTACTGTCACAGACGGACGTACAGCAGAAGCTTAGTAATAGGGTTTCTTTAAAATCACATGAATACTTAGCGCGCAAGTACCACGAAAAAGTTACACAATAATACATGGGACTTCCCACACAGCGCCATCTAGTCCCAAAGTAAGCAAGTATTATGCTTGTGTTATGGGTTACTAGACAACTGATATACATACTTAAATATTCTTTATAATATACACATATATAAATATTTTTGCGAAGACACCACATACATATACCAACCAAGACCCGGTAACAGTATCAATATTCATCATATAAATACTGACCTGACCTGGGATTCGAACCCGGGACCTCCAGTTTCGTAGGCAGAGTCACTACCCACTAGGCTAAGCGGTCGTCAAAATCAAAATAAAATTTAACATCTATGCATAAATACATGTAGGAAAAGCTTTAGACCCCTTTTTAAGCACACTACGTAAACGGAGGAGTGTGAGATTTTGCATAGTTAAAGTTTATATGGCGTAGGAGTGCAGGAAGCTAAAATCTATATACAGGTGTATTTTTTACTTTTGGACTGTATGGCCAAATCCTAGACCAAGAGAAATAGCAAAAAGTGTTTAAGGGCGTGATGAGCTCTATTTTTGAGGAAACGGAACTGTATATTCATATTTTTGAAAAATCTGTTACTTTAATAGGAAATCAAAGCACTTAATTTGGTGATCAGCTATATACACGTTGAGGTTTAAATGACCAACCAAATTTTTAAATTTTTGGTAGAAAACCGATAACCGTTTTATTTACTTTTAGTACTATAGAAAAATATTGAGATATGACTACACATACCTTTCTCGAAAAAACCAACAACTCTAGTCACCATTCATGCCCGCCGCCCCATTACGTTTCAAGGCCTCGGACGCGTACGTTTACTATAGCACTGTAGATAAAATAGTTTATTATGAAAATGTAACCCATATTTTTTATTAACGCAATGAGGTCTATTGGTGATACCTATCATCTAGAAAAATTTTGGCCGGTTACTAAAATCTCACCTTGTATAGATACGTGGAGGAAAAGCTTTAAAGTTTTAAACCCTTTTTTAAGCATACTACGCGCATGGAGGTGTGTGAGATTTGGATAGTTAAAGTTTACATAGAAAAAAAGCACCAAAACAGCCGAAAGCTAAAATATATATGTACTTAATATGTGTTACAAATACTGTCAACCATACGAGTTTAATAGTCTGTCGTTTGATGAAGTTTGAATTGACTCACTCTCACCTATATACATATGTTACTAGCGGTCGTACCTGGCTCCACCCAGGTGGACTACAGAAATGTTCCCCTCCCACTTCCTCCACCACCCCTCCCCGCCATTTACACTCCCCTGCCCTCTCTTACTCCACCTCACCCCTATCAACCCAGCCTCTATATTCACTAAATAGTCCTTTTTTGCGAAGTTTTTTGTAGTCATTGATATGTTCTTTAATATTTTAGAACATATTTTCGTTCTATCATCAATAGTTTCCACAGCGCATGCGACAAAAGATGTTTTATGACATTTTTTTGCACCTGGAGTCACGTTACTAAAGTTTTAGTAAGGGTCTTCAATCTTTTCTAGCAATAAATATAGCCTATGTTACTCAGGGTGAACGTAGCTTTCTAATGGTGAAAGAATTTTTTAATTCGACACAGTAGTTTTTGAGTTTATTCATTACAAACATACACACGCACAAAAATACAAATCTTTCCTCTTTATAATATTAGTGTAGATTGGTGGTTTCAAAAAGTGTGTACGGCCGAACTCCGACCGCTGGGCGACCAGGCCCGGCGAGAGCCAGATCGGGCATCGGGTGTAAAGCATTGCGGGGCCCATCCCACCTTACTTTGAAAAAAAATCAATTAACCGGGCCCCCGTTTCTTAGTCCGGGCCCTGGTGGTACTATTACCCTCACACGCCCTCCCCCACCCCCCGCCCCCACCCCCCTAACGCCGGCCCTGTGGGCGACCACCAGTTTTCAATTAAAATTCCTAAAATATATTCTAGTCAAGATCGTCCCACACTTGACGTGGATCTGAGTAAATTATTTACAGTTCCTTCAAACGATTAAACAAAATTAATTGGTCTCGCTTTACGCAAAATGAAGATTAATAGGATTTTTTATTGTTTATGCATCGGTGACGAATCCACAAATTGACAAATACTTTACCATGTAATCGATTCAAGTAAGTACAACTATGTTCATACTAATACTGTAATGGTGTTGGTTTGATATGGATTTTATTATACCTGCACACGAAATATAATAGAATTTTAGTTCATCATATAGTTCGCGTCAAACTTTATGGCGGATCTGAATACAACGCTTTAGGCAAGCTTGCGCAGGTACAGTCATATACCCCTCGCTCCACTGCGTCCCGCTACACCTAAAACTGGTTACTGCGACGCCACTTGTGCCTATGTTCACATCCACCATAAAGTTTGATTGGAACTGTACATACATTTGCTTACAGTTGTTCACCAACGTATAGGCAGACTAAAGAGCGGTCCTTACTTAACTCATCGTTTGGCAGAGTGGCTAGAGACGCTACCTGCTGCAGAGCCAATGGTCGCGGGTTCGATTCCACTAGCGGGACAAATATTTGTATGCAATAACATGTCCCCTAACGTAATACGGTAGGGGAATGTAATTCGGCTATATTTCCGAAATTTATGATGGTAGACGAAAGGCAGAGATGTCAAAAGATGCAGGGGCTTGGGGGCATCGTGTGGTACAAAATTTTCGAAAATGGGGCCCTAACTTTTTTCGAAAAATTTAATAAAATTGTTTGACGAAAATGTGTATAACTTTTTATCTTCGATTTTATTCCACGTTGTATGAGCAATGAGGATGTTAAAACAATCATAATATGAACCATGGATTTACGTGTACGCGTGGATGGTCGTGATAGCCAAGTGGTAGCGAGCTCGCTTCTTATTTAGAAGGCCGTGGTTCGAATCCCAGGGCATGCACCAATAAGTTTTTCTAAACTTATGTACATAACTATCACTGACTCTGTGCCTCGGAGACCACGTTAAGCCTTCGATCTCGGTTGCCAGCAATAGATAGCAGGTGCTACAATCCACCAACCAGCAGCATGGTGGATTAAGCTCCAAACCCCCTCATCCCGAGGGGAAGTCTAAGCACCTGCAGTGGGGTATTAATGGGACTGGTGTGAATCAGTTAGTTTTACAGGTTGCAATCATTTTGGAATTAAAAACTTTATACTGGTTCTTTCCTGCATAAAACTTTTGATAATTGAATTAATATGAGAATGTAAGTGAAACGAATAATTTATTCATTTTCGTGTTACCGTTGAACAGGCGTGTCGTTAAAAATGCGTGAGTATTATTATTTAAAAAAAAGTGTTAAATACAGATGGCTTGTGGTTTTTAGGGTTACGTACATTAAATATGAAAAAAAGGAACCTTTATAGGACTTTGACTCACCAGTTGGCTGAGTGGTTAGAGACCTCAACTGCGTAGCCAAGGAAAGCGCGTTCGATTCCGGGCAAATATTTCTGTGCATGAACATATCCGTTTGTTCCGTATTTAGGTGTAAAATATTTATATGTGTATATATTATAAAAAAAGATTATTTAAGTATATAGATATATTAGTTGTCTAGTAGCCCATAACACAAGCAAAAATACTTGGTTACTTTGGGACTAGACGGTGCTGTGTGGGATATCTCATATATTATTATTATTCTGTCCGTCTGTCAATTCTGTCATAGTCTGTTCAGTCCGAATCTATTGGACCAAACATTTTGAATTTCGTTACATATACAGTTTGGTGACCCAATCACGAATGACTGACCGATTAGCGGAGTGGTTAGAGACCCTTACTGCGGAGCCAAGGGTCTTTGATTCCCGCCTGTAACAAATATTTGTGTACATGAACAATACGTGCCTATTCGTTCCGTGTGTGCGTGTAAAATATCTATAGGTATATGTGTATATTATAAAGAATATAAATATGTATATCAGTTGTCTAGTACCCATGATACATGCTTTGTTTAGTTTGGCATTAGAAAGCGTTGTTTAGGATGTCCCAGCTATTATTATTAGGTTTTATAATAGACAAATTTTATAAGGTTGATGCTAATTAGAAAATCAATGAATAACTTTTCGTAAGTGCATACTGCATATCATTTGAAAGTGTCTATATATTTTTTATAATTTTAGAATGCATTGTGTAAAAAATATTATATCAAATATACAAAAGATTATTTCTCCCCTTATCTCTCAAAATGCTGATAAAATTTTGAATAAAAAAAAAAACTCTTAATATAAATCTTCGCTTATATTTCAAAGGAAAACCTACGCGATAAACGGATTGTGATATTTTGGGGGCAAATTACAAATTTTTAAATACTTTTCTCAAGTGCATCATTTAAATTACTTTCATTTAATATCTTCAAATGAAAGTGATATGAATAGATATGAGATATATATGGACATATATTTTTTAAATTATTTTAAAATACAAAGTTTATTAGATATTAAAGAAAATACCTATCCGAAAATTGACAATTGTCCCTCATAACTCCGAAAATACAGATTCTAAAAAAAACAAAGTTTAATACTGACCTATATTATAGATTATTTACCAAAAAATAAAAACACCATCTCTTAGGAAAACCGGCCAAGTGCGCGTGGAACTCGCACACAAAGCGTTCCGTACCACCGTACAATATAAAAAAATGTTTGTTGTATGGGAACCCCTTCCTAAATATTTGTTTTATTTTAATTTCATTATTTAATTTTAAAGTGAATATATAACTAAATATTCTGTGAATATTTCAAACGTCTACATGTTTTGCCGTTAACAATATCGAGAAAAATGAGCAAAAAAATCACTTTTGTTGTATGGGAGCCCCCTTAAATATTTATTTACTGTTTTTTAGTATTTATTGTTATAGTGGCAACAGAAATACATCATCTGTGAAAATTTCAACTGTTCAGACGGACAGACAGACAGACAGACGGAAGGACAGCGGAGTCTTAGTAATAGCCTGTTTTACCCTTTAAGTACGGAACCCTAAAAATCAATATAAAAAATAAAAATACGCGAAAATACCTTTGATTTCGATTTTGTGATTTTCTATGTAGGTTTAAGAAACTTGAAAGAAACACATTCTCCGCAACCATGACAGGAGCTGACTCAGCATACGCTGTAGGTTTGAGTGACCACGACCACAACACTGATTTTCAGTCAGCCTCTAAACTCTGGAAAAAGGAAAGAAATTTCGATGGAGTAGATAAACCATCTAATGTACCTACGCAACGAAATCGAATCAGTTGCAATATCATACCATATATATGGCGCTATTTAATAAATATTATCCTTTGCAACAGATACCGCTAACACTAGAGTTGTCTTGAATAAACTTTAATTATCCAATTTTTAACGAAAATAATAAACTTTCAAACACGTAATATGTAGTATTTCGGAAAAAATATTATTTCATTAAATAAAACATTCGAATGCAACTGTGTAACGTATAAAGATGGCGCCACATGTATAAGTTTTAAAATATGAAATCTCAAAAACGCCGCTTTTTGAAATCATCGTATTCCACTAACAATTATCAAAAAAGACGACCTTTTCAATAACATACATTTAAATTTGACGCAACTTATGGTCACGTAAAAATAATTCAGGTCAATTGCATATGACGGATTGGTCGTTGTCATTTGTATTGAACATAGTAGGCGATGTAGTGATCTATGGTACGGAACCCTTTTCACGCGAGTCCGACTCGCACTCGACCGGTTGACTTGTTTTTCACGTATCTCAACCGCTTAACTGAACGCTTTTGCGGTCGAACCGCAACTACCAAAAAATACCATTTGCGTGATGAGTTAAGTTAGATCAAAGTCAAGGCTCCCAAAGTAGCATGGTGGATTTAGGCTCCAAACCCCTCCTCACCCTGATAGAGGCCTAAGCCCCTGCAGTGGGGTAAAATGGGCTGATGATGATGATGAAAAGCTTCCAGAGTAGAACCAGTAAATATATAGCTAAAGCCATTGCTGTCAAATTTATTTACTAAAGCTAAAGGCTAAAGCAGTAAACTTCAGTAAAGTAACTACACGAACGTTCGAAACGACGCTATGCACTTAACGGACACACGCTTCAACGGGACCCTGTCGCAGTGCTATCAGTCGCGGCCACGGCTTAGAAGTCATGCGTCTGTGTGAGGGCGTTGTTTTGAACGTTTTGTGCGTAGTTTACTGCTTTAGCTATATATTTACTGTGATCACAGACAAGTCAACCTTATAGACCACGCTTTGACAGGGAGTAGCATTCGCCAAGGCTATGTAGTGACACTACATAACTACGTCACTAGTGAGCCGTCAGTTGGAAGCACGTCGGAAGCCATTAAATTGTCAATTTTGAACGAGCCAATGAAAACTAGCCGACCTCTCCCCGCACCCCGCCACTTTTTGGCGATTTCGTTTTCGTACTGACGTTTATTAAAGCGTGGTCTATAGGTTGACTGGTCTGTGACTGTGATAGAACTGAGCTTTAGGTCGACTCTCCAGAATGTTTCTCGCTTGGAGAAAATTCAAAATAAATTTTTAAAGTTTCTTGACTACCGAACTGGTAATGATTTTAATAATTACATTAGTTCTGGTAAACGACATAAAATTATGTCCTTAAAAGATAAAAGAACTTACCTAGATTCTTTGTTTCTGTTTAAGATTATTAACAACTGCATCGATTCTTCTACACTTCTGGGAAATAATTATTTTCGTGCAAGTCGACCCTCTTCACGTTCCAGATACTTTTTACATTCGTTCTTTTAACACCAACTATGCAAAAAATACATTCATTCGGAGATCCACACGTACATATAATGCAGTTTTCAATGAAATTTATATTTTTGGCTTGTCATTGTCTCAGTACAAAATTAAATTAATTAAAAGAAAAATTATTTTTAGTTTAGATAGTATTAGTTTTTTAATCTATTATATATATATAAAATATTAAGTAGGTAAGGAGATAGTGTTTTAAATGCTGATTTATTTCTCTTTTTTTTTTTTTGTTCTTTCTTATGTACATTATATTATTACTCGTCAGTTTTCATATTTCTCTGAAAATAAAATAAAAAAAAATAAAAATAAAAAAATGTCTGCTCGGGACCAGGGTCATAGAGACGGCTATCAAAATGTCAAAACCTAGTATTAGTAGCGCTGTATTCGGTTCCACTGAAGTGTCGGCCAAACTTTCTAAAATCATGGCCTACCGTCTGATACGACTTTACCTTTTTTAAATTAAGTTCTCTACAAAATAACATTTTATTGACCTGAAAACTGAATTGTTTGCAATACTGCATTTTTCCCTTTTCACGCAGTAATTTATATTATTATTTATTTCAGTGAAAGCAATATGGTTGACGTTGTTCCTAGCCGCCACAGAATCACTGCCGCTTTTGGAATCGGACAAACTGGACGGACACACTCTTTCGGATTCAAACCCAACGAAAACGTATTTCGAAACGGCTAAAATAGTGCTTGCACCGCCGTCACAGCTTTCGCAAGCGGACGAACTCGAAGAGGCCGGGCTTTCGGATACAATTCCGAAAGTAAAATCGTCTGAAACTGCGGAAATTCAACCGTTAGCGGCGTCAACTATATCGACTTTAAACGATTTGGAAGGAGTTGCACTTCCAGATATGACTCCATTAACAAGATCATCTGAAACGGCTGCCGTTCTACCATTACCGGCTTCTCTTCTTTCGGATTCGAATGAACTGGATGGATACGCGCTTTCCAATCCAAACGGAGCGATAAAATCATTAAAACGAGGAACGTTCGTGCTTTTCCTATCTTTACTGCTTTTGGAATCAGACAAATTAGAAGGATACGCACTTTATAATGGGAGACCAATGAAACCGAAGCCAAAACAGGCCGACTCTATGCCATTAAAATATCCACCGATTTCAGAATCGGTCAAACTGGAAGAAGCCACTTTTTCGGATACAATCCCAATGACAAAATCATCTAAAATGACTAAAGTTCTGCCGATACCAGCTTCACCGCTTTCAGAATCAATCCCTCTGGAAGAGGTTGCTCTTTCGATAACAAAATCGCCTAAACCCGTCGACCATCTACCATCACTGGCTTCGCCGGTGTCGGAGTCAATCAATCAGGATAAAATTGTTCTTCCGGGTGCGACTTCAAATACGAAATCATTTAAAACGGCTAAGAACCTGCCATCACCGGCTTCGCTTCTTTCGATCAATATGGAAAAAGTTGCCCTTCCGGAGGAAATTCCAATAACAAAATCATCTAAAACAGCTGACGGTCATCTATTACCGGCTTCGCCAATTCCGGAAATGAACGATCTGGAAGAGGCTGCTTTTCTTGGTATGCTTCCAATAACGAAATCGTCTAAAGCCAATGACAATCAGCCGTTACTACAGTTGCCGGTTTCGGAATCAATCAAACTAGAAGAGGCTGCTCTTCTGAATGCTTCTCCGATTACCAAATCATCTAAAACGACTGATATTCTGCCAATACCTGCTTCACCGCTTTCGGAATCAATCGATCTGGAAGAGATAGCTGTTCCAGGTGAAATTCCAATGGCAAAATTGTCTAAAACAGCTGACAATTTGCTATCACCGGCTTCGCTGCTTTCGGAATCAATGAATCCGTACGCTGCCCTTCTAGATACGATTTCGATGACAAAATCGTCTAAAAAAACTGACGATCTGTCGTCACCAGCATCGCCCGTTTCAGAATCGATCAATCTAAATGGGGTTGCTCTTCCGGATATGGTTCCGATGACAACGTCATCTAAAACTGCTAATGATCAGCCATTATCGGCTATGCCACTTTTGGAATCTATCAACCTGAAAGAAGCTGCTCTTCCGGACGAGATTCCAATGACAAAATCACCTAAAACGGTTGACGATCTGTCATTACTGGCCTTGCCGCTTTCGGAATCAATCAATATGGACGAAATTGCTCTGCCGGATTTAATTTCAATGGCAAAATTATCTAAAACGGATAACGATCAACCATCACTGGCTTTACCGCTAACGGAATCAAACAATTTGGAAAGGATAGGTCTTCCAGATGAAATTCCAATGACAAAATCGTCTAAAACAGCTGACAATCAGCCATTATTACCTTCGCCGATTTCGGAATCGGTCAATGTGGAAGGGGTTGCTCTTTTGGATGCTCCTTCGATGACGAAATCATCCAAAACGGCTGATAATTTGTCGTCGTCGTCTTTGTCGGTTTTTGAATCAGACAAACCGGATGAATCCGGGCTTTCCGAATCGAGTGCGACGGAAAGTTCGTTGAAAACGATTGACGTTACGCCACACATGGATAAATTTAAAGCAAATATCACGAAATATGTTAAAACAGAGTTTGAAGATTTAGATTCTGATGAAATAAGAAAATTGGAAAACGCAATGGACGATTTCCTACAAGATTTCGTATTCGATTTGAAAAGTATAATACGTGGACATGAAACATTAAATGGACACATGGACAAATTCAAAACAACTATGAAGGACTATGTTGAAACAGAGTTTAAAGATTTAAATTCTAAAGAAATAATAAAATTAGAATCTGCAATGGACGATTTCCGACAATACTTCGCATTAGACATGAAAAATATTATACGTGGACACGACACAATAAATAAACACATGGATAAATTCAAAGCGACTGTCACAGACTATGTTAAAACAGAGTTTAAAAATTTAAATTCTAAAGAAATCGAAAAGTTAGAAATTCCAATGGACGATTTCCTGCAAGACTTCGCATTCGACTTGAAAAGTTTAATACGTGAAAATGAAAGATTAAATGGACTCATGAAAAAATTCAAAACATCTATAACAGATTATGCCCAAACGGAGTTTAAAGATTTAAATTCTGAAGAAATCGAAAATTTAGAAGTTACAATGAGAGGTTTCCTAAAAGACTTCACATTAGATTTGAAAAATAAAATACGTGACGGGGAACATTAAAATCTCTAAAAAAATATTAATTTACATCAAGAACTCATCAGATATAAAAGATCACGGAAATTTTAAACATTTATCTTAATTTATTTATTTGTTTTATTATAATTTTCATGTAAAAGAATTTTAACGAATGAATATCACCATCAAATACATTGACAATATACCCGATTTAACGCCGATTTATTTTTATACTTTACTAGTGACCCGCCCTGGCTTCGCACGGGTGGCTAAGCATATAAGCCATAGTATTTTTTCTGCATAGTTTCCTATCAGCTTGTTGCGTCGAATATGTGGATTGGATTAGATTAGATTCAAATCTAATGTAAATTCATCCTACTTGGAGCATTTTTAATGTATTTTATTTTCAATTCTATAAATATTTGAAAAAGTAAAGGATAAATACATAAAAACAAACTACAATAATTCTCTGTATACAACATTGATAACTTCAGCCCACAGCTTCAGCCTAACTACGCCGGCCGGCGCGCGGCGGCCGCAGCGCAGCGCCCAGTTTCTTATCGCGCGATATTTATATTTCACAATAATCGTCATATTTCAACAAATTTCCACAAAACATTAATAAATTGTACACGTAAACCTTCCTCTTGAATCACTCTGTCCATTGGTGTAAATAGTATGCCAATACGTTCGGTAGTTTTTGAGTTTATCGCGTTCAGACAGACAGACGCGGCGGGGCCTTTATTTTATAATATATATAGATTTGATTATTTGATTGACTGACCAATTGGCGAAGAGGTTGGAGACCCTAACCACAGAACCAAAGGTCGCGGATTCGATTACCGCCCGCGACAATTATTTGTATGCATGAATATGTCTATAATTTGTTCCATGTCTGGGTGTAATATATCTATATATGTTTATATTATAAAGAATATTTAAGTATGTATATCAGTTGTCTAGTACCCATAATACAAGCTCTGCTTAGTTTGCGACTAGATAATGCTGTGTGGGACGTCCCAGATATTATTATTTTACCAAATTTTTTCTACAATTAATTAATTGATTTAGGTAATGATTGCTTCAATAATACAAAAGTAATACTAGAACGAGTGTTATTTAACTGAATTGAAGGGGTGAGTGGACAAAGGTCTTATCTGTGAAAACAAAATAAATCGACTTTTTGCATGGATATAAATGGAATGCGCAAATTTTGATTTCTGTCAAAAATAAAGACCTATAGCAAAGATAATAACTGACAAACATGCATACATTTCAGGCTTTCAAATGTGGTAGGAGAAACATAAAAACATTCATAACTCATTTCGAACTTTTTGTTAGTTAACACCTTTGTCCACTTACCCCTTCAATTAATAGAAGGTCGTAAGGCGTAAATGCAGGGGAAGATATGCCACCAAGTGTGGTAGGAGTGAACACGTGCAACGACAGGAAGTCACGAGAAAAGGCATAAAAGCGCGAGAATCATCGACATCGTCTTCGATCATTTCTCCTCATTAAAATGAATAATGTACCGGATTTCTAACAAGCACTGCCGCCAAACGCGGCGCCTCAAACTAACTTAATTCAAGTGTAGTTCCGGCAAAACAGCGTAACTGTAATGTGGGTATCATAAAAGTACGAATTGACTAGAAGCCCTGTTCTGTCTTTGCCGTCTGACCACTCATACTATAGCTAGGTGGTGTAAGATGACGAGTTTTACTTCGAGTTTCAGTGCGCAAGGTCCCTGCGCGCCGGTTTCAATCCCCTAAAATTTCGCAATGCCACCTCGATACTGTGAACTTATGTTTATGACTCTATTAAAACCCCTGATTAAAACCAAACGCCGCTGTCAAATGAATTTATTCTATGGTGGGTCTGTAGTTACCAGATGTTACAGCACTTGGACGTAAGTCGGGTGCCATCAACAGATGATGGCCGTCGTTGAAATCCACCAACCCGCTCTGGAGCAGGAGGGTAAATTAAGCTCCAAGCCCCCTCACCCTGAGGGGAGGCCTAAGCCCCTGCAGTGGGGCATAATGGGCTGGTGAAATGGAATGGAGTAATGATGATGATGCACAAGCGGCTAAGTAAAAACAAGTTTAAAAATAAAACTATAGGTAATCCTATCATTTTTATATTCAATTACAAAACGACATTGTTTGACTTTATTGTAATTGAATAAAAAAAATATGAGATTAATTATAGTTTCACTTGTAAACTTGTTTTCACTTACCTAATTTCTAGAACTCGTGCGCATAACTTACGGCCGGGCACTGTGCAGAATATTCATCATCATCATCATCAGCCCGTGTCTCTCCACTGCAGGATATAGGCCTCTTCCAAGACTCGCCACCACACACGGTCCTCCGCCTTCCGCATCCAATTACCCCCGGTATGGTGCTTCAGGTCATCAGTCCACCTTGCCGGAGGGCGTCCAACGCTTCGTTTCCCAATACGTGGCCTCCACTCGAGAACCCGTCTACCCCATCGGTTGTCGGTTCTACGGCAAATGTGACCGGCCCATTGCCACTTCAGCTTGCTAATCACTTCGGCTATGTCGACAACTTTAGTTCTTCGACGGATTTCAGTATTCCTGATTTTGTCCATCAAGGAAATACCGAGCATAGCCCGCTCCATAGCGCGCTGAGCGACTTTAAATTTGTGGACCAGTCCTGCCGTGAGAGTCCATGTTTCGGCACCGTATGTCATTGTAGGCAGGACGCATTGGTTAAATATTGCAGCGTTTAAATAAGCAAATATTTGCACGCCATTAAAAATGTCATCTCACTATTTAAATATCCTCAGTGGCTAAATCTTATCTTCACTCAAACCGTTAAAAATAGATATCGCAACAATTTTGTATTATCTTTAAATATATATTTCTTCTGTCCATGTGTCACTGAAGTCCTCCTAAACGGTTGGACTTATTTTTATGAAATGAAGTTGATTCGAGAATGGTTTACATTCACCGATGACTACCGATTGGCCGAGTGGTTAGACACTCTAACTGCGGAGCCAAGGGTGCGGGTTCGACTCCCGCCCGGGACAAATATTTGTGCGCATGAACATGTTTATTTCGTTCCGGGTCTGAGTATAAAATATTAAAAAAAAAAGATATTTAAGTATGTACATCAGTTTTCTAGTAACCCATAACACAAGCATAATACTTGCTTACTTTGGGACTAGATGGCGCTGTGTGGGATGCCCCATGTGTTATTATTATTATTCACTATTTGATTCTATAGAAATGGAAAGGCCGACTTTATATGAAAGCTTTTGTTCGAAGTATGAAAATTTGAATTACAGTTACTGAGCATAAACACATGACGAAGTGTTTCAGGGTTTTTAGATTTTCACACTTAAAGGTGGGGAAACGGGGCGCGGGGGCTGAAAAGTATAGGAGTATCTATCGGTTTTTTTTAAAGGTAGAAACTTGAAAATTGGAATTGTAACTACTTGGGGGGGGGGGGGGGGGAGGGCACCGTTTGTATGGGAGTACGGTTTTTTTTTTAAATGGGATCTTTCAGATATGTATCTTACATGATGTACGATCGCCATATAATTTGGTAAATGAGAATGGAAATTAAAACGGGAAAGAGACAATGAGATAAGATTGAATAAAAAACGCTTTTCTGATATCGAGACCCCCTATAATTTTCAATTTTATTTTATTTTTATTATTTACTTTTATAGAGAACATACACAGACAAGTCAACCTTATAGACCACGCTTTGACAGGGAGTAGCATTCGCCAAGGCTATGTAGTGACACTACATAACTACCTCACTAGTGAGCCGTCAGCTGTAAGCACGTCAGAAGCCATTAAATTGTCAATTTTGAACGAGCCAATGAAAACTAGCCGACCTCTCCCCGCACCCCGCCACTTTTTGGCGATTTCTTTTTCGTACTGACATTTATTAAAGCGTGGTCTATAGGTTGACTGGTCTGTGGAGAACATAGTAATAATGAGTAATACACACTCTGTGAAAATTTAAAGTGTCTACTACGAATCAGACGAAGTAGCCCTGTGACAGTGACAGATGGAAGGACGGATATCGGATCCTTAGTGATAGAGTTCCTGTCCCTAAAAAATTAAACACCTCTTGCTATCTTGTACGTCATTCCTAACCGACATCACATGAATCAAAATGAAAAGGTGATTTAATTGAGTGGCCTTTAGTTATGAATCAAGAAAATCTGTCCAGCCGTTTGAAGATCATTAGATGTTTTATAGTTGATGAAGGGATGTGCAATTTCCAAATTTCTGATTATTTCGAAATTTCGTACCCTATACTTCAGCGATATTGCAAGAGCATGATAATCTTGTCCTGCAGCATCACGTGGAGCCTGCAGGATACATGACTCCTCACCAACTTACAGCAGAGGTTGGGCGATACCTCTGCTCATTGGAATGATCTCAATGAATAGGTTATAATAAATGGTGATCATGGTCAGATGATGGAGCAGGGAAAATAAGTGGGGATATATTGTTGAGGGGTTATAAGACTTAAAATTGAGTTTAAATAAATATTTTTATTCTTTGCGGTGGAATGATGTGACGTCATCGTCCGTGTAAACCGCACGTCACAACTGTCACTTCAGTACTAAACTGTCTAGACCGGAAGCGACAGTTGTCACTATGCGGTATATTACACCTCGTTTCCACCAAGTATAATACACTGTATTATGCTGTCATATCCATACTGTATCACTGTATCATACAGTGTATTATACTTGGTGGAAACGAGGTGTTAGACCGTCTTATATACCGCATGCACAGACCAGTCAACCTATAGACCACGCTTTAATAAACGTCAGTACGAAAACGAAATCGCCAAAAAGTGGCGGGGTGCGGGGAGAGGTCGGCTAGTTTTCATTGGCTCGTTCAAAATTGACAATTTAATGGCTTCCAACGTGCTTCCAACTGACGGCTCACTAGGGACGTAGTTATGTAGTGTCACTACATAGCCTTGGCGAATGCTACTCCCTGTCAAAGGGCGGTCTATAAGGTTGACTTGTCTGTGGGTATACTAGACCCTCTAGTATACCGCACGTCACAACTGTCGCATGTCACAACAGACCTTCGTGTCGTCACCCGTCGTCTAGTCCTGACTTGACGTCAATGCAAGTTGGTGCTTTATAGAATATTATAAATTTAAAATTCTATTTCTATATTAATTTATTGATCGAATTTGAAATTTTTACCTATATTTCAGTCAAGGCCCAAAGAAACTGGACGTTGTGAATTTTACTGTATTCTTAAATATCACATTAGACGCGATATTGCTATGGGATCCTCATATTACTACTTACTTTGCAAGAAGGCTCAGTTCAGCAGTTTACGCTGTAAAAAGGATTCGTTTCCTTTCGGACATAGAAACCGCGAGGTTGGCGTATTTCAGTGCGTTCCATAGTTTGATGACATGGCATTCTGCTGTGAGGACACGCTGCTAATGTAGCGCATATTATACTCGTATTTAACTATACTAAAAGAAGCAGATGTCGCACAAGCGTGCAAAAAGTGAGGAGCTGAAATTACACTACTGTGTCATTTTACTTAGTCGCCTGTTGTCTTTCCTTCTAATATATATGTTGAATAAGTGTATTTCAAGGGTGATTCATTATACATAACTAGGTATCCCGTTCTGTGTCGTGTCGTGATGTGTCGTGATAGCCCAGAGCGCAACGAACCTGTCTCAAATTTATAAGGCCCCATAGGGCCATGGTTCGAATCCGGGCGTGTACCAATGAGTTATTCTGACTTAAGTACACAATATCACTGACACCGTACTTCGGAGGGCACGTTAAGCAGTCGGTCCCGGACGCTGTCAATAGATGGCGGTCGTTACAGTTCCCAACCCACAGTGGAGCAGCGTGGTGGACTTAAGCTCCAAACCCCCCTCCTCACCTTGGGGGAGGCCTAAGCCCCTGCAGTGGGGTAAAAAATGGGCTGATGATGATATGATCCCGTTCTGTATACTATTAAGTATCATATTTCACACTCAGTTTTATATTTTATGTAAGTACAGTGTCGTGATAGCCAGAGCGCAATAAACAGGGTCGTGTGGCCGTGGTTCAAATTCGGGCGTGTACCAATGAGTTTTTCTGACTTAAGTACACAACTATTACTGACTCCGTGCCTGAGCAGTCCCGGTTGCTGTCGATAGATGGCGATCGTTACAATTCGCTAACCCGCTTTGCAGCAGCGTGGTGGATTTAAGCTACAAGCCCCCTCACCATCGAAGGAGGCCTAAGCCCTTGCAGTGGGGTATAATGGGCTGATGACATGGCAGGTACATGCTTACATTGTATGTCATTGCAGATCAATTTGCAAATGCCGTATAGTATTAAGGTGCGAATGCTTGTTAAAATATCATAGACGTAAATACAATCGTCGTGCTGCAGAAGCGATTCGAGCAATTTATAAACTTAAACTTAAAGTATCACTTAGAAACAAGTTTAAGGAAATTAACATAATGACATTGCTGTCTTAATATATATTTGAAAAGATAATGCATGTAAAAAAATTATTGTATTATTTAAAAGAAATTGTGATCGGCATAATGTTAAAACAAGAATCTTTTAAAGAGCAATGTATACGCTTCGACAATAAGATATTTGGCCCTGACCAACTTTATAACTACAATAAAACGGTAGCTTTGTGCAAAAGCTTATTATAAAGTGTCAGACTATTTAGATGATAAAAATTCATGGGTGTAAGCCGCTCGCCTATCAGTTTGTTTCAATAATATTATTCTTTAAGCACTTATTGTTAAAAAATTGTTTATAATTTTGTTACAAAGAGCATCCTTCGGTTTCTTGCTTATTCTTCTGAGAGAAACCAGCATTTTTGAATGCGCCTTTGTGGTGACGTTCTTCCACAAAATAATAAAATTCACTTTTATGACATATTTCAAGATTATGTTACATAACTACGAAATAAAGATATTTTGATTAAATTTGACAATAATAATAATATCTGGGACATCCTACACAGCGTCATCTAATCCCAAAGTAAGCAAATATTATGCTTGTTTTATGGGGTATTAGACAACTGATATACATACTAAAATATTCTTTATAAAATATACAAATATGTATAAGTAGATACTTTTACACCCAGACACGGAACAAATAGACATGTTCATGCACACAAATATTTGTCCCGGGCGGGGTTCGAAGCCGCGACCCTTGGCTCTGCTGTTAGTGTCTATAACTTCTCGGCCAATCGCTCAGTCATGGTTAAATTATAGTTCCTCTCACATAATTATTATGTCATAGGTTCATTAACAATGTGTTTCTTTTTCCTTCTAGCTTTTTGATTAATCGAACAATTTCAGCAGTAATTCTTTTGAACGGGATCGTTCAAAGTTTTTTAGATAACCACAATTTTCAATAAGAGGCTGTTCATTAATTACGTAAGACCATTTTTACCATTTTTTGACCCTCCGCTCCCTCTGTGCATGAAAAATAAAATTTATTTAAACCCCCTCCCCCCAAGCAATCTTACGTAAGATTGTTATCTACAAAAAATACAGTAATATTGTACAGCTTTTGATGCAAAATATTTGGAGCACACTGCACAAAAAATTTCCGCCGAGCGCAATTGGGCAAATGGACAACAAAATTCGTAAGGGACGTTTTTGAAAGTAGTAAAAAAGTGGCAAGAATAAGGGTGTATTTAACCTACTTTTTTCGAATTATATGAATATATATACCCCCTCACCCCCCCGTCCTATGCAAGAAGAAATAAGACCTAGTCCCCCCCCCCCCCCAGTTGTTATACGTAATTACTGAATAACACTTCTAGCACTAGAGATGCTATCTAACAGAAAATGTCGTTTGTTCAATTAGGAAGGGTTTCGTGTAGTCAGCTCTTGGACTATGTTGGGCAGAGGGCAAAAGCAATAAATCCGGAGTAATCAATATTAATCAATATGTTAACATAGACACAGATTGAACTGGCGCCGAACCAGATTTATCGTGTTTTACCGAAAGAAGCTAACACGAATACTTTCGTTCTCATATAAATACGTTTTAAGGGTTCCGTACCTCAAAAGTAAAAAACTGGCCCCTAAAGTGACCCCTATAAGATCACTTTGTTGTCCGTCCGTCTGTCTGTCTGTCAAGACCCTTTATACCTAAATCGCGTGGAAGTACCGAGTTGTAATTAAAACCATATAGGTACTCAGTTCTACAGTCCTATATAGAAGCTGTGAAAAAATCAAACTTCTCTGAGTTAACCTAAAAAAATAATACGGCCGTTTATGCCGCAAAAATGCCGGTTTATGCCGGTGGACTTAAGCTCCAAGCCCCTCTCCTCACCCTGGGGGAGGCCTAAGCCCCTGCAGTGGGGTAAAAATGGGCTGATGATGATGCCGCAAAAAACGTATATTTCGACACTCTCAAGGGAATCAAAATTTATAGGGTCCTTTCCGTTGACCTAGAACTATGAGTTTTGGCAAGTAATACCGTTTTATAATACAAGTGTAGGGAAAAATCTGAAAATTAAACATTTGTAGTTAAATTATGCAAAATATAGTCTTTAGTTAAAGCACGTAATCAATCGTCGTCTGTCAATAGATTGCGGTCGTTACAATCCCTAACTCGCAGTGGAGTAGCGTGGTGGATTTAAGCTCCAAACCCCATCCTCACCCTGGGGGAGGCCTAAGCCCCTGCAGTGGGGTAAAATGGGCTGATGATGATGAATCAATCGTCGACGTCAAGCAATGGTATGGGCGGTCATGTGTACCTACTTTGTACGGAACCTTCGGTGGGCGGATCCGACTCGCACTTGTTTAATGTTAGGTCCAGCACTTGAGGTATCTACATGCGGTTTTTTTAATGTACATACCTAAATAATAACTTATCTTCTGCTTCTTAATTACGGAGGCGTTTTCTGCATAATATACTTAGGAAAGAGAAATGCTGCCCGTCTAGTACGGCTATTCAATAATAGATGGAGCCACCATACAAAAAAACGTTTTTAATTTTTTCATGATCACCTCTCTACGTTTCAGTTGATAAAACATTACGTGCGACAATAAAATATATTTCTCTTTAATGTTTTGAACTGACATTATTGATTATTTGAACGGTTTCAAAGCGTTTATACAAAAGCCTAAAATTTGTGGAAAATAATAGTTTTTTCGATTGACTTCTATGTTTCTTTCAATAGTTTCGAAGTTTTTTCTCGAAAGACCTTATTTTCTATAAACTGGCTTACTGATGTGCTGTTGTGCCAGACGACCTGAAAGTTTATTATTCCTCGGGAATATTACTTTTTTTCTGGATGAAAGATACCCTATGTCCTTTTCTGTACTCCTGACAATGTGTATGCAATATATAATGATGATCGGTTGAGTAATTAAGGCGTGAAAACGTAACAAACATACAAACTCATTTTCATATTTTTAATAATAATAATGTATACATCACATCAACGTCTAAGCCCCAAACTAAGCATTAGCTTGTGTTTTGGGTACCAAGCGAAGACACTGCATACGTATATAACAACCAAGACCCGGTACCAGTATCGATATTCATCATATAAATACTGACTCGACCTGGGATTCGAACCCGGGACCTCCAGCTTCGCAGGTAGGATCGCTACCCACTAGGCCAAAGTGGTCGTCAATAATATTAGTCGAGATTAAGTATTTTCACCAGTTTTTTACAATATTTAACGTTTCAGCATTGAGCACAACTATTGCTCGTTCGGTTCTAATGACAACTGATCAATTTGATAATCTTTTATTGTTTTCATACATTTGCTTTGCCAATTTTAGTCATTGGACTGTAAGTTTAATTCCATTTATTATACCTGGTGTTCGATTGAACATAGTTCAAGATTATAGTGTGTGTAGAGCTTACCGAAGTAAACGAAACGTTAAAAAATAATATTAACGATAAAAATGTTTTTCAACTTTTTCTCGGTAACCATTAGCTTGCGCCACCTGTTAACATGAAATTTTTTGTTCAGTTCGTCAAGTACTACACGCTACACGCTCTATAAGTCTGGACTGCGTTCAGCCGAACGTGCGGTATATTATATACGGGATGTTCGGCTGAAAGAAATTAAACACGTTTTTCTCGGTAACCGTGACAGTTTGCGTCACCTGCTCACTTGAATTTTTTTGTTTAGTTCGGTAGCCTTCACATGCTCTCTAAGTTTGGACTATGTTCAACCGAACACGCGGTATAAATGCAAAGAGGGTTAATATGTCGAATAAAACACAGTGTATAACGTAAAAAACTCTTTTATTTAACTAATTCAAATTTAAAATATCTGGATGATTCTCTATAGACAATACCAAATCACTTATCACGTAAATGTACAAATAATATATAAAATCACAATAATTTGTTTACCTGACCCAAAGTACAAACAAAATATATAATTTTTATAAATAACGTTTTAAACTCCTTTTTTGGGGTTTTGGGACTTCAGCCCCAAGAAATTATTTAGTACAGTGCATTTAAAAGTTTAAATTATTTTGCAATTTACACTTTGCGTAATATTTTTAATTTTTTTTTTAAATGTACAAGAGCAGAAAATTAAAAAAAAAATCCCTGTAAATGCAGCATTCACCTTTACAAAATATTTGCTCAATACAAACGCTGTACCATAGACAAAATTATTTTTAGTTTAAACAGTTTTTCCGTCCAAACAAAATTACCTTCAATTAATTTGACATAGAATGGATACGACAAAGCGTCTTTCGGAAAACATTCATAATTTAATTCCTTTTTTAGACCAATGAGCGTGGCTTTTTCAACAAAATTTTTATAATCACACGTTAAGGCATAACAGACTGATTATTACATTTTTGGAATTTTGGAAAAATACCAATTATTACCGGAAATATAACAAATCAAAATTTGTATATTTACGAACCGTTCGTGACGTCACACTGTAGAAACGACCCACGCTAAGTAGAAACGACCCACGTTCGTCCATGGCAATGTAAACGAATGACGTCATTGCACGATCTATTTAAAAAGTTTGTATCTCCAGTATTTTTATAGATATTACTAAAATTCTTTCACTAATTAGATTTTCTTAATAAATATAACATATTTCTATAAAAAACCAAAATCAAAAGACACGCTAATTTCGACAAAGAGACTATATAATTGAATGAGCAGTTTCTAAGTAAAACGGCACTGAACGTACTTCGCTTCATTTCATCGGCCCATTTTTACCCCACTGCAGGGGCTTAGCCCTCCCCGGGTAAGAAGGGCTTGGAGCTTAAATCCACCACGCTGCTTCACTGCGAGTTGGGGATTGACGACCGCCACCTATTGACAGCGCCCGGGACTGACTGCTTAACGTGCTCTCCGAGGCACGGAGTTAGTGATAGGCCTAAGCCCTTGCAGTGGTGTAAAAGTGGAATGATGAAGAAGAAAAAGTAGGTTTTTAGGTGGATGCAAATTTTTTTAAATAGAGAAAATTGTGAATACATATTATGTTCTTTTGATGTCTGCATTTGTTTATACTTAATTTCATTACCTATATATCTTAATTTTTTTTTTTGAGTATGACAAATTTATTTATTATTGCTTATAACGGCTAAAGATTATAACGACGAATTTTGAGGGTCCCTAGGAATGTCGTTTTAACCGATTTGCACTGTATTTCTTTTACATTTTTATTTTCATTTTAATATAATATTATTTCGTGTCGTGTCGTGTATTATGTCGTGATAGCCCAGAGCGCAACGAACCTGTCTCAAATTTATAAGGCCCTATAGGGCCATGGTTCGAATCCGGGCGTGTACCAATGAGTTTTTCTGACTTAAGTACACAATATCACTGACACCGTGCTTCGGAGGGCACGTTAAGCAGTCGGTCCCGGACGCTGTCAATAGATGGCGGTCGTTACAGTTCCCAACCCGCAGTGGAGCAGCGTGGTGGACTTAAGCTCCAAGCCCCCCTCCTCACCCTGGGGGAGGCCTAAGCCCCTGCAGTGGGGTAAAAATGGGCTGATGATGATGATGATGACGTATAACACGTCTGACGAATACGAATATTTGCTGAAAGACGTACGCTCGTATCCTTCATGTATAACACAGCACTTAAAAAATACGCATCTTACAATTGCGTCATTTGTGCACGTGCTTGAAAAACAACTTGCATCTATTTCTTTCGTTACATGTCATCCTTGTGTTTTGTATACGCTTACTCTGTATTAAGGGTAGATTAATAGATATATAAAGGCAACATTGAAGACCGAACATTGACGATAGCCCGATTGTATTTTGTTTTTAACCAACTACCAAAGCGTTCGCAGAATACGTTTCTGCTCCGTTGTGAGCACCACCATGACAAAACGCCACCATCGCATTAACTATACAATAACAAAGTTGACAATAGTATTATGAAGGCGAGACCGTCGTCGTAGGCTTAAGTCGCGTACGGATTGCGGGAGGTAACCCACAGCGCCATCTAGTCCCAACTTAAGCAAAGCTTGTATTATGGGTACCAGACCACCGATACCCATACTTAAGATATATAAATACTTTTATACACTCATACCCAGAACAAATAGACATTTCATGCACAAAAATATTTGTCCCGGGCGGGAATCGAACTCGCGCTCCTTGAATAGTCCTTAATCAGTCAGCGACGTGGTTTCGCACGTTTGCTTTGGCTTTTGGCGTTGGCTTTAGATCCGACAGACCGGTTTTAATTAATGAAGTCCGGTCGAAAAAGTCCGGTTTATAAAACGCTCGGTTTTTTTTATTATGTAATTCAAAAGCTCACAGGCGACTCAGTGACAAAGTAAATTCCAATTTCGCCAATAATAAAGTCGAACGAACTTTTAGTGTTATGTGTGACGTTTGAACAGACAAATAAAATCGTTTAGATTTATAAACTGTCAAACGCGAAATGCGTATATTTTTTTAACATGGAACATACCTAGTTGCACTGAATTTAAAAAACTATCTATTAGCGATAAGTGTACTACATTCTACATATGAATAACCATAATTTGTGTTGTATGCATACATTAAAAAAATTAAACCCAGGCACAGAACACATAGACATGTTCGTGCACACAAATATTTGTCCTAAGCGGGAATCGAAGCCACTATTTGTTCTGTAGTCAAAGTCTCTGACTACTCCGCCAATCGGTAAATCATTGAGAAAAGCGACAACTTCACAGTTGTTTTATTTTTTTTCTATAAACTAAACACGATCGGGCATTCAGCTATGTAACTTTAATGTCACCTCTGCATATTTACTGACCTTATGTCTATACCGCGCATGCGTGTATTGAGAGTTCAAAGCTTCATACCACCATATTCTTCCCCGAGGACAAATCTTTTTTTTTTTAAACACTAGCTAACTACAAATTTTTACTTCGTCTAACACGATTTAAATTTTAACAATAATTATTATTAAATGCCTAACATGTCTTTAAACCTTTTAGACTGCACGGTTTCTTGGTCCACTTGGCACAGCTTTTTAAAAAACTCCTTCGACTGGTAACATCTTTTGCTTGTGCAATGTGGACACCTGAAATAAATTATAGACATATCAATTGCGGTTGAAGGACTCTATGGTTACCATAGAGACAGCGAAGCTCTTCGACGCCTCGCCACTAGAGACACGATAAGACATTCACTGTACGAAACGGAGCGTTCCATTCAGCGGGGGTGTGAGACGCGTTTGCGGGGGGAAGCGTCCACACCATAAAAGTACGAATTGACTAGAAGCCCTCTTCTGCGTTTACCGTCTAACCACTCATACTATAGCTAGCTGGTGTAAGATGAAGAGTTTTAGTCCGAGTTTCACCCTCGAGAAATCCCCGCGCGCCCGTTCCACCCCTTCAAAATTCCGTAATGTCACTTCGATACCGTGAAGTGACATTTATGACTGTTTAAAACCAAACGCTGCTGTCAAATTAATTTACTCTATGGTCCGCATAATTTCATACTTACACATGAAAAGTTAACACCACTCAACGTTGTTTTTTTGTTTTTGGACGTGTTTTTACAACATTTCACTGCATGATTTGGCATTTTGACGATGAAACACTTGCTAACGGGCGTTTGCCGACTAACGACCGGTGGTGGTGGGATACACTACTAGTGTGGTGTATGAGCGGTCGCCTCGTTGATAGCGTGCTGTCGTTCTGGCGGGGGGGGGGGGGGGGGGGCGTTTCGCCACTTCTATGATTGTTACCAAAATGAAATATTTGCTAACAACAAAAAAAATCTCTAAAAAGCCAGGTTTTTTTTCTCGAAATAATTAATGGCTTTAAACAGGTTGTTTGGTTGAACGTAGTCCAAACTTATAGAGCAGGTAGGGCCTCTATAAGCCATTTCGTCTTTTACCATTTTCAAAAATTCCGGCCAAGTGCAAATCGGACTCGCGCGCGAAGGGTTCCATACCACAGCACAATATTAAAAAAAATCACGTTTGTTGTATGGGAGCCCTTCTTAAATATTTGTTTTATTTAAATTTAATTAATTATTTCTGAAGTATGAATATATAACTAAATATTCTATGAATATTTCAAGCGTCTACCTGTTACAGTTATCAATATCGAACAAAAACGAGCAAAAAACATCACGTTTGTTGTATGGGAGCCCCCTTAAATTTTTATTTTATTCTGTTTTTTTAGTATTTGTCGTTATAGCCGGCAACAGAAATACATCATCTGTGAAAATTTCGACTGTCTAACTATCACGGTTCATGAGATACAGCCTGGTGACAGACGGACAGACAGACGGACTGCGGAGTCTTAGTAATAGGGTCCCGTTTTTAACCCTTTGGGTATGGAACCCTAAAAACGGTATGTTAGAAAATGTCTTACTGAATTGACTTGATTTTACCGTTGACAGCCCAGACCGAGCCAATTTCACTGTTGATAGCGCTGACTTACTTGATTTCACCGTTCAAAGCCCTAATTGGCTTGGTTTTAGCATGACCGCCATAATGGATATGGGTTACTCAAGAATCACCTGGTCAAGAACTGCTGCCCAAGACGAGGTCCGTCATTCATGTGCTTCACAACTACGTCCGCTAGCGCCGCTATGAACGTCGGGTGGTCGTTGGGCGCCGCCGCACGTTCTATTTGCTCTATTCCCGCCTGTTACGAACAAATTTAAAAGTCACCAAATATTCTAGAAAGTATACAACTAAATTCATAATCATCAGTCTTTCAAGTCCCCACTATGACCGATTCCCAGAGTGGTTAGAGACTCTAACTGCAGAACCAAAGGTCGCGGGTTCGATTCCCGCCCGGGACAAATACTCCTGTGCATGAACATGTCTATTTGTTCCGTGCCTGGGTGTAAAATATCCATTCCATTTCACAAACCTATTATGTCACACCGCAGTGGCTTAGGCATCCCCTTAGGGTGTGGGGCTTGGAGCTTAATCCACCTCGCTGCTCCAGTGCAACTTATTAGACTTCAACGACTGCCATCTATTGACAGCAACCGGGACAGACTGCTTATCGTGCTCTCCGACGCACAGTCAGTGATAGGTATGTACATAAATCAGAAAAAACTCATTGGTACGTGCCCTGGGAATTGAATCACGACCTTCTAAACAAGAAACGAGCTCGCCGCCACACGGCTATGGCGACAGTGGACATTGAAATTTATGTACTTATATCGTAACTTAACCTAAACTAAGAATTCGGTATGTAAAGCTTTATTATATAGGATGAGGTTTTAATGACCAGCCAAATTTTAATATAATGATCTTTGGTAGAAAACTGATAGTCGTCTTGTTGCTTTTTAGTATTGTTCTATAGAAAATATTGAAATATGACCACACAAACCCTTCCCGAAAAAACCAATAACTCTAATCACCATTCATGCCCGCCGCCCTATTCCGTTTCAAGGCCTCGGGCGCGTACGTTTACTATAGCGTTAAGAAGGCAACCAAACGTTATAAAATAACACTGTAGATAAAATAATTTATTACGAAAATGTGACCCACATTATTTATTCACGCAATGAGGTCTATTGCTGAAACATAACCTCTAGAAAAATTTTGGCCGGTTACTAAAATCTCACCTTGTATACATATTTTCTCATAGATTAAACTATTTTAAGAAACTAATTTCAAAATTTTGAAAGAGGGTAGGCTGTATGGCTTTTTTTGCCTAAAGGTAGTCAACGATAAAACACAATCCGACGTATGATCTGACGTTTGATGTATGTTTACATGTGTGTGAGGATTACAGACTACGAATATTATTATTGACTTCCACTGCAAATTAATTTCAGTAATACGTCTTCATATTACTCTGTGTATTGCCATCCTTTGACGATGAAATTTTTTTCCCCATTACTTGACACAAACAAGTAATT
The DNA here is from genome assembly GCA_949709985.1 of Luffia ferchaultella. Taxonomy (NCBI): domain Eukaryota; kingdom Metazoa; phylum Arthropoda; class Insecta; order Lepidoptera; family Psychidae; genus Luffia; species Luffia ferchaultella. The sequence continues at coordinate 10,870,050 of OX453268.1, forward strand.
GGGGAATAAACTGTCTTAGTATAAATGTGAAACAGACGTCAAACAGTTGAATTAATTTTTCTTGAAATATAATAATTACCATTTTACTGTTTTAAAAGTTTTTAATAGTAAAGTATGGCTAAGAAACAACCTAATCAAATTTTTACTTTACATACCGAATTGTCTATCATCATCATCAGCACATTTTATCCCACTGCAAGGGCTTAGGCCTCCCCCAGCGTGAGGGGGGGTTTGCAGCTTAAATCCACCACGCTACTCTACTGCGGGTTGGGGATTGTAACGACCGCCATCGATTGACAGTGTCCGGGACCGACTGCTTGACGTGCTCTCCGAGGCACGGAGTCAGTGATAGTTAATATACTTAAGTCAGAAAAACTCATCGGTACACGCCCAGATTCGAACCATGGCCCTATGGCTTTATAAACTTGAGACAGGTTCGTTGCGCTCTGGACTATCACGGAATTGTCTATGCAACCTACCTTCTTGGCGACGTCATGGCAATATTCTATATCCAACTCGTGTAGAGTCTCAATGTGCTCGTTGACGAACGCTATCGGAACCAAAATCATATTCTTTATCCCTTTTTTGGCGTATGCCTGTAAAAAAAAAAAATAGTTGGATAGTTGAAAAAGTAAACTAAACTAGGTTTCATGTTATGCACACAACGATTATATGCGCCATATATAGTTCCAATCAAACTTTATGGCGGATCGGAATACAACGCTATAAGCGTGCTTGCGCAAGTACAGTCATATACCCCTCGTTCCACTGCGTCACTGCTACACCTAAAACTGGTTACTGCGACGCGACTTATGCCTATGTTCACATCCGCCATAAAGTTTGATTGCAACTGTAACAATAGGTCAGATATGTACCTCAATAATATGTATTCATATGGAATAAAAATAATGTCAAAAACAGTTGATACAGTTCACTAAGAAATGTCCTGTGTACTAACAATTTAACCAGCGGAATACGCAAACGCAAATGAATAACAGTTTCGCCCAATTTAATCGCAAATGTATTGATAAGCATCGTATGATGCTCATACTCAATAAGCTGGCTATTATAGTCATCGGTTTATTATAAGGGTGGTTCTACTTTTAAAGTCCTTCATAAAATTAAGGTTGTCCCCACAATAACAAAGGTTAATACTATATACAGAGTGGAAAAACTGTCATTTATTTTATTTAAATAAAGTTAATAACTCCTATTTAGATGACCTACTTACATTTCCTTTAAATTTAATTTAATAACTGTGTTATAAAAACGGCGTCAAAGTTTTATTACAAAGCTAAAACGGCATGTCCCCATTAGGCATTAGCTTGGAACTATTACGTTTTATTGATAATAACTTATTGAAGACACACAAAAATATAAATAAAAAAGAGAGATAAACTCATAGGCATGGTAACTACAAAGTTGAATTTTATTTATCTGTAAATTGTTGTCTTTTTTGCGTGACGAAAATTTGTCCCGAAAATTTGAGTATCCATCGTCACGACGGCCAAATATTACCATAAGTTTTAGAAAAATACATGAGAACGTCGCGTTTTTTAGTAAAACAACACGCCAAAGACCATAGAACATAGAATGAAACTCAAATCAAGTGAATGACATTGACAGCTTGTCACTTCTTTTACATCAAGCACGAAAACAGGCGGCGTGTGTTTATTGAGGTTATCCTTAGTCACAGCGTTTTCTCGTATCTATTTAACGAAATCTAAATCGTTTTAGTGTAAATATGATTTGTGCTTATGTAATCTTTACGATAAAGTAAAGTTTTCGATCTAAATGATCGCTATTCACGATTAGTAACGATCTTGTTGAAAAATTGTATACTTCGTCACACATATCCTTCGACACATTTGTAACGATGGAGACATTAATGTGACGAAGGTTACATATATGGGAGATTTCATTTGTAGAACAAGACGCTTGATTTAGATACTTGTCTTATAAGTATAGAGATAAATACAATGCACAAGAAAAAGCGTTAGGTGTTTTTACTCCACCACCATTACTGCCAGCTTCGCCTATCGTAAATAGCGGACGAAAAAAAGTAGGTAAGCCGAAGATTGAAGTAAATTATATAGAAAAAATTTTACGTTACGAACTGAAAATGACAAATGGAGACGAAAGTATGTAAAGTACAGTAAAAAAAATTACAAAGGACTCAAGCGAAGTACGAAGAATATAATGTTCTAGTCAATAGCATTAAAGAAAAATACAAAAACTTAAAATCCCCAAAACACAAAAGAGTACTTAAAGAAACCGTATTGTCAGATGGAGTGAAAGAAGCAGGCCTTCAAAATGTAATTAGAACGAATGCACTGGGATACGCTACATTTAACAGCAAAAAATTAAAGTAGTTGATAGGAAGTTGATAAGAATGATTGTAAACTTCTACATTTCTACATTTTCCTCATATTTTTATTTATTGATTTTAGTAATAAGCAAGTTTAGTCCGTGATTAATGAAAAAATGGCTGAGACACTCATTAGTTTTTAAGTAAGATTGATTGTTAATTGTTAGATGTCTACTTCGTCACATTTACGTCTCCTTCGTAACGAAGAATTTTATCTCGTCCCCTAATAAAGATTGCTCTTATATAACGGAAATGCGGGTGTCGACTCCTTTTGTAACTCATTTTATGTCGTGTAATACTTGAATTTTAGTGTACAGTACTACTCTTTCAATAAATATTTTTTAAAGAGAAAAATAATTTATTTATGCGAAGTTCTAAAGGTGTAAATGTGACGAAAGAGACAAACATTGATTTTTATACAGAATTGTTACCTGATTACAAAGACCAAATGCCTAAGACTGATTAAAGTTGAGATTCTGTAATAATTAATGCAAATATCTTTTAAAATTTCTTTTAATATGAGCAAGTTTTAAACAATTGAATTTCGTAATGAAGGATACATTTTTTTCCATCTGAATCTAGTAATTCACAATAAAATATAAATTTTAGTAAGAAACTGAGCTGCTGGTCTACAGATACCGAATCTATGGTAATTTTCCCACATTTTATTCACATGAAATATACTAAATAGCTTTCTTAATTTTTTTTCATGGTTAAGACCTTAAAAGTAGAACAACCCATAAGCACTCGGCTTCGCTTCGTGCCTATAAACACCTCAACTATAATATGCAGCTTACCGTACTTGCATCATAATGTACTATTATTCAGGCGCGGGTCTTCCTTGAAAGCCAAAAAGCCATGCATGTCTAAAATTTTCCATAAAAAACACAGAAATGAGAGTTAGAAGAAGTGAAAGTATTTGAATTTCGCGCCAGCTTGTAATGGCTGCGCTATTTCGACCTATCACGACACGGAACCGAGTGACCTCGCCGAATTCGGACGACACGGCCCCGCGAATGCCAGAAATAGATGGCTTTTCTGTTTTTCTCTTTCTTACTCGTAGGGATATATGGCATCCATCCCTCTCACGTTTTTGTCGTATTACATTGATATTTATCGAAATACCATACGTGTCTTAAGCCAGGCTTACAAAGTGAAGTTCGCGCGTGTTATTAACTGAGTTAGGAGACAGTTTGATGTAAACACCTAACTTCATTCAATTGCTTTGCTGTGTTGTTATCTGCTGTTAAAATTGTGTTAAATTCATTGTGATAAAATAAATTTGTGATGAAATGGAAATTTCGGAGAATAGCAATGGATTGAAGTGTGTATCGCAGTTATTGCATAATAACAAGATAAGTAATTTAACCTATACAGAATGTAAATTCTTAGTCGATAGGATAAGTAACCGAAAACGTAATTTTAGTAGAATAATTTACAAAACTAATTGGATAGTTGGTTGTTCCCACTTAAACAGTTTTTATTGTTGGTATTGTAGGTATTTTATTTTCATTAGATTTAAATACTCTTTGGACCAAATTAAGTGGCTATAAATATCTTTATAACATCCATAACTCTATTAAAAAACATGAAATATCACAAAATCATTTGAATTCTACTATAAAATTTCATTCTTTTGGTAAACAAATACCTAATGTTCTTTCAAATTTTAATTGATTTATTATACTTATGAAACAGCGCCATCTCTGTTAATATGGATAAAACTAGATAAACCAAATATCAATAATTATTTAATAGTTCCACCAAATGCCCGCGCTCATATATACAAGTTCCCACGAGATGGAGTGGAGCTTCAAAATACGTTTCCTGAAAAATTTGATGAATTATATTCCCTAGTTTATGACTTTATGAGACTTGCGCTGCTCCAAAACTAAAACGAAAACGTGGGGTCGATTGCATTAAAACTTATTACAAGCGCATTTTTTTTTTAATAATAGATAACGTATCTGCCGAGATTCGTACTCGTTACAGCGATATTAATAAATTAGTTTTCTTGCATCTAATGGAGCCGTCAAAATTTGAATATTATAATAATTGTTTTCCATTACAAGAATTTGACTCGTTAACTCAACATTACGGGCATTTTTTTGATTTAGAAAGATTAAAGCGTCAATTAATTTGTCTATACTCTACCGCAGAACTTAAAAATTTACATGTGTTCAAGTTGCTGGATTTTTTAAACGATAATGGTTTAACAGATTCGTTTGGTGATATTGTTAAATTAGCTCACTTGATAATTACTATTCCGACGAGCACAGCCTCGGCTGAAAGATCATTTTCGGCACTGAAACGAATCTATTTACGCAATACTTCCGGTCAGGAACGAACTTCCAATCTTTCTATTATCGCGATAGAAAAGGAATTACTTTTAGAACTGAAACGATCAGGTTTATTTTATAATGAAGTCATTGATGAGTTTTTAAAGACGGAAAGACGCATTGATTTAATATACAAATAATGTTTTTTTTTTTCTTCTTACACATCAGTTCATTGCAATAGCGAAAAATCTACTGTTTTTTTTAATCATTTGTTAACAGCAGCAGTTACAGCCTTCAAAACCAACACGGCTTTTTTCAAAGCCACTACATGTATGATTTTGTGGTATCGTGCTTAAAACTGCCATTAAATACATGCTTGTGGTGAGCTTAGAATAATTAACGGCGGCGGGCGCGGCGGCGCGGCAGGGGGCGCTTTGAAGATTCCACCAAAATGATTTTAAACTTCACATGTCGTGTTGGCGTAGCCATGTTCCGAACCCACCACACGCCACTGCTATTATTGTTGTATGAACGTCTGAAATTCAGAATTATGTAAAATAACACGAGCAACAGTTTGATTCACTTTTAGTTTGCACACTATATACTCAATCCACAGAGACAAGTTGACGACCGCTTAGCCTAGTGGGTAACAACCCTACCTACGAAGCTGGAGGTCCCGGGTTCGAATCCTAGGTCGGGTCAGTATTTATATGATGAATATCGATACTGGGACCGGGTCTTTGTTGTTATATGTATGTGGTGTCTTTGCTTAGCACCCAAAACACAAGCTAATGCTTAATTAGTTAGACGTTGTTGTCATGTGTACGTTATTATTATTATTATAAGTTAATATAGGCCTCTGTCACTTAATTCCATACAAATGACAAAAACAAAAGAAGTTAGTAGATAACAAATTTGAGTGCGCGTACACACTGCGCTACTATTGATTAGAAACTAGCTTTCTTTCTAAAAAGTTCCTAAAACGCAAAAAAAAAATATTACAATGGATACGTATAACTGAGCGCGTCTGCACCTAAGACCAAATTATCATAACGAACAATCATAATACGTTGCCGCTTTTGTATCAGTGTAATCGTGAATCTTTGTCCATCTCGCGGAGTCTAGTTAAGAGTAAAAGAGATAGTTGATGTACGTTTGACAACGTTGGACTGTCAGCGTGAATCGTGTCAAGTCTTGACCGACTAGTCGGTCAAAGCATTGCTATGAAGTGTGGCGTTTCATTGAATTTTATAACGGAATCTCATTGTTTTAGCTAGAAATATTTAAATTTTGAAAAAATGTCTTGTTCGTCAAAAACAACAAAAGGAGAATTAAAAGACCCGGATTTGTCATTTCATACGTAAGTATTTGGCATCATTTTTAACGCTGTAAAATGAGTTCTTTATCCAAAAAAACGTTTTTCAGTTCTAAAATATATCTATACTAATATTATAAAGCTGAAGAGTTTGTTTGTTTGTTTGTTTGTTTGTTTGAACGCGCAAAGCTCAGGAACTACTGGTTCAAATTGAAAAATTATAGTTGTGTTGGATAGTCCATTTATCGAGGAAGGCTATAGGCTATATTACATCACGCTACGACCAATAGGAGTGGAGCATCAATGAAAAATATTGCAAAAACGGGTAAAAATTATTCCTTTTGAGAGCTTCCGTCGCGCGCGCTGCGTAAACGGTTGATGTTAACCAAAAATCATGTACTACGGAATTGTTCCCCTTTAAAAGTTCTGACCAAAAGTCCGCGACAGCATATGTGTATCTTTTAAGGTTAACTTACTATAACCTTTTTTATGACAATCAAATTTGTTCTAACATTATGTACTATTTGCGAAGATGTTTTTTAAACTTAATATTAATCCTTATCAAATTAAATACGTTAGTTGTCTTAAGCATTTCATGCATATTATAATTGCCCTTTACACCACACAATTTAAATTAATATCTTAGCAGTTTTTATCGAAATATGAAAACTATAGCGGGAGAAAATAAATTCGCTGTCTGCCTCTGTTCGTTAACTTTTTACTTCCAAACCACGCAATAGACTTTGATACGGTTTTCAGTATTATCTTATTTTCTTATTATCTTATAATCTATTAATCTATATAATAGAAATACTTATTATAAAGCTGAAGAGTTTGTTTGTTTGTTTGAATGCGCTAATCTCTGAAACTACCAGTCGGATTTGAAATTTTTTTTTTGCCTTTGATAGCCTGAATCTAGCAGAGGGTTATAGGCTATATATATGAAAACGAACTGTCTGTCTATTCCAGCAAATAGGTTTCGGCCAAAACAGCTTAACCGATTTTGATGCAACTTTACACATATGGAAAGGATGTAGTCAAAAGTGACATACAGAACTTTTTGTATGTCTGTCTGTACGTCCATCTGTCTAAACCAATTTTAATGAAACATCACAAGTATGAAAAGAAGGTCGTCAAAACTAACAAATGTTACTTTTTGTCCGTCTGTCTGTCTGTACGTGTAAGGTCGTCAAAACTAACAAATGTTACTTTTTGTCCGTCTGTCTGTCTGTACGTGTATCTGTCTATTTGAGCTAATCTCCAAAACGGCTAAGCAGATTTTAAGGAAACTTTGCAGACGGGAAAGAAGGTTGTCAAGAGATTTGACATTAGCTACTTTTTGTCCGTCTGTTTGTCTGTACGTCTATGTGTCTATTCAATTCAATTTTATCTATTCGAGCTAATTTCCACTACGGCTGAACAGATTTTAATGAAACTTTGCAGACGTGAAAGAAGATTGTCAAGAGTGTCATAAGCAACTTTTTGTGTTTATTTGTCTGTCTATCTGTCTGTCGTTTGTCCACACTGATCTATCAACTACTACAGCCAAAACTACTAAGTCTAGGAAGCTTAAATTTGGAACATAGGTTTATTTTATAACGTGAGCATTAAGTTAAGAAAGGCTTTTTTAGAAATTTCAAACTTAAGGATGGGAATGGAGGGACTCAAATAATGACGTGTTTCAGGGTTTTTAGATTTCCACATTTTAAGGGTGGGAAACGGGAGATGAAAAATTGTATCGGTTTTTTTAAAGGGTGGAAGGGGATTGAAGATTGAAAGTTTGAATGAGTGTAACCAAAATTGGTTCCAGCAAAAAGTACGTATAAACCATCTCGAACGTTAATAGTACCTATAACAGAAATTCGTAGTCTACGCAAGCGAAGCTGCGGGCGGTCGCTAGTTATTCATATGAGATAATGATTAAACAGAAATGTGAAATGTAATATAATACAAACACTTACAAAGAATGGACATGTCTAAAAACAGATGACTCTGCCCATTATGATAATTGGTCCGAGGCCTGCACAGTACGGATAGCACGTACAGACTAAAATATACACGTCGTCTGTACACTGCGTGCGCTTATCGCTGACCAATCACAAATGAGCGTATGCTTTCACTATTAACTTGTCTCCGTGAATATAGAGAAATTACGAATGGTAGGAGGGATTGAGTATTTAAAACTTTATTAGCAACTTTACAGCAATTTTCTCAACAAGTCACCTCCAAGTGAGACAAGTGTTCAAATCCAATCGTAAAATTCGAAAAGTTCTTTAGACTCTATAGGCTATTTGATGTGGCCTCATCATCATATTCATCAGCCCGTGTCTCCACTGCAGGATATAGGCCTCTCCCAAGGCTCGCCACCACACACGGTCCTCCGCCTTTCGCATCCAACTACCCCCGGTATGGTGCTTCAGGTCACCTGTCCACGTAGCCGGGGGCCATCGAACGCTTCGCTTTCTGGTACGTGGCCTCCATTCGAGAACTCGTCTACCCCATCGGTTATCCGTTCTACGGCAAATATGACCGGCCCATTGCCACTTCAGCTTGCTGATCGCTTCGACTATGTCGACAACTTTGGTTCTTTGACGGATTTCAGTATTTCTGATTTTATCCATCAAAGAAACACCGAGCGTAGCCCGCTCCATAGCACGCTGAGCGACTTTAAATTTGTGGATCAGTCCTGCCTTGATGTGGCCTGAACTACATTTAGTTTTTAAAATATTCAGTTGTAAAGGATAATGCCGATTGCGCCATATACGTAAGCCGTCACGTGATCGTCGCATCCACAGATACGGTAGGCGGTATCATATCGTACTCATTATAGGTTAATACTGAATATATTTTAGCTTTGAGAAAAAGCATCCGACTGACACATTCCCTAGAAAAAAATATACCCCCACCACGTGGAAGAGCTGGTATCAAACTTATGTACCGCACCCGCCTAGGTCATAAACTTCACTGGTACAGATGCTGTACCTTACGCGCCCTAAAGTTTAAAGTACTTATACTGAAAATAATACCTTAATGGCGTCATCGGTATAAGGTTCGAGCCAGGGCAGCGGCCCTACTTTGGACTGCCAGACTAGACGGTGCGGGTTGGAGCAGTTCAAAGCCGCCATAGTAGCCGCCACAGTAGCAGCTACCTCGTGTGGATACGTGTCGCCTCGGGACACAGCCTGGGGAAGCATAAAAAAAATTGAAGATTGTTCTCGAATGAGTTGTCGACTCGGTCGTAATATCGTCCATGTTTGCTGACGTTGTTTAAATTAACCTCAGAAAACCACACAAGGATTTCAGAGAGTATGTGTGCCGGAAAGTGCTAATCGGTGAGCGGTTACCGAGCCAATTTGAACTCTATCGAAAATACGGGACCCCAACATAGAAATGAAAAATCATATAATAGACAAAAACGAATATCAGCGCTTCTCCTAACAACATGGCACAAACTGCTAAGTATAAAGTAAAAAATATTTATATTATTATTTAATAAAATATGTTATATTAACATTTTTCTATTATTTCGTAATAATGTCCCAGATTTGAGGAAGGCATTGGCAGCTCAACTCATTAAATCATACCAAGAATGTGTGTCCATTATAGTGAAAATAAGCAAAATTAAATATTTATTATTCCGGTAACATTTCGGTGACAAATAATATACCGCGCGTTCGGCTGAACGTAGTCCAAACTAGTAGAGCGTGTTAAGCTTACTGAACTAAACAAAAAGTTTCATGTGAGGAGATGGCGCAAACTAACGGTTACCGAGAAAAAAAAGTTAAAGTAGAACTGCGTTCAGTTGAATAACCCGTATATAATGCACCGCGAATACGGCTTATCGTAGTCCAAATTTATAGAGCGGTTAGAGCCTAGTGAACAAAAACAAAAATTTCAAGTGAGCAGATGGTGCAAACTAATGGTTACCGAGAAAAACATGCTTAAAGTTTAATTTTTCAATCTATTTTTTTTTTTAACTTTTTGCTTAATTCGGTAAAATTTGCCAGCTCTATAAGTTTGGACTATGTTCACCCTAACATATACAAATATTTGCATGTGAAAACTTCAAATTGCTTTGTTTATTTATAAGTTTAATTTAAATAATTTGTAATTCACAAGACTTTCTGTAATATACTTATTTAATAAATAAAAAACTATATATTATAACGTTTCAACAATAGCTGTAAGTTTTCCTGAATAAATAAATAAATAATTCTTGTCGTCACCTTCAACGGCAAACTGTGGGCAGTAAACATGATAAGCACTTTATCTCTGATTGCAATACTGAACTTCTCCAACTTTTCCCTGATCCTTTCAGCAAATACTTCCGCCAGCAATGGATGCGTCGGCCAGCGGTCTATGACGCTGAACTGCACTTGAGGTGGAATGACTCTGAAAGTGATCAAACCATAAAAATTTTCAGCTATAAATAACAATAATGATAGTCTAGGTACTAATAAATGGTTTTATTATTATTATTATTACTCGGGCCATCCCACATAGCGCCATCTAGTTCCAAACTAAGCAAAGCTTATATTATGGGTATCAGACAACTGATATACATACTTATATACTTTTTATAATACATACATATTTTTACACCCAGACACAGAATAGACATGTTCATACACACAAATATTTGTCCTGGGCGGGAATCGAACTCGCGACCCTTGGGTCCGCAGTTAGGGCCTTGAACTACTCGGCCAATTGGTCAATCAGTAAAATATATGTTAGTAATGATACTTTTGCGACACAGAGCCCAGTGTGATTTTTATTAGAGATGCACCGAATGTGGACTTCGGCCGAAAGTTCTACTACAAATTTTTTGTCGCGACAGCGCTGCCTACGTTTAGCGTCCGTCTCATTCCCCCATGAAATATACTTATCTCTTTCTTTTTTCAAAATACGCAGGCAGCGCTATCTCAGCAAATAATTTATTCGGAGTTTCACCGCTGTGCCCGCCATTTGAAGAATTTATTTATCGAGTTTTTGTTGACTTTACGTCAGCCGTCCGTCACTCGGGTCAAGCGCCTACAGCGCGCTGCAAGCCGAGATTCCAAAATCACAAAGAACTATCAACCTTTGCAATGCAAGCATGGCTTTTTGCAAGATAAAACGAAGTGCAACTTCTGTATGAAGTACTATTATCTATTCTATGGTTATGTATCTTAATTACACTCTTCGGTACAATAGAAGGGTTTGTTTCTTTTTCCCATTTTTTTTGGTGTATTCATAAAGTGCGACTTTACATAAAAACTTTAAATAATAATAATAATATATGGGACATCCCACACAGCGCCATCTAGTACCAAAGTAAGCAAGTATTATGCTTGTATTATGGGGTACTAGACGACTTATATACATACTTAAATTTTCTTCTCACAAGGGGTGAAGGGGACCTATTCAGGCACAAAATGGCTTGGCGCTCTAGCGCTGCGAGAGCGCTAATAGTTCGAATGCCTAAATGGTCTTTCACCCGAGGTAAACCTACTGCTTTTTATTATGAATATGAGGAAAGTAAAAAAAAGCTTTAATTCCATATATGAATCTGATGGACTCGTTTTAAAGAAATATCTGTCTATGTAACTAATCAGCACTTGAAAAAACAACTGAAGAACGAATTGCCGCTTTTTTTTACTGTGGCATTCTACCCAGCCAGTATTTTTTATCATTGATGATGGTAAATATTTACTTTAAATTTACATAAATTAGATAATAATTTAGTTAAAAGTAAATTATAAGTATAGTCATACTACAAAATTGTTGGTAATATTTTTTAATAACAATTTTACGCCGCAATTTCACAGAGTTGTATAAAAAGTTGGGACATGGCTTGCATAGTTTTTTATTTTTTTATCTTTCTAACAGCAGGAAAAATCGTTTCCCAGGGACGAAAAGTATTACTTTCATCCCTCTGATTAGGTAACTTCAAGTGTATAGTTTATCCATTATATTAACCCACACCCTTTGACACGTGGACACCGCATACCGACAAAAGTTCACAAAGAAAGCCGCCGGCACTTGGCTGCCACCTCAAAGGATACCGACGCTGGTGTCTCAGGTCTAATATAACGGATAGACTTTACTTTCCGAGTATGAGCAATGAAAAGATATAGTTACAGTCAAACTTTATGGCGGATCGGAATACAACGCTTTATGCGTGCTTGCGCAGGGTCATATGCTCCTCGCTTCACTGCGTCCCGCTACACCTAAAACTGTTTACTGCGACGCGACTTGTGCCTATGTTCACATCCGCCATAAAGGTTGATTAGAACTGTGCTTTGTTTCATGTTGCAAAATTGGTTTTCGCTCACTGGTTGTAAGGTAAGTTAAAGGCCCGCTTTTCGAGTAAGTGATGTATAAAATATTTTTACTTCGAATCAACTAATTATCGCACACCTGTTTTTATAAAAATCTGCTATTGTGTTGAGGCTTGAACCCGTTGTAGCGCAACTGTATTGCGGGTACTGGGAGAATATGACCGCTCTTTGGACGCCGTCCCTGAAAAAAAAAAAAAAAACAGGCTTCAAAACGAGAACATCTCAATACTGTTGCGAGCACAGATCATCGACAGACGAGCGGACAGGCACCCTCGCTACATGTGATATTTAAAAAGACATTTAAATGTATGTCTAACAATAATTTGGTAAATTTTTACCAGTTACTTCATTTATTTAAAAGATAATGCTCATCAAAGCATGGACCATGGTACTTCCATTCCATCAGCCCTATTAATACCCCACCGTAAGGGCCTAGGCCTAAAGAGCTTAGGCCTCCCCTCAAGATGAGGGGGCTTGGAGCTTAAATCTATCACGCTGCTCCGATGCGGGTTGGCGGACTGTAACGACCGCCATCTATTGACAGCGACCGGGACTTAAAGTCTTTCGAATATACATGTATGAAGCCAATTACAAGTTTACGCAAATTACATTTCATACAAGGCGAAGAATGATTAGAAAATTAAAAAATAGCAATTTACAAACATAAGTACTTAAATAAGATGTTTAAAAATTTGGGAATTAATTATGAATGTGTGTTGTGTATATGTCGCTTGCGTGTGCGTGGGTGTGCGTGGGTGTGCGAGTTTGTGAGTGTATTCGTGAGTATGTGTAGGGAAGTGAATGTGCGTGCATGCATGTTATGTACTCTGCTCACTGGCCAGTGCTCTGAGAGGAGGGCAGACGATTACAGACAAGATTAATAAGTTTATTGCGACTAAGGAAAAATATATCAAGATCCCTGAGAGTCCCTTCGTATGTTTGTACAAGTCTATATATAACTGAGTGTTCGGCGTAATTTGTATGCGTCGTGCCGACAATCAAGGAGCGCGCGTTTCTCGTACGCACTGTGCTAGCTATATCAGTGAACTTTTCACGCGAATATGATCCAAGCGTGAGCGGTACATACTACGTAAACTGGGGATATATTTTGGAGCCGTTCTAGGACCTTTTTATGAAAAATATTATTTAGAACATAGTTAACCGCTAAGTGTCTACGAAAAAATCATAATTTTATTATAATATCGAAAAAAATTAGGATGGGCGTGCTTTATTAGACTTTGACAAAACGGAAGCTCTAATTTTTATTTATGATCAATACTGTAATTACGTAATACTGTGTCGTGATAGCCCAGAGCGCAATGAACCTGTCTCAAATTTATAAGGCCATAGGGCCATGGTTCGAACCCGGGCGTGTACCAATGAGTTTTTCTGACTTAAGTACATTAACTATCACTGACTCCGTGCCTCGGAGAGCAAGTTAAACAGTCGGTCCCGGACGCTGTCAATAGATGGCGGTCGTTACAATCCCCGACCCGCAGTGGAGTAGCGTGGAGGATTTAAGCTCCAAACCCCCTTTTCACCCTGGGGGAGGCCTAAGCTCCTGCAGTGGGGTAAAAAATGGGCTGATGATGATGATGATGACTGTAATTACGCGTCTGACAGGTTAAATTATGTTTTGCTTAAGGTACCCTATTCTTAAAGTAAGTACCATAGAGTCATTCTTTCAATGCATGATTATTCTGCCAGCTCTGATGTTGTTTTATATTTCCAATCAGATCGTTGAAAGTTAATAAGTGTACTTCTACACTCCCATATATCGTTCTATCTCAGAGAAGGCACCTCAATCCAATCACTTGGTGGTCCCGTGGTAAAATACACCTCGGCTCAGCTGAGCTGAAAATTACGTTTTCCCTCCGTTCACTTATGCGAATGGCACGTCAATACTGTTATAAGAGACCCTACAGCAGAATTATTACTGTCGCGAGACGTAACATCCTCGTGCACACATAAACGCGCAAAGTAGTTGATTCCATAGACAAAACAGACACCCCACTCTCTATTGCACAATACACCGCCGCTGCCTACTTTGTAAGGTACTGTATGATAGCGCAGTAGCTTTGGAAAAATATTTATACCTGGACATCAACTTTACAAAAATAGTTGGCACAATTTGACTAACATGGAATATTTTCTACAGCTTCTTACTGTATTGTCATAAGACTGAAAAAGGATGTACAACTCGTGTGCTATTAAAACTGTTACTGATGACCGGATGCAATAAATTCGAATTTTCACAATATCACATTAAAAAAAAAAAAACAAGCAAATTACTTTTCAATTTGGTCCAAAGCCGATTCGGTGTATGGTGGCACATATCTGAACGCGACGTAGTGTTTGTGCGGTGCAGTCCGCGGTGATATCTCGTCCAGAGCTTTGGTTAGCAGCTCACCTGGTTTGCATTAAATTACCATTAAAATCATCACCAATAAAAATTATAAATATTATTTATTACACATCCAAGAAAAGATGAGAAAAATAAAATAAAATCTATATATAAATATAAGAGCATTGACCGCTTATACTAAAGTCCAAACCAGTGACCCCAATATCGCAACATTTTCTGATCATTTTTCACTGTCATTTATGTTTATTGAAAAACAATATTTCTGCTAGTTCAGTACACGTGACATCGCACGGCCCAAATACTTTGGACTCTCGGATGACACCAAACGTTTTCTGATTGGCCAAAATCCAAAATACAAAACGTATAAAATACCTAGCAACAATATGAATTGTCACCAGTAGAAACACCACCGCACTCAGGTACGCAATTCATTGTCCAGACTTGTGTTGTTTAATATTGTAAATAATTTTTGTATAAAGTTTATTAAATTTATTTTGTTAGTAAATTCACTATTGTTTTACTGCAACATCTACTGGTCGGCGAGGGGCGGCTGAGGACACAACAACCTTCCCTTGTTTCTACAAGTATTAGAATCAGACAGATGTCAAATTTCCTAGGAAGTCCAACCATCTCGTTTAACCTCCTATATAAATAGGTGAAGGAAAAGCTTTCAATCCCTTTTTAAGCATACTACGTACATAAAGGAGTGCGAGATTTGACATGGTTAAAGTTTATTTGGAGTAGGAGTGCAGAGAACTAAAATCTATATACAGGTTGAGTTTTTGAGATAGGACTGTATGGCCAAATCTTAAACTATGAGAAATAGCGAAAAGTGTTCAAGGGGTCATGGGCATAATTTTTGAGAAAAAAAAAAACTGTATATTCACATTTTCGAAAAGTCTGTTGCTTCAACAGGGAATCAAACAACTTGATTTGATTATCTATATATTAATACGTGAAAAGAAAACTTTGTACCCATTTTAAAGCATATTACTATATAACGTGCTCTCTGAGGCATGAAGTCAGTGATAGTTATGTACTTAAGTCAGAAAAACTCATTGGTACACACCCGGATTCGAACCATGGCTCTATG
This sequence comes from Luffia ferchaultella, assembly GCA_949709985.1. Lineage (NCBI taxonomy): Eukaryota > Metazoa > Arthropoda > Insecta > Lepidoptera > Psychidae > Luffia > Luffia ferchaultella. Next base: position 10,885,790 of record OX453268.1, read on the forward strand.
ACCTTATAAATTTGAGACAGGTTCGTTGCGCTTTGGGCTAAGGCTTTGTAACATGCTTTCATACAATGATATATTACAGAGCGCTTACATATTCCAACAGTAATGAAAGCGCTTATGTAATTTGTACAAGAATTCAAGAGCATTTCAAGGTCTGATTTCCATGACTATTGTGCTAGTTGGGATGGCAACACAGCATCACAATGCTAGAAATATTTTTTTTTAAATAAAGTTACAGATCACTTCAAACTTTATGGCGGATCTGAATACAATGCCAAACGCAGGCATCAGGTGGGATTGGCCAGCGCGGGATTTACAGGAGTAACGCCCCGCCCGATACGCCGGCGCCGCGCGGTTCGAGGGAGTTATCAAATATAACAGACAGAGACACTTTCATATTTATAAGTTGAGGATTATGCTGTATTATGAGATATTTTATAATTATTCTCAGTCATACACTCCTGACAGAGTGGTCGTGGTCATGGATTGTCTGATAGATTGGTTGCGTCTTTGCCAAACTTCTCCATCTTTCTCTATTCATGGCATTGCATGTACACTCAGTAAGGGAACACTTCGTAGATGATTTAATTATTATATTATTTTATAATATATCAGTTTGATTATCAATAAATGATTTGGAAACGTTGGAAAAATATTGACAAGTATTCAGATTATTCAGAAGCTCACCTTGCATGTCAGTCCACTTGAGTATAGGTGATCCACCTCCAATCTCCATGTATTTTTTCTTAACTTCCTCAGTTCTTCGTTTAGCTATCCATGGACCGAGTTTGCTTTGTAACGGCAGTTGTATCATATCACGGTCTGTCATTATACGAAGTAAATAGTCACCTACCTGAAAATATTACATTAAAATTATTAATTTTAGACATTACTAACGACCTCATGTCATTTCTTCACTTGGTTTTCACAATTTCTACAGTTTATATATACTATTTTAAAAAGTTTATGCAAGAATCATAAATGTTTCTAGAACGAAAAAAATAAACAGTTCAGCCCTTTCAGAGATTAGACTGAATAGAGAGACAGACAAACAAAAAGGAGCCTATGTCACTCTTGATAATTTTCTGATGATGTCTACAAAATTTTAATCAAATTGATTATGCCTTTTTAAAGATTAGACCGCACAGACAGATAGACCAACAGACTGACAAAAAGTAGAATATGTCACTCTTGACCACCTCCGTTTCATGTCTGCGAAGTTTCATTAAAATAGCTTCTGCTATTTTGTAAATTGGCCCCAACAGACAAAAAGCACTAGCTTATATCACTCCCGACACCTTCTTATCATTTCTGCAAAAATTCATTGAGCCCTCAGTTTCCGCCTTTCAACTAAAATTTTTCTATTACAATATTGCTGTAAGGCATATTTTCCCAGGGTAAAGATGCCAGATCATATTATGTCTCTTCTACTATCGCCATGCATGAAATCACTTCATTTTGTATCTCTGATACAACATGAAGAAAGGACAATCAAACATTTGTATTCACAATATTAATATGAAGATTAAAAAAAATGTCACCTGGTCTACAGTTTTTGGTCCTCCCATATTCAACATGATTATAGCTGTCTTGGGTTTAATTTGTGTGGTGCATGATTTTATATTTGATAGATTAGGTAACTTAGATACCAACATGGTTGTGCGAGCTGGAATGGTTACAATACATTTTGTTTATTAAAGTCCTATGAGCTTAAAAAATCTAATTTTTAAACATTTACATATTAGTTTTCAAAAAAATTTTAGGATTAAATGCCATTTGCTTATATTTTTAAAGATGTTAATAAATATGATTCTGAAGTATTAAATTACTTGACTGTAGAATATAAAAATGCGTAAAGATAATGACAATCCAGCAATTAGAACTATGACTTGTCATTTTTTCACATTATCTGTTATTAAATAATACACAGAATATTAAGGTTATTTTTATACCTAAAACTCAATTAAATTAACTTACACATAAATGCCATATTAAAGTTTACAAGGACAAAAGTATGTACTGTATGGATCGAACTTTAGCTCTCTTGTAATAAATTTGAGAAAAAATAAGTATGAAAACTAATAAAATCTTCTAAATAAATAACCCGATACCTAAATTCCAAAACCAAACCAAAGTGAACTAAACGAACGAAATGTTCAAATCATGTTCAATTCAAATGAAATGAACTGAACAGCAAATGAAGTTAATGACAGACGATGACGGACACCTACATTTTTACGGCTCTCTTAAGTTGGCACCCGAAAGAATTGTTTTTTAATATATTTTTTTCTAATTCGTTTGTTCGTGATTGTTCGATCAAATTCATCGTTTGTTCGTTCTTCAATTTTTTATAAAAAATATTTAAAAATTCTTACTTAAGTTGGCACCCGATAGAATTGTTTTTTAATATTTTTTTTTCTAATTCGTTTGTTCGTCGTTTGTTCGTGATTGTTCGATCAAATTCATCGTTTGTTCGTTCTTCAATTTTTTATGAAAAATATTTAAAAATTCTCTCTTAGGTCATTGGCGTTCCATTTAAATTTTTTTCTAATTCGTTTGTTTTTAATTGTTTGATCAAGTCACTGCCTTCTATAGTTTCAAGCCATGCAATTAGATTTGGCAACGTCGCATTAACTGTCACTTGTAGTCTGATTTATTTCGTCAGCTGACAAGATGTCATGATTTAATATTTAAAAATATGGGATTTAAATAACTATATGAAATTATCGATAGCATTTAACAGAAAATAGAAATGGGTGTATCTATTAAATTATATTAACACCCGCCCGCGACTTCGTTTGCGTGTCATAAGTGGATTTTATGAATAAAATAAAATCATCAATAGAATAAAAATAATGGTTATTATATCTCATTTCGGTTAGTGTTACTATGATTTTGTGCGTTTATCACAGGCTATATCTTAAAAACTAGTTTTATTGTATAATGTTCTACGGGAATGTACCGTCCCTTGCAGTTTATTCCTCTTCCTGGGTTCTATGTAATCTCGCCGGACCTGCTGGTGGCTAGCATGTGGTTAAAGTGACCATGAAAGGTATAAGTATAGTTCCCCGGGATCCTCCAGATTCCATGTCTTCGAACCTATTCAAAAAATGATAAAAATTTACTGTAATTTCCACCCAAACGTGTCAAGATTGTGACGTGAAACGAAAAACGATTATGGTGAAAATATCAACTTACCTTACTAATTACGAATAAACACGATGCAAAACGTAATGTTTAACACTGATTTATTATTTTAAATCAATATCTCTGTTTACATAACGTTTAAATGGAAGAAAACGCGAATTAATGACCTGATTGATACTCGGATTACACGCAACGTTGCCAGATTTCAGTAGCATGGCTTGTAAACTATAGATGGAAGTGATCAAGTTCATTGATTGCTCGTTTTTAAATTTTTATACAATACCTTATAAGTCGGTGTACTTACAATACTTAAAAAAATTCAAAAGTGTTGCAATCGAATGTTACCTAGATATATATTCCTAACAGAAAATTAAAACTACAAAGAAAACATTTATAGGGTCAGCTAGGTACATGACGAGTCGGTCCCCAAAGAGGAACCTATATCGAAAGTAAGGTTTGAATATCGGCTTGATGCACCTACAAACACAATGTTATTTAGGTACAGGTCCAATCAAACTGTATGCATACCTACCTAAATTTCAGGTCATTATAGTTTTAAAGTAATATTAGGCCAAATCTTTTCACGCTTAGGCGGCCCATTCATGATCACTCCATCATTCCAAAAACGTTCACATTAGTCCAAAATCTTGCCGTGAATGTTGAAACGGTTCGATTTTTGCGTGACGTCGCGCCATGAGCGGAAATCCAATCGTTCCAAAATCCAGTGATGCCACGCCGATGCATCGCGTCGCGCCATCGCTCCAACCAACGTATCGTGAATGCGGAAACCCACGATTCGTTCGCACCGCGCCAGTCACTCCATGAACTCCATCGCGCCAAAAGATCGTGAATGTGGGAATTGTGACTGATCCAAATTTTGGATTAGTCTGTGTGAATCTGCCGTTTACGTAGACATGGGTAACGCCAGCAAATTTCTTGCGTCAACGCCAAAGCGCCGACGCCAATTAAGGTATCAACGCAGCGCCGTAACGCCAACGCCAGCGCACTGAATGAATGAATATCGCCCACCACGCTGCGCCGCGACACGACATGACGACACCGGGTTCCGTTTGGCGTTGGCGGTGGTTGACGGCGCCACGACGCAGCGTGCACTAATAATAAGTGCAATAAAACTACCCTAAAATAAGTTTCTTTCCAATTTTACAATTACATTGTTATTTCCAAAGTTTAAGTTGAAGAATACATTTTGAGTTTGACACTTGTCATATGGTTGTCACTTTTGTCTTTTGTTTCTATTCCATTATGGTGTCTGAATATAATGGTTCTATTAGTAATATAAATGGTTTTATTATATTAAACTATAATTAGTTTATAATAAGAACCTTTCAGGTTTCAATATAAGTTATTGTGTATTTAGATTAGGTTACTGTATAACGAAGATCAAATATTTTTTTGTTATTTTCATTTATTTTTTATTATATTTTATTATTTTTACATACATAATTTAAAATTGAAAGTTCATTATAACCTTTTAAATCTATAAATTAGTGTTATTTATTATTTATGCCTTGGCTTCATTGGGGTGGCGAAGGGTGAACGACCGACGCAACGCATGATACACTCGGCTCGGATAATTAGTTAGTTAGGGCTAATTAGCTAATTAATTAGGTCCATGGGTCCTGCAGTAATGGTGAGTAAAGCTGTGATGGTCAATAACCATCAATCGGAACTGACATGATAATGTGTTGCCAGTAACTTAACTGAATTAAATACCTACCCCAGTAGGTAATGGAAATTAAAAATCGATTATAAATCGCGAGTTGTAAGAAATTTAGCAACGAACAAACAATGAATTTGATCGAACAATCAAGAACAAACGACGGACAAACGAATAAGAAAGAAAAATATTAAAAAACAATTCTATCGGGTGCCAACTTAAGTAAGAATTTTTAAATATTTTTTATAAAAAATTGAAGAACGAACAAACGATGAATTTGATCGAACAATCACGAACAAACGACGAACAAACGAATTAGAAAAAAAAATATTAAAAAACAATTCTATCGGGTGCCAACTTAAGTAAGAATTTTTAAATATTTTTTATAAAAAATTAAAGAACAAACAAACGATGAATTTGATCGAACAATCACGAACAAACGACGAACAAACGAATTAGAAAAAAAAATATTAAAAAACAATTCTTTCCGGTGCCAACTTAAGAGAGCCCATTTTTACTAATTTACTCCAAACCAAAGACAATTATTAATTTAATCTAAATGAATCGTAGACAAACTCTGCGGACAACCTGTAGACTGCTGTAGATCTTCTTCTACTTAACTAGGCGTTTTCTGTTTATACCATAGACATACCTTTATGGTTCATACACCAATTTCGCCCACTGTAGACCCAAAGAACAATAACCAATATATACTGTAGTCCGTACTGTAGACCTATTCCTAGGAGTAATGACAAGAATGGAGGAGGCGTAATCTGATTGTGTTCTTTCAAATCAGTTTCTAATGAGAGTTAAAGAATTAAAATTATTTAACCAGCATGTATAGTTCCAATCAAACTTTATGGCGGATCGTAATACAACGCTTTAATCATGCTTGCGCAGGTTCAGTCATATGCCCCTCGCTCCACTGTGTCCTGCCACACCTAAATTTGGTTACTGCGAGTCTGCGACGCGACTTGTGCCAATGTTCACATCCGCCATAAAGGTTGATTGGAACTATACTCCAAATGAAACGTCAATGAAGCATTGTTCACAGATGACATTGTTCAAGTGTATTGTTCTGACTGTGAATGAAGCCGGGTTGCACCGGGTTGGCCGGGTCTAACCTGGTCTATGGTTCATTAAAAAAAAAAAAGGTCTATGGTTCAGTGTAACTGTCAGTTGTGGTCAGTTCCAGTGTTCCAGTCAGTTCTGTGTCTGTGGTTAGTTCGGTTGAAGCTTGAAGCTGTGAGTTGAAGATGTTCAAAAACATCGATGTTCATTATATAAACATCGATGTGTAAAAACATCGTTAATTAGCACGATACATCGATATTTTTCTGATTCCGATGTTTGATAATATTATCACATTTATCATACGACTTGAAGTTTAGTGTGGTTAGATACTTTATTAAAGGACAGAAACTTAAAGAAACTAGAAATATTTACATATTTCATCATGCGTTACCTACAATTCAAAATTATACCAGTGCAACAGTTTTCTTAGTAAAGGCTTTTAACTGCCTGATGACTAACTAACTTCACAACTAGACTAACAAACTTATTAAAATGGATCTTAAAAAGAAAACACATTTTTCATTTCATTTATTGAAAAAAAATATTTAGTTGACTTCAATAATTTTGAAATAGAGTTCAGGAAAAGAAGCTTTGACAATCTTCTCCCCAGAAGCCTATTTAAGCAATACGTGTAATATCGATGTTAACATCGATGTTAACATCGATGTTTATGAACGATGTATCGATGTTTTGTATTGTTTCATTCCTATCTGTGGGTATAATCCACATTCCACACTTCACGTGCACTCCACAGACTAGACTAGTATTGACGTATTGACAAGTATAATTTAGTATCTTATTTCATAATGTCATTCAGTTTAATTTGTACTGTGGGTACGAGTGGGTACGAGTTGTGGATTATGTGCATACGAGTTTTGTGCCAAAGTAATTTGTAAACAAATACATTTATGTAAATACTATACAATATATTATAAATGTGATCGTTTAAAATAATAAACCATGGCAAAAAGAATGTACTATAATTATTTTAGTAAATATAGTGTAGCTTGGTGTTTATTAAATTTAGTGTTTTGTGACTGTGTAGTGCATATGATTTCAAATGTGCAGCAGCACATATCTTGTACACACGAACATCCCAAGGAAGATGAGGTAAGAAGGTCTTGATCTAATGATAGTACATTAATTAGAAACACATTCAGCAGAAGTATAAAGAAAAATAATGGATATGTATCTAAATTTTAAAATATATTTGTTGGTAATTAATTAAGAAAATTAAATTAATTTAAATTAGTTATGGTATTGTAAGTAAATTTGTTATATATTTATTTTAAATTAGTTGTATTTATATTATTCTATACTATTATTGTTGAAATATGTACCTACTTCATTGAGAACAATGTTGGCTACTGGATTAAAAAGTTGAGCTTAAGTTTTTGTATTATATTTAAACTACCTATTCGTTTACATCTGGCCATTCACTATAGTTTGTGTGTCTTTTGAAACTATTCCAAGCTTCCACTAGTCAACAGATTAAGGCCCAATTGAGTACACTGATCATAAGTTTAATGAAAATAATATAATGGGCTCCACAAAATTTTAAACAGGTTCCTGTGTTTCTTGCTAGGTATGTGTTATTATTTATATTGTGCTTTAAACTTAAAAAAAAAAAAAAAAAAAAAAACAAAACATAAAGTAATATTATACTATACCCAATTAGGTATTTAAAAAAAATATCAATACATAGAAGGATTGTAATAAAAATGAAAATAGAACTATCTAGCTACCTAAATCTAATATGCAGCAGTGAAGGATTGAGATATTGAAATGTGTGTGCTGTAGTGTAAATAGACATAAAGAACTTCATATTTTTAGTAGATAAACTATAAATAAACTACAATCTATTAAAAAAGACTTTTCCCTATACTTACCACAAATTACATACATTTTTTTTCCATCTTTTTCTGTTAATTAATAAATTTTTCTGGTATAGAATGATGCTTGAAATTTGTTATAATTTTTATTAACCCTTAAGGAATACAAAAAAAAAAAAAGAATCAAAAAGCATGTCATTTCCACTTTAAACAATTAATTAATAATTTACTAAATACTTTGCTGAACATTGAATGTCATTATTCTAATTTTACCAAAACAATTCCTTTCATTAATTATTTTAAATACATACAAAATAGAAAGTCTCTATGTGTAACATATTGCGACAACTGCATAATTGAATTTGCATATTAATTGACAGATTATGCGAAATCATATATGATGTCTTGTTAATCAATTGACTGATTAACCAAGTAGGTGGTATAGTTTCCAAAGAACTGGAGCGTGTAGTGATGTTCATGCTTGACTGGAATTCAGTAATTGGAAATTGTTATTATTTTCAACTGCAAATAAATAATGTAACAAGTAGATACATAATATAAATAACATTTAGTAAATAAAACCATGTTCTGAAAATAATAAATCTAATTAAAAATTAACGTGCATCCCTGTAAAAAGTTAAATAATAGTGAATTCAGTAAAAATGGCTAGGCTAAAAATACTATGGTTTTGTAATCATAAATTTACTTGTATATGAATATAATATTTTGCTCAGTTATAAACTACTTAAATAATTTTAAAGCAGGTGCCGATACATTATGCAATAGATTTTTCCACGATTCAATAAATTAATATGGCCAAACCTAGGCGTTCTGTTTGCGGGTAAGTGATTTAACCGAAACTATTATTCGCATACTACTTCATCAGCGGTGACAAGATTCGTTAGGGCTCACTTGGGTTGCTGCAATAAAATTTTAACTCCAAATACGTTATTCGTCACATATTTTATTGGCTATTTACTAGGTTTTATTCGATAGCCATATTTTTTTATGTTAAAAAAAATCAATTATTTTCCTCTATTTTGATTCGTAGAAGCCATGTTTCACTCCCAAAAATAAGATGAATCTGAAGACACCTCATATGCTAAAACCCATAAGCCCTTTAGGTTACAGGGCATGCTTACGAAATAGACATACATACAAACATATATGCATATATAGCTACATATACCCTAAAAACATTACCCTCAACTGTCAGGTAAAAGAATTATATTCCATCAGAAGGACAAGCAGGTTCAACGAAGAAGTTAGTTTGGGTTACATGAAGAAGAGAGGAATGGAGTTCAGAAAAGGCCAGTAGTAAATAATAATAATATAATAAATATATATAATCTTAAAAATCAAACACACTAAAAGTACCTATTTATCTCTATCAATATTATAAAATTGTAGCGTCTGTCTGTTCCGGCTAATCTCCGAAACGGTTGAACCGTTTTCAATGAAACTTTGCAGACATGCAGAGGACATAATTGAGGGTGACATAGGCTACTTTTTCTCTGCCCGTCTGTCTATCTCTTCAAGCTAATCTCCGAAACGGCTGAACCGATTTCATTGAAACTTCACAAATGTCCTTAAAAGATTGTCAGAAGTGACATACAATTCTTTTTGTTTATCTGTCTGTCCGTCCGTCCGTTTATTCGAACTGATTTTCGAAAGGGATGAACTGATTTCAATGAAACTTCAAAGATGTGATTAAAAAATTGTAAGAAGTGACATACAATACTTTTTGTTTGTCTGTCTGTTCGAGCTAAACTCTAAAACGGCTAAACCAATTCAAATGAAAATTCGCAGGCGTGAAAAGAAGAGTGTGAGGAATGACATACGCTACTTTTTGTTTGTTTGTTTGTCTGTCTGTTTGTCTATCTGTATGTTTGGGCTAAACTTTTAAAGATTTTAATGAAACTATGCAGACATTAAAAATAGTTTGTCAGGAGTCAAATGGGTAACTTTTTGTCTGTGTGTTTGTCTGTCTGTCTTTTTGTTCGGCTAATCTCCAAAACGACTAAACCATTACAATGAATCTTCGCAGACATAAAAAGTAGCTTATCAGGAGTGACATAAGTTGGTTTTTGTCTGCGCGTTTGTTTGTTTGGGCTAATCGCCGAAGCGGCTGATCCGATTTTACTGAAATCTTGCAAACATGAAGATGGCGTTGTCAGGAGTGAAAAGTAATTTATTTATGCGGCCGCCGAGCGATTTTATTTCAATAGCGCAACTGTAAACATACAATGAAATAAAATTGAACTTTATGCATTCTAATACGGCTGATAATTAAATGCTAGGTTTTGTTCTTTCGTCTTTTTAATATGTGATGGAAAAAATATACCTACCTACACGATTTTTGACGAACGTAGCCGAAGCCCGTCAGTTTTCTGGTACTATTGTAGTTGGTATACGCTTTCAAAGCAAAATTCATACAAAAACATGTCCACATTCCTTTGATCAACTCACAAATTAATGCAAAATTCACGAAAATCGGCTACAGATAAAACTTTTTTTTCAGAGTTCTTTTCGGCTTAAGTCACAAAAACGAATGATGCGATCGAACTTACACTTCTCCTACCATATGCTTTTTAGCTAATGCCTTGAATACACGAAAGCACGAAAGGGTCTGTGACTCAGCGGCATAAACGTACCTGCTGTCGTTATTTACTCTATGGTCAGCGACTATTTGCTAATATTTTATCCTATAGAGTTCTTTAAAGACGCCTAAACCAACTTAATAATATTGTGACGCCTATCTATATTAGCACGTCGACAGGTCATCGAACTTACTCGAAAAATTCCTATGGTCATTCAATAAAACAGAAAAATCCAGATAGAGAAATAAATTCCACGAATTGAAAAATAAAATTCATGAGGCGGTTTGTACAAAGAAATACACCTCGATATTTCGAAAAATCAACGCACATTTTTATTAGACGCCCGCGCTTAAATTGTTCCCACGCTCCAGTAGTTAAAAATAGAAATGTAATTGATAAATTAAATGTTCGAGAATTAGAATATTCGCGACGTCTGACTCGTGGAGGGGAGATGAGTATTTAAGGCGATGATCAGAGTCGAACGGACGGTTTTTTTGGAAATAAGTCAAGCGCGATAAGTTGCGAAGTGCGGAGTGATATAACGGTGTAATTTGTGTTCGATATAGATTGTTCTTAAGTTTATTTGTGATTCTGTTTTATAATAAAATAAAGTGAACTAAAATTAGTGTTTTAGGGCATCCCAAATATCCGAACCAGTAGCCCGTAACAATATCAGTATGTAATACATCAATATGCCATATTTAGGAAAGAATGTATCCAACATTTATGTGCGATGCATCATGGAATATATTTGATCGAAAATAAAAATACCTAAACTTAAGTATGTTGCTGCAATAATGTCATTTTTTAAGGTCCCGTACCCAACATGTCATCTGTGTATCTGGCCTGAAGCACCATACGAGGGTAGTTGGATGCGAAAGGCGGAGAACCGTGTGGTGGCCAGCCTTGGGAGATGCTTATCCTGCAGTGGAGAGATAAAGGCTGATGATGATGATGATGATGATGAACCAAAGTGTAGCAATGGGAACCCTATTACTAAGGGTCTGCTGTCCGTCCGTCCGTCCGTCTGTCACAGGGCTGTATCGTCCGAACCGAATTAAGTAGATACCTAAATAATAAAAAAAAGTTAAAAATTAAAAGAGGTCCCCGTACAAGCAACGTGTTTTTTTTAATATTGTACGATGGTATGGAACCCTTCGTGTACGAGTCCAACTCGCACTTAGCCGGTTTTAATTTTTTTCACCTACTTAGTACCATTATGGAATGCGACACACGGGCAGTATCAATTCGTATATTTAGCTTTCTATAGTTTTAGGGTTCCGTGCCTAAAAATGAAAAAAGAGCTCTTATAGAATCACATCGTTATCCGTTAGTCTGGCAAAACCCTTTTTCGATTCGAAAAGTACGATTGACTAGAAACCCTCTTCCGCGTTTACCGTCTAACCACTCATACTCTAGCTAGCTAGTGCAAGATGACGAGTTACAGCGTGTGAAGTCCCTGCGCGCCGGTCTTCAACCCCGCGAAATTGCGTAATGTCACTTCGTTACTGTGAACTGACATTTATGACTATTAAAACCAAACGCTGCTATCTTTATTAACTCTATGCTTGATGCTGTAAAAAAAAAAATAAGTCTGTAAATGAACGCAATCAAAAAATACGGCCATATAAGCCGCAAATTTTGACACTCGAAATAAAAAATCAAAACCTATCAAAACCTAGTACTTCTCGTTAACCTAGAAACATGTTTGAGAAGAAGCAAGGTTTCACAACGTAAGGAATTACAAACCAACATTTGCATTTAGAAAACTGACTGTGACGTATTTTTTTTTGTAAATACATAACATAAATATACTCTGTGGAGATACGAAACTATCGGTGCGCGAGTCCGACTCGAATTTGACAGTTTTTTTTTAATTTAATGTATCATCTTCCTAGCCATGTTCGTATGCAGGTGATTTGGATCGGCTCCAAAGTCTTTTTGCGTCATTCCATTCTATCCTGTGTCATATCAGGGCTTACGCCAATCATCTCCATATCCTTAACTGTTCTGGTCCAAATTGTAAGGGGGCGTCCTCGACTCCTCCTTCCTTCAGCAATATTTATATGGCTTCACCTTTGCGCATTACATGACCAAACCAACACAAGCGGGTCTCACGTGTCTTGTGATGTATGTACACTTGCCACTTTTAAGTTAATTTGTGCTGCATTAATTATAGAAAAGTATTTGGTTGTTTGGTGTCGTGATAGCCCGCGCGCAGCGACTCTTTTCGAGTTTACAAGGCCGTGCGGCCGTGGTTCGAGTCCGGGCGTGTACCAATGAGTTTTCCTGATTTAAGTACGTAACTCTCACTGACTCCGTGCCTAGGAGAGCACGTTAAGCAGTTGGTCCCGGGTGTCTTCAACAGATGGCGGCATGGAAATCGTTAAAATCCACCAACCCGCACTGGAGCAGCATGGTGGATTAAGCTCCGAGCCCCCTCACCCTGAGAGGAGGCCTACGCCCCTGCAGTGGGCTGGTGGAATAAAAAAAAAATTGGTTTATAAATGAATGAATAGTCTCGTGTGTATTTTATTACCGTATGAACTCCAAGTCAACCGTTTAAAAAGTTTCACAGGGCGTCCGCGCCGCTTGCGATGAGAGAATCGCGAAAACGTACTTCGCACGATCTCATCATTGTTCGAATGCAACATCAATATTACGTAATATATATTATGTTGTAGACCAAGTGATTAATTGGGACAGTATATATAATGCCCTAGCACAATACGCTAGTTGACTATTTAAAATAAAATATTTTATTTGAAAGAGTTTTCTAAATGTATTATAACAGTGAAAGTGTTTAAAAAAATTAATCGATATTAACAAAGTAGTGAGTATTTGAAATGTCCTGTTAGACAGAGAGGGCAATACCTCACGGCGTACCTATGTGTGACGTCAGGCCATTTAAAATAATGTTAAATATCGTTTCGCGAGAAAGAGACATAGATAAAATTTTAACAGCTTATAAGTTCATATTCTTCAACCTATTCATATTCTTCAACCGAATATAATTTTGTTTATAAATTTCGTTATCTTATAGTATAAAGTCTATAAGGGTTAAATGGATGGGGTTGCACTTCCTAGGAAACTTGACATCTGTCTGACTCTATTTTTTGTAGAAATAAGGGAAGGTTGTCGTGTCCTCAGCCGCGCCTCGTCGACCAATAATAGATGTTGTAGTAAAACAAAAATGAATTTACTAATAAAATAAATTTAATAAACTTCTTTTCGACAATTCGGCGTTTTGGCCAATCAGAAAACGGTTGGTTTCATTCGAGAGTCCAAAGTGTTTGGGCCGTCCGATGTCACAGGTACTGAGCCAGCATAAATATTGTTTTTGAATAAAAATAAATGACGGTGAAAAATTATCGGAAAATATTACGACATTGGGGTCACCGACTTGGACTTTAGTATAAGCGTTCAATACCCTTATAAGTCTATTTTTATATTTTCTTGATAAATATAATATATTTAATAGTACTCGAATACCTTATTCTTAATGGCCACAAAAGTCGGCAAATATAATAAACTAGTTTTCCGCTCGCCGCTTTGCCTGCGTGGACTGCACAGTTCTCTTGTACCTGTACCGAGAGGGACGCGACGCTGAAGGAAATCGTGAGACTTTCTAGAACATTCTGAAACTTAACCACCTAAGAAATCTCTATACCAACATCGAAATCTGTTTAGCCATTCGAGTATGAAGAATAGCTATCCCAGAATATTTTTCCGGGTTGAATATCACCCTGTGAGTTATTCTAAAGTTTTAAGAAACCTTTGTTCTAAATTTGATCAAAATCCGAGCCGTTTTTTTATGAAGCATAGTTATCCCACAGAAACTATGCCTTAATTGGAATAAAAAGTAACCTATGTCATTTTCCAGCTTGTAAACTATATCTATACAAACAATCACGTTTATCCCTTTCTCTGTTGCTGCGTGATTGACTGCCAAACATCCAAATACACAAACGTTTATATTTTTATTATTAGTGGGATAATAATATAGAGTTTTAGATGACAATTTATTACATTACCCGCTCATTATTAATAGTGCAACAATTTAATTAAGTAAATACCATTTCTAAATTAGATTAGGTTAGGTTTGTTTAAGTCAATGCGAAGAGCGAAGCGAAGCGGAGCGGAGCGATGAGTCACCGAGGAAGAGGCCTTTTGATCTATTTCAAATTCGGTCATGGAAGGTTATTGGTTCACTTGTATTACTTTATTTTTGTATTAAGTACATGACATGATAAATATTTGTTTAATTAAAGGTGTGTTGATAGAGCTGTTTTCATCATACTGCCCGCTACACAAAAAGCATTATACGTAATGCCCGGGCAATCTGATATTTTCAACAATATTATTTTGCTCGATCAATGCGGTATTATGTCGTCCGGGCATTATACAGAATGTTAGAATAATTACTTGGTCCATAACATGTAATCGTAACAATGATCTAATGCAGTCGATAACGAAGCGTCAACGTTGAGAGAATAAAAAGTCCCTTTGGCATAGATGTACACACGTAGATAAGTCTCATGTGATTCATCGTTACGTGTATGTCGTGATAGCCGAGTGGTGGCAAACCCACTTCTTGTATAGAAGGGGTTCAAATCCCAGAAACCGCTATGTACCAATGATTTTTTTCTGATTAAAGTACATAATTATCACTGACTCCGTGCCTCGGAGACCAGTCGCGTCGGTCTTGGTTGGCATCATCAGACGGCAGTTGTTAAAATCCACTAACTCGCCCTGGAGCAGCGTGGTAGATTAAGCTTCAAGCACCCTCTTCCCGAGGAGAGCCCTAAGCCCTTGTAATGGTAATGTAATGTAATGTATGGATCCTCTTTTAATTGAAACGAAGAACTCACGATACACAGTGGGTTTAGCATTGACTGATCCAGGCGCGGATACAGAACTTCGTTTAAAAAGGGAGAAGGAAATCAACATCTTTACCATTCCAAATCTCAACCTTCAATTTTTTTGAAATTTTGGCAAAATAAACAGTCGTGTGTGTGGAACGGGGGGGGGGGGGGAGGCAATTGCACCCCATTATCTTTCTCCTTCCTTGGTAAGTGGCGCCACCATCAGTTGCCAAAAAAAACTTAATAATTATAATATAATTAATTTCGACACTCTCATATAGTGCGCCGGCCATCGAATCCATACGAATGTATGCTAACAGTTTCAATGAATAAATTGGTCATAATTTTCCGCTCTGTATACAACCTTCCACTCCATCGTCAGAACGGCGACGCTTGTTTTTTGGTAAAATAAACAAAAAATCTAATCTAATATTTACCTACTAAGACATTAGTTGTAGGCGTTATGGAAAATCATAATCGAATGACCGATTGCGAGTGGTTAGAGACCCTAATTGCAAAATCAAAGATCGCAGTTTCGATTCCCGCCCGGGACAAATATTTGTGTGCGTGAACGTGTCTATTTGTTCCGTGTGTTGGTGCAAAATAGCTATATATGTCGTATATATTATAAAAATTATTTGGGTATGTATATCAGTTGTCTAGTGCCCATAATACCAGCTTTTTTGGTTTGTGACTAGATGGCACTGTGTACCAGATATTATTATTATAACATATGTAAGGTTAACCTCTGATAGTATTATAGGCGTGAATATATAGCGAATAATGGGCTATTCGAAGCGGTAACTTCGGAAGTGACCGCTAACACTTCCGTAAGCTGTAAATGCGCACGGACACGAGAACGGAGGGTCTGTCTCCATTGTTGGACTGTAAATTGATGTATAAATAACTGTTCGATGGGCCGAGTGGTTAGAGACGCTAACTACAGAGCCATGGGACGCGGGTTCGGTTCCCGCCCAGGACAAATATTTGTGTGCATGAACATGTCTATTTTTTCCGTGTCTGGGCGTAAAAGTGTCTGTATATGTATGTATTGTAAAGAATATTCAAGTGTGTTTATCAGTTGTCTAATAACCCATAATAAAAGCATAATACTTACTTACTTTGGTATTAGATGGCGCTGTATGGGACGTCCCAGATATTATTATTATAACTTTTTCATTGTCAATCTAGTTACTTAATGGCCAGAGATGACTGACGCCTGTCTGAAAGGATCAGTTTTTTAAACAAAAATGACCGGAGTTCATCCAGGAAACTACTTATTTTTTAAATTCCAAATAGCGAATTAGAAACGAAATTTTAACAAGTTTTATTTTTTTATATATACAATATAGTTAAAATATTAGTATTTTTTTTTGGTTTAATCATTTTTGCATGCGCTGCCCGTTTAATGTTTAAACTAATTAAAGTAATTCACAAAATTGACGATCATGACAGAAATGTGGTATCCATAACATATACGCATATACACCTCCAATTTAATAGAGAGAGGCCATGACAGTTGCAACATATGTGGTTTTATCACTCGAATACATACAGAAATCATTTCAATTCGATTTTAAGCTTAGTTCGTTTCCTTCTACCACACAAAGACAAGTAAACTAGCTAACTGAAAATTATGAATTGTACAAGAAAAAAAGTCACTTAACACAACTTCGCTTTTGCGCAAGAAAATACGGTCTTAAATCGTCGGAAAAACATTTTTTTTGGCAACACAAAAAAAATACTTATTGATTCTTGGTCTTACTTGAGCTGTGTTTCATCTTAGAATAAGAAAATTTTACTACTCGGGGTCAATATTTTCACTTGTGCCTTTTCTTGATTAAATAAAAAAATCGCCTGGCGAGGTTTTTCCGTCTTTGATTCGAGAATACGTTCTTGAATAAAAAAAGATATGTTTCATTCCAGTAATTAAATGTTTTGAACGAAGTGTCCATTTTTTCTCGTGTATCCTAACTCGAGCGCCTCTCTCCACCCTCTCTACCAAGTAATTTTTTTACCACCGGCCAAATATTTTTTAGGTTTTAAGTACATAGTAAAGACTCAATTTTTGAAAAAAAAGTAAGTATTTTTTTTAACATTAGACATATTTTTCTCTTTATTTCATACAGCGTGGTTACTAAATTAAATATGAATGAGAAATATGCAATCGCGGGTGTAGTGTACTTACTCAATTTTTGAAAAAAAAGTAAGTATTTTTTTTAACATTAGACATATTTTTCTCTTTATTTCATACAGCGTGGTTACTAAATTAAATATGAATGAGAAATATGCAATCGCGGGTGTAGAGGAGAAAAATAATCTGACCGGCGGCCGCTGATCGACGTAATTATCAGTTATACGCGCATCTCGACAGCAATCCGATTACTTTGTCGCGCTACATGTCAATATTTTTATAGTGAGTGATACTAAAAGAAAAAAATCTGGTTTCATTATTTTCACTACAGATCAGAATATTAAAATTTGGATGGTAATGAAAATATCAGCCTGTATAATCGGTCAGTTCGTTTCCTTTCACTGGATTCTCAGACTTCTAGATATATTTATTGATACGCGTCATTTTGACGCGTCGTCCGACAACGCGAACGTGCAATACGGCGCTTATCAAATAGTACTTTCACCTCTCAGCTGTGAGATGATAATCATCATTTAGTTGCGTAACCTGTTTAAACCTTTACGTAATGTCCTGTGATATACTGTGCAATTAGTAATAGAATGAAAAAAAAATGTATTATTTATGATGACAATTTTCTTCGTGAAAGTTATGTAGATGCGGCATTTGTGACGATTTTTTGACATAGATCGAAAATGTCTTGGATACACAAAATCATAAGTCTTTAAATTTTCGTTACAGCCCTAACTGCAGAGCTGAGGGTCGCGGGTTCGATTTCCGCCCGGGACAAATATTTGTGCGCATGTCTATTTGTTCCGTGCCTGTTATGGGTGTAAAAGTATCTATATATGTATATATTATAAAAAGAACACTAGTACCTAGTAACCCATCATACAAGCATAATACTTGCTTATTTTGGGATTAGATAGCACTGTGTGGGATGTCCCAGGTATTATTATTACACATAAAAGTATGTATTGACTAGAAACCCTCTTCTGCCTTTAACTAACGTCTAACCACTCACACTCTAGCTAGCTGGTGCAAGACGACAGGTTTCAGTCCGTGAGGTCCCCGCGCGCTGGTCTTTACCTCCGCGTTTGACATTTTCGATACTGTGAGGTGACATTTCTAACTCTATTAAAACCGAACGCTGTTGTCAAATTTATTTATTATATAGAATATATTATTAATTTATTGTATATAGAATCGAATGTTTTCTGTATAAATTTTTTTTATCGATGTATAAATTACTTTTTCTTATTTTCTTATTTTTAGCGTTTATTCCTATGAATATTCTTCTAATGTAAGTACATATTGTTTGATTGTTTAATATTTTGTCTTGTCTGGACGCTTCAGTTTGTGTTTAATCAAAATTTTTTAGTGAAAAACGTAGACGTTGCAGACGATTTAATGTTACCTGAAATATGTTTTGGTGTAATTTTTTTTTTGTGTTCTGTAACTGTTGTTTTTCCGAATAAATAAACGTTAAAAAACTGCAAAAAACGTGTCGGTCACGCATCAACCTAGGGTTCCGTAGCATGTACTATTAGCAATGACCTTTGCAATCACTAATAACAAAATCCGCCGAAATAACACGTTTATTCTATGGGAACGCCTTTAATTTTTAATTTAATTTTTATTACTTGTTGTTATAGCAGGCATAGTAATACACACTTCATGAAAATGTCAAGTGTCTATTACGTTTAAAATGTACAGGTCTTTGACAGACAGACAGACGGACGAACGGATGGACAGTGGAGCCTTAGTGAAAGGGTTCTTTTGCCATCCTTGGGTACGCAACCCTAAAAATGAGAGAAAAGGAATTTAAATATGTCGTGATAGCCGAGAGGTAGCGAACCCATTTCTTGTTTAGATGGCCGTGGTTCGAATCCCAGGGCATGTACTAATGAGTTTTTTCTAACTTATGTACATAACTATCACTGATTTTGTGCATCGGAAAGCATGTTAAACCGTCGGTCCCAGTCGTTAAAACCCACCAACCCGGACTGGAGCAGTGTGAAGGAATAAGTTCCAACCCCCTCATCCCGAGGAAAGGTCTAAGTCCCTGCAGTGGAGCTTTAATGGGCTGATCGTATGATAATATAGTAATTTGAATATCCATTCATTTTATACGAAATATAAGAAGTTATGAAAAACAAGATTTACTTACCCACGGAAAGGCTGCGGAAGCTTAGTTTTCGAGCGGTTTCCTTGATATTTTTTTTTTCATATTTATAAAGCTATTCTGTCCTTTTATCTATCCCCCCGTACAACTCTCCATATTCTCGTATTTTTTCTTATAAGTGGGTATTATATGCCTGTCATCTGAAATCTTGTGAAATATGAATGGGATAAGGGTCAATTATTTTCTTTGCTTTAACTTTTGACATGACTTCAAGGGAACGTATTTTAGAATGGCACGAGGAATGTGTACTTCTTAGGATTCCTTGCCCAAAAGGCACCTACGGGAATCCTATCTATTGGTAAGCTGCCGTAGTCCGTCTGTTCGTCATATAGCTGTATCGTTTGAACCTTAATAGGTAAACACTTTGAATTTTTACAGAATATGTGTTAACAACCATGGCCGCTATAACAACAATAATAAAAATAAAATTAAGTTAAGAATCAAAGATATAAGAAATATACCTATATCCCCCTCCCCGTCCCATATAAGAAACGTGTTTTTTAGAAGTTTTGATAATTGGCGGTTGTGAGATCATTGCTTACTTGCATTGCTTGCTTACTCTGTGGTTTGGATGATTTTGGCTTTAGGCATTTAGTATTTTTTGAGTGAGTAGTCAAAAACAATATTTTGGTTACTTTATTTAGTAAACAATAGTAAACGTCAAAAACAAGTATTAAGGTGCGTCTCCACCAAAAGAAAATTGCCAACTTTCGTGTTGCCAACACGTGTTAGTGACAAAAGTTGCTTTTAACAGTATTGTTGGCAACCGACGTTGGCAACTCTACTTGTGTATAATCGACTCGTCTAGCTACCTACTTATAGTACACAAAATCTGTTATATAGTTGAAACGGGTCGCATTATCTTTATTTTACAATATTTTACTGAATAGAATATTTATATCTTCGTTGGATTCTCGATTTGCGACCTCCGAGCCCTTCTTAAGAGGATTGTGTAGTGGCAAATTTCCTTACAAACGGAGTTAACGGTTGCACACCATTAAACCTTAACCGATTGGCGCTAATAAATATATGGTATTCAGATCAACATAAACTAAGTACAAAAGTACTAAAAGAAAACTTAAACGCGCGTAATTTTTTTTCGAAATTGTTTTTTTTTACAACATGTTCAGGATGAAACTAATTGCACTTTTATGAATTGTGAAAAATAATAAATTATCTATCTAGCTATCGAACTTACCATACCATATCAGCCCGTTGTATCCCACTGCACGGGATTAAGCCTCCTCTCGAGATACTTGGGGTACTTGAAGCTGAATATCCACCACGCTGCTCCAGTGTGGGTTGGTGAATTTTAACGACTGCCATCCGATGATAGCAACTGCGACCCACGGTTTAACGTGTTCTTCTTACTTTCTTCAAGGCACGGAGTCAGTGATAGTTATGTACTTAAGAATTTTTGATGACATGTTATGAAAATGCTATTACTTTTATCTTGAACATTTTGTGAAAATGAAACAATTACGAAAAAAAAATCTTTTGCATTTAAGTTTCTTTTCTTCTTATAGTGTATAAAAATGTTTAAAAAATTAAAAACGTTTAAATTTCGTTTATGTCAACGTCTATTGAGTCAATTAAAATAAAACTAATCCAATAATCCACCCCTCGTCACCCCCGACGCAAAGGTGCCCATGACGCTCATCGCATTGCCGCGCTGAATTGCAATGGCAATTCTTTGCACCAGGAAGGAACTGGAGCGGGGGTCGAGTCTCCTCTCTTTTAGACGACGGCCGATGCTCGCGACGAAACGTTTGGCTTCACTCCCCTAACAGCCAGCATCTTCCACCGCAAGAGGGACGAACAAGTATTTACTCTCCAGAGTAGAATATTTGACTCGTTTTCTGGCGTCCGCAGACTTCGTAGCGGCTCTAGCTGATCTGTTTAATGGTTTATGTTGGTCTGAATACCATATATTTATTTCCGCCAATCGGTTAAGGTTTAACGGTGTGCAACCGTTAACGCCGTTTGTCTTGAAATTTGCGACTACACAATCCACTTAAGTACGTGCATAAGTTAGACAAAGTTTGTCGACCCATATCGTAAAACTGTCTCAGTCATCCCCCGAGACCGTCTGACCCCGACCTGTTTAACGATTTTGTTTCTCAAGTATATAACCGCTATACAACCTTCACGCTGCATTGGAGTCACGCGCAAAAGGGTGCCGTTGCGATATTGGCCGGTATTATCTTCGACCATCGCTATAAAAAAAAAAAAAAAACAACCTTGTGTTTATTTCTAAACGCAAAGTTAAAATCGTATTTATCTACAAACGTGATTTCTATAATACTTTATTACTATTGGGAACATTGAATTAAATTATAGATGTACTACCCTTCTCAGATTTGTTTCTTGTGTGTACGACATGATACGGAACGGATGTCATGATAGCCGAGTGGTAGCGAGCTCGCTTGTTTAGAAGGCCGTGGTTCGAATTCCAGGGCATGTACCAATGATCATAATGTTTGGCATGTTTGTCACATGGGTGGGAGCGGAGTAAGAATTCCTTCTTCCCTTTTGAGGTAAGAAACCCTGAAAGCAATGAATTATAGTTATATTATTATAAATATACATATAATAATTATTAAAATTAATTATAATTATAAATAAAAAAAATAGTTAGTGCTTAAATCTCAAAAATTTAGCTGTTGAAATTTGAAATATCATAATAATAATAACACACACAATCACAACAACGTCTAGGTCCCAAACTAAGCATTAGCTTGTATTTTGGGTACCAAGCGAAGACACCACATACATATAACAACCGAGACCGGGTCTCGGTTTTCATCATATAAATACTGACCCGACCTGGGATTCGAACCCGGGACCTCCAGCTTCACAGGCAGGGTCGCTGCCCACTAGGCTAAGTGGTCGTCATATGTTTTCTAAGCTTGAGGCGTTGAACATTGTCGTTTGTAAAAAATATTGGTGTCCAACTTTCTATTTGAAACCAAGCTTTTAACTTTTAACTTTAATGACCATACTTTTTGAAATGTAAACATTGATGATTATTTTTTGTCATTGGAAATGACTTTCATTTCGTTGGAGTATAGGGGGTCATTTGGGAGTTTTGTGAGACAGGCAGATTGCACGAAGAGTTTTCGAGATATCGGAATGAACGTGGTGTCAAAAGACGCAGCTCGGCGAGCTCTAAAAAGATGGCATAAGAAATTTTGGAAAAAGTTCAAAAATAAAAAAAATATCAGCAAAAAACGAAAAAAGTCGCAATTTCTTTCCCCGATTTTCATTTTGGGTGCCCGATATCTCGAGGACTAGGTCCGAATAAGAAAAAAATAAAAAAACGGCTCGTGGTAATTAAACGGGAGATTGATTGAAACTAAAATTGTTAGAATCGGACAACCGGAAGTAGTGGTTAAGGGTGCCCTTAGTTAGAAGTCGGATATGCGTCGGTGTTACATTTCGTATTAATTCGGTTTGTTCGATCGAAATGTCGTATAGAATGTTATATTTCGAAGTTTTAAGCTTATTCAGATACAGTTGTGTTATTTTTTTTTTTTATGAAAAAAATTTATTTCGAAAAATATTATCCAAAATATGTGTGTTTACTTTATTCCGTTAGGTTCATTTCCAATGTCGTAAGAAGTTGATTTTTGTTTATAAGATTTAAAAAATACCTAATTAAATAGTATACATCACAAGAACGTCTAGACCCCAAACTAAGCACTAGCTTGTGTTTTGGGTACTAAACGAAGACACCACATACAAGACCCGGTACCAGTATCGATATTCACCATATAAATACCGACCCGACCTGGGATTCGAACCCGGGACCCCCAGCTACGTAGGCAGGGTCGCTACCCACTAGGCTAAGCGATCGTCGAAGTATATTTTTTTTATTTTGATTATGTAACTTGTCCTGGGTTCTGGAACTTTAAGAGAGATATAGAAAGGAAATAATTTTTGGAAAGATTGAAAATACGGATTTCAAAGCCGACTGCAATATGGCGGCGATACTTCAAGCAATTCGGGAGTATACATACATGACAATGCATGACAACAACGTCTAGGCCCCAAACTAAGCATTAGCTTGTTTTGGGTATAAAGCGAAGACAGCACATGCATATAACAACCAACAACAATAGGTTTTTTAGGGTCCCGTACGCTAAGTACCCTATTACTAAACCTCCGCTGTCGGTCCGTCTGTCTGTCTATTACAGGGCTGTATAATCTGAACCGTAATAATTAGACACTTGAAATTTTCACAGAGTATGTATTACAACGGTCGCTATAAAAACAAATAATAAAAGTAAATTAAGTTAAAAATTAAAGAGAGTTCCCAATACAAAAAAAACGTGTTTTTTTGGACATTTTTAGTGATTGATGGTTGTGAGATTATAGCTTACATTTGAAATGTTCATGAAGTTTGTACTAGGTTGCTATAGCAACAAATATATAACAACAAATATAACAAACAAATTATAACAACAAATAATAAAAATAAAATAAAGTTTAAAATTTAAGGGGTCCCCATACAAAAAACGTGTTTTTTTGGCGTTTTTTGGAGATCATCGCTTACACATAAAATTTTCACAGAAAGTGTAGGTACTACCATGGCCGCTACAACAACAAGTAAAAAAATAAAACAAGTTAAAAATTTAAGGGGGTCCCCATACAATAAATTGTTTTTTTTTTTTAAACTGTTCGGTGGTACAGAACCCTTCGTGTGCGAATCCAAACTCGAATTTGGCCGGTTTTTAAAATTTCGTAATTTGTTTTCTAAATTAAACTTTGTTTTCAAAAAGATTTTCATATAGAGCTATCTTAATTCCACCAGCCCATTATACCCAGGGGCTTAGGCTTCCCCTGGGGTGAGGTGTTTGAAGCTTAATCCACCAAGCTGCTCCAGTGCGCGTTGGTGGATTTTAACGACTGCTGTCTGTTGATTTCAACCGGGACAGACAGACGGCTTAACATGCTCTCCAAGGCATGGAGTCAGTGATAGTTATGTACTTAAATCGGAAAAAACTCATTGGTACACGCCGGGATTTGAACCACGGCCGCACAGCCTTCAAAACCAGAAATAGGTTCGCTGCGCTCGGGCTATCACGACATAGTTATATATTTTTCTAATCCTAGCATATGTATCCCGCCCGCTCCCACAGATTAAAAACCATATGTGGAAACTCGTGTCGTCCATTTCGGTGCGACCTCATGGGAAAATCTGTCTGTCGCATAAAGCGTACTACCTCGTACCCACATCACGTCGGTCCTTTTACTTTTCGCGGTCAAACGACAGTTTTCACTTTCGCACAAGTCTATTGGCCTTATAATGGACGCGATTGCGTTTTACGGGTTCGCTTCGGTGCGGTCTGCGCATGCGTCGTTATTATATTCTAGAAAATATAATAATAATATCTTAGTCACTTTCTATTTCATTCCATCAACCCTTTTTATACCCCATTGCAGGGGGTTAGGCCTCCCCCAGGGTAAGGAGGGGGTTTGGAGCTTAAATACACCACGCTGCTCCAATGCGGATTTGCGCATTGTAACGGCCGCCATCTGTTGACAGCTACCGGGACCGACTGCTTAACGTGCTCTCCGAGGCACGGAGTCAGTGATAGTTAATGTACTTAAATCAGAAAAAATCATTGGTACACGCCCAGATTCGAACCACGGCCACATGGCCTTATAGATTTGAAACAGGTTCGCTGCGTTCGGGCTATCACGACCGGTCATCGTTCGGGTCATCTTACATACGGTAATGAAGTGCTAAACAAGGCAGAGCCTGTATTACGGGTACTAGACATACTTAGATGTTTTTTATAACATGTGTTCGGCTGAATGCAGTCCAAACTTATAGAGCGTGTAGAGCTTACTGCACTAAACGAAAAGTTTCTAGTGAGCAGGTGGCGCAAACTTACGGTCACCGAGAAAAACATGTTTAAGGTTTCGTTTTCTATCACTTATATTTTTTTGAAGCTTCTTGTTCAGTTCGGTAAGCTCTACGCCCTCTATAAAGGACTACGTTTAGCCAAACATCCGGTATAGATATTTTACACCCAAAGACGGAATAAACAGATAAGTTTATGCACACAATTATTTGACCAAATCAAAAACTTCTTCAAATATGTCACAAAACTGAATTTATTACTTTGTAGGAAAACGTTATAAGGTGCTGGTTCCTCTCAGAAGAATACGCAAGAAATAGAGGGTTGCTCTTTAAAAAGAACATATAAACAATTGTTTTAACAATACGTGCCTAAATGTTATTATTATTGTAAGAAACTAATAGGCAAGCGGTGTACACCCATCATAAAAGTACGAATTGACTAGAAGCCTTCTTCTAGTTAGCTGGTGTATCTTTGGCAAGTTTCAGACCGCGAGGTCCCCGCGCGCCAGCCTTCATCCCCGCGAAATTGCGTTTGAAAGTTTCGATACTGCGAACTGACATTTTTGACTCTATTAAAACTAAACGCTCCTGTCAAATTTATTTACTCTAGACACCCATAGATTTTTATCATCTAAGTCGTCTAATTAATTTACCTTTTTGTGAACGTATAGAGTCATTAGAGTCAATTATATAAATAAATACATAAACTTAGGTTTTATATTACGTGTAAGCCGTCCTTTATCAGACATAGCCGAGTGGTTGCGAGCCCGTTTCTTGTTTAGAAGGTCGTGGTTCGAATCCCAGAAACCGTAAAGTAGCAATTACTATTTTCTGACTTAAAGTAGGTACACAAATATCACTGACTCCGCACCTCGGAGGGCACGTTAAGCCGTCGGTCCCGGTTGCCGTCACCAGATAAAAGCCTTTAAAATCCACCAATCTGCACTGGAGCAGCGTGACGGATTAACCTCCAAGTACACCCATCCCGAGGGGAGGCCTAAATCGCTGCAGTGAGGCATAATTTGCAGATATGGTATGACACCTTGTCTGTACTTTTCTTTTAGTGTTTTGTAATAAGAAAGTAAAGCAAAAATACATTTTTTCCTTGTTGCTTCGTTAGAGCGCGGATAGCGTATCTATTTATAAAATATTGATAATTGAGATCTCTCATCTACATACCTAGTCAAGCCTTTGAAGCAACCTTTGTAATAACTTATTTAAAAATAACTTCTTTTTTCTCAATACTATTGTAATCTTCATTGTGTTGCTCGAACAATTCCCAACTTGTTGAACTGTCTCTGTAATAACTCACAGTTAATTTGTTACTTAACTAACTACACATGAACCCAATTGGGTCAGAATGAAAGTAACGAGCCATTTAATTGCCAGAAACTATTGATTATTGACAAGTTACTAGGTTAAGTAAAACAGCTGCCTCTTTATTGGTGCTTACATACTTACAATTATTAATTCATAATTTATCATCTGTAGCACTTGCCATTTCTGGGATCCTTTGTTTATTTATATATTTATTGTTTATTGCATTCATGTATGATAAGATAACATCTTCAGTCTATAGCCCATTTATGCCCAACTGTCGAGCTTAAGCCTCCTGCCAGGGTGAAGAGGTCTTGGAGCTTATTCCACCACGCTGCTCCAGTGCGGGTTGGTGGATTTTAATGACTGCCATCTGTTGATGACACCTGGGACCGACTGCTTAACGTGCCTAGATATTTCTACATACGACTGTACATATGTATATTTAAAATTACATGTCTAATAATAATAAATACAAAAAAAGTTAAAATGGATTGATGCAACAAAGTAATAGTAATGTAATGACATGTTTTATTTTAATAAAGTAAAATTATTAAAATAAAACATCATCACGGAGTCAGTGATAGTTATATGTACCTAAGACAGAAAAACTCATTGGTACACGCCCGGATTCGAACCACGGCCGGACGGCCTCCTAAACTCAAAACAGGTTCACTGCGCTCAGGTTATCACGACAGATTACTTACGTAATATTATACTTACTTATTTTAAACTGTTCACAAGTTCAAAAAGGTGTTAATTCTTGAAATATGGACTAAAAATACGAGCGTCTAGAAAAATGTGTTGAAATGTTTTATTAACACGTAAAAATTGCATAAGTTATAAACATGTTGTCGTGATAGCCGAGTAGAAGCGGGTCCGCGTCTTGTTCAAAAGGCCGTGGTTCGAATCCCAGGGCATGTACCAATGATTTTTTTTTAACGTATGTACATAAATATCAATGACTTTGTGCCTCGGAGAGTACGTTAAGCCGTCGGTACCGGTTGCCACCAATAAATGATAGTCGTTATAATCCACCTACCCGCACTGCAGACGCGTGATGGATTAAGCTCCAGCCCCCTCGTCCCGAGGGGAGGCATTAATGGGGTGATGGTATAGTATAGTATAAAAAAGTTAAGATGAAATAAAATCCATTTAGTTTTTCGCTAATATCTCAAAAAGTAAAAGTGATAGCCAAAATAAACTTGGGACATCCCATACACCGCCATCTAGTCCCAAAGTAAGCATGTATTTATGCTTATATTATAGGTTACTAGCTATAACTGATATAAATACTTAAATATTTTTTTTTAAATATCATATATACATATATAGGGGTAAAAATGAAATAGGCTGTTACTATCTATGAAATTTGACATCTGTCTGACTCTAATACTGGTAGAAGGAAGGGAAGGTTGTCGTGTCCTCAGCCGCGCCTCGCCGACCAGTAGATGTTGTAGTAAAACAAAAAAGAATTTACTTACAAAATAAATTTAATAAACTTTATACAAAAACTATTTACAATATTATATAACACAAGTCTGGACAAGGACCTGCGTACCTGAGTGCGGTTGTATTTCTACTGGTGACAATTCATATTGTTGCTAGGTATTTTATACGTTTTGGATTTTATATGTTTTGTATTTTGGCCAATCAGAATACGTTTGGTGTCATCCGAGAGTCCAAAGTATTTGGGCCGTGCGATGTCACGTGTACTGACCTAGCAGAAATATTGTTTTTCAATAAAAATAAATGACGGTGAAAAATGATCGGAAAATGTTGCTACATTGGGGTCACTGATTTGCACATTAGTATAAGCGGTCAATACCCTTATATATAGATACTTTAATACCCAGACACGGAACAAATAAACATGTTCATGCACACAATTATTTGTCCTGGCGGGAATCGAACCCGCGACCCTTGACTTCGCAGTTAGGGTCTCTAAACACTCGGCCAATCGATCGGTCAAAAAAATGAAAAAAAAGATTCTTAAAGAGGAGTTAATCTCGAAAAATTCGCGAAAATTCTAATTCCTGTAACTTAGTTATGATGACACGTGGTTTTTTTTCCTCGGTTTCCTCGTATTTATGATGATATCGATCATCAGTGCTCTACTGATGGTGAACTATCGTACTTTTTGAAGAACACTGTTCTTGGTGCACTAGGTCCATCCATCATCCTCAATCCTTTTTATACCCCACTGCAGGGCCTTAGGCCTCCCCTCAAGATGAGGGGGCTAGGCACTAGGTTCGCTTTGCAGTATTTCAGTGTCAATCGAAAGCTCGTGACGCGTTGCCTTTTAAAAATATCGTCCACGTATTATGTCGGAACTGATACGTGTTATGCATTCAGCTCGCGCAATTGCGTCAGTGTGCCAATGGTTTTCCAAACACGTAAACTGTTAAGCGCGAATGGTCACATTTCTCGGGGTTCTGTACTGGATATTTTGGAGTGTGGTACAGTTGCAATCAAACTTTATGGCGGATGTGAACATAGGCACAAGTCGCTTCGCAGTAACCAGTTTTAGACATAGCGGGACGCTGTGGAACGAGGAGTATATGACTGTAACTGCGCAAACACGCTTATAGCGTTGTATTCCGATCCGCTATAAAGTTTGACGCGAACTATAGTCTTGACGACTTACCAATCCAAACCTAAGTAGGTAGTCATCGACGAGGTTTTTAGTTGACGATTACCATACCATGTCAGCCCATTATGCCCACTGCAGGAACTTAAACCTACTCTCGGGATTAGGGTGCTTGGAGTTTAATCCACCACGCTGCTCCAGTGTGGGTTGGTGGATTTTAACGACTGCCATATGATGACGACAACCGGGACCGACGGCTTAATCATGGGCACTGGTACATGCCCGTTTCTAAGTTTCAAAACACGACCTTCTAAACAAAAAGTGCGCTCGTCGTTGACGACTATCTTCTTTGTAACAGCGTTCTTGTATAACGATTTTTTATTGCACATCATCATCATCATCATCAGCCCATTTTTACCCCACTGCAGGAGATTAGGCCTCCTCCAGGGTGAGGAGGGGGGCTTGGAGCTTAAGTCCTCCACGCTGCTCCACTGCGGGTTGGGAACTGTAACGACCGCCATCTATTGACAGCGTCGGGGACCGACTGCTTAACGTTCCCTCCGAAG
This sequence comes from Luffia ferchaultella, assembly GCA_949709985.1. Classification (NCBI taxonomy): domain Eukaryota; kingdom Metazoa; phylum Arthropoda; class Insecta; order Lepidoptera; family Psychidae; genus Luffia; species Luffia ferchaultella. The sequence continues at coordinate 10,915,641 of OX453268.1, forward strand.
CACGGTGTCAGTGATATTGTGTACTTAAGTCAGAAAAACTCATTGGTACACGCCCGGATTCGAACCATGGCCCTATGGGGCCTTATAAATTTGAAAGAGGTTCGTTGCGCTCTGGGCTATCACGACACTTTTATTGCACAAATAAAATTATTTTCGTTGAAAAGGTATGTAATTCACTATGTTGTAATGTGTGATGTAAGTATATAGTTAATACGAGGTCGTCTGTCGTCACCCACCTGTCGTCGCGTGATTGAACTGCCCAAAGTGTGATGAATATTTACGATTTGACACATGATCTTAACCATACCTACTGTAGGTTGCTAGTTGGCTAGAAGCCCTCTTCTGCGTTTACCGTCTAACCACTCATACTTTAGCTAGCTGATGCAAGATTCAGTTTCAGTCCGCGCGTGTTCCCCGCGCGCCGGTCTTCACCCCCGTGAAATCTCTCCGCGTAGGTCTTTACCACTGTGAAATTGCGTTTGACATTTTCGATACTGTGAAGTGATATTTCTGATTGTTAAAACCAAACGCTGCTGTCAATTTATTTAATCATGATGCCAGTGATAAAAAAGTCGTGATAGCCCAAAGCGCAACGAACCTGTCTCAAATTTGTAAGGCCCCATAGGGCCATGGTTCGAATCCGGGCGTGTACCAATGGGTTTTTCTGACTTAAGTACACAACTATCACTGACTCCGTCCTTCGGAAGGCACGTTAAGCTGTCGGTTCCGGACGCTGTCAATATATGGCGGTCGTTACAGTCCCCAACCCGCAGTGGAGCAGCGTGGTGGATTTAAGCTCCAAGCCCCTCTCCTCACCCTGGGGGAGGCCTAAGCCCCTGCAGTGGAGTAAAAATGGGCTGATGAAATGAAGAAATGAAGTGAATGATGCCAGTGGACGTGTTATTAAAAGTTCTTACGTACACACCGTACCCTAAAATATTATGTCTTATATGAGACAGGCGAATAATCGTATTAGAAACGGTCACTACTCAAAGACATGAATACGTTTTCACGGATGTTGATGTAAACGGGTGATGTTTTGAATATGTTATGAACAAAACTAGTTGTATGTATGTATGTTGAATACATGAATTATATCATAATCTTATAAATTATATACATTCGACGACCGCTTAGCCTAGTGGACAGCGACCCTGCCTGCGAAGCTGGAGGTCCCGGGTTCGAATCCCAGGTCGGGTCAGTATTTATATGATGAATATTTATACTGGCACCGGGTCTTGGTTGTTATATGTATGTGGTGTCTTCGCTTGGTACCCAAAATACAAGCTAATGCTTAGTTTGGGACCTAGACGTTGTTGTGATTGAGTGTGTGTGTGTTATTATAGTAGATATATGCCTGTTTTGTTTTTAAAGTTATGCTTCTTTTTGCGCTTTAGGGCAAAAGATAGGAGTGAATGTTGCAGCAAATCAAATCTAATAAAAAAAAAAATTCAATATAGGATGTTTACATACACTTATTGAAAGTCAGAATGTAATATTAGGTACCGGGTTCGGAAAACTAGAAGGAGAAGAACCGGCAAGAAACTCCTCCCTGTTTATTTTATTTGAATATAAAATTGGGAGAATTGTTTTTTTATAGTTCAGCCACAGACAAGTCAACCTTATAGACCACGCTTTGACAGGGAGTAGCATTCGCCAAGGCTATGTAGTGACACTACATAACTACGTCACTAGTGAGCGGTCAGTTGGAAGCACGTTGGAGCCATTACATTGTCAATTTTGAACGAGCCAATGAAAACTAGCCGACCTCTCCCCGCACCCCGCCACTTTTTGGCGATTTCGTTTTCATACTGACGTTTATTAAAGCGTGGTCTATAGGTTGACTGGTCTGTGAGTTCAGCTTACACAATTAGACTTACTTTTATTTTTAGGTGATACTTATGTAACGCGAATAACCGCATCAAGCTCCTCCCAGCCGTTTTAGAGAACCGTATCTATTACATATATATATTTAAATATTTTTTTTACTTTTAAAATGCTTACAACTTTTACAATGATGTCCATGCGCACTTATCATTTAAATATTCGGTAATACAATAGTAAGCTTTTTTCATGAGTTGGACTTTAACTCGCTTTGAAAATTGATTTAAATTTAAGTTCAACATTTATTTAGGAATTTTATTATAAAAACGGAAACAATTTTCCATGAAAAAATTATTAACTTTTGAAAGTCTGAACCTGGGAATCGATAACATATTCTTATGTCATGTATTTAAGTTGTGGCCATCACCCACCCTAGAGAAAGCATTTAAGTTTTTATGTACGTAAATTGTACTTTCACAAATTTACTGACAAGGGACTGTCAAAATGTTCATCATCATCATCATCATCATCAGCCCGTGTCTCTCCACTGCAGGATATAGGCCTCTCCCAAGGCTCGCCACCATACACGGTCCTCCGCCTTCCGCATCCAATTACCCCCGGTATGGTGCTTCAGGTCATCAGTCCACCTTGCCGGAGGGCGTCCAACGCTTCGCTTCCCAATACGTGGCCTCCATTCGAGAACCCGTCTACCCCATCGGTTGTCGGTTCTACGGCAAAATGTTACTTTCTCCAAAGTGAGCCCTTAGACTATCTCTAGATTTTAATTTGTATATCTATAGTTCGAATAGCCCTTTTTTGCATATAATGGAAGTTGCGCGAGCGCCGATGTAACACCATGAAGTTAGTTGCTTATAAGATTTTTTAAAATATGGTTATAAATATAGTTGTTCATATTTATAAAACTTTATTTATATTGGAGTGTGTATTAGTTTTTTAGAATTTCATACACAAAAGAATTACAATTACTAAGGTTACGCTGTCCGTCCGTCTGTCATGGAGCTGTATCGTCTAAACCGTAATAATTAGACACCTGAAATTTTCACAGTTTTGTGGCCGCCATTACAACTAATAATTAAATAAAGTTAAAACTTAAAGGAGGTCTCCACACCGGAAAATATAATTTATAAAATTTTTACTAAAATTATTTTGTATGTCTTTATCACGATTTTTGACACACGATTTTCTATCAAAGTCATATTGAGTTTGAATTAAAACAATACAGAAATGAAATACTACAAGACACGTATATTTGAGATATTTTGATTTGACGAGGTACAGCTCGCGTCAAACTTCTTTTTCGCTCTGTACAGACGTAATTTCGTTACTATTTTATAATAGGTATAGATGTAAGTTATAATTTATGGGTGTCTTAATAACTTTTCATGCTTCACAGAGATATCATATACGAGTGAATCTCCACACTCTTTCAATGTCATTGTTCGTGTCGGTCGAGCGAGCACGCGTGTTTCTGTTTACTGTACGATGAACTATTATATAGCTGGTTGTTAGAGACTCTAACTGCGGAGCCAAGGGTCGCAGGCTCGATTCCCGCCGGGGACAAATATTTGTGTCCACGAACATGTCTATTTGTTCCGTGTCTTGGTGTAAAAAGTGTCTATACAAGGTGAAATTTTAACAACCATCCAAATTTTAATGTAATGATCTTTGGTATAAAACCGATGGCCATCTTGTTTCCTTTTAGTGTCGTTCAATAGAAAAATATTGAGATATGATTAAACAAACCTTTCCCGAAAGAACCAATAACTCTTAGTCACCATTAACGGCCGCTGTGGGCTCCGCCCCGTTTCGGTCTCAAGGTCTCGGGCGTGTCGTCACAAAGAAGACAACCAAACGTTGTAAAATAACACTGTAGATAAAATACTTTATTATGAAAATGTAACCTATATTTTTTATTTACGTAACGAGGTCTATTGGTGCTGCCTAACATCTAGATTTTTTGTCATTGAAAATTACTATCAAATCCATTTCACGGGAGACGCATTTTTAGCCATAACTCCGAGAGTATGGAGTCTAGCCAAAATTTTAAGGTCTTAAAAGATCAACAATTTAGTTGCACGTCGTGTGACACCAAAATTTTGGAATTTGGTTTGGTAGTTTTTGAAAAAAATTGGAAAATGTAAATAAATCGGGATTTTTTCGGATTTTTTTTTACTAATTCCAAAAATATTTCGCGAACGGGGACCGATATCGAAAATTAAAAAAAAATAGTGTCTCGGCCATTAATGTAGCTACGGTTTGAGACCAAGTTTTTGGAAATCGGTTGGTAATTGTAAGAGAAATTATTTCCGAAAGATGAGATTTTTTGGTCGATCGCTGGTGTTTGTAAATATAAGTTACTATATTTCAGAGATTATTCGTCGGATCTCTTCAAAGTGTTATACAAAAGATTAGAGGGTGTCGGTAGCTACAGTTTGAGACCAAAATTTTTGATATCGGTTTGAAATCGAACAAGAAATTTGACATCACATGTTAGATTTTATGGACGATCGGGAACTTGTTAACATTACGGTCATCGCCTTTCGGCCTGTATTCGTTCGAATGCTTCATTATCGAGTTCAAAACGTTTAAGGATATCAGAAGCTGCAGTTTAAATCGTGGCAATGCCACGATTTCGTGGCAATAAAATGAAATAATCTGTGAAAATCGGATTTCAGTAGGTTCATTTTCAGTGAAACCGATGGTTGCGGGGGCTGCAAGATCTGTGGATTTTTCTGGATGGTTGTTAAAATTTCATCTTGTATTCATTATATAAATACTCACCCAACCTGGGATTCGAACCTGGGACCTCCAGCTTCGTAGGCAGGGTCGCTACCCACTAGGCTAAGCGGTCGTCAAAAGATATATCTAGTTGTCTAGTAACCCATAACACAAGCAATAATACTCGCTCACTTTGCGACTAGATGGCGCTGCGTGGGATGTCCCATGCATTGTTATTATTATGAGCTTTTGGTGTGGTGTTTTGGTTTGGTGGTGGATTAACCACCACGCTGGTCTAGTGCGGGTTGGTGGATTGTAATGACCGCCATGTATCTATTGACAGCAACCGGGACCGACTGCTTAACGTGCTCTCCGAGGCACGGTTTCAGTGATAGTTAATTTACAAGTCAGAAAAACTCATTAGTACACGCCCGGATTCGAAAAACGGCCACATAGCCTTATAGATTTGAAACAGGTTCGCTGCGCTCGGGCTATCACGACACGTTTGTGTTGTTTAGATAATTAGAAAAAATGCTTTGAAAAAGGATTAAGGGAAACGAGTAGTTAAGTCTTAACACTATTATTGTTTGTGTAATTATATGCGGAAATAAATTTTGCGGCCTTCTTTAACTAGTGACGGGCGCTGGATGTCGTTTCCTGTGCAATTCAAAGGCAATGTGCCCACGGAACCCTGTTTAAAAATACGGGTGCAGAAATAGGAAGGATTAGACCTGTTATTAGCTGCTAGATTAGATTAGATTAGATTAGAGCTGTTAAGCCTCCGTATGTCCGTTCGTCACAGGAGTACCTGAACCGTAATAGGTAGGTACTTGAAATTTTTATAGAGTGTGTACTACAATAGCTGTTATGACAACATAAAATTAAATTAAAATAAAGTTAAAAATCCATAAAAGTACGAATAGAATAGAAGCCCTCTTCTGCGTTTACCGTATAACCACTCATACTCTAGCTAGCTGGTGTAATATGACGAGTTTTAGTCCGAGTTTCAGTGCGCAAGGTCCACGCGCGCCGTTCTTCACAACCGCGAAATCCCCGAGCGTCGGTCTTCAACCCCGCAAAATTGCGTAATGTCACTTCGATACTGTGAATTTACATTTATGACTCTATTAAAAGCGAACGCTTTTGTCAAATCAATTTATGTTTTTTCATCCCTTGTACAAACTAACAATATACTATAAATTTTTGCAACAAATATGTTTCATAATTGAAGGGATGAGTGGACAAAGGTGTTAACTAACGAAAATTACAAATGTATATATAACTAAATTAATTTTATTTTAATATAAACCAAATTATAACTAAATTATATAAAAAGTAAAACTAAAAGTATTTACAAATTAAAAAATACTAAGTAAATTATGATAAATGACAAAATTTTAAAGAGACGATGGGTTCAGGGTACCAAGGATGCTTGCCGCGTTGCCGCGCTGTATTGCGACACTGATCCTCTGAACAAAGTACTCCTTGCTCAAAGGATCCCCTGTCAACAGACACAGCGCGACACCCAAATCGTGGACAAATGCTTTGGTATCCTTGGACCAGGGACCCATCGTCTCGACAGCAAAAGGGATGAAATGGTAACGATTTAAAAGTTCCATGTGCTTGGCTGTTTTCCTGCGAGCTGCTGTCTCAGCAGCTGCTCCAGTTTTTTTAGATGTATTTTTATGTAACTTTGACACAATGTATCTACGCAAGTTACATCCCAAACAAGAGCTTTACCACTTTTGTATGGAACCATCGTGACACCATCGGGTCTCTTGCCGTCACCCCGAATGATACCTTGAGGCTCAAGACAGGAAGGTATCTGTGCAGAGGATAGAGCGTCTTTTACAATGTTGTTGAGACGATAATGCCTGGAAAAGCGACCAGCATTTTTTATGCAGGAGAGCCCATGGAGACCATAAGTATCTGCATTTTCCCCACAAGCACAACGGTGAGATCGGTAAATATTGAGACCTAATCTCAAAGAGACGGCGATGCGTAAGGAGGCCGGGTCAAGCAACGAGCCTAAATTAGGAGAGGGAATAGCTCGCAGCCAGGCACCGGACTCACTTTCACATGAAGCCAGGAGACGCGCTTGTTTGTTGAAATATGACGATTACTTATTATTGAAGAAGTCGCAGAACAAAATTATTTTAATCTTAATTTTCACTCACGAAAAGTTCAAAATGAGTTATGAATGTTTTTATGTTTCTCCTACCACATTTGAAAGCCTGAAATGTATGCATGTTTGTCAGTTAATATCTTTGCTATAGGTTTTAATTTTTTACACGAATCAAAATTTGCGCAGTCGATTTATGATAATTTGAAATCTAATTCCATGCAAAAAGTCGATTTATTTTGTTTTCACAGATAACACCTTTGTCCACTCACCCCTTCAATATATATTCATACTATGCCTACTACTTCATTTCTTGAGCTATCCTTCCTTTAAACAAAGATTACTTTTTTTTGATGTATTTTAAGAGTCTGAAAACGAATACACTTGCGCAGTGTGTTCGCAACGACGCTTAGCCTAGTGGGCAGTGACCCTGCCTGCGAAGCTGGAGGTCCCGGGTTCGAATCCCAGGTCGGGTCAGTACCTATTTATATGATGAATATTAATACTGGCACCGGGTCTTGGTTGTTATATGTATGTGGTGTCTTCGCTTGGTACCCAAAATACAAGCTAATGCTTAGTTTGGGACTTGGCGTTGTTGTGATTGTGTGTGTTATTATTATTATTATTATTATTATTATTAGTGTCAATAGAATGCACCGTTCAAATGTTAGAACATATACAATACCTTATCTGCAGCGGATGGCTTTGACAAGCGATTTGGAATATCTCTATATGGGCTCAAAAATTAAAATCTTCATAATAAAAACAATCGGTTCGGAATATGGATGCAAGAAAGGAGCATGAAATTACTTCGATGAGGTTGAACAAGAAGTAAAAGGCCTCCCCTCGGACCTATATTCACCACGCTGCTCCGGTGCGAGTTGGTGCATTATAACGACTGCCATCTATTGATGGCAACCGGGACCAACGGCTTAACGTGCTCTCCGTGTCACATGTACATAACATAGAAAAAACTCATCGGTACATGCCCTGGAATTCGAACGACGGCCTTTTAAACAAAAAGCGGGCTCGCTAACACTCGGCTATCGCGGTTTACAATAGTATCAGAAAAATCACAGGCTTCGGCTACGATCGGCAAACATCGGGCGCGGCTCGTAAAATTTAACGCCACGGCACGGTATCGGACAAGTGAAAACGGCTGCTATATCGCAACGACAGCGGAATTCAATAGAAAGTGTATCTCTTCAATTTTTCTACAGTTCGTCGAACTTGAAGAGATTATCGGTGCAAAGCGAAATGACACTGGACGACAACGCTAATCACGTACACGCAGACAAAAAATGACTTGTTCGTGTGTATGGCATTATTATAACCATAGAATTAATAATAATACCTGTGACATCCCACACAGCGCCATCTAATCCCATAATAAGCAGACCTTGTATTATGGGTACCAAACAACATACTTAAATATTCTTTATAGTACGCATATATATATATTTGGATCCGCAGTTAGGGTCTCTAACCACTCAGCTAATCAGACAGTCTTCAAATAAAAATAATAATATATATTAGCAAGGAAGAATGTAACAATAATATAATAAGTATTTATTCACTAAAAGTTTTACACTATAGTCAAAAATAATCCAAGGTTAGTAACAGGAATTAAAAGAAAATTGAGAAGGAAAATTTAAATATGCAAGATTTTTTTTCCGAAATTGTTTCATTTTTCACATGTTCAACATGAAACTAATGCATTTTAAAATGTTATGCAAATAAAAAAAAAATCGTTAAATTAATTCATCGTCGTCATCATCAGCCCATAGGGGCTTAGGCCTCCCCCAGGGTGAGGAGGGGGGGGGGGGGGGTCAATTAGCATTTTTTTTCTTGTGATGTATAAAAATATTTAAAAAATTTATAACGTGTAATCCTAGTTTTTGTTGATCTGAATACCATATATTTTTAGCGCCAATCGGTTAAGGTTTAATGGGGTGCAACCTTTAACGCCGTTTGTTTGGAAAGACAGTACACACTCCTCTTAAGTTTGACGATGCTTCAAGACACTATATTTGTCGTATTTATTTAACGCACTCCCGTGAGTGAATACAAACAGTACACGCACACTACCACGTCTCGGCGGTAGTCCACCGTCCATCCGTTTAATCGATTCCGTTGAAAAGTACCCACTTCACGGTGGAAAGAAGAATCGGTCGTGGTCAGGTCATTGTCAATGTTGACGGTTTCAATATAAATGATAATGCATTGGACATCCAACACAGCGCCATCTAGTCAAAAGTAAGGAAGTATTATGCTTGTGTTATGGGGTACTAGACAGCTGATACACATACTTAATTTTTTTTTTATAATATATACATACATAGTTACTTTTTACACCCAGACACGGTACAAATATATATGTTCATGTACACAAATATTTGTCTCGGGCGGAATTCGAACCTGCGACTCTTGGCTCCGCAGTTAGGGTCGCTAACCTCTCGGTCAATCGGTCAGTCAAAATAAGGTCATATTTTGAAAAAATCCTTTATTTTCGAATCACAGAGAGACACTCCTATTTTATTTATACGTATAGATAAAATGTAACTTAACTCTCCGAAAATTCCTCTACTTTCAATGAAAGTTCCATCGAAATCGGTTTAACAGTTCCAAAATTAACCTGGACAAACAGACAGACAGACAGACGCGATAATAATAGTTTGCCAATTTATTAAACTCTGACACGTGACCGACAACAAAAGTCAGGGCCACTCAGTTGTAGCGACATCTGCTTCGTGTAGGTAAAATATATTACAAATTAACAATGTAAAATAATAATAATAATAATAATATAATAATAATAACATATACAATCACAACAACGTCTAGGTCCCAAACTAAGCATTAGCTTGTATTTTGGGTACCAAGCGAAGACACCACATACATATAACAACCAAGACCCGGTGCCAGTATTAATATTCATCATATAAATACTGACCCGACCTGGGATTCGAACCCGGGACCTCCAGCTTCGTGGGCAGGGTCGCTGCCTACTAGGCTAAGCGGTCGTCTATAAAATATAGAAAATAATAATATATAAAATATAGAAGTGCCGTATTTTCTTGATCCGTTTCAAGAAATAACGGTTTTGCAAGTGTTTTTGTTGCGCAGGTAACTTAATAACTTTTTTTGTAATGACGTATACATGGCAACAACGTCTAGGCCCCAAACTAAGCATTAGCTTGTGTTTTGGGTACCAAACGAAGACACCACATACATATAACAACCAAGACCCGGTACCAGTATCATTGTTCATCATATAAATACTAATCCGACCTGGGATTCGAACCCGGGACCTCCAGCTTCGTAGGGTCGCTACCCACTAGGCTAAGCGATCGTCGAAGTATATTGTTTTTATTTTGATTATGTAAGTTGTCCTGGGTTCCGGAACTTTAAGGTGGCATATAAAAAGGAAATTTTTGGAAAGATTGAAAATACTGATTTCAAAGCCGACTGCAATATGGCGGCGATACTTCAAGCAATTCGGGAGTATACATACATGACAATACATGACAACAACGTCTAGGCCCCAAACTAAGCATTAGCTTGTGTTTTGGGTACCAAGCGAAGACATCACATACATATAACAACCAAGACCCGGTACCAGTATCAATATTCATCATATAAATACTGACCGGACCTGGGATTCGAACCCGGGACCTCCAGCTTCGTAGACAGGGTCGCTACCCACTAGGCTAAGCGGGAGTGGCTTCGCCATGGTCGACTCAAAATCCATAGAAACGCAGTGGAAACTATTTCGACAAGTAATGAAATCCGGCTTAAAAAAAAAAACGGCAATCATGCAATTACGGACCCAATTTAATTAAATTTATCAAGAGGTTTAATGGCGTATGAAATATTTCGAATTCGCAGCCTACCCGAAAGTTTGCCAACGCTGACCTTGCAGCTTTCATCTCACGGTGTTGAGTTATTGCGGGCGTCGCGCTTTTGTTTCGCACTTATTGCTATAGCTATCTGCGCCCGCGTCGAACACTTCATAATCTACAGTGTCGGTTACGAAGATTTTCGTAACACCTGACTATTATTTGACGACCGCTTAGCCTAGTGGGTAGCGACCCTGCCTATAAAGCTGACTGTTCGGTCGTTACACTGCTTTCCGTGCCCCTTCCGAGTGCCCGTGATCCCAGGTTCGAATCCCAGGTCGGGTTAGTGTTTATATGATGAATATTGATACTGGTACCGGGTCTTACGAGGTATACCGGGGTACCGAAAACACAAGCTAATGCTTAATTTGGGGCCTACACGTTGTTGTCATGTATACGTTATTATCATTATTATTTGCGCATTTATCGTAATTTGTTTAAGAACGATATTTGGTCTGTGTTTCTTAAAGTGTAGTAATAGACCATCGGCCAAGGCCGTTGTTTTGATATATCGTATCTCGCCTAAGACATGACACGGCAGATTTGAAAAGTTTTAAGACGAATAGAAAGGTTAGAGTGGGGAGGGGAGGGAAAAAACTCGTTTGAAACCGGGGCGGGACTCTATAGGATAGGGTGAAATGTTAGTGCCAGTGGGAATGAGAGCGAGAAAGAATCAGTACATATTATAAGAGAGAGACGGAAGCATAGGATAGGGTGAAATGTTAATGCGAGTGGGAATGAGAGCGAAAAAGAATCAGTACATATTATAAGAGAGAGACGGAAGCATAGGATAGGGTGAAATGTTAATGCGAGTGGGAATGAGAGCGAAAAAGAATCAGTACATATTATAAGAGAGAGACGGAAGCATAGGATAGGGTGAAATGTTAATGCGAGTGGGAATGAGAGCGAAAAAGAATCAGTACATATTATAAGAGAGAGACGGAAGCAGGAGTTGTTAGATGAGAGTAAAAGTATGAGAGGGAATGAGTGGTGAGAGCGGAAAATTGGTCAAGTGTGTGTTGGACATGCTTTAACTTACGGTTACACTTGACTGATTTTAAAAATAATAATAATATCTGGGACATTCCACACAGCGCCATCTAATCCCAAAGTAAGCGAGTATTATGCTTGTATTATGGTGTACTAGACAACTGCTATATATATACTTAAATATTCTTTTTCATATAATATATGTCTATATAGATATTTTTACAGCCAGACACGGAACAAATAGACTTGTATATGCACAAAAATATTTGTCCCGGGCGGGAATCGAATCCGTGACCCTCGGCTCTGTAGTTAGGGTCTCTAATCACTCGGCCAACCGGTCAGTCAAATTTAATGTTACCCATATAAAGGGACCGGATTTTAAATCATTATTTTTGTTATTTGTCGTAGTATATAATAATAATAATATTATAATACATGGGACTTACCACACAGCGCCATCTAGTCTCAAAGTAAACAAGTATTATGCTTGTGTTATGAGTCATTAAACAACTGATATACATACTTAAATATTCTTTATAATAAATACATATATTAATATTTTTGCCAAGACACCACATACATATAACAACCAAGACCCGGTATCAGTATCAATATTCATCATGTAAATACTGACCCGACCTGGGATTCGAACCCGGGACCTCCAGCTTCGTAGGTAGGGTCGCTGCCCACTAGGCTAAGCGGTCGTAGATGGTACAATAACACACCATCTGTGAAAATTTCAGCTGGGTACCTCTTATGGTTAGGTACCGTGATAGATGTCTATGGTAGCCAGATAGACAGACAGACATTCTGGCCTCACTAATATGGCGTCGTTTCATCCCTTAGGTATGAAACCCTAAGAATGAAAATTAAGGGCATAGTCTTTCAATCTGCGGCTTCGAATTGGCATCGCTATCTTCATTTCAATCTTTCTTACACCGACCTATTCCTGAGTGACAGAGATGGCAAAAACAAATTCCCGAAAATACCTATAAAATACTCTTCGAAATAGCTTGCGGGCCGTGACTGTTTCCACCCCTGAAATGTGTACGAATTGGAACCAAAATTTGTAGTCCCAAAGGATGTCCCTAGGCCAGCTGTACGTGTTGTTTGTATTTTTTTTTAAATTCGCATTAATATCGATTTTACGGCACAATATTAAAAAAAAAACACAAAACCTACGGAAATAATGTTTTCAGGAATTTATTCTAAAACAACTAAACAAGATATCAAAAAAAAAAACATACAAAAAAATGCCGCCTTGTGACAGTATTTCTTCTATTACATATATTTTTTCTGTAAATATTTATACAGAAATACAGCATAGATTAGACACGGGCTGAACCCTCTTTTTTTGTATGATAAGCCTACCCCCTTAATAACAACACCCCTTCGGGATAATGGACTTCTCTAGATTCTTCCGCCACATCCACCTGCACGCCACCGTTTCGAAGTAGCAGACTAGGATTCGGCAATAACTACATCGCGGACCCCGAATGGCAACCAGCTTCCCGAGGGAAATCATGGAATATACATACAGTAGGTACATTGTTATGCATATTTGTCGTCCGGTCGACATTTCGAATTGCTATCAACGACATCCGATAGATAATATTTTGCAAATTACGTCACTTCAATGCGTGAAAAATGACAACGTCAATTAAATAAAATATAATAGCAATTAAATACGTACCTTCGATGTGTGCACAAAGATCGAGAACTTCCGATGCGTGTCAATTATTTGAATATACGTAATTATATACCAACAGGTCACGTATCCGTGTTAATGACTTCTAAATAAACTGCCCTGCGCTCGCGCACACCTTCCGCTCGGTACAGTCAACGCGTTTGCAAACATGGTTTGAATAAACTTTAATGCTTATTCTGCGTTTTTCTTCTCTGAGATTCGGTCATTCGTGTTAACCTTAATTTATGAATACGATGATGAAAACTTTCCATCGTCATAAGCACCTTATTTTGGAACCATTTGAAATAAAGCCTCTAGCTTTTAAAATAGCGCGTGTTTGGCTGAATGTAGTCCAAACTTAAAGAGCGCGTAAAGCTTACCGAACGACACAAAAAGTTTCTAGTAAGCAGATGGCGCAAACTTACAGTTACCAAGAAGAACATGTTTAAAGTTGAACTATATTCAGCCGAACACCTCGTATATAATATACTGTGTGATTGGCTGAACGTAGTCCAAACTTATAGAGCGTACCCAATTAAATAAAAACATTCAAGCGCAAACTAACAGACCGAGAAGAACATGTTTGAAGTTGAACTACATTCACCCGAATACAATATACCGCGTGTTTGGCTGAACGTAGTTCAAACTTATAGAGCGTATACAGCTTATCTAATTAAACAAAAAGTTTCAATCGAGCAGATCAAACTAACGGTTACTGAGAAAAACATGTTATAAGTTTCATTTTTTTTAAACTTTTTTATTAGTTCGGTAAGTTCTACACGCTCTATAAGTTTGGACTACGTTCAGCCGAACACCATGTATATATTTTAGCTGCTATACTTTTAAGTCTTGAACTCTGAACTCTTTAGTTTTTGGTCCAGTGTTTTTTAAATAAAAGATTGTTTTAAAAAAGTCTTTTTATTGCGTTGCCGACTGTATGCACGTGAAGACCGGTTAGGTAGAACGACCTCAGGGCTCGAAGGCCTTTGCACTTGCAATGTGCATAAATAAAACGTGTTTTTTTTTAATCGTCACCACGACGAAGGCTGTATATAAATGACGTCACGCTATTTCGTGTCCCACGATAACAAGTTCCGTTGCTTATCAAACCTGGCCAAATAAATGCAAAAGTATGTTTGTTTGTTACGTTTTCACGCCTCAACTACTCAACCGATGTTCATGAAATTTTGCATACACTTTGTCAGGGGTACAGTAAAGGACAAAGGGTACCTTTCATGCAGAGAAATTGTATTTCCGAGGGATATAAAAATAACTTTTAGACGGTCGTCCGGCAGAACAACTCGGTCTGCTGTTGTTGGGAGGAAAAGTGATGCTGAAGGGGAAGGAGCGGGGAACGTGGGAGGGTTAAGATGGGGGAGGGAAGGGAAAACTCCTTGCGAAACCGGTGCGGGACGCTATAGGATATATGTGTGAAACGGTGATTTCTCGTTAATCACATTATTCTTGTACTAAAAGTTATTTTATTCTTTTTAGGTCGATTTGCTATTAAATCGTATTTATTATTTTTTAAACGATAATTTATTTTTTAAATTTTAGTATTATTATTATTTTTTGAACTACATTCCATCAAAATTTATAAACAAACAGATCGAAATCACTTTTACCTATAAAACGATGAACTCATATGCAAAGTTTTAGGTCCATGCTACTATTCCACTGAGGAGTTCCCTCTAAGCAAACTATCCTAGGTGCATCATCAGTTCATGGTGAAAATCATGGTTAACTATTAGAATACAACCTATATACAAAGTTTTGTATCTGTGTTATTAACCGTGTTGAGGAGTGTTCTCCAATCCTGGCTGCAGCGTCAGGTTATATTTATCATTTTCAGTGGAATATCTGCAGTGCGAGTGGGTGAAAATCCCGTTCAAAGATTCCATTACATAAACATGGAGATGTAACTTATAAAAGCGTATTAAAAATAGTTTCTAATTCGTTAAAAAAAATTGGCCATTTATGCTGCATATTTTGACACTCGTAAGTAAATCGAACCCTATTGGGTACTTCCCGTAGACCTAGAATCATGAAATTTGGCAAGAAGAAAGGTCTTACAGTATATAAACGAATAAATTAATTTTTTTTTAAATTTATTTAATATATTCACAAAATAGAGTACAATCAATGCAGCACCAATACATTTTGTAGCTTTATCACATAAAAAATATATTCTAATATTTCTAAATTGAAATATATATTTTTGTTGCATTTTGGCGGCGTGTAACGGTAAAGACGTACATGTTTATAACTGTGTGGAACCTTCACGGCACGAGTCCGACTCGCACTTGACCGGTTTTTCATGGTATATATACATATATAGATATTTTACATCCACACACGGAACAAATAGAAATGTTATTGCGCATGTTTGTCCCGGGCGGGAAGCAAACCCACTACCTTTGATGCGCGTATAAACGAACAAACAGACAAAAATTACAAAAAATAATTCTCGCGGGCCCTAGTTATTTTATTGGGAAAATCGTTAATGTATACTACCGACCCGCCCCGGCTTCGCACGGATAGCAGAGCATATATGTTTACCATTTAAATTTTTTTTTTCTGTCGTACTGTTGTATCAGCTCGTTGCGTCGAGCATGTGGATTCGATTTAATTAGGATTAAATGTAACATATGTTTTTTCTTACATGAAGTATTTTTAATGTATTTTATTTCCTATTCTGCAAATATTTGAAAAGTAAAAAAATATAAACACTGTCACAAACTAAAATATTTCTTTCTGGCTTATTGTGTCGCGTCGGTGTGAAACCGCTTGAATTAATTTTGTCGCGCGATGGTTTTAATTTCGCGATAACTTCTAAGATATTGATTTAAATTGTATGGTGTATAGGGCAATTATAATGTGCATGAAATGCTTAAGGTAACTAACGTATTTAATTTGCTAAGAATTTATATCGTATCCGTATAAATAGCTTTCCAATTACCATATTATATGTAACCATTTTTTTAAACATTGAATTATGTATAGTAAGCTGCCCTTAAAAGGTAGACATATGCCATTGCGGACTTTTCTTTAGACCTATAAAAGAACAACAATTCCGTCATACATTGTTGTTGTATCTCAAAGGAATTAGAGAGCTTTTTTGATGAAAGCTCCCAGTCATCTTCAACAATAATCGTCATATTTAAATATTTGTGTGCATGAACATGGCTATTTCTTCCGCGTCTGCGTGTAAAAGTATCTATATGTATTTATATTATATATAGGTATAAAATAATATTTTAGTATGTAGGTATACCAGTTGTCTAGTACCCCATAATACAAGCACAATACTTGCTTACCTTAGGACTAGATGGCACTGTGTGGAATGTCCCAGATATTATTATTGTTATATTTCAACCAATATACATAAAACATTAATGAATTATATAATCGGATTTTTGCCGCTGTGAAGTTATTTACAGAAAGCGTTTGCAGTAGTATAAAATAGGAGCGCGGAAGAGATGAAGGAGAGGTCGGATAGGTCGCTCCCACTACATCCCCTCGCTGCCCGCGCGGCTGTACCTGCTCATTGAGTCATTCAGAGGCATATTCGTAAGCGACTCAGAGCGGCAAAGATCCGGGCGTACTACTGTATACATTAACCTTCCCCTTGAATCACTCCGTCTATTGTTGACAACCGTTCGGTAGTTTTTTGAGTTTATCGCGTTCAGACAGACATACAGACAGACGCGGCGGAGTACTTTATTTAATAATATGTATTAACTAGCGACCGCCCGCAGCTTCGCTTGCGTAGAATACACATTTCTGTTTTAGGTAGTATTAACATTCGAAACGGTTTATACGTACTTTTTGCTGAAACTAATATTGGGTACACCCATTCAAACTTTCAGTCTTCATTCTCCCCACTCATTTAAGAAAACCGGTACTCCCATACTTTTCACCTCCCATTTCCCACCCTTAAAATGTGAAAATCCAAAAATCCTGAAACACGTCATTATTTATTTATTTTAAAATTTTTATGTTTCTAACTTTAAAGAACAAAGATTCTCATACAAAACACCTCCATCCCTCCCTCATTAAATTTGAAATTTCCAAATATTCCTTTCTCAAAAAATTTATACGTTATAAAATAAACCTCTGTTTCAAATTTCAGCTTCCTAGACTTAATAGTTTCGGCTTATCTACGTTGATAGATCAGTGAAAACAAACGACAGACAGACACAAAATGTAGCCGATGTCACTCTTGACAACCTTCTTTCACGTCTGCAAAGTTTCATTAAAATCTGTTTAGCCATTTTGGAAATAAGCTCGAATAGACACATAGACGACAGATAGACAGACGGACATAAAGTAGCGTATGTCACTTTTGACTACCTCCTTTTCATACCCGTGAAATTTCATTAAAGTCGGTTTAACCGTTTTGGAGATTAGCTCGAATAGACAGATGGACGTACATACATACATACAAAAAGTAGTGTATGTCACTTTTGACCACTTTTTTTCCATATCTGTGAAGTTTCATCATAATCAGTTTAGCCGTTTTGGAGATTTGCTCGAATAGACAGACAGACATATAGTATTATTTTATACATATAGCCTATAGCCTTCCTCAGTAAATAGACTATCCACCACAAAAAGCACAAAAATAATTTTTCAATTCGAACCAGTAGTTCCTGAGATTTGCCCATTCAAACAAACAAACTCTTCAGCTTTATAATATTAGTATAGATGAGCGCGTGTTGCCATTTTTGCTTTTCATAGAAATATGTTATATTTATTAAGAAAAACTAATAAGTGAAAGAATTTTATTGATATCTACAAAAATGCCGAAGATACAATTTTTTTTAAAATAAATCGTGCCATGACGTCACTCGGTTACATTATTATGGGCTGACGTGCATAATTTGTACGTAGCGGCGCCGCACCGAATGACGTCACGAACGAGTCATGAAAACCATCGAAGATAAAAACACAAGCTTTGATTTGTTATATGGAGATATAACAAATGAAAGTTCCCGAAATTAAAAAAGTATAATTATCTGTTTGTTATACTCTAACGTGTGAAATAAAAGCCTATGGATACATAATTTTGTTGAAGAGGACGCGTTCATTAAAGTCCGTCATTGTGAATATGTACTGAGGTTTTTTATCTTTTTTTTTAAATATGTTTTTCTTATCACAGTTCTCGGTCAATTGGTCACAACCCTATATTCATATATACACTTGTTTAATATACGAGTACAGATACACACAGGCGTGGTATACGGTAAACCTCTAACTTCGGCGCAATCTGTCTCGTACAAATTGAGTTTGATAGAACTTCTGTAGTATTCTGTGGTGGATGAGGAAATATACATTTTCAAATAAATTAAATATCTGTATTTCGTAGTTTTGTAACATAATCTTAACTGAGTGGTAAGAGACCCTAACTGCGGAGCCGAGGGTCGCGGGTTTGATTCCCGCCCGGCACAAATATTTGTGTGCATGAACATGTCTATTTGTTCCGTGTCTGGGTGTAAAAGTATCTATATTTTATTTTATTATTAAAAAAAAGATTATTCAACTATGTATATATCAATTGTCTAGTACCCCATAATACAAGCTTATGCTTGTATAATATAATACTTGCTTACTTTGAGACTAGATGGCGCTGTGTGGGATGTCTCAGATATTATTATTATTACCTTGAAGTACGTCCCAAGAGTGAATTTCATTACTTTGTGGAAGATCAAACAAAAGACAATCGTATTAAAACTTTTTTTTTAAATTAAATCTTAAGTCTATATATTTCCGCTAGTTATCGATGAAATTGAACAATTGTCATTCTTTGTTTTTTTTTTTAATATGAGCTGTACTTTTAACCTAATATCATGTCATCAATCATCATCAATCAATTGTCTCTGGCAATTAACCTATTACCTACACATTATCCTAATTGGGTCAGATTGAACATCAGCAGCCCTTTGATTGACAGAGACAATTGATTGATCATGACTGATGAAAACTTAATGGGTGAAATTGCTCGTGACTTTCAATCTGACCCAATTGGGTTAATGTGTAGTGCCTGGGTTAATTATCTTTGAGTATGTAAAGAATATACTCCTTCAAATGCCGAGCGAAAATATGGGGTTGTCGTTGAAGAAACATCGATGACGTCATTTCCGCTACACAAAAATAATCTTGTATATATGTTATAGGCAATGTGTATAATGCAGGCATTCTATACAATGTCTAGGAAATGTATAGAATGCCGGGGTCGTTCAGGCAATGTATGAAATGATGTTCAATGTTTAAACTATTTTACACTTTACCTAGGAAATGTATAGAATACCTAGGTATTATATAGAATGCCGGTTGAAGCATAGGTAATGTATGTAATAGATTTTTATTCTCTATGATTTAATTAGATTGGTCTTTTGAGATCTGATGATGAAATGATAGACTGATCTTTTGAGAGCTAATCCTAATTTCAACTTCCACCAGCAGACAGCGCTGATAAGACATGTGTTCTATTGGTTGGTATGTATAAGTACCTACGAGTTTTTGCGTCGAGAGCGTTTCTCACATAGCAGTTCCCTTCGGATAAACGTTTCCATTTACAACGTACCAAAAAATTGCTGCAGAAAGTCGCCCTGTTCATTTCTTACCATTTGATTATGGAAATTTGATCATGATACGAAAAAAACCAACAGTTAACCTAACACAACGAACGAGTTGCAACTTGTTTACTGGGTAGTCCCGCACGCCGCACACGCGTCTCCTTCCCGTGGTCGTTCATTATACACATTGCCTGATGCGCTTCGGGCATTCTATACAATACCTAGGCAATGTATGAAATGAATTGTATTATATACATTGCCTGAACGTTTTAGGCAATGTATATTATGCCTAGGCGTTCTATACAATGCCGGATTATACACATTGCCTATAACATATATTTATTATATTTAAAAACATGCTCAAACAATAATAGAATTTGTTCGGTTCGAGCGTTTTTCCCAGAAGTTACCTTTTGAACATAAAACGAAGTTATTCCATAGTTGACGAAAGCACTGTATAAATTCATTCGGCGCACAGACGAGTATTTGGACAATCTAGACAGTCTAAATTAAATTTTACTAAAATAGTTGTTAAACATGAGGAACTTGATTGTGT